>CM055127.1:358281552-359481552 GCA_029206835.1 Rana muscosa
AATAATAAATGTGCAGAAGAGTACATCCTTTACAAATCTGTACACATCTGGATCAACATACATATGAATGTGATCTTGCTGAATTATATAAGGCTTAATTAACAATATCCCAAACAAGAGGATAAATGAGCTTAATTTTAGCAGTTTGATTGTAATTTTTAAATATCACTGGATTCAGTTGAAAATAATTGTCACTCCAAATCAGGATCCTTAAAGGAGAAGTTCAGCTTTTGTAACATGCTACACCCATATTCAGGGTGTGACATGTAATAAATGTACAGGCCCCCGCACCCCTCGTTTTGACAGCGAGTTGGGGATCTTCTCCCCCTGCTCGCTTTCACAATATATATATATATATATATATATATATATATATAAAAAAGCAGTTGTTTGGGGCTTGGCCCGGCAGTGTCATTCATTCACAGTGTTCTGTGAATGGGAAAACGACAAGAACAGCCTTTGCGGCTGTCGGCTTGTAGTTTTCAATGAACTACCACTGTGCTGTTGATCGCTCTTGGTAGTTCACTGAGCTTTCCGAAAGAGTGTAACTGCTTGCCTGTATTAGAGGTATGGGCAGCTACACAGTTTGCAGGACCTTGGCATTACACCCACGGGTGCAATGCTTTACAGGTTCCTAACAAAAAAAATAATAAATGCATATTTTTTTACTTTTTTTTTGTAAAGGTGAACTCATCCTTTAACCTGTTGTGTTAAAGGGGTTGTAAAGCTTTGTGTTTTTTCACCTTAATACATCCTATGCATTAAGGTGAAAAAACACCTTGCACTCTCTGGCCCCCCCCCCCCCAGCCCCCGTTTTACTTACCTGAGCCCCGAATTTCCGAGGGCGCGATCCCCATGGCCGATTGGCTCTTTATTGGATAGATTGATAGCAGCGCAGCCATTGGCTCCTGCTGCTGTCAATCAAATCCAATGACGCGGACGCCGGGGCCGAGTCATACAATCGGCGGCTATGGACGCCGATTGTATGACACGGAAGCGCGCCCGCAGGGTAACCCCCTCGGGAGAGAGCTTCCCAGAGGGGGTTCGTTTTTGCGGGGAGGAGCCACGAGAGCCGCCGTGGGACCCCAGAAGAGCATGATCGGGCCCACTCTGTGCAAAACAAAACTGCACAGTGGAAGTATGACATGTTTGTTATTTTATTTTATTTTTTAAGTGAACCTTTAGTGTCACTTTAAGGATGAATTGAGCCCATTATCTCATCAGTGATGGTGAACCTTGGCATCCCAGATGTTTTGGAACTACATTTCCCATGATGCTCAACTACACTGCAGAGTGCATTAGCATCATGGGAAATTTAGTTCCAAAAAATCTGGGGTGCCAAGGTTCGCCTTCACTGGTGTAGGTTATGTCTTTATAAACCTTACTCATGCATGGTTACTGATGATGCAATGTATTTAGGTAGCCATATTTGCTCATTACATATGTTGGCTAAAATTCCTGTTTAATGTATTACTCCAGCCAGTCTAGTTTGGGATTTATTGTTGGCTCAGACAATTGGTGAGATACAATATCACTAATGGCACGTTTACACTACCTGCAGTGTCCTGCGTTTTTCTGCTTTGAACAAACACAGATGCCTAGCTAAAAAAAAAAAACTAAAAAGGGAAAACACTGCGCTAGATAATAAATGGTGAACTTCACTGTGATAATGAATACAAAGCCGCCAGTACCAAAAATTTAGATACAAAACTCAAAAAATGTGTGAAAAAAAGATACAGCGCTAAGTGGTTGAGTAGGATCCTAACAAAGGAATAAGTGAAAGACATATACAAATGAAAAACACATGTAAAAAAGGCTAATTTGAATGCCTTCAAAATTTAACAGATCAGTGACTGCAAAATATATGTGTATCACACCATCACATATAATTATATTGCATATAATGAAAAACAACATAAAAACAGTCCCATAAAATTGTTCTTATCTGTCACAAAAAAAGAGAGAAGAAGTGAGGAAAAAAAAAAGTCCCAAATAGCAGCAGATGAAGGCTAACTAATGAGTCCTAAAATAGGTGATCAATCCTTATGGGGCCATTCCATAGTGGTGCAAGAAAGGAGGGTTAGTGACAAATGAATTCCATCCACCGCTGGAGCACCCAAGAAAGGTAATGTAGTCTCCTTACCCTATTTCAATGAGCACTATCACGGCGGTCAATCCAGGCACAGGAGTTTAAGGTCTCCCTATAGACCCACTGTAGATGGCTGGGTAACAGAGGTGTAACAACCCTGATGTCTCAAAGAGATAAAAGCAAAAAAAGCTCCATAGCGTAATAACAATATTGCCTCTATGCGATAACTAATCAGCACTTACGAACAGCGGACTCATTGGCACACTACCACTGAGAACCACTTTTATCGCAGCGCTAAGCAATGTTGTAATAAACTTGGTAGGCTGCCTTTTATTTATAATTTTTTTTTTTGACAGCTGTCAGTAGAGAACGGCTCTTCACTGAATCGTAGAAATGGCGGAATAAAATCATGAGGGTAGTTGAATCGAGATTGCGATTTTTTAGTGATTAATCGTGCAGCTCTAAGACCCCTTTCACACTGGAGCGTTTTTACAGCATTTTAGCGTTAAAAACAGCGCTATTAAAACGCACTGAGGCATTGCGCTGGCGGGGCGTTGAGAAAAGTCCTGCAAGCAGCATCTTTGGAGCAGCTTTTGGGGCGCTGAAAAAATGCTCCAAAAACGCCCCTCTCCATTGAAATGAATTGAAAGCACTGTAAAAACGCCTGAATAGCGCCTATAATACACTCTGAGCTGTAGAAAAGTCACATGATCTCCCAAAAATGTAAACATGCAAGCAAAAAAAAAGAGCATCTACAACAGCAGGACTGAAATTGCCAATGCTGCAATAACGCTTGAAAAACGCTGTTAAAACACCTGCAGCTAGCGCCCTAAAAACGTGGTAATAGCACTAAGACCCCTTTCACACTGGGGCGGGCAGGTGCGGTGGCGGTATAGCAGCGCGATTTTCAGCGCTGTTATACTGTTGTTCTTACCGCGGTATGCGTTCGCTAGGGGGGTTAATTTAACCCCCGCTAGCGGCCGAAAAAGGGTTAATACCGCCCGCAAACCGCGGCTATTGCCGCGGTTTGCGGGCGGTATTACCGCGCTGTCCCATTGATTTTAATGGGAGACCGCGGTAAAGGAGCGGTGAACACACCGCTCCTTTACCGCTGTAAAGAAGCGGCTAGCAGGACTTTTGGAGCGGTCCTGCTAGCGCACCGCTTCAGTGTGAAAGCCTTCGGGCTTTCACATTGAAGACACAGGGCAGGATTTTTTCATGCGGTATAACAGCGCTATTATTAGCGCTAAACCGCATGAAAAACGCCCCAGTGTGAAAGGGGCCTAAAGGCGTTTTAGGGCGTTTTTGCAGTGCCTCAGTGTGAAAGGGCTCTAATGGCCAGCTTTACCGTTATTACCATGGGAGAAAGTTAAGGAGAAAATCTACATTTTATATATATGTTACTAGAGCAGAAATAAAGGTGATATCTTCCAATAGAGACAACAGTGGCCTTCCTTTGAATTTGAATATATTTATACTTCCTGTTGTATCTCTGAGACAGAAGTGAAAGGAAAACTCCCATAGGGTAACCGACAGCAATAAAAACTCTAACCCTTCTCCAATTTACAGTACAATACTTAAAAAAAAAAAAAGAAGAAGGTTGTGGTGTCCGGTGCGTCTCTATTCACCGTTTCAGGTCCGATTTAAACCCGAATTTTGGGCTGAATTCGGACCTGAAAGGTACCAAAAGACGCACAGGCCTCCTGTGCAATTTTGCACCAGAGCCGCTGTAGAGATGTGTGAACCGGCTCCATAGATTGCCGGTCACAATCTCCTGCTATGCAAACTGGATGTGGCAGAAATCCGCCTCCAATTCGCAATAGTGTGAAACCAGCCTAAAGCAGGCCATACACGGTCGAATTTCAAACGAATTTAAACGATCTGATGATGCCACCATTGATTTTCGAAATTCGGCCGACCAAACCTTCATGTTGCCGGGAATATTCTTTTCTCTCCGGGAATATTCTTTTCTTGCACATGCGCATATTTTTTTCTATTACATTTCTCGCACGATTCTCCCATCATTGATCAGAAAATCGTTTGTTTTTCAAAAAATTTCCAACATGTTGGATCCCTCAAATTTGATTGCCGCACTAAAATCGGCTGTTGCTGCAGCCCACTAACGGTGCGAAATTCGTACGAAAATTCTTTGATACGATTTTCGAAAGAAAATTCTTTCGAAATTTGAACCGTGTATGGCCGCCTTAAGAGTGCACAGCTGCACAACCTTGTGTTCTTCAATTCCTTTTTTACAGCAATACCATCAGAAACAGGAAAGCGGGTCAAAAAACTGAAGAGGCTGAGTTGCTGGCAATTTTTTGGAAATCCTAGAACAAGCATACTGTAAATGAGTAGCAAAAAGTGTCAAAACTATCTATCTCGGCCCTTCACATAGGGTGGGGGGCCGGGATCTGGGGGCCCCCTTATTAAAGGGGGCTCTTGGATTCCGATAAGTCCCCCGCCCGCAGACCCCGACAACCAACGGCCAGGGTTGTCTGGAAGAGGCCCTTGTCCTCATCAACATGGGGACAGGGTACTTTGGGGTGGGGGGGCCCGCAGGGCGCCCCCCTGCCCCAAAGCACCCACCCCCCCATGTTGAGGGCATGCGGCCTGGTACGGTTCAGGAGGGGGGGGCACTCGCTCATCCCCACCCCCTTCCTGACCGGCCAAGGCTGCGTGCTCGGATAAGGGTCTGGTATGGATTTTGGGGGGACCCCCACACCGTTTTTTCGGCGTAGGGGGTCCCCTCAAAACCCATACCAGACCCAAGGGCCTGGTATGCTCTTGGAGGGGGAACCCATGCCGGTTTTTTTATTTAAAATTTGGCGTGGAATTCCCCCTCAAGATCACCAGAGCACAAGTCGCATGCCAAAAGTCGGAGCATGCAAGGCGGCGTTCCGACTTTGATCCTACTTCAATGATATTCAATGGGCTAAAGTAGGATCAAAGTCGGACCAAAGTAGTACAGGGAGCATTTTCAAAGTCGGACCAAAGTCTCTTCCAAGTGACAAACTCAAAAAGCATTGAAGCCAAAGCATCAGCCTGGCAGCCAAAGGATTTAGCGTTCTTTATGGGGAGGTCGACAACGACCACCTCATACTTTTCTAATGGCAGAGTTACATTAAGTCACAGCAAAACTACTTGCATAAAATCAACCATTAAGGCCTTGTATGAGACCCGTGAACAATTCTGCAGAATTGCATTAGAAGTCTTCCATGCTGAATTTCTGGCATAATGTGTTAGACTCAGACCTAAATATTTGTTCAGTATAAGGCTGGCCTCTTTGAAATAGCTTTTAAAGTGCAATTTTCAAAGAATTAGAGCAGTGTTGAACAAATCACAGAAACTAGGTAGTTAAAAGATAAGTTCACCTTTGTAAAAAAAGTAAAAATAAATACAGGTAAAAAAAAAAATTGCATTTATTTTATAATTTTTTTATTAGGAGCCTGCAAAGAATTGCAACTGCGATCAGCAGATCATGGGTGCAATGCAGGACTCCCGCAGACTGTCAGTATAAGCTGTCTGCTTGTACCTCATACGAACAGGAAGTTACACAATGACAGGAAGAGACAATGAACTACCTAGAATGCTCAACAGCGCCCTGGTAGTTCAGCGAGAACTACAAGCCGACAGCCGCAAAGTCCGACGGAACTTGTAGTTCTCCCCTCTGTAAATTAATAATGCAGCTGGGTGGGTGGAGACATGTACAGCTGCGTTTTTTTCTCTAAAATTGTGACAGCGAGTTCGGGGAGAAGATCCCCGGCTGGTTGTCACTAGAGGCAGTGGGTCGAGGAGAGGCTGCAGCAGTGGGAACAAATTACATGTTCCACCCTAAAAACGGGTGGAGTGGAACATGTAACATGTTCCCAAAAGGTGAACTATTTATCAGTTAAGGCTGGGTTCACACTGATGCAAATTGGATGTGGGTTTCCCGATATCCAATTCGCATGACAGGAGACTGTGACCGGCTCTCAATGGAGCCGGTTCACACAGCTCTGTGGTGGGCGCGGAGCGGCTTGCACAAGGGTTCTGTGCGTCTTTGGCTCCGTTTCAAGTCCGAATTTAGACAAAAATTCGGGCCTGATATGTCCCTGAACTGGAGAACAGGGACGCACCGGACCCCTGCTGTGAGCCACAACCCAAAGACAGTGTGAACCCAGCCCAAAGGATAAATTCACCATTGGAACATGTTCCAGCATCTGCAGTCGCCCCCGCCCATCCCGCACTCAATATCATAATTTGAAAACTGCATGGCCGTGTGGGGCTCAGCTCCTAAACCACTCCAGTGTGAAAGAACTTGGGCTCTCACACTGGGTCTGTAGGGGAGGCATTTTTCAGGCGCTTTACAGACGCCATTTTTAGCCCTTTAGCGCCTGAAAACCGCCTCCAGTGTAAAAGGGGTCTTAAGGTGAACTTACCTTCAATGTTCCTAAAGAATCACAACTTGGTCCTAAGATTGTGAGTCTTTTCCTAACCTGCTGTGCTTTGCACGTCTACAAAACATACCTCCCCTGTCACACTGTGAGAGTCCTCTTGTATTGGATTGGATTGTAACTGTGCTATATGCCTTTATGTTGTAAAGCATTTAGAGCTATATAAATCCTGTATATTAATAATATTAATCATAGCAAAGCTTAACCCCCCCCCCCCCAAGCATAGTTCACAACCCTAATGTTTTTAATATTACATTTTTTTTAATTAGACATATAAAGTTTTACTTACCTGTGACATCACTAGTAGTGGCTGAAATCCTTGCTATGGCCAGGCACAGGAAGAAGGTTCTTGTGTGTTGTGCCAGTCGTTACAATAAAGCTCAGTGTGCCACACTGTGGGTGATGACAGGGTAGTTCACTTCTTTGGGTCACCACCCCCATATGCCAACATCAGCGGCAGGACTGGACTGTCTCATTTGTATGAACTAACAATCAAATTAGATGGGTGTTTATTGGCAGGAAAAGACTGCGAGGGATCCGTATAATGGATCCACTCACACTGTGCTGTGCTACTGAAGACTACACAGGGCTGTTACATGACCACTTACTCTGTGCAAGTGAGAGAGCAATTATGGCTGGTTGGTCACATGAAACGTAAATAGGGGGGCTTGCGACAATGACCGCTTGATATCTGGTTTCTGGAGGTTCTGTTGTTGAAAGCAGACCATGTTTAAGTAAGCCACAAGATGGCTGCTGCAGACAAACCTTTACTATTTTGCCTGGAGTTCAGCCTTATATTAAAATAACACCAACACATACTACATAATACATGCATTTTTCATGCATTCTATGGAGCTCAAATGAGTTGAAAGAATGGAAACGTCTGCATGAATGCATGAAAAAAGAATGCACATATACAGACAACAAAATGCACAGCATGTTCAATGCTATGGCATAAGTTGTTCGATTACTCACACTCTGGGCCTTAAGTATGGAAATGACCCACCTCAACCAGGCTCTCCCTTGCTTTGTATCCTGCACTAAAAATGCGAGAGGAAGAATTTAACTGTTAGCTATGACCAACACAGCAGATTCTATTTTGGGTGGACTGCAGGGCAACTGACAAAGGGGCTATGACTGGCCAGGATATAAATGGGTGATCTCAGCATTGGGTCTTTAGAGACCATTTTTACTTCCTATTGGCATCAGGCTAAGCAAAAAACTATGAACACCCAAATTTACTTTGCCATAGGAAAGAATGTAAATATCAGCAAAGGTGTCTAAATCTCAATGAAAGTAGGATAGCAACCCTGATGCAAAGGATGGGACCCATCGTATTTCACTACCAGCATCCTGAACAGTCTCCTAGTGCGTCCCAAAACTCCAAGATTGATTATTGGATAGACTTTAAAAGTGAGAACAAATCATAGAGAGAACATTTATAGTCAAGTTCAGGTTATATGTATTTACTTTGTATTTGGAAAAGCCACATTCATCAATAATGTATGAAAGAGCAAATATTTTCCTGGAAATGAGAGCAGCAGAAGAACAAGGACATAACACAGACAGAGGAAGAAGCAGTGCAATCTGTGGGAAAGACATGCAAATAAAGTAGAGGGAGCACATACAGAGAAAGCAAGGACAGAGGGGGGCTCAGTGAGGGGCACGTGTTACCTTCTGTGTTGGCGTTGCCGCTGTAAACATTTCGCAGGCTGCCAACACGGTTTAGTTTCCATGCTTTGCGTTTAGCTGCATCCAGAGAGCAAAAGGGAAGGAGAAACGGAGAAAAAGAAAATAAATGGGGAAAAAAAGAGAGGAGAAAGGGAGAGAAAGACAGACGGCCTAAGGGGTAGGAAGGAGGTCCTGTACACGCAAGTACGTCACCACTGATTTTCACATACAAGTATTAGTGTTACAGTCTCACCATAACATTCATTTGTGTCTCACTTTAGTGTTAACTGGATCTCAGCGTTCGTTCTTAGAAATGCAATATATAGCACTGGTCCTTGTGGAAAGCAGTTAGGTATGCCCACTGCTCTAGGTGCAAGACAGGAGAAGTATGCTGACAAGTCCAAGTGTGAGGCAGCCATGTACACTTCACCAGGTGGAGCAGTAAACAATTCTAAAGGTGGAAGGCAGGCAAGAGCACTCAATTTCCAGGGAAAATGCAAGCAAACAGTGCTGTAAGGTGTAATGCAGGTACATTTGAGGTCTGGGAAGCAATATAGGTATTAGGCTGCACTGTATAAATTGCAAAGAACGTAATCAGACGTGTATACTGGTTGTGATATTTAGCACATGTGACAGCTAGCACATGTACTATATATGACATTTACACAGGTGTGTAGCTCCATGAGGTCTGGCTATCATGAAGCATAACTAAACCCCTTCAAAAAAAATTAACACATTGCAACTTACCAGTCCTTGGATGCAGTGGTTGAATTTGTTTGAATTTTTTTATGCTTTTGTTCCCTTTTGTTTTTAATTGGCAATCCTGTAAATACCTAACATCTGATCCCTTCATGTCTACACTAATTTCTCCATTGTATCTATGGAAGAAGCCATGGCTATTACACAGGCTGGACTTCACACATCTCTGCCTTAGTTCATCTCCATTAGGTCCCTTACACACGGGACGGGCTCTATTGGAATTTATACGCTGATCCCGCTAAGCAGGCAGATGGCTGGTCTGTGTCTGCTCTGCTCATGCAATGGTCCCCATACATCTATTTTTAGCAGATAGGATTAGATTGGATGTCGGCAGGTTTTAGTTAAAACCTGCCGCTCCATAGAGGAGACTGGAGGGTCTGATTAGGTCTGCCTGAAAAACTGACAAGCCAACCTTATTGGCCCACATGTGTAAAAGGGCCCTTACATGGTGAATTATTAGAACCAATAGTTTACACAGTAAAACTACGGTCCTTTGTGCTTTCTATCAAGCTACCATGAAGCAAAAAAGGACAAAGGACAACAAGGATTTTTTCAACAGGAAGAAAAAAGGACAACAAGGATTATTGGCAACTGGTATTTCTGTACTTGCTGAGAACGTTCTTAGCCTGAAAATTTTAAAACAAATGCAGCCACCACATCTAAGGACTATTAAGCTGCAATATATTACATGCTTGGCTTTGGGTTTAGATTCACTCAAAACTTTAGCAGCAGTAACTGGTGCACAGCAGACCTCCAAATATCACTGTAGTAAATGGAGGTTCCCGCTTCACACAGTGCAAGCTCTGCCACTGGTCATTCACACCAAAAAGGTTATCAGAAGTGTGCTAACAGACAATGACAGCTGTCCAATCTGGCTGGACATTTTCAAAAGTGAAGCTTACATGAGTTTCATGTTTGTGTAAATGGGGCCATACACACAGAGATTTCACTTAAAGGGGTTGTAAAGGTTTGTTTTTTATTTTCTAAATGGGTTCCTTTAAGCTAGTGCATTGTTGGTTCACTTACCTCTTCCTTCGATTTCCCTTCTAAATGTTTTTTTTTCTTTGTCTGAATTTCTCACTTCCTGTTCCTCCTCAGTAAGCTGTTCTGGCTGACTAACCACCGCTCGGATGATGGGGGGAGCTTACTGAGGAGAAACAGGAAGTGAGAAATTCAGACAAAGAAAAAAAACATTTAGAAGGGAAATCGAAGAAAAAGGTAAGTGAACCAACAATGCACTAGCTTTAGACTCCATTCACACAGGGGCAACACGACTTCCAGCACGACTTTGGGAGGCAACTTGGACATGACTTGAATATGAATAACAGCGCGACATGAGGCAACTTACAAGGCAACTTCAAGTTGCCTCCAGGATAGGAGGCTTTCCAGTGGCCAATCAAACAAGAATCAGCTCTGTGGGAGGAAGGGGGGGAGGGGTTTGCCTGAGAAATGTATGTTCTCTTCCTGTACTGTTGCTTCTGTTAAGACAGTGATCCGACTTCTGAGGCGACTTCCATTGAAATCAATGGGTACAGGTCGCCTACAAGTCACCTAGAAGTCGGATTGAAGTAGTACAGGAACCTTTTCTGAAGTCGGAGCGACTGCAGTAGTGTGCATTAAGACGGCTCCATTCAATTACATTGATTTTCTCATGCAGCGCGTCTTGGGGCGACTTAAAGTCAGATCCAAAGTCGTCCCTGTGTGAATGGGCTCTAAAGGAACCTATTTAGAAAAAAAAACGAACCTTTACAACCCCTTTAACTACACCACGATAAGTCACACTGCAACAATCTAGGTGCATGGCCATGCTGCAACTGCAGAACTGTGCACACTAGAGGAAAACATGAATGATATAGATATCTATCTATCTATCTATAAATATAAATATATATATATATAGAAATCTCTCTCTCTCTCTGTATATATATATATATATATATATATATATATATATATATATATATATATATAATTAAACAAACTAAACATAACCAATATGTACAAAGTTGTATATTCCTGTTGATTTTTAGATCTCCAAGGTGTGTGTACAATTTTTACAATAATGACAGGTAAACTGGTTTATGTACAACACAGTCTGTGGATATAATTGGCACCCACTCCAATATATGTCCCAATCATAAATTAACACATCGATATATATAACCAGCACATTGTTTTCTTTTGTACAATAAAGAAACAATGATTTTAATGTGATGCAGATGATTTGAGCAATGTACAATACACAGGAATGCAGGGATTCGGAAATGCTGATATTCAAAATACTAATTTTACATTGAAGTTGGTTTTAGAGTGAAAAGAAGGATAATGCCAAGCCAGGGAACATGAAAAGCAAGACAGGAGAACATAAGAGAAATATAAAAGGAAAGGCACTCAAATAACTGAACTAAAGATTCACCAGTCAAATCATAGGTGGCAGATGATTAAAAGAAATAAGGCTATATAGCTAAAAACAATCAAACTCCAACCTAAATTTTAGCCTGTAGAGGAGGAACAACAACTGAAGTCAGCCAGAAGATTGCTTCCAGCACAGTGACCTCGGAACTGGAAACCTAGGATGGCCACGCACACACTTTAAAACATTTAAGACATTTTTAGATTTCAGAGATGGTTGAATCTCACGCTGAGGCTTGTGTCTTCCAACAGCCAATGCTGTCAGAGTCCACGAACATCCTTTCAACAGAAGGATGTCAGGTTCACCAGAGAGACGGGCCATTGGGAATTCCAGACTAGGCTATATGAGCATGCAAACAATATTTACATTAGCAATAAGGTTATAGCAAAGGCTAGTGATAACACTACATGGAGGGTTAGAGTATGTAAATCATAACAATGAACTTCTATTAGTTTCTCTGTTAAATTTACAATTCAAAGCGTTTTGTTACATCTGTTTAATAAGTGCAAAAATATTTGTCAATTCTACCAGCAATTCAGTGGGCTGATAACTGCCTGTGCGCTCTTATGTGTTACACAAATTATTCCTGAGTACTACAGAAGACTTCCCACTATGTTAAGGAGACGGGTGTAGTCTTGTCCTAAAGTGTCAATTGTCACCATAAGACAGAACTATGTTACTGGCAGAATCAACAGGAGAGATTGAAGGCAAAATACTGAAAAAGAAAACTAATGCTACTACCACATCTAAAAACTGGTAAGCTTTGCTGTAAAAGTTAGTGACAAATGAAGGAGGTGGAGGTGACAGATGAAAGAGATCAAAGTTGAAGGAAGATAAAGGGTTGGGAAACAAAGTTTAGTACAGCAGTACTAAGGGGGCACTTTGGAGGATGTAATGGGGCACTCTGGAGGGGATACTCTTGAGGAGGATGGTAAGGGGGCACTCAACAGTTCCTGGTTTTAATGAAGTTTTTCTTTGAGGTAGGTTTAGTAAAACGATACCCTTTCTGTGTGCATAAAAACATATGCAATGAAAGCATTTATTAATAAATAAATAAAAAACTTCCTTTGTCCTGAGGTTTGTGTCTGTGAGGCTGTCAGGTGTGGTGAAGTAATTCGAATTTTGTGGGTGCAAGGACTGTAGTATATGTGCGCAGCATATACAGCAGACACAGATTCTGTTCAATACCCCTTTAAGACCTTCCCACTGGCCATGTCTATTGTTCACTATGCGTGCCACAGAATTTTTTTTTTTTCTTTCTGTTTTTTTGACCCCAGGTCTTTTATAAATGTTGCTCATATTTTGTCATGCTGTTTTGACTTTTTAATTGAAAAGGCAGTCAGATTATTTGTTATAAATATTGCTAATGTTTTCATATTGTTTGCACTGTTTAAAGATTAAGTTTGCCTTTAAGAACGGGTTATATGTTACACCCATATTTAGTGTGTAACATGTTGCCAAGCACCCCAATCCTCACCCCCTGATCAGCGCACTGGCAGTCCTTTGACACTTTCTGCAGCTTTCTACCTCTACCTTCGGCCCTCTGTAATTTTCTGCACAGCTGCACCTAGCATGTACTGAGCAATAGAAGAGAACTAATAATGATTTGCACAATGATGTAAATGACAGTGCAAATATGCTTCAAATGGGGGAAAGCAAAAGGATGCCTAAATGCAAGGCAGTGTGCAGAGAGATTTAAAGTAAACTACAGTGCATGAATTTGACCTATAGGTAAGCCTTTTTACAGTGTGCCGTTTAAAAGATATTTACTGTACATACAGCCAGTGATTTCACTGATGCATGCGCTCTGAAGGAACGGGCATCCGTGGCGTTCCTCCAGGGCCTTTTGCTGTAAACGGCGGGTGTGACGTCACCGCAGCTCCGGCCACTCACACAGTTGGAGTCTGCGAACCTGGCAGGAAGACCGGATGAAGATGGAAGCACCTTCAGCGGTGACGGGGCGCCACTGGAAGGCTTTGTTTATAGGTAAGTTTCACATAATGTGCCAGTAAGTATGCGATACATACTAGCACATTATGACATTACCTTTCAGGTAAAAAAACAAAACACCCAGCGGTTTACTATACTACAGCTTTAAGAACTGGCTGTCTGGCAGAAGTGCCTGGATCACAGGGATGACTAAACAGAATTAAAAACTTTGGCCAGGTAAAGCAGTTTTCATATATGCATTCAACTGTGTGTTCATCAGTTCAGCCTTAGCTGAGAACCAGTTTTGCACAGTTTTAGGATGTCATATCATGGGAGCATGGAATAATCAGATGCTGCTTTCATATGAAGTAGCTGTGTTGGTCATCAGAACGTACAGTATTTTTTCACATTGCATAAAACAAAAATGATGCCAGCCAACATGGCAAGAACGTACACACATGAAACCGAACACAATGAACGCACTTGGTAATTCTTGCCTATGGTAAAGCTCCCCTTCAAAATACTCACACGGTCCTTTGTATAAAGTAGAAACACAAAAACCTTGAGTATAATACTGATGCATCTTGATTGATCTTTAAAAACTAAAAGCATACAATGTCCTGTGCATAATACACAGAGTCTCTGCTCTAGGTAGAATTCAGATAGACATGCTGGTTGGTGTACAATAGATGTAAGACCCCTTTGTGTATGATACAGATACACCAGGGGAGTGCAACTGCTTGAATTTTTTTTTTGAAAAAATTGTCCATTTCAAGATTATTTCTTTTTTACAAAGATGCCACAGTCACGGATTCACTTATTTTGTTTATGCCATTTGTATTAAAACTGAAACTCATTCGGCCCTTTAAAACGAAGTTGACATTCTGGAATTACAGCTTCAGTATTCGAAATATCATTACATACACAGTTTTGGCGGAGTTCACTTGGGTCCCTTGCTGCCCACAGAGAAATCAATGACTATCACACTACTATTGCTGTGATCTCTCTGCTCATCTCTAATTATGGGGAAATCGTAAGGCTCTCAATACAGGTGCACAGAATGACCACACAGGATGTCCAGGTGCGGAACAGCAATGGACATAAGACCCTGCACAACCTATGGTCAGGATGAGAGCTTTAACTAGGATCACATTTCAAAAGGGTTAATTAGAGCTCTTAAGGTTTAAATCAGTGATTCACCAAAGCTTCTACAGATATATGTCTCGAACAGCAAGGGTGCCTGGAAGAATAAACAAGAGTATTTAGCAGGAAAATATGGGCATTCTATAGCAGTATGTAACAGGGTTCAGTCAGCGCAAAAAATTAACAAACAAATCCTAAAACTAAAGCAGCTGAACACTTAGGGTCAATATAACACACTCCGCACTGCACTATATTTTTATCTATATTCTATAGCAGTGTATTACATAAAGGGCATCTATCTGAAAAAAATTATACTGGGACTTTTATATATAGAAAAATAGGAGGAAAGAATATTTTACTCTTCAGATGTGTACTTGTTTTCAGGTTTTCTTCGAAGTGATTCTAAAAGGTAGAACGTTTTGCACCTTTATGAATTCTATCCATTAAGATAAAAAACCTTAAACTCTTTGCCTCTCTTCCTCCTCGCAAAAACACTTAGCTGACACCACTCTTGATCCAGTACTGTCCCCGCTGGCAGCCTCACTCTGCCCTCCACCTGGATTCGCTTCTCAGGCTTTACTGAGCCATTGGGCTCTTGCTGCTGTCAGTCAAATCCACTGAGAAGAGAGAGCGGGGGGGGGGGCATGGTCAAGCCAAGCTCCGTGAGCCTATGGACACACACAGCACTTAGCACGAGTGCCCCCATAGTAAGCGGCTTGCTATGGGGGCACTCAGAGAAAAGTAGGTGTCTAAAGAGTCGGCTGGGGACACCAGAAGAGCAGGTTCAGGGCCGCTCTGTGCAATACTGCTGTACAGAGCAGGTAAGTATAACACGTTATGTTATTTTAACCCCATTTACATTTGTCTGCTTGTTTCCTTAAACCTGACTACACATTATTACACCCTACTACATAGATTAATTGAAATTTGTCCGGTTCAGCAGGTACAGGCTGAATTTTAATCCATCTATGGTCTTGATCAATTTCTGGATTTTGGGGGGACCCCCACGCAGTTTTTTCAGCATAGGGGTTCCTCTTAAAATCCATACCAGACCGAAAGGCCTGGTATGCTCTTAGAGGGGGAACCCATGCTGTTTTTTAAAAAAAAATTGGCATGGAGTTCCCCTAATGATTCATACCAAACAGACAGTGCCTGTTATCTTGGGGATCAAAGTCGGATCCCTGGTCATTGTAGTCGGACTTCAAGTCGCAGGGCAAAGTCGGATCCACAGTCGTATGACTGTTTTGTCAAAATCGTGCAACTTTGGAATCGCACAAGTGTGAAAGGGGCCTTAGGAAGAGAAGAATTGCACAGCACAAGCACTGTGCTGTTATTCATGCCTTAAAGGAACAGGACCTTAGTTTTTTTTTTTTTCTAGTTTACAAACACTTTAAACACAAGTGCCAGGTGTATTACAGAATCCAGTATTAGCCTGTATGTAACCCACAGGTGCTAGAAAACTACTGAATAGTGTATATGTAATCCAACCCACCAAGCTACCTTTGGTAAGGTTTGTATTGCCTGTGAATGCCTGCCTATACACTGAGCAGAAACCTCTGCTGCCTGCAGAAGTCACCGCAGACACAACGTCCCTAGACCTAGTGATGGTTATCTGCTGGCCATTGGTAGCTTTATACCATTCACAACAATATCTTTGAACTAGACCGGACAAGTGATGTATCTTGCTGTATGAGATTTCATCAGGGAATCCCAAATGCTTACATATAAACATGAACAGAGATCTAGGATTTTAAAATCCAAACGCACATGGCTTTAAACTAGTGATGGTTACAAACGAACAGGAAACACACGTGGGAGTCACACAAATACATTCAGCTATACTGTATAAATTTAATCAACTGGGTGCTGAATAAATGTATACAAAAGTATGGAAAAACGTTAATGCATTATCCAATGCAATATAATGATCAATAACATGGACATTATAACATGTGTAGGCACGCCTAGACAAGGCAAAAAGTCAAACAGAATATGGGTTCATGTACATAGCATGAGCAGAATGTGTGCTACACACTTGCGTCAGCTTCTGTTTGGCACTGCCTATGGACACAATGAGCGTGTTGGCCATGGGGTTCATTGAATACTTTAAACTGCTTCAGAGACCTCCAAAGTCTATTTGGTTCACATGAAGCCTTAAGCTAGGAAAGGAGGGGGGGGGGGGGCACAGGCTGAGCGCCCATCTACATTCACGTTTCTTACCCTGGGACAGTTATCTGCATTTTACAGAAGATGTTTTTTATGAAAACTATTGCAAAGTTGGGACCGTTGGCAGCAGCAATGAGACTACATTTGGAAAAAGGAAACAAGCAATTTGGTTGCATCACACTGCAATGATATGTAACATCGTCAGATTTTTTTTGCCAGCGTACATTGGTACCACTGATATGCATTTTTTAATTCTTTTGTATTTTGGTTGCGTTGAACAATACAATCCAGCCCCGGCTTGTAGTGATGATGACCCCTTAAATATGAAACCTTTTTTGCTTTGGGTTCCACTTCTCCTTTGGTTTGTGAGGACACAATGAACCCCTTAGAAGAGCATAAAGATACCATCACAATACACACAGCAATAGGCTAACTTAATGGAACAGCTGATGTGACTGAACTAACCAGTACAGAGACCCGTGTGGCAATGTGATGGAACAAACTGAGAGGCTGCAACACATGCTTTAATACAGTATGAAGGCACATGGAAGTGGTAATAGTGACTGAACTACCTTTACAGTATGTTTCTCCTTCTCATAGGGATAAGTGACATTTATGTGTATCAAACATTAAGATGGGTAGGAAAGATGGGAAGGTCTCACCTTCAGCTGTGCTGGAAAGTCCATCAGCTTTAAAGTTACTCGTACTTTTCTTCCGGCGGTGTTTCTTGCGGTTGGCATGCGGAGACGGTGGTGGATCTAGTTTGGGGCTTGTAGTGCTAGAGATGCTAGGACTTGAACACACAGAGTCACCCAGTCCAGTGTCTGGAAATCAAACATGGGAACAGCCTGATCAAAATAGTGCTACCACCAAGACAAAAAGGAATTCACTGCACATGAGAGTTACTGTAACATTCCCAATTAACATTTTTCTTATATGTATATACACACACACACACATTTTCTTTTCCTCAACTATCTACTGGTCATGATCCAAAGGGATACTGGGGGGCCAATATAAAAATCCTGATGGGTGTTCTTTGATTTACTGTAGTAAATATTTTAATGAGCAACACAAAAGCCATCACATACAAAGTACCATCTATTGCTAGTAAGGATTGGCTCCACACAGGGAGAAATACAGTAATAAACATTATGAACAGGTAGGTTAAAAAAGTAACCCCAAAACGGGGCAAATCGATAGATGGGTAGTGAAAATTTGACAAATGATGGCACATAGCAACATACTGTACAACTTACAGATAAAGGAAGCTAGAAAGCCGACAATTGGATGGTCCATCCCAGACATGGCCCAGGGAGTAGTGGGGACCAGGCAATGTTGGCAAAATGTGAAGCAAAGTTCAAGCCAATAAAAGAGGGGGGGGGATAGAAAGATGGTAGCAATAAAAAGAAAGGGGGGGGGAGAAGAGGTGGTGGTGGTGGTTATGGGAAGGAAATGGATTCGGGGAATGCAATCAAAAGGCAAAAATGTAGAGTCAATTAATGCTCCATTAGAGGTGTCAAAATCAGGAGGTAAAGAGTTGTCAACTTTTAGTGTACTGTATCACTCTGTATATATCATCGCCCGAGTGACCTGATTCTTTCTAACTATTATGCAAAGTGCCAGCGTCTTCCAGTCTTTAGCTATAGTCTGTTTCGCAGTAGTTTTGATAAAAAAAACAAGAGGAGATGACATTGGTTCCTGGTCAGGTCTGAGGGTGTGAAATTAAACAGGGCTATTTATGGATCAGGTGGAATTGAAACAACGAGAAAATAATTGAGAAAATGTCCTCCCAATAGGACCGTACAATGGGGCAAGTCCACCATGTGTGTATGTATGTAACAGGCTCCCTATACCCCCAAAAACACATGGATAAATAGCCCAGGACACACTTTGCTACCCTGTGTGGAACTAAATAAAATTGTGATACAACTTTATAGGAGGTCTTCAGGGTAGCTACAATAGGAGAGACCTTGTGAGTTGTTTGCCAAATGTCTGACAAATCCTTAGGGTAAAAGTCCAGGGCTAAGTCTGTGATCCATTTTCAGATGGACTATAAACTTAAGTTTTCTTCACATCCTATGGCTCACTTTGTGACCAATAACCCATATGCAGGTTGGGCTGTTTGCTCGTTCCAGGTCAGTAACTCATTATAAGAAAACATGGAGGCTATATGCTGGATTCTATGAATTGCTAACATCACTTTTTACATATTCATTGAGGACAGGCAGCATGGGAAGTTAATATCATGTTAGAACACCTGAACTTCTTGCCTGCTCTGGGTTAGAGTACTAAAGAAGCAACTGGATCTGCATGGCAGCCAGGTAACAAGAATTTTTATGAGAGCTCAGGAGAGGCAGCCCTTAAAGGTTCCCTTTAAAGAGACACTGTTTAGGATGCATGGATCGTAATGTCAGGGTCTCTTTAAATTACAGGTCTACAGACGGCAATGCATTTAAACCTGCATAACTTTGCGTCATTCCTATTAGTCCTTACAAAACTAATGAAACAGACCATGGGATCAGCCTGTTTCTTTTACAAGGGAATAAAAAAATGGACAATAGAAGAATAAAACAGCTTGTTCATTAAACAATGAGAAGCCAAAACAGAGGCATAGGATGGAGCAGGCAATATAATAGATACAGGGAGGAGGGGATATGAAGCAGAGACGTGGTCTTTCTACACAGCGCTTTTTCCCTTCAGTTGTTTTTTTTATGGATATCACTTCACACCTTCAGTCCTGTTTTATTGCCACTGTAAGAATGTGTCCCACCCTCTACCAAAATATACCCTTCTACTGTGGGCAGCAGCGTCAGACAGCTCCGTGTTTGTGATGAGCAAGAATAAAATAAAATCCCCATAAATATCAGCAGGGAAATGAACCCTCACTGCCGTCACTGGCCTGCTCTCAAGGACACACATAACTTATTGTACAATCATTTAGTTTCAGGGAAAGTTGGAGATGTGGCAACTTATCTCCGATGACAGAATACCACATGTTCTGGCAGTCCACAAATACCATATGTTGTATTGCATTCTGGGCTGGCAAATAACCCAATTATGAACTGACTTGCAATTTAAATCTCCAGAAGGCTGCTTTTAACCACTTATAGGCATCCTCTGGTCAAGCGAGAAAATTTGCATTTTACCCGACTTCAATGACACCTGCTGAGTGGCTCAAATTTTAATCCTGAAATTCATTTTGTGCAGTTGTCTGAAGCTGAAAAACAGTGCATACTATACTTGCTAGTTTATTAGCAGTCTGTAATTGTTTCTGTCCACAAAAAAAGCCAATGGCAAAGAAGTTTGTCAAATGAGATGAATAACTGCCCCATCCATGGATACCCAAAACAGTACAAAATTGTTGCAATAACTTCAGTCATACCAAAAGAGTTTTTAGAAACCTGCTGACTCTGTGCTGGATGCTAAAAGCACCACTAATAGCAATGGAGAGATGATTCCTCACTTGCAAGTCTAAATAAAATAATAAATATTGCGGTGTCACCTTTGGTAAGATACCCCAAGTTTTTCCCATCACTTTCTGCCTCTGTAACAATTTCACACCAAAACAGAAGGAACCTTCCAAGGTTAGGCATAGACACCCAAATGCCCTTTCCTTATGGACAGGCAGGACATCTGCCTCTTGTTTGCTGCTCTAGAGCCTGCTCAGGTTAATAGAGTGTCTCAGTAGATTGACGTGGCATACGCTTACTTAATGCCTTCCCTCCCCATCTCTCATTAAGAAGAGGAAATCTTGCAAGCTATACTGAAGTTCTCCAGGAAGCTTGGTGCATCTGACATTGGACGTGCTTATTACTGCCTTCTAGTGGTATCTCCAAACCATTAAATCTTTACCCAAGTGGTGGATTGGACTAAGATTTAGTCACTTCTGCCCCAGCTCAGAAAATTACAGGTGAATATGGACATTTACTAGAAACCTGCAAATGTGTACTCTAAGTGCCGACCTCTTTAACTAGCAATTTCAGAATTATACCAGACTCATCCAGACTACCAACCACTCAGTGTCCGCCATTCCTCTGTGTTAATTTTTTCACTGGTTTCGGCATACCCAAATAAAATCTAATCATCATACAAAGCCATCCATATCCCTGCCCAAGTTACATCACCAACTGTCCTCTTTGCTCCTCCAAAGATCTCCTTTCTCTCTAGCTGCCTCACCACACTTCCCCCATGTTTGCCTCCTTGACTTCTGCAGAGCCTCTTCCATCCGCTGTCCTCTATCTGAATCTGTCCACCCATCTCCTATTCTAGTAAGCCTTTCAGCAATCCCTGAAAATTCATCACTTTAGGAAACCTATCCTTCCTAAAGCCAACAACTAAACTTTTTCCTATCAGCTCACACATTGTTACTACCTTTCTGCATCACTTCCCCTTCCATATTAAATTGCAAGCTCTCACAAGCAGAGCCCAATTAACCCTCTTGTCTTACAGTGATTATAAAAAAATAATATAACACATTTATAATTACCTGTACTGTGAAATGGAATTGCACAGAGCGTCCCCAATCCTCCTCTTTTCGATGCTGGTGCTCTTGACGCTTCTTCTTGGTGTGCCACCATAGAAAGCTGCTTCCTACTGTGGCACACCTGCAGACTCAATCCTGGGTAGCGCTGCCTGTGTCCATAGACACGCAGCTGCTTGGCCCCACCCCCTGGTCACAGGTTTCGACCGACAGCAGCGAGAGCCGAAGGCTCCTGCTCCCGCAGCAAAGCCCCCGAGACCAGGAGGCGAGGGGAAAAGCCACTGCAGACCGGAACAGCGCTGGATCAAAACTTTTACCTAAACATGTTTTAAACATGTTTTACCTTAACGGAAGGAATGCATTAAGGTAAAAAAATGTTTAGTCTTCGGAATCACTTTCACTTGTATTGCAACTGTACTATTTCCCTTTATTTTGTAAAATGCTGCGCAAAGTGTTGGAGCTATATAAATTATGTATTGATATTGAAATAATAACAAGATGCCATCTTATAAAATAATCAGCTCACACGTGAGAGAGGTACAAGATGAATGTTGATGATCTGGTCATATTTAGCATAGATAGTATGACAATTGTATGTCTAAAGTTGCCCATAGACGTGAGATAATGGTAATTTAAAAGGAGAAGGCCAATGTTTTTTGGGCTATACTTCTACTGTGGGTCACAGGAGTGCACTTAGTTCTGCACTCCTGTGACCCGTTTTCAGCTAACAGCAGGTTTCCAATGATGTCACAGAGACACTCCCAATCCCCTCCACAGCTCAGTGCTCTAGTGGGAGCTGGAAGAGCAGAACAGAGCAGAGAGCTGGTGGCTGACAGTGACCAGCTCTCTGCAGGCTGAAGACCAAGAGCTGAGCGTCGAGCAGTGTTTGATTGGTCAGATCTCGGTTTTGGAGGCCATGGGGGAGAACTGCAGCTGGGATCGGTGCTGCAGCCATCTAGGCGAGTATGATTTTTTTGGTTTTTCCAAGTCCCATACTTCTCTTTTTAGAAAACGAGTCAGCACAACAGCCAAGCAAAAAGCATTCACTGAATCAGAATTCAGCACTGCTTCCTCCAGGAAAGGTTTCCTTTAAAATGGTGCTTTATACAAAGTACCACTCAATACTGATCACATAACAGATGCTCAATTACCAACTATACCACACTAGCCTATGGCCTTTAAATAAAAAAAGACAAAAACAAAAAGATTTCAAATTGGTTGACTGAACCGCAATAAATTAAATGTAAGTCTATAATTTATCAGTTCATTTTGCGATTGCTAGATAGGGTTTGTGTATGGACTACCCTTTACTCACTTGATACTTTCACACAGGTATTTTAACTTTCTGCTTTCCCCTTTACTCTGCATTTATCTTCCACAATGATTGAACTACAATGTCCACTATGTTATCCTTTGTTGTTTGGTATTAGATGCCCTTTGACAAAATTCTCTACCACCCTGTGAGAAACCTGAGAGGCGCTATTTTAGACTCCCTACAGGTGACCATGGGGACAGACAGAGCACTTATTGTGCAATTATTATAAGGTATACGCTCTCTGAACCATCTTCACAATGCACATGGGACCTCTGACTGCCCACAGGTTGCAGGTGCTCTGGTGGTTAAGGGGTTATTGCACCTAGGAATCATTTCAATGACTGGAGTTGGTTGAGAGCTTCACTGCTCTACTGACAAATCATACAAGACAGCTAATTTTACAAGTCAGGTAGCAGATACCACACAGCCGGCAAAAAGCGGGCAGAAGCTGACATCAGATTCTCCAACTCCTTCCTCCTCCCCTCGATACCCCTCCCAGACCTCACTCTGACATTCTTTCCCTTTACCAGCACCTCCTGTTTTGTGGTCCTTCACATAAAGTAATTTATCTAATTAGGAAACGTTCAGAGCGGCTTTCAAAGGCTGAAGCCACAGGGAAACATAGGCTGCTTAAAAAAATAAGATCCTTTTACTCTGCCCCCCATGCATGCCGTTAATTGAACGCTAGGAGGGGGGAAGAGAGCATTGAAATCAGAAAATAAAATGAAGACCCAATGTGTGTTATTTTGTCTTGGACAAAAAGCAGGGACAATAAGCAGCATATTCACTAGCAAAGAAGAACATTTAAATCCAAAAGATAGAGAAGAACAAGACGAAACAAGAGAGAAAAACTTGTGTCTACAGCCCCGCTGATATCACACACACATTAACACAGCGCTTTTAAATTCGGAACCTTTTAATAAAAGGGAAGAGAGAAAGTTTAAATTAAAAGGATCTTTCTTGTTTGAAGTAAATGACAAAAATAGGAAATAAAAAACCTTAAAGTATGAAACGATGAGCCAGAAAGTGGGGGGGCCGAGACACTGAATTCACAGTCTGAAGGAGGAGGGAAGAGTGGGGGGCACTTTGGGGGGAGGGGGGGGGAAGTTTTATTACAAGGGAATATCAGAAGCATTTATCATTTTTCTCGCATTGCCAAGTACCTGATTATTCCTCATTTCCTTTTTTGTCATGTTCCTGATGAGTTTTTTACGCTGGTGCAGTTAACTGCTTGCTGGTTTACTACAAACAGCAAATCTGCTTTTGGGGGTCTAATGTTGAGGCTTTAGCAGCCATTAAAGACAGGTCATATACCCTCTAAGGGGGATTTCCCACAAAGCTGGAAGTCCACAGGCTGTCTGCAGCCAATGTGAAATACAGGTCACTCGTGGGCTTGAATTCCACAATATCAGGGATTTATACACCCACAAAAACTGGTAAGCCAGGAGGTTCTTTTCTAGCTTAAAGGAAAGAAGATACTAAGAAAATGGTCAAGTATAGATCATTTGTTACGAACATACATAACCTATCGCTTACAATCTCCACCTTTAAGGCCAAAATATACTGCTGGGTTCTCTAAAGTTTAAGCCCATGGGCTGAGCGAGAGAAAATCAATCGAATTCCCCATACACACCAACAGGAATCGCCACATTCAATTATATTTGTATACACTATTGTGTACAATAGCATTACCAAACAGTGACTGCAACCGATGGCACGCAGTCACTGCTCAGCTGATAAACTTCCACTCAGGTCAGTTGTTTTTTAAATTTACTTTTGTCAAGCTGGGTGGTTCATGCACTGCCACCCACAGTTTAAATTCTGCTTGATGCAGCAGGTATAGGCTGATATTTGAGCCATCTATGGGGGGCCTTTATGGTACCATCATCTGGATCAATTGGACTGTCATGGACTGCTGGTGACTCTAATGCTGCAAGAATGTAGTGTACTGCTTGCCTTTCCATACTTGCGACACCTAGGTCAGTCTGCATAGTGATGGGTAGCATAATCTACAGCATGATCTCATTGTATGGGGGGGCAAGAAAAAAAAATGAAGCCCAACTGAACTTACCCGAGTTCCACCCAAAAGTGGAACTTCCGCTCATCGGATTCCTCCCCCCCTCCGGTGCCACAATTGGCACCTTTCGGGGGGGGGGGGCAGGATACCGCGAGGTCAGTGCGGGGCTCCCTCCCCCGGGCCAGTAGGAGAGAGGAGCAGGGCTCGTGCATGCGCAGTAGGGTTCCCAGTGTGAAGCCTTGATAAAGTCACGTGTGTAGTGACACAACGCTTCGGGAGGAGGAGCCTAGTGACATTGTACTTCCGGTTTGCGGCCGCGGACCGGAAGTGGGTATTATTTGAAAGTTTTTTGGGCGTTGTTTATCCACCTTATGGTTTTTATATGTTTTTATGCTGTTTTACCTCTAATAAACGCATTTTTTTGGACTACTTATACTTACTTCACCATGGAGTCCCCTTTGTTTTGTTTTTAAAACCGTGGAGCAAGATTTAACCCAAGGAACAACTACGGGAAGTGGTGGAGAGCCTTGCAGTGATCCCTATCCATACAAAAGGGCTGGATGCGACTATCTGGAGCAGTGGAGATTGTTTGAGGCTATCTCTGATCCCTTGGGGTCCATCAGTAAGGTGAGAGGCTGGTGTCTACGGTGGAGGATTGTGTATGCCTAGTTATTCCCTACTGACCCTTGATATCCCTGATGCATTAAGCTGGATTTCCACACCTGTATTTTTACTCCCTGCCTGCCTTTGGCCGCCGATGACTTTGAAATAATAGCACTTTATCTTGTTTAGTGTTTTTGGCCTTTTTTGGACTTTTTTTGCACTTATATCCCTCTGGGGACTTATTAAGACTTTGAAATGCATGTTTTGCACTATAATAATTACAGTTAAACATATACTAGTGTTTAGTATTGTTCCAATTAGAACGTATATTCGTTTTTTGCTGTTTTTTTATCAGTTATAGCAGTGTTTCTCAACTCCAGTCCTCAAGGCGCCCCAACAGGTCATGTTTTTAGGATTTCCCTCAGATGAAACAGCTGTGGGAATTACTAAAGCAGTTAAACTGATCAAATAACCTGTGCAAAACAATGGAGAGCCTGAAAACATGACCAGTTGGGGCGCCTTGAGGACTGGAGTTGAGAAACACTGAGTTATAGCACGGTTATCGTATTCACTGACACTTAGCGCTGCTTCAATTTTTATTTTTATTTTATATGATATTAAAGCTATAGTGAACCACATAAAGAGGAAAAAACCTGCAAGGCAGTTTTAATGTGCTAGTATGTGATACTTTGCTTAAAACAAAGCCCTCCTGTGGCGCGCTGTCACTGCTGACATGGCTTCTATCTGTACCCAGTCTTCCTTCCGGGTTGGCAGGCTTCGGTCCTTTGATTCAATAAGCCGTGATGATGTCATTCCTGCGCATGCGCGCTGGAGCCGCTGTTCACAGCCTATGACTCTGAAGGAACAGCACAAGTATGTCATTCCTTCAGAGCGCATGCCCCAGTGACGTCTTCAACGGCTTTGTAACTAAATATCTCCTAAACGGTGCACGTTTAGGAGACATTTACTGTACTTATAGGTAAGCCTTAATATAGGCAAAATTCAACCAAGAGCGTCTACTCCCACTCCCAAAGGTTCGTTTAAAAAAACAAAAACATGCATGTTATACTTACCTGCTCTGTGTAATGGTTTTGCACAGAGCAGCCTCAATCCTCTTTTTCTCAGGTCCACATCCGGCGCTCCCGTCTCCTCCATCTTGACCAGTGCCCCCAATAGCAAGCCGCTTGCTATGGGTACACTGGTGCATGCTCGCTCCAGAACACGCGCTCTACGCATCCATAAGACATAAAAAGCCACGGCTCTGCCCTGCCCCCCACCCGCTCTCTCCTCATTGGCTGTTATTGGCAACAATGGGAGCCAATGGCTCCCTCTGCTGTCTCAGCCAATGAGGAGAGAGAGACCCAGAACAGACAAGGCCTCTGTGCACATTGCTGGATCGAGAGGAGGCTCAGGTTAGTATGAGGGGGAGCTGTGGGGGGAGAAACACAAGGAAAGCTTTTTACCTTTATGCATAAAATGCATGAAGGTAAAAAACTTTCAGCCTTCACAACCACTTTTAATCAGCTAAATACATTCCAGGTGCATCAAAACAAAAAGGTACAGATAATTTTCTTTAGAAAGCAGACAGACACAGTCTTTGTAATAAATCCTATCTCCTACCAGCAAGCTGCACAGAAGCTCAGCTCTCTGTGGAAGCAGTGGCCTCGGTGCAAGTTCCAACATGCACCCTGCTGAGTCAGAGATTTCCAATCAGCAGGGAGAATGAACTACTAACTCAGCAGAGGAAGGGTTGAACTTCTGAAGAGACACCACTGCTTCCACATGGAAAGTAAGGTCCTTTTCTGAATTTTCTGGCAGGGGAGAAGCTTTTTTACTCAGGCTGTGGCTGCTTTCTAAAAATAAAAAATGGAAGGCTGGCCAGAGATGGATTTTATTTTTCCGTTCAGCCAACAATGGAGATGGATAGAGGAATCCTTCCCGAGACATTGTATTCTGACATTGGAAAACTGTGTCAGAATACACTGATCAGTGGGTTTAGACACTGAATAAGAAAATATTTTCCAACAACCCTATTCAACAGATGTTGATAATTAGATGGGGAGAGGATGGGGGGGGGGTCGTCATCCTTTGAATTCTTCTTGCTATCCCTTGTCTGCGGAAAAGGGTCCGAGCCAAGACAAGTTGAATCAGCCGTTTCCTTCAAAGCTGTTGTTGGATCAGCCATGGCAGGAGGAGAGAGGGGCATGGGGTTAAACCTGATAACTAGACTTAGAAAGAACCTAGCAACAAGGGCAAAGTGCTACATGTACTTTGTCCCACAGGAGATGGAAAAGTAAAAAAAAAAAAGATGTAATTCTTTAAAGTGATATTAAAGTCAATGTGGGCTACTGCACGCAGAAGGCAAAAAACCTTGAACCACTTTAAGCATTTTCAAAGTATGTATTTATTCTTCACTCATTTTTAGTTATATTATTGTATTCTAATTGCGAATACTCTAAATTATATTAAAATAACATCTATATTTTTCTAGCTGGCAGTTTACATTGTATTTAATTGTTAACACTCTCACCTAATGCTCTGGGGTAATGCTTGCTTATGTTGTAGTTTTTCTGTATACAATGCTACAACATTGCACTTGATATTTATTTCTATTGCATAATCTCTAGAAGGGTTCAGAAAATATGTAATACCCAAATGCAAGTCAAGTCTTCAAAACCCATCTTCAGGCAAAATGTGTTGCCTGCCACCCAGCTGCGCTTTTGCCCATTCACAGCCTGTTTTTTTTTTTTTTTATAAACCCTCCGAAAGCTATTGTTTATTTACCATTGTATTAAGACTCTCCACTGGGCCTTTTCCAGAATAAAGAACTAAAAACCGGATATCCAACTCTGCAGTCTGGGCCCACTGCCAACCGTATTTTTCCAGCCTGTTGCCATGACATCATCTCACTGACACTGGAGTCTTTAAGAACCTATAAGGACCAGGTAATAGACAGCGAATGGGAAGTGTCCATGTCACCAGGCAGCAATATGGGCATCCAAAGAAGAACCCAATCAGTCTGCGTACAGATCCGAGGCAGGTCATAACCTGCGTGGGGAAGTAAAATTTAGTGAGGGTAGGTACCTGATGAGGATAAACATTAACTATCGCTCCGTAGGGGTCAATTATTAATTTGATATAAAGTTCATATTTCAATTTATGTTTATATATTCTTTCAATAATTATATACAGTATCTCACAAGAGTACACCCCTCACATTTTTGTAAATATTTTATTATATCTTTTCATGTGACAACACTGAAGAAATTACACTTTGCTACAAATGTAAAGTAGTGAGTGTACAGCTTGTATAACCGTGTAAATTTGCTGTCCCCTCGATATAACTTAACACACAGCTATTATTGTCTAGACCGCTGGCAACAAAAGTGGGTACACCCCTAAGTGAAAATGTTCAAGTTGGGCCCAATTAGCCATTTTCCCTCCCCGGTGTCACTTAACTCGTTAGTGTTACAAGGTCTCAGGTGTGAATGGGGAAGTGGGGTGTTAAATTTGGTGTTATTGCTCTTACTCTCTCATACTGGTCACTGGAAGTTCAACATGGCACCTCATGGCAAAGAACTCTCTGAGGATCTGAAAAAAAGAATTGTTGTTCTACATAAAGATGGCCTAGGCTATAAAAAGATTGCCAAGACCCTGAAACTGATCTGCAGCATGTTGGCCAAGACCATACAGCTGTTTACCAGGACAGGTTCCACTCAGAACAGGCCTCGCCATGTTCGACCAAAGAAGTTGAGAGCACGTGCTCAGCGTCATATCCAGTGGTTGTCTTTGGGAAATAGACATATGAGTGCTGCCAGTATTTCTGCAGAGGTTGAAGGGGTGGGGGGTCAGCCTGTCAGTGCTCAGACCATACGCCACACACTGCATCACATTGGTCTGCATGGCTGTCGTCCCAGAAGGAAGCCTCTTCTAAAGATGATGCACAAGAAAGCCCACAAACAGTTTGCTGAAGACCTGGATTACTGGAACCATGTCCTGTGGTCTGATGAGACCAAGATAAACTTATTTGGTTCAGATGGTGTCAAGCGTATGTGGTGGCAACCAGGTGAGAAGTACAAAGACAAGTGTGCCTTGCCTACAGTCAAGCAAGGTGGTGGGAGTGTCAAGGTCTGGGGCTACATGAGTGCTGCCGACACAGGGGAGCTACAGTTCATTGAGGGAACCATGAATGCCAACATGTACTGTGACATACTGAAGCAGAGCATGATCCCCTCCCTTCGGAGACTGGGCCACAGGGCAGTATTCCAACATGATAACGATCCCAAACACACCTCCAAGACGACCACTGCATTGCTAAAGAAGCTGAGGGTAAAGGTGATGGACTGGCCAAGCATGTCTCCAGACCTAAACCCTATTGAGCGTCCTCAAATGGAAGGTGGAGGAGCGCAAGGTCTCTAACATCCACCAGCTCTGTGATGTTGTCGTGGAGGAGTGGAAGAGGACTCCAGTGGCAACCTGTGAAGCTCTGGGGAACTCCATGCCCAAGAGGGTTAAGGCAGTGCTGGAAAATAATGGTGGCCACACAAAATATTGACACTTTGGGCCCAATTTAGACAGACATTTTCACTTATGCCGCGTGCACACGATCGATTTTTTAGACGGTGAAAACACCGTCGAGAAAATCGACCTTAAAAACGAGGAACAGCTTGTTCCCCCCACACACGGCCGTTTTAAATGTCATTTTTTTTTTGGTCGAAAAAAACGACCGTGTGTGGGCTCCGCGGCAGTGTTTCCCTATGGGAAACACTGCCGCGGAAAACATGTTGAAAAAAACGACGAGAAAAATTAGAACATGTTCTAATTTTTCTCGTCGTTTTTAATGCCGTTGTTCTCGTCGAAAAAAACAGCAGAAAGCCCACAGACGATCGTTTTTCTCGTCGAAAGGAAAAAATGTTGTTTTTCTCAATGAGAAAAACGGCCGTGTGTACGCGGCATTAGGGGTGTACTCACTTTTGTTGCCAGACATTAATGGCTGTGTTTTGAGTTATTTTGAGGAGTCGGCAAATATACACTGTTTTACCAGCTGTACACTCACTACTTTACATTGTAGCAAAGTGTAATTTCTTTAGTGTTAAGAAAAAGCTAAGCACATCGAGCTTCATGTAATTCATACTTTGCAATTAGCCATCATGACAATATTTGGGGTTGTCACCAGTATACCCCTAATGTAGACGGCTGTCTTGGAGACATATATTCAACTATTGCGTGTTTTCTCAATTACTGTTTTTTTAAATCCCGTTTTTATATTTATGTGGTGTTTTTTAATCATACTTACCCAGGTGGATGCAGCATTGGTCCCCCGCCAGCTCTAACAGTGAGAACCGAGCGTTCAAACACTGCCACTCACTCGGTTCTCACCACTCCCTGAGCAGAGAGCTGGTGACTGTCAGTCACCGCTCTCCGCTCTGACCCCCCCTCGCTCACTGGACCGCTGGGCTGTAAAGGGGGTGGGAGCAGACCACCATATGCGAATCCCGACCATATTGTCGCGATCCTTCCCAAGCCTGGACGGGCTCTGTGACGGGCCCTGCTGAAAACAGGTCACCAGAGTGCAGATCGATCTGCACTCCTGTGATCCACAGGGGAAGTACAGCCAAACAAGCTTTGGTTGTACTTCTCCTTTAATGGTGTGAAACAATCACAATACTCTTGGCAGCAGGTGTTCATTTAATTTATGCCCATGAATTAGGACGAGGAACAGAGTTTTTTTAATAGTAGTAAGAAAGAGGTAGTTGTAAGGAAAGAAATACATGTGATTTGGTCATTTTGATGAGCCCTTCTGATTTATGTGAAGAGTGAGAAGTCCACTTTGAAAGAACCATTCTTATTGTCCTTAGCAACCAAATTCTCCTTTTGTATTTGCTGTGCAGTATAGAAGAATAAAGGGACTGATTAATAGTAAGAGCACCAAGAACAGTTTCTCTTTCAGATACATGCAATCTTGAGGCCTAGTATCACATCCCTAACAAGGAATGCTAGTCATATTTTGCCCTATGACAAGCTGGAAAGTTCAGGTTCCATCAGAGACTTCAACCTGGTATAATTTCAAGACGGATCAATAATAAAAAGAATAAGACAAGCATAACTGTGCCTTCAAGTTTCAATGTCACCTTGAAACCTATAATTTAAAAACATACATGGACATGCTGTTACTAGCTGAATTCTTTAAAAGGAGGCATGCTCCCCATATATAGCCCCAATAGAGAGACCCCTAATTCTTTCCTGAGCTCACTGTTGTAGAATTAACAGGAGAGAAGGTTACCGTTCCTTTAAAGGTTCCCGATCTAGATGAATAAAAAACACATACAGCCGTTTTCTGGGCTCTCTGCAGACTGTATTGTTCCTCTGTGACAATGCTCACAAATAGCGTCTCTCACAGGAGACATCTTCAAACCCTCCCCCCTCCCTTGAACGTATGGCTGTCTTTTTTTGGCTGCACGAATCCTTGTTATTATTTCTTGCGCCTCTGAAGACATCTCTCTTCTCGCTTTCCCTCTGTTCCGTTTCCCCCGTCACAAGATTGTCACTCGGAGGAATCTTTCTCTTTCTAGTGCCTTTCTCTTGGAAGAAGCTTAAAGCCTCGTCCCCGACAGTCACTTCAATGGGGTTATGGCCACGTTCCTACCTCTGCTGTCTGCATCACCTGAATTCCCGAATAAATCTTTGCTCCGGAACCAGACTATCTTTGCAAATTACAACTGAATGTCGCTATATTCTACTAACAACCTCAATGCCAGATATTTAAAGGGAACAATAGCGGAAGAGGGCAAATTATTCATACATACAATATGTAAAGATATAATCATCTTCGTAACATCTGTCATTCCCTGCCTTGAATAGAATCAACCGCAGTTTTTCCCCTGAATGTTCGTTGTACTGTTATATATTCTGTATTACCGCATACCTATAATCAGGGCTGGACCTGGACTGCAGCCTTCATCTTTAAAGCTCAGCAGTACCATCTGAGAGAATTGCAAAGTTTAGTCAATCTAATCATGACGGGTCATTGAGTATGTATCAGCGGGGCTTATTTATTGGAACCACTTTCCATTTAGTACATTTTTAGCAAAACCAGGTGCAGGTTCTGCAGACAATGGCCAGTATGATAACAGTTTAAAACACTTTAGAACAGTGTTTTTCCAAAGTGGGAAATGTGCACAAAATCTTCAATTGATAGAACGTGGCTGTAGAGAAGATTTTGTACAAGATACCATTGTAGGGGCTGGTACTGTAGGGGAATTGTTCATTTTACCATCAGACAGGATGCACCGGCCAATGCTGACCCTTGGCCAGTTTAGAGATGATGGTGGGCCTGTGTCCTAATAGAGGTGGTCAGCATGGTTTAAGGAGTAATGAACAGCCTAACCTTCCTTTTTAGGAACTTAACAGGAAGAAACTGAAAATATCAGTTTAAAGGTCACTTTTTTTATAACGTTGTCACCCAAACAAGGTTATAAATCTTCACTGCTGAAAAAAAAAAAATACATCATGTACATTGACTCTGGCATAGGGTGGATTATTGGAATGGGGATACATGTATATGTGAGGAACCTAATGTGAGGCAGCATGAAAATTGAGTTTTGGTAGAGGATCAGAGTGCTGCTGGTATATGTGGTCCTTTTAACAGAAAAGAGTAGAAAGAGGACTTTTTAAAGGTTATGATACTGGTAAGTTACCAAAGCTTGGGAAACATTAACTTAGGCTAACAGAAACAGATCAGCCCATTGAACCAACGAACATCTGAATACCACGGTCAGTTTGCTTGTCATTATCTGTATGTATTGCCCCCTGCAGCAGCAAATTGTATTTTCAAGCACCAACAGGTGAGTGTGCTGCATCTTGGGAATGAAGGATATTGGGACAGGAGAGAATTTGCCTCCAATACGTTTTTTTCTTTTTCCTGCAAAGTGTTCTTCCCTCAAGGTTTTTCACTTTAATGCATTCTATGCATTAAAGCGGAGTTCCACCCATTTAAAAGTCAGCAGCTACAAAAAGCTTAGCTGCTGATTTAATAAATCGGACACTCCCCTATCCCACGGTCCAGCAATGCGGGCAAACAAAGCCCCGCTCCTTTCCCCCTCCTCTCTGCGGCGCCAGCATTATAACTGTGGGTGCAATCTTCTGGGACCTGTGACGTGTCCCAGAAAATTGCAGGGAGGGAGGGGAGACAGGTGAACTTCCTTCCGGCACCGGAGAGCCCTGGGAGGAAGTGGGAGCTGGATATGCCTCTAAAAAAAGGGTATCTGCTCCCCCCCCAAAAAAATGTAATGCCAAATGTGGCATATCAGGGGGTCACTATCACTTAAAGCGGAAGTTCCATTTTTGGGTGGAACTCTGCTTTAAAGGTGAAAAACCTCTTGTGATGCAGCAGCCCCCCAGAGCCCCCCTTTTACTTACCTGAACCCGGTCTTTCCAGCAACGTGGACAAGCCCACCAGCTGCAGCCGGTGTCTCGGGTCCTAATTGGATAGATTGCTAGCAGCGCAGCTATTGGCTCCTGCTGCTGTCAAATTCAATGACGCAGCCGGGGGGCGGGGCGAGTCGTTTTTGGGGGCTAAGTGTCCCCCTGCTCCCAAAACCATGAGGGAAAACCTGTCTTTGTGTGTGGGCACGGATATAAACTATATTGTCAAATTATTGTATTGGGACGCCTGCTTTTACACGCACATGAAGTTTAATGGCATCCGAGTCTTCATCAGTAGGGTTTAATATTGAGTTGGCCCACCCTTTGCAGTCATAACAGCTTCAACTCTTCTGGGAAAGCTGTCCACAAGGTTTAGGAGTGTGGCTATGGGAATGTTTGACCATTCTTCCAGAAGCGGATTTGTGAGGTCAGGCACTGATGTTGGACGAGAAGACTTGACTCGCAGACTCCGCAATAATTCATCCCAAAGGTGTTCTATCGGGTTGAGGCCAGGACTCTGTGCAAGCCAGTCAAGTTCCTCCACTCCAAACTCGCTCATCCATGTCTTTATGGACCTTGCTTGCCATATGTGTGTGTTTGTGTACAATAGGGGTGTATGATATTCATGAATGAAAGTAAAATATCTTCCTAAAGGTATTATAATATATAATTCTCCTGATCTTGCCTACAGTAAATTCATGATATACTGTGTAAATATTAGCTTGTACAAAGTACTTACCACTACTGATGGCAGAGTTTGCTAGAACAGCACCTTCACTCCACTGGTCAGCACTAGACACAGAGTATGACCGCTGGTGCATCCCATCAAGGCGACTGAAAGAACCCAGGCTAATGCCACTAGGACCACTGGCCATCTGGGTAACGGATGTACTACTCGTCACATTTCCTGCAATGCAGATTATAGGAGATCAGGATATTTGTTGCAAAGAGGCTAGACAAGGATTTCAAAGCTTTGCTTAACTTAAACCTATTAGAGAAATGAATAGAAGCAGTGTTAATAAGTCAGCATTGCCAAGCCCAGATGTGTGAAAAGGCCTACGAGGCTGTGGCCCAGGGAGACAAAACCTTAGTGGGTGTTGTTGGCAATACTTTGTTTCATCATTTTATTGCATTTTGTTATCCATTAAAATATTCATATTAGGTAATTTTTAATTTTTTTTTATGTTTTAACACAAATCTGTGTCCACGGGGCATGGCAAGTCAGAAGTAGCCTAGTGGGAACAAATTAAATCTAGCTCAGAGTCTCACAAGACCTACCTCGTGCTCCTGCTATCAACTGATAAAAGGCCATATATTTCTGTTGAACAGTATAGTGGATTGCTTGAAACACTATTAGAAGAGTGAGAAAAGAGCATTGTACCCACGTATACGCATATTCATGTTTCAACAGACATTGTCAACATAACAGACCGCGCTGTCTGATACATCAGCTTTTAATCTATTCAGACAAGCAGCACTGAGTAATGCTGAATGAAACACAGGTGAAAGATGACAAATCCATCAGCTCTCACTGAGCTGAATGAAATATGTGAGCATAGTTCACATTGATGATTGTGAAAGATAACTTATCAAGAACCAAAACAGAAGAGTGACATAGCCCATAAACCTCCAATTCCTTAAATTACAAAATGACATACTCTAATCTTTCCCAATAGTTTTGTCTACTATTGTTCTGTGTACAGCTGTGGCCAAAAGTTTTGAGAATGACACAAATAATAATTTTCACAAAGTCTGCTGCCTCCGTTTTTATGATGGCAATTTGCATATACTCAGAATGTTATGAAGAGTAATCAGATGAATTGCAATAGCAAAGTCCCTCTTTGCCGTGAAAATGAACTTAATCCCTAAAAAAAAAAAAACATTTCCACTGCATTTCAGCCACAAAAGGGACCAGCTGATATCGTGTTAGGCCCCTTTCACACGGACGTTCCGTATGTCCGTTTTTCATCCATCCGTTTTCGGATGAAAAACGTACATACATGTATCCCTATGGGATAGCGGATGTCAGCGGATGAACATCCGCTGACATCCGACGACATCAGTCTCCGCTATGGTCCGTTTAGCATGACGGAGGAAAATCCTACTTTTCCATCCGTCTGCGGATCGGATCGGATGAAAACGGACAGACGGTCAGTTTTCATCCGATCCCCCCATAGAGGAAAGCGGCGATCCGACCGGTCCGTTTCTGCACAGTGTGCAGAGACGGACAAATCATCCGCCGGCTTAGCGGGGATCAACAGAGCGATCTCCGCTGAGCAAGCGGATATTCACGGGGTGGATCATGACGGGATCCGCCCGTGTGAAAGAGCCCTTAGGGATTCTCTCGTTAACACAGGTGTCAGTGTTGACCAGGACAAGGCTGGAAATCACTCTGTAATGCTGATCGAGTTAAAGTAACAGACTGGAATCTTTAGCCTGGGTTCACACTGTAGCAATGCGGGAACAAGCGCAATTCCAGCGCCGGTTCCCGCATCTTTCCCACTGCCCTCTGAAAACCGCTGCGGGTGTCAATACAATGTTAATGACACCCCCAGATCAGTTTACAGATCGCAGTGCGAACTGTGAACTCGGACAGGAATCGTATCGCATGGGTGAGAACACCTATACGATCCGATTCCAGAGCAGGAAAAAAAAAAAAAAAGGTCCCTGCACGTTTTTTGTGCAAATTCAATACGAGTTCAGCCATACAACTGTATGGCTGAACTTGCATTACACAAACATTGCATGTGATCAGCACCGCAGTGCGAGTGCGAATCACATGCGATTTCTGTGTTCACTACAGTGTGAACCCGGGCTTAACTAGGACCGGAAGGATTTGACCCCTTAATGACCGGGCCATTTTTTGCGATACGGCACTGCGTCACTTTAACTGAAAATTGCGCAGTCGTGCGATGCTGTACCCAAACAAAATTTATGTATTTTTTTCTCACAAATAGAGCTTTCTTTTGGTGGTATTTGATCACCTCTGCGGTTATTATTTTTTGCACTATAAACAAAGAGCAAAAATTTTGAAAAAAAAAACCCACAATTTTTTAAACCTTTTGCTATAATACATATCCCAAAAAAATATATATATAAACAAACACACACATTTATTCATCAGTTTAGGCCGATATATATTATTCCACATATTTTTTGAAAAAAAAAAAAAAAAAATCGCAATAGGCGTATATTGATTGGTTTGCACAAAAGTTATTGCGTCTACAAATTATGGGATAGATTTAGGGACTTTTTTTTTATTTTTATTGTTTTTACTGGTAATGGCGGTGATCTGACCCCAAATTACACTTTTTGGAGACCAGTGACATTACATTGATCAATGCTATACAAATGCAATGATCAATGTAAAAATTACACAGGCAGGGAAGAGGTTAACACTAGGGGGCGATCAAGTGTGTTACCTAGGTGTGTTCTAACCTATAGGGGGGATGGGCTCATTGGGACATGACAGAGATCACAGTTCCCGATCACTGGGAACACAAGATCTCTGACATGTCCATCTGGCAGGGATCCACTTGTTTAAACTGGCAGATGCCCATTTCCTCCTCTGTACTAGGCAATAGCGGGTCGTTGATAGACATGGAGTCCGCCCAACCCGCGGGCACGCTCCCGCAGCATGCAGCCCGCTACTGCGCGAGCCTCTGTACAGCTACGGTGATGCACGCAGGAGAGCTGACCAGCTGCCGTATAATGACTGCGGCTGGTCGGCAAGTGGTTAAAAGGAAGGTGGTGGGTGAAATCATTGTTCATCTGTTAATCATGGTTAATTGCAAGGAAAAAACAAGCCCCCCCGGGGAGGAAGAAAAGAACCCCCCAGATAAAATAGAAATTTATTAAAATTTAATAAATTTCCATTTTTTCATGCGGCGTGGTCCACCTGTTGCTTCTTTATCTGGGGGGTTCATTTCTTCCTCCCCGGGGGGCTTGTTTTTGTACTATATTTTGGCCAACGGAGACCGCATCATTTTGGTGAGACCGCAATGAATGGGATACTGTGCTAGGATTAATTACACTGCACAGTATTTGCTATTTAGTGAGCAGGTGACCTATCTCTTTTCCCTTAATTGCAAGGAAACATGTGCGGTCATCTTTGCTTTGCACAAAAAGGGATTAACAGGCAAGGATATTGCTGCTACTAAATTAGCACCAAAATCAACCATTTATCATCAAGAACTTCAAGGAGAGAGGTTCAATTGTTGTGTGGAAGGGCTCAGGGTACCCAAGAAAGTCCAGCAAGCGCCAGGACCGTCTCCTACAGTTGATTCAGCTGCAGGATCGGGGCACCACCAGTGCAGAGCTTGCTCTGGAATGGCAGCAGGCAGGTATGAGTGCATCTGTACACACAGTGAGGCGAAGACTTTTGGAGGATGGCCGGCTGTCAAGAAGGGTAGCAAAGAAGCCATTTCTCTCCAGGGACAGACTGACATTCTACTGAAGGTACAGCGATTGGACTGCTGAGGACTAGGGATGAGCCGAACACCCCCCGTTCGGTTCGCAGCAGAACCTGTGAACAGACCTAAAGTTTGCATGAACTTTAGAACCCTATTAAATACAATGGACTCGAACGTTCGAAATCAAAAGTGCTAATTATCAAGGCTAATGTGCAAGTTATTGTCCTAAAAAGGATTTGGGGACCAGGGTCCTGCCCCAGGGGACATGTAACAATGCAAAAAAAAGTTTTAAAAACTGAGTTTTTTTCGGGAGCAGTGATTTTAATAATGCTTAAAGTGAAACAATAAAACTGAAATATTCCTTTAAATTTCGTACCTGGGGGGGGGGGGGGGGGGGTGTGTATAATATGCATGTAAAGCAGCGCTTGTTTCCCGTGTTTAGAACTGTCCCTGCACAAAGTGTCATTTCTGAAGGAAGAAAAGTCATTTAAAAGCACTCGCGGCTATAATGAATTGTCGGCTCCCGGCAATACAGAGAAAAGTCATTGATAAAAAAAAAAAAAATGCATGGGGGTCCCCCCAAATTCCATTACCAGGCCCTTCAGGTCTGGTATGGATATTAAGGGGAACCCTGCGTCAAATAAAAAAAGAATGACATGGGGTTCCCCCCCAAATATCCATACCAGACCCTTCAGGTCTGGTATGGATTTTAAGGGGAACTCCACGCCAAATTGTAAAAAAAAAAAAAAATGGCGTGGAGTTCCCCCCAAAAATCCATACCAGACCCTTTATCCGAGCACGCAACCTGGCAGGCCACAGGACAGGGGGGGGGGGGGGAAGACGAAAGAGCACCCCCTCCTGAACCGTACCAGGCCACATGCCCTCAACATGGGGAGGATGCTTTGGGGGTGCTCTGTTGGGAAAGTCCTTTATTAAAAAAAAAACAAAAAAAAAACATTCCAGCGATGTAATCCAGTGTCCCGCGGTGATCCGATGTCCAGCACTGCAGTCTCCACTCCACACGAAACGTCATTGGCTGAGCAGACCTGATGGGGAACTTCCTCCGCAGTGTAATAAATGAATAGACCCCGCCCCTTCTCACGTTCCTCATCAGGTCCGCTCAGCCAATGACGTAGGGGGCGGGGTCACCTTCACTGGGTGTAAGGCTGAGCGGACCTGATGGGGAACGTGAGAAGGGGTGGGTCTATTTATTTATTACACTGCGGAGGAAGTTCCCCATCAGGTCCGCTCAGCCAATGACGTTTTGTGTGGAGTGGAGACTGCAGCGCTGGACATCGGATCATCGCTGGAATGGGTTTTTTATTTTTAATAAAGGACTTTCCCAACTGTGTCTGTGTTTAATTTTTATTTTTTACACTTTCTTTGTGAAATGGTAGGGGTACAATGTACCCCTTACCAATTCACATGGGGGGGGCGGGATCTGGGGGTTCCCTTTGTTAAAGGGGTCTTCCAGATTCCGATAAGCCCCCCGCCCGCAAACCCCCACAACTACTGGGCAAGGGCTGTGGGGATGAGGCCCTTGTCCCCATCAACATGGGGACATGGTGCTTTGAGGGGGTCACAGACCCCCAAAGCATCCTCCCCATGTTGAGGGCATGTGGCCTGGTACGGTTCAGGAGGGGGCGCTCTCGTCCCCCCCCTCTTTTACTGCGGCCTGGCAGGTTGCGTGCTCGGATAAAGGGTCTGGTATGGATTTTTGGGGGGAACTCCACGCCATTTTTTTTTAAATCTGGCGTGGAGTTCCTCTTAAAATCCATACCAGGCCTGAAGGGTGTAGCTGCTGACTTTTAATATTTAGATACTTACCTTTCCAGGGGTCCCGCGACGTCGGCACCCCAGATGATTTTTAATTTGGCTTTCGGGTGCTGTTTCCCTTACATTGCATTTGGGTTGCCCTTACACGCCATTCCTTGTAAGGGAAACCGGCAGTGAAGCCTTGAGGCTTTACAGCCAGTTCCCTACTGCGCATTGGGTGAAGTGCGCTGCATTTTGTGAATGTTTTGGTGGACGAGGGAATGAGGAGGCGGCTGAACTTACAGGGGACACCGCTGCGGCGTGGTCACCCAGAAGTGAGGATGGGTACCTGTCAAGAACAGGTACCAACTCCCTCCCCCCGAAAGATGCCAAATGTGGCAGCGGAGGGGGGGGGGGGAAGGAAACAAACAAGCAGAGCTTCCCCTTTTGGGTGGAGCTTTGCTTTAATGTAATTGTCAATAAAAGCTTTTGACACTTATGAAATGCTTGTAATTATACTTCAGTATACCATAGTAACATCTGAAAAAAAGACCTAAAAACACTGAAGCAGATTTTGTGAAAATTAATATTTGCGTAATTTTAAAAACTTTTGGCCATGGCTGTATGTTAGTAAATTTGTATACATGCAAATTTATATGGTGCTGTAGTATTCTGTAGGCCTGTACAGTACAGACATTATAGAGCGGTTTTCATCAGGTCCTACCCCTGAAGACCTTCCGCATTTGCCTATACAAAGACACAGTAGGGCAGCTTGGTCAGAAACAAATAACCTGCCTTTTCTTGGACTGTTCGTGAGAAAGCACATAAACCTAAAAACCTCAGTGAGACCGCCTGTCTCTGGTTTTTGGAAATTTTGGCCAGGGTGTGACATCAATGGTGTAAAAAACTTTCTCTTTTCGTCCATGGACGGACACAGCTCCTTAAATCTTGGCATGTGGGTTATGTTCCTGTTCATAGGAGGGGACTAGGCAGAACATGTTAGTTATCTTAAAACATGCAACTTTAACAGAGTTGAACAGCCCCGCCAAGGGGGAGGTCCCTCCGTACATAACCCTCCACCCTGCAGTCAGCAGCCTCAGTTTTTTTCTGCCTAGCAGAGAAGGACGTGGCTCCCTTTGGGCCCAGAGTCCTGAAGAATTTTTTATTTTATTATTTTTTTGTGATATCTTCTATCAACTGCCGGCTGGGCCTTGTAGTCTTCCCAGTTCCGGCCATTGAGCGTGCCAGTCCTTAGCTTTGCGCTGGTTCTGCCACAACGTAACCCATGGCTCCAGGGGTGGCCGGTGAGCACATGCTCCGGGGTCCACATATGACTGGGCTGCTTGCTGTCTCACTCACAGTGGCCCGGGCCGACAGCTACTCCGTACCATCGGTTGTGGGTCTGTCAGGGACGCGCCAGCATGTCCTCGCAAGGACGGGTAAGTACGGTTCCTCCTGTCTCGGCAGGATGGAACAGCTGGGCATTCCCGGGATTAAGGGGTTCTCCTGTCCTCCCTTTCCCTGCTCTCTGTCGCCCTTTCCCCTCCTGCCCTAGGGCCCGCTGCGACCGGGGTGTACCTGTGGGGGGGCTCCGAGTCCCTGTGGGGGACCGTGGGGCGCCGGGGTCCACTTTCTGTGAGGGGGGGTCTGTCTCCTGGGAAGTCTCTGCACGGCCTTCTCGTCCACATCCCGGGGCTCGGGCGCCATTTTTAGTGTGCCTGCTTTCTCTATTAGAATTTCCATTGGCGGCCATTTTGTCGTGGCCACACTGAGGCGCAGGTCGGTATTGCGGGCGGCCATTTTCTTGTGGGGGGACGGCTTAGCGAGTTTGCAGCTTGGTGGACCTCCCTGCTCTCTGACCAGTGGGTCTGCGAGGTGGTCACTTTGGGGTACAAGATTCTTCTTGTCCACCAAACGGATCTTTCCCTCAAATCTTACTCTCCTTCCGGCTCGTCGGTCTGCTTTGATGGGAGCAGTACAAGAATTGCTCAGGTGCGGAGTAATTTTACCTGTGCCCCTGGTGGAAAGGTTTCAGGGATTCTATTTGAATCTGTTGGTAGTCCCAAGGAAGGACGGTGTCCGTCCAATCTTGGACCTCAGGGGCCTTAATACCTTTGTGAAGGTGCGAATGTTCAGGATGGAATCAATTTGTTCGGAGGTTGCTGTGCTCCATCCAGGGGAATTTCTGGGGTCCCTGGACCTCAAGGATGCATACTTGCATGTCCCCATCTGCAATAGCGTCAGCACCAAGAGTTTTTACTAAGGTGCTCGCCCCGATCTGGCTTTGCTGAGACAGCGAGGCATTGCTATCTTGGGCTACTTGGACGATCTTCTTCTGAGAGCTGCTTCTGGCTCAGAATTAGAAGAGGACATGTCTATAGCCAGTCAGACACTCCGGGAAATTGGTTGGGTACTGAACATACAGAAGTCGGTGTTGGTACCGACTCAGCGTCTGGAGTACCTAGGCTTGATCATGGACTCCTCGGAGGCGAAGGTCTACCTTCCTTTGGAGCAGTTGCAGACGCTCCAGTCGGCGGTGAAATTGTTAGCATCCTGCAAATGGTCGTCTCTCCATTTTTGCATGCGTTTTCTGGGCTTCATGGTGGCCTCCTTCGAGGCAGTACCGTATGCCCAATTCCACACTTGAGTATTGCAGGAGGAGATCCTGTCCAAATGGAACAGATCTCCATTGTCTCTGGATTCAGGTAAGTCAACTGGTCAAGGCTTCCCTGAGAGGGTGGCTGAAATCCCCGGCTCTTCAGTCCGGGAGGTCGTTCCTTTCTTTCCATGGGACTGTTATCACGACGGACGCCAGCCTCACAGTTTGGCGAACTTCGAGCGATCAGACTGTGCCTCTCCAAGTGGTCGCAGAGTCTTCAAGGGCATCTGGTCAAGATCCAGTCGGACAACGCCACGGCGGTGGCTTATGTCAACCATCAGGGAGGAACATGGAGCTCGGTCGCAGCGTCGGAAGACGCTCACATCCTAAGTTGGGCTGAAAGGAGCGTGCCAGCTCTATCGGCTGTTTACATCCGGGCGTAGAAAACTGGCAGGCGGACTATCCAAGTCGCAAGATGCTAGACCAAGGGGAATGGTCGTTACACCCGGAGGCGTTTCCATTACTTTGTCAGAAATAGGGCACACCAGATCTCCTGGCCTCTCGACTCAATCGCAAGGTGTCGAGGTTTGTGGCCAGGTCCTGGGAGCCTTTGGTGGCTCCATGGGGTCAGTATCGGCTAATTTATGCCTTTCCCCCAATGAAATTGCTTCTTCGTCTGCTCCGCAGAGTGGAGGCCGAGGGGATTCTGGTGCTTCTAATCGCCCCAGACTGGTCCCGGCGTCCCTGACGGCTGCCAATGCGGGGGGACCTTCTGTCTCAAGGTCCCGTGCTTCATCCTGTTTTACAGTTGCTGGCTTTAACGGCATGGCTATTGAAAGCATGGTACTAAGGGACCGTGGTCTGTCAGATTCGGTAATCTCCTCCATGTTGAGGGCCCGTAAATCTTCTTTCCGGACATCCTACCATCGCACTTGGAAGGCCTACACCTCTATATGTGAAGAGATGGCCTGGCGCCCACGGGCATATTTGGCATTCTCGGATCCTGCTGTTCTTACAGCGCGGAGTGGATCTGAAGTGCCTTAAGCACTATTAAGGGGCAGATTTCAGCCTTGGCTGTCTTCTTCCAACGATCCCTGGCGGCTCACTCACTGGTAAGTATGTTTGTGCAGGGGGTTCGACACGTAGTTCCCCTGATTAGACCACCACTTCCTCCGTGGGACTTGAATCTAGTGCTCTCGGTACTTCAGGAACTTCCCTTTGAGAACATCAGGGAGATTCCTCTCAATGCTTTCTCAGAAAGTTGCCTTTCTAGTTGCCATTACATTGGTCAGAAGGGTTTCTGAATTGGCGGCCTTGTCTTGCAAGTCACCTTACTTGGTCCTCCATAAGGATAAAGCGGTGCTACGCCCGCAACCATTATTCCTTCCTACGGTAGTTTCGGCTTTTCACCTCAACAAAGACTTTGTACTTCCATCCTTGTGTCCTCGGCCGTCGCATCCCAAGGAGGTTGCGCTACATTCTTTAGACGTGGTACCTGACCTACGGGTGTACCTGTCTGCTACGGCTCCGTTCCGGAAGTCTGACTCACTGTTCGTGTCGGTGTCTGGTCCACAGAAGGGCCTGGCGGTCTCGTCGGCCACCATTTCTAGGTGGATCAGGCAGACCGTCATCCAGGCCTATGCCCTTAAGTGGCGGGCGCCTCCCTTTCCTGTCACGGAAAGGCAGGGCAATTGGTGCCTCCTGGCCTTTCCGACATCTAGCATCTGTCTCACAGGTGTGTAAGACGGCGAACTGGTCGTCTGTTCACACTTTCTCAAAGTTTTACAAGGTTGATGTGAGTGCATCTTCGGATGCTTCCTTTGGCTGCAAGGTTTTGCAGGCGGCTGTTTGAGGTTGCAACTCCTGCGTTGAGGAGCTCTGTTTGTTTGGGGTGAAGTTAAGTCTTCTTTTGATTGCTGTTCCCACCCCTCGTTTTTTCTGACACTGCTTGGGTACGTATCACATGTCAAGATTTAAGGAGCGAGGACGAAAAGAGAAAATAGGATTTTTTACTCACCGTAAAATCCTTTTCTCTGAGTCCATGGACCGACACAGCTTCTCTATTGACAAAGTGGGTATTATCCGTTAATTAGGAGTGACTAGGCAGAAAAACTTGTAAAAAGTGTTGCATCACACCTTCTACAGTACCGCCCAGGGGGCGGACCCTCTGGGTATACCCTCTCAGTCTGCACATCGCAGATCAGTTCGTCAAAAAGCAGTACAAACTTAAAAGGAGGGGTGGGTGCTGTGTCGGTCCATGGACTCAGAGAAAAGGATTTTACGGTGAGTAAAAAATCCTATTTACTCTTTCGTCCATGGACCGACACAGCTTCTCTATTGACAAAGTGGGACGTCCCAAAGCAGTGTCAGAGAAAAAACGAGGGGTGGTAACAGCATAAAAACAAACTTCACCCCAAAACACAAAACAGCACTCCTCCAACGGAGGAGCTGCAACTCTAAACAGCCGCCTGCAAAACCTTGCGGCCGAAAGAGGCATCCGAAGATGCACCTACATCAATTTTGTAGAATTTTGTGAAAGTGTGAGCGGACGACCAAGTCGCCGCTTTACATAGTTGGGAAACAGACGCTTGGTGTCGGAAAGCCCCAGAGGCACCTATTGCCCTGGTCGAATGCGCCGTGACAGGAAAGGGGGGCGCCTGACCCTTTAAGGCGTAAGCCTGGATTACTATCTGTCGGATCCACCTAGAGATGGTGGCCGATGAGACTGCTTGGCCCTTCTTGGGACCAGCCACCAAAACAAACAGTGAGTCTGACTTCCGGAACAGGGAAGTAGCAGATATGTATACTCTCAAAGCTCGGACAACGTCCAAGGAATGCAACGCCGACTCCTTAGGATTCGACGGCTGAGGACACAAGGATGGAAGTACAATGTCTTCGTTGAGATGAAAAGCCGAAACGACTTTCGGAAGAAAGGAAGGCTGCGGCCGCAGCACCACCTTATCCTTGTGGAAAATCAAAATAGGGAGCCTTGCAGGGCAAGGCTGCCAGCTCAGAGACTCGTCTAACTGACGTAACAGCCACCAAAAAGACCACTTTCTGAGAAAGTGTCAACAGGGGAATATCTCTAATATTCTCAAACGGTGCCGTCTGAAGCACCGAGAGGACCAGGTTCAAGTCCCACGGAGGTAATGGGGGGCGGACCGGAGGGGCCACATGTCGAACCCCCTGCCCAAATGTACTCACGAGAGAGTGAGTCGCCAGGGGTCGCTGAAAAAAGACAGCCAGGGCAGATATCTGTCCCTTAATCGTACTTAGGGCAAGCCTTTGGTCTACCCCATGCTGTAAAAACAGCAGGATTCTGGAAACCAAATAGGTACGCGGATGCCATTTCATTTCCTCACATATGGAGATGTAGGCCCTCCAATTGCGGTGATAGACCTTCCTAGAGGACGGTTTCCGAGCACATCTCATAGTAGAGATTACTGAGTCTGACAGGCCCCGATCTCTCAGTACCTGGTTCTCAACAGCCATGCCGTTAAAGCCAATGACTGTAAAGCAGGATGAAATATGGGACCTTGCGATAGCAGGTCCTTCCGTAGTGGTAGGCGCCAGGGGACGTCTGCTACCAGACGTACTAGATCGGCGTACCAAGGACGCTGAGGCCAATCTGGAGCGATTAGGATCATTGGAATTCCCTCTGCCTCCACTCTGCGGAGCAGAAGAGGAAGAAGCCTTAAGGGAGGGAAGGCATAGATTAGCCGATACTGACCCCACGATGCTACCAACACGTCCGTTGCGTCTGCCCATGGGTCTCTTGACCGGGCCACAAACCTCAATACCTTCCGATTGAGTCGGGAAGCCAGAAGATCTACGTCTGGTGTGCCCCATCTTTGGCAGAGGAGTTGGAACACCTCCGGGTGTAAGGACCATTCTCCCTGGTCCAGCATCTGGCGGCTCAGGTAGTCCGCCTGCCAGTTTTCCACACCCGGAATGTACACGGCCGACAGTGCCGGTACGCTCCTCTCTGCCCACTTCAGGATGCGAGCGATCTCCGATGCTGCAGCTGAGCTTCTTGTTCCTCCTTGATGATTGACATATGCCACTGCTGTGGCGTTGTCTGACTGGATCCTGACTGGATGCCCTTGCAGTCTCTGAGACCATTTGAAGAGGCACAGCTTGATCGCCCGGATCTCCAGGACATTGATCGTCAGGAGGGCTTCCTCTGGGGTCCAGCGACCTTGCGCCGACTGGACACCCCAGACTCCCCCCCAACCTGTAAGGCTGGCGTCCGTCGTGATCACTATCCAGTAAACCGGAAGAAATGACTTCCCGGCCATTAGAGCCGGTGCTGTCAGCCACCATACCAGGGATCTCCTGACTAGGTGGCTCACTCGGATTTGATAATCCAGAGATGAAGGGCATCTGTTCCATCTGGACAGAACTTCCTTCTGTAACACTCGAGTGTGGTATTGAGCATATGGGACCGCCTCGAAGGAGGCTACCATGAGGCCCAACACTCGCATGCAAAAACGGAGTGACGACCAATTCCTGGAAGTCAGCTGCCGTACTGCAGCCCGGAGGGTCTGCAACTTCTCCACAGGGAGGAATACCTTTGCCTCTGAGGAATCCAGAATCAACCCCAGGTACACTAGGCGTTGAGTGGGCACCAATACTGACTTTTGCGTGTTTAGTATCCAACCACAGTCTCGAAGAGTCTGACAGGTAATGGACACGCTTACCTCTAATTCTGAGCTTGAAGGGGCCTTCAGCAGAAGGTCGTCCAAGTAACCTGTGATAGCGATACCCCGCTGTCTTAGAAGTGCCAGAATCGGAGCGAGCACCTTGGTGAACGTCCTGGGTGCTGAGGCAAGGCCAAACGGGAGGGCCACAAACTGGTAGTGGTTCTTCCCGATAGCAAATCGCAGAAACCTCTGGTGTCTGGAGTATATGGGGACATGCAGGTATGCGTCCTTGATGTCCAAGGAGGCCAGAAAGTCCCCCGGATGGAGAGCCGTGACTACGGATCGAACCGACTCCATCCGAAATCTTTGTACCTTCACAAAGCAATTGAGGGCTCTGAGATCCAAGATTGGACGAACCCCCTCCTTCTTTGGCACAATGAACAGATTTGAGTAAAAACCCTGACCCCGTTCCTGTTCTGGAACTGGAATAACTACCCCATGTTCCAGTAGACCCTGGACCGCCCCATACAGGGCCTCCCGACGGGTCGGTAGTAGCTGGAGATTGGAGGTGATGAATCTGTCTGGTGGACAAGAGAGAAATTCTATCTTGTAGCCTGAGGAGATTACTTCGCAAACCCACCTGTCGGAGACTAGAGCAGTCCACTGAGTCGCGAATTCGTGAAGACGTCCCCCCACCCGAGAGCTGGGTGGTGGCGGACCTTCATGTGGACGCAGATTTGTCCGCAGGCTTGTTGGGTCTGCGGGACCAAGGACGCTTTTGTCCTTGGGCAGGCGCTTTATCGGCCTGGGGTCTTTTCCCTGTCGCCCTAGGGGGACGAAAAAACCACTTGTGTGCAGTAAAGGAGGGCCCTTGCCCTTGGCGTGGCCCCTTACCCTTGCTAATTTGGGGAAGCAAAGTGCTTTTACTTCCTGTGGCATCCTTGATGATGTCATCCAGAGAAGCCCCAAAAAGTCTGTCGCCCTTAAAAGGCAGATCCAACAGGGCTTTCTTGGAAGTCTGGTCCGCAGACCAGCCTTTTAGCCAGATCAGGCGGCGTATTGCTACTGCATAAACCGAAGTTTTAGACAGCAGGGGAATAGTATTCATGTCTGACTCGCAGACAAACCTAAGGCCCTGGACCAACAGGTCGGCCAATGTTATCTCATCAGGAGGAGCATCTCGCTCCTTAACCCCTGGAGTAGCAATCTTGCCCATTCAGTAAGTGTGTGAGACACTAGGGCCCCCGCCAATGCCGGGCGTACTGCCGAGCCTACCACTGAGTATAGGTAGCAAGCGAGTGCTTCAGCCTTCTTATCCACAGGGTCCTAGAAAACAGGAGCCCCTTCTACAGGAATTGGGGTGGCTCTATTAAGTCTGGACACCGGAGGGTCCACTATAGGGGGAGAGGTCCATTTCTTCAGAAAACTCTCCTCAAAAGGGGTACCGTACCGCAAACCTCTTTGGGGCTGTAAAGACCCTCAGTGGGTTCTCCCATTCCTTGTATAAGAGTTTATCAAAAGACACACAAGGGAACACCTTAGCAGTGCGGGCAGGTCTATGAAACCCAAGTGGACCGGAGTCTCTGCTGCTTCTGCAGTATTTTCCAACTTTAGCGTATCCCGCACTGCAGTAATAAGGTCAGATACCAAAGCCGTCTCGCGTACTGACCTGGACTTGGAGTCCTCCTCACTGTCCGATCGGTCACGGTCTGCAGTCTCTGATGCATCAGAATCTGGGCCATGAGCCGTAGCTGGACCTGGTTCTGCATCAGAAATATCCCCAGAAGCTTGCAGGGGACGGGGCGTTTACTACCCCCTGTATTCCCGTGTGCTGCTTCCACCCTGGCAGCAAACGCCTCTAGGATTGCAGTCATAGCGTTCATAGACACCTCAGGGGCACCAGCTGCTAAATCTGGTGTTTCAGGGGAGAAGACATCTGGCTCAGATGCCATGCTGACCACACGCTGACACTCACAGGGCTCCAGGCAAGATATCAATAGGCCACCCTCCTGCGCTGCAGAGATGCTGGGTTACCCAGAGGACTCACCACCCTGGATAGGTACTGCTATGCTGCGCCTGTGATGCTGTCCCCTTGCTGCTGTGTCAGTCTGCTTCTTTTATCAGCACTTCCTGTGTGAATTTTCACGCCAGTGTAATGCACCCTAGAGGCCGGAGGCTCTCGCAAAATGGTTGCCAAAAACGTCTGTATGGAAGATAATGTGGGCTCTAAGAAAATGGCCGCCGACAGAAGATAGAGGTCAGGCAGCCATAGCCCCCAAAAAGATGGCCGCCGAACGGCAATATCTGCATACAGGGTGGACCAACATGGCCGCCGATCACCTGATCGGGGCCAGTGGGTGTGGCCGAACCACAGGAAGATGGCCGCCAGGCAGTTACAAGAGGCCAAACTTGGCATGGACCACCTCAAAATGGCCGCCGACAGCATGGAGACACAGAAACACAGGTAAGCAAAAATGACATTTCTTTTAAATGTTAGTTACAGCCAGCCCCGCTCCAGTGGGACCCCCTAGGTGACCCCCAGCACCCAGCAACCTTTAGCTAGAAGCCCAGGGAGGAGGGAAAGGCAGGGAGAGAGGGAAGAAAGGGGCCACAACCACTTACTTGATCTCTCCAGGAATGTCCAGCTAAATCACCCAGCCGAGGCAGGGGAGTTTTACTTACCTATCCTGCATGTATTCTGCTGGAAGACATTCCAAACAGATCATCGTCCGCGCACGGAAGGTGACTGTTGGCCAGGCATGCTGTGATTGGACCCAGAAGGGACGATCATATGTATGCCCTGGAGCAAGACGCTCACCGGACAGGCTGCTGCGACTCGGCCGTAAGGTCAGCCGAAGCTGAGCGGTCCGATGCAAGCCTTGGAGCGTAAGCTCACCGGCCAGGCTGCTGCGACTCGGCCGTAAGGTCAGCCGAAGCTGAGCGGTCCGATGCAGGCCCTGGAGCGTAGGCTCACCGGCCACCCGTGGAGCGACGGGCATGTCGTGGAAAACCCAGCGCGTAGCTAGGGTCGGCACACGCTCGATGGCCGAAACTGGGGAGACTACAAGGATCGAGGATCCAGCCTGTCACCCAGTCGGCAGTTGATCGAAGATCGCAGGAAACAACAAATGTAGCAAAAAAATAAAATAAATATATATATATATATATCTTTTTTCCCCGGACCAATGGGCCCGAAGGGAGCCATGTCCTACTCCTTGCTAGACAGAAAAAAACTGATCTGCGATGTGCAGACTGAGAGGGTATACACAGAGGGTCCACCCCCTGGGCGGTACTGTAGAAGGTGTGATGCAACACTTTTTACAAGTTTTTCTGCCTAGTCACTCCTAATTAACGGATAATACCCACTTTGTCAATAGAGAAGCTGTGTCGGTCCATGGACGAAAGAGTAAATAGGATTTTTTTGTACTCACCGTAAAATCCTTTTCTCTGTCGTCCATGGACGGACACAGCACCCACCCCTCCTTGTTTAGTTTGTACTGCTTTTCTACAAACTGAGGCTGCTGACTGCAGGTTGGAGGGTTATGTACGAAGGGACCGCCCCCTGGGCGGGGCTGTTCAACTCTGTTAAAGTTAAATGTTTTAAGATAACTAATATGTTCTGCCTAGTCCTCTCCTATGAACAGGAACATAACCCACATGTCAAGATTTAAGGAGCTGTGTCCGTCCATGGACGACAGAGAAAAGGATTTTACGGTGAGTACAAAAAAAAACTATCATCATGCTTTGGGACTGTGATGTCATAAGGGGCGGGGTCACCGGATGACATCACCCGATGACCACGCCCCATGCCTATATAAGTCATTGTGCACCACGCACACGGCATTACAGCGGGAGAGAGCGTTGTGTCAACATCGGAAGAAGAGAAGAGGGAAGAAGACGACGGAGAAGACTGGGCCAACGCTAGCAAAAGGGCGGCAAAAGAGCAGAAGATAGCGGAGGAGCCTGGCAGAAGATAATCGGAGAGCGGGAGAGGCCGCCTGTCTAGTGTGTTTTTTTTATTGAGACTTTCCCCCCCCAGGTGAATGGGTAGGGGTACGATGTACCCCATACTCCTTCACATAGGGTGGGGGGCCGGGATAAGGGGGCCCCCTTATTAAAGGGGGCTCCCGTATTCCGTTAAGCCCCCCGCCCGCAGACCCGGACAACCAACAGCCAGGGTTGTCGGGAAGAGGCCCTTGTCCTCATCAACATAGGGACAAGGTGCTTTGGGGTGGGGGGGCCGCAGGGCGCCCCCTGCCCCCACCCCCCCATGTTGAGGGCATGCGGCTTGGTACGGTTCAGGAGGGGGGGGCGCTCGCTCGTCCTTACCCCATTTCCTGACCGGCCAGGCTGCGTGCTCGGATAAGGGTCTGGTAAGGATTTTGGGGGACCCCCACGCCGTTTTTCCGGCGTAGGGGGTTCCCCTTAAAATCCATACCAGACCGAAGGGCCTGGTATGCTCTTGGAGGGGGAACCCATGCTATTTTTTTATTTAAAATTTGGCGTGGAGTTCCCCCTCAAGATCAGCAGAACACAAGTCGCATGCCAAAGTCGGATCATGCAAGATGGCATTCCGACTTTGATCCGACTTCAATGATATTCAATGGGCTGAAGTAGGATCAAAGTCAGACCAAAGTAGTACAGGGAGCATTTTCAAAGTCGGACCGACATGTGTCGGACCAGTTAAGACGGCTCCCATAGGGAAACATTGATTTTCACACATCATGCGACATGAGCTCCCAATGTCGGAGCATTTGTCGCACCAGTGTGAACCCGGCCTTATAGTGGGCTAATCCCCAATTGACAGTTGACGTGGCAGAGCTGCTCCAAGCTCTGGAAAAATCCCAACAATATTGGCGGGATCAACCCAGCTGCCTGATAGACAGCTGGCTCTCAGTGCGCAGCTGAGAGCCAAAGCCAGCTGTGATCTTCCCATCTTGAGCCTGGAGCTCCAGTGAACACTGAAGGAGCAGAGCAGTGACTCTAAGCATACCAAAAACTGAGCTATCAGTGGTCATGTGATCGCTCAGTTCTTGGGCTTAGAGCCGACATGGGACAGCTGCATCATCACACCAATGCTGTAGCACAGAGGTGAGAGTATGGATGTTTATTTTTTTTTATAAACCACAAACTACTTCTTTATTAAAAATAAATAACTACCGAGAACAAGAAGGAAGACAGAGATAAAGTTTGCATGGAACAGAAATTTAGGAAGGTAAAAAAGGGGATCAAACCTCAACAAAAGTCATAGAAGAAGAAGACAGCCTGAAGAAGCGCACAGCTAAAAAGGAAACCTGCACTGAAAAACGTCCCTTTTAGAAATGTGCACTGTGATGAACGATGAAGCTAAAAAAGGGGCCATGTGCATTGTATCATTCACTGTGGGTGTGTTAAAAATCCACTCTAAGAATTGGCTGCCTTAATGCATCAATGAATGTCATAGTATACACATTAATGCACCACAACAGAATGCTTAGGCATCATGTACACTGCTGCTGGTAAACGGACGTTCAGAGGCAGTTGGACGCTTTTTTCAGCTGCCCCTGAACTCATCCAATGTTAGCTTATGTGTACATGTACACAGGGTAGTTTAATGTAGTTTTCAGGCAGTTGCGTTTAGATGCTTTTCTTTGAAGGCAAAAAAATGGGTTCAGACGCCAATGTTCCCAACGCGCCTAAACGCAGCTACACGCGGTACCGGCGTTTAGGCGCGTTTTAGTTTAAAAGCGTTTTAAAGGTGCCCTATTTTATTTGAGAGTCTAATGATGTTATCTTAAATAAACGCTCCTAGACGCGAACGCGGCAAAACGATGCTAAACGTGGCTAAACAGACGTTTTTAAACGCTGGTTTCAAGCTGTCAAGAAAAACGTTCAGAAGAGGTTGCCTGAGCGTCCTGTGTACATTAGGCCTCAAGTGTGAATGGTCTTGCACAAGTAAGCTAATCAGAAGTTCTGACTTTCCACCAACTTCACTCAGTGACTAAGAAGGTATTGAACCAAAGACAGGCAACTAGCATTTTTAGAAGGAACTCAATGATAGACTGTTTCTTTACATACAGCTTTTCTTTATTAAAAAAAAAAAAAAAAACATGAAGCCTGAATTCAGGCATGGCAGATCCACCACCACTATAGCTGAGCCTGCATTACTCTGCTATAAACCTCTTAGATACACATAGGCCTATTTAACTTTGCAGATTTTTTTTTCTTTGTTCCCTGCCTCTTTTTTATTATTATTATTCTCACATTTACTTGCTCCCACCACAGCAAGAGCAGCGTCAGTTGGCGCCTGTCGGCTGCGAGAGGCGTCCTGATAAACAGCCTCTGCAGGACACACAACAGGGATAATGTACACTTAAGTACTAGCAATGTGCTGCCATTCTGCACAGCCGATTACTTCCCGCGCCTGTCACTCAAAGAGGAAATGGCTGAACCCATTAGATAGAAACCTTTGCAATGTATCCTAAATGCTTCCTGCGATGCTATTAATCTGAGAGCGGAGGATGCCTAGAGAGGAGCTCCCCTCAGTGACAGAAGTGGGGGGGCTACTGGAGGGGTGCACATGACTGCATTGCTGTCACCCTGTCCCCCCCCCTACTGTCTCGTTAATCAAGATCTGGTTATTACCCCTACCACAGAAACAGAGGACACAGCTCGATCTTAAACACTCATTAGAAACATCTTCAGAGCACAGCTGAGTGGATAGTGTGACAGAAGGGGTGAGAAATAAGAAGAGAGGTGATGAAAGAAAATACAGGCTGGGTGGGAGATGTAAAACAAAGAAATAGACACCGGCTGATTATAAAGGAAAGTAACGTGGAAAATGTATACCATACAGACGCAGCAAAAACGAGGTTGGGGTAAGGACGGGTTAGCCATTGGACGGAATAGGTACAAGTTTATACAACTTTACCGGACAGAGAGAAAACAGGCGTGCTGTGAACTGAGAAAAGTCCATACGGGGAAATGTGTGCAGGAGTGAGGCAGAAGACGGGGAGGAGGAAGAGGGGGATCAAAGCAAGTCCGATGGCATTAATATTCATGACAATAATTAGTATTCTAGGTCACTGAATATTCATTGCTATTAGTTTGGATTTTATGGGTTTACGAGATGTTCTGATTGTTGGAGTGTGGAGGGCGCCGCACGATGAGGACTTTTAAGATGTCATCAGCAGTTCAACGCTGAAAACACATTAGTGGTTTTGGGTAAAAATCAGCCCCTTGTCTCTTGATGGATTTAACATTATGAGAGAGACCTGGGGCTAGTGAAGAGGGGAGGAACGAGGGAGGGGGGGGGGGATCAGTACTGAATTTAGTCAGGAAAGACGGCAGTGTACTGGCTTTTACTTTATAAAAAAGCATTACACAGACAATTCCCAGACAAGACGCTGTGTATTATAGAGTGCACAGATCTGACAATCTAATCTGCTATTTTTTCTCTCTGCTATCACAACAACATCTAAACATATTCACAGGTTAAGGGCACAAACATCCTACTGTTTTGTTAGGGCCCTTATGTTTTGGGGGATTGAAATCCCTGTTAGGGATCAAATTATTATTTGTTCCTGCCAAAAAGTAATCTATTGCTTAGACACAACATAGAGATCAGAGAGAATGCAATGTAATTTTATAGGGTAAGGTACACACAAAGCAATTATTGTACCGGGGCATGATGGGACTGTGACGTCATAAGGGGGCGGGGTCATCGGGTGACATCACCCAGTGACCACGCCCCATGCCTATATAAGTCGCTGCGCACCGCGCACACGGCATTACAGCGGCAGAGAGGGTTGTGTCAACATCGCAAGAAGAGAAGAGGGAAGAAGACGCCGGAGAAGACCGGGCCAACGCTAGCAAAAGAGCGGCAAAAGAGCAGAAGATAGCGGAGGAGCCCGGCAGAAGGACCGGAGACTGGTAGATGAACCGAAGGACCGGAGAGAGCGGAGAAGTCAGAAGAGACCCCCGAAGTTGGCAGAAGACCCCCGGAGTCGGAAGAAGACCCCCGGAGCTGCCTAATAAATTACTTTAAAAACCTGTCTAGTGTTTTTTTTTTTTAATTGACACTTTTTCCCCCCCAGGTGAATGGGTAGGGGTACTATGTACTCCATACTCATTCACATAGGGTGGGGGGGGCCGGATTCCGATAAGCCCCCCGCCCGCAGCCCCCGACAACCAATGGCCAGGGGTGTCGGGAAGAGGCCCTTGTCCTCATCAACATGGGGACAGGGTGCTTTGGGGTGGGGGGCCCCCACCCCCCATGTTGAGGGCATGCGGTCTGGTACAGTTCAGGGGCGCTCGCTCGTCCCCACCCTTTCCTGACCGGCCGGGCTGCGTGCTCGGATAAGGGTCTGGTATGGATTTTGGGGGGCTGTTTTTTTCGGAGTAGGGGATTCCCTTCAATATCCATACGAGACCTAAGGGCCTGGTATGCCCTTGGAGGGGGAACCCATGCCGGTTTTTTATTTAAAATATGGCGTGGAGTTCCCCCTCAAAATTCATACCAAACACAGTGCCTGGTATTGGCGGGGATCCAAGTCGGATCCCCGTTCATTGAAAGTCGGACGTATGTCGGCTTCAAGTCGCAGGGTAAAGTCGGATCCAAAGTAGGACAAGTGTCGTGTCGCACCAGTGTGAACCCGGTCTAATGCATCCTATGCATTAAGGTGAAAAAACACCTCGCTGTCATGGGCCCCCCAGCCTCCCCATTTTACTTACCTGAGCCCGTTCACCTGCTGTGCGCTTCCCCCTCTCCATTGAGTCTGGCCATTGACTGAATAGATTGATAGCAGCGCAGCCATTGGCTCCCGCTGCTGTCAATCACATCCAATGACACGGCCGCCGGGGGGGCAGGACCGAGTTATACACTTGGGGTCTATGAACCTATACAACCCCTTTAAAGCCCAAGCTCTTGATGTCTGTAAACGCGCCAAAAAGCTTGTAAAAGCTTTAGACGCTTTTACAAGCATCAGGCTTTTTTTCAGCCAAAATGCTGCTGCCAGGAGGAAAGGCTTCTAGGAGAGTTTGCAAAATATCCTGTGTGCATGAGGCTTAATGCCTCGTACACGCGATTAGATAATCGCGCGACTTATATTTCGCATTTTGTTGCATAATACGAATATCGAATTCAACAGTGCATTTTGCGCTTTACGAAATGTACTATTTTTTTCGTACGATTCTGGAAAACCTTCCTGTTTGCATAGCTACGTATCAGAAATTATGTCAAATACATGTGACCCCTGTGTCTGCCACGCCTTTTGACCATTTCCGGTCGTATTGTAGAGGCATATTTGTGCACATTGTGATAGGCTGTAAATGATTTTCTGTTCGTATGTTGGAACATGGTTTACGTTCTATCTCCTTCTGGGTTATTTTCGTGTTTCCGATCATGCATGGTGTTTGTCTATCGATTATTAGCAGACGCATACTGTACTGATTGAACGGCTGACGTTTGCTGGGCTATCGTCTGAGCAAAGTTTTTGTGTTTTTCCCTTCGGATATTGCTGGACAAATGGTCGTAATCGGCTGTCGAAAGCTGTGTACTAATGATCAGACTATTGTGCGATCAATTGGAAAGCGAAGTTTTTTTTCTGATGCCCCTGAACTCTCCTCTATGTTATCTTATCAGTACATGTACCAATGCCTGTAACAGCTTGTAAACGTGCGTAAATGCGGTAACTCGAGTTTAGCTGCGTTTTGTTTACTGGCGTTTTTAATGGAGATACATTATTGACTATTTGCAAAAAAATAAAAAACGCTTCTAAACGTGGCAAAATGGAAATTTTTAAATGTTGATTACTACCTGTCAAGTTAAATCATTCAGGAGAGGTTTTAAAACGTCCCGTGTACATTAAGCCTAAGTTCGCAGCTTGGCCTGTGTCCTGGCATACATTAGGGGTCTATCTCACATTTTTTTCTAGTTTCTCTATATAGGCTGGATTCACACTAACCTGCACAGTAAAAGGCAGTGTTTTAGTGCGTTTTGGTGCGGGTTCGCTGCGAATTGCCATAGACTTCTATTGTGTCCCACGGTTTTGGTGCATTGTCTGAAAGCACAGCAAAAGTCCTGCATGCAGGTCTTTTGGAGTGCTTTCAGAAAACGCACCAAAACTGCAGGACATAATAGAAGTCTATGGCAAAGCGCAGCGAACCCGCACCCAAACAATGGGTACACTGCACTGCGTCCAAGCTGCGGTCAACCCGCAGCAGTGTAGTGTGAGGCTGCCCTTACCGTACAGACTAGTGACCTTGTCGACTCCAGCAGGAAGCCAGGCCCTCGTGCTACAGTATTATGCTACTAATAGACAGAAGATGATTGTTGTCCGATCCAGCTGTCTTTGCAACAATTAACTGCTTTATGTCTATGGAGGATTGTACAATCGCTACAGGATGTCACAGTTGGACAAGCAGGAAAATCTGCCATTGTTGCCTTCATATAACAACAAAGATACAAGTGTGGCGGAGCGGAGTTTATAGTTTGGTGTCACAATCTGCTGTCATCTAAGCCAGAAGGCAGCTGGGTCATGTCTGACAGCACTCTCAAGTCTATGGACAGCCTTACTAACAGATCAAATCTAAATGACATTTGACAGCGTGTAACTGGTTTTAAGGCTGCAGTAAGGACTGTTATTGTAGAAAGTTTTTAGATTGTCAAGGACAGGCATGCTGCAAGATACTGATTTGGGAACAGAGATTTTCAGTAAAAGTATATAGATGTGGTGCCTATAGGTTAAAACAAGTAATTGTAACATTTTTATAGCCCCTGTCATCATACAAAACACTAAAATTAAAATTCACTTTGTACAACACTTTAAAATATGTTGGCACTATAAAAACCCAGAATAGTTATTAAAAACCACATAACATCACACAGTAGTAGACCAATACATTGTTATTTCAAATAATAAACCAATTTCGTAGATATACTGGGATTCAAACTAAAGTCAGCCATAGATCGATCGAACATCGTTTGATAAAGTAAGGACTGGTCAAGATTTGAACCATCTATGGGCAGTAACCATTGTGTTCTGCGAGACGGGAAAGCTCCCTGCACCCCCGTGGTGGATGGAAAGAAAATCAAATCATCTATGACTTTCCTAAGAATCTATAAACACATATTTTGGTCATACTAAGCATGACAATGACATAGTAGCACTTGTATCTATAAAAAAATGGAAGTGGGAAGACTGCACATATCAATGAATCAGGCTCTTGTTTATATTTTCTAACCTGAACTTTAAGGATGATTGCAGGAACATGATTGGTTTCCCAGTACAAGATGGTGACATTTCATCAATAATTATCACACCGAAGCACAGAGTCACCAACAGTGCAGCCTATAGACACTTCTGGGGTTCATTGATAATAATAAAACAAGTGTGATTGATTATCATGGGTTTTACCCCCTGGCTTTCTTTTGCTTCAATTTCTAGTAATTCATACCAAGGAAGATGCAGAAATGCACTATACACTGTACTTTACACTGTGGTTGATGAGCACATAAACAAAACGATATACGTGTTCTGATTCATACAGACAGTGATGAGGGCAGGCAAAAATCGGATTATACAATTGTGTTTTTTGACAAGAATGATAGCGACAATAACACACTACAGAATAAAAAACATCCATTACTGGAAAACCATTATATTAAGTAAACATACTCGGAGGTGAACCCATTAACTGTAACAAGTAAAATAGTGTGAAAAGCAGATGGCACAAAAAAAAAGTTCATAGATATTCACATTCATTATAAACCAGATTTCAGTATATTCTAAAACTTGTATTAGATGACCTCATCTCAATGTCACTGCTACAGCTGACAGCTTTCATTTCCTCCTAACACGTGCTGTTAATGACAATTAGTAATAAGATGTGGCTGTAAATAACTTAAAACCCTATTAGCCCTGGTTCACACTGGTGCGATTTGACATGTCAAATCGGCAGCATTTGCTGGCAATGACACCGTCATAATCGGTGCGACGCCACATCTGTGGCACTGCACTGATTTCAAAAAGTAGTTTCTGTACTACTTTTTCCGATTTCGGCCGCGATTTACATTGACATCTGTGCAGAAACCTGCACAGATGTCTCTAAAATCGTGGCTGAAATCGGGACTGACAGGCGGGAGTGAAATCGTGCGAGTTCAGCTGAACTCGCACAGCTTCACTCCCGCAGCCCAGTGTGAACCTGGGCTTACACAAGTCATCAACAGAGCTGGTATACAGCTTTATATTTTATACACCAATGAGCACAATTATACACCATTTCCAGTGTACTCTTGGAATAAATACTGGAGATCCTAGAACTTACATTCCCTTCTACAAAGGTATATGCAGACCTATCAGTTTTTTACAATACACACCTGTATTAGGGGAGATCTGCAGCCCACTGACTTCCTTGGTTAGTCCATTGGTCTTAGGACTGGCAATGGGTGCAGAGGAGGATGTGGCTCGTGGTGGTCTTTTCCCTGGAACCTTCACTGTAGTCCTGAGGAGGTCGATCTCCTTCCCATGGACATTCTGCATGTAATCCTAAAAATCAAGAATACTTTATCACTTTTGGGAAATAATAAAAAAAAAATCATCAACGTAAAACAATTGCGTCAGGGGAGATAAAGCGCATTTGAGGCGGTTTAAATCAGAAAGAACTGGCTCCTGTGATGGTGGAGGTGAACAGTAAGAGCAACAAGGCAGGACGAGATGATGCGATCTCTGGGAGTTTTTCGGTCAGGCTTCAGGAGATATGTAAATAGCCTACGCCTATAGCAAAGGCATCATTCGACTTTAATCAAAGCATCACAGTTTGTTTTTATCTACAAACACCCCATACCCGCAATTGTAGGTTTTTTGGTAAGGGTTAAACCATGCCTTTAAACTTTCACAGTTAAGATGGGCAAGACAACATGTGACAGCTTAAACTCAGTAGTTCTGACCATTTCTATATGTACCATAGTGATGAGCATCATACTGACATATCTAAATTGCCAACAGGATCCAGATTCAATATGCACTTTTTATGGCAGAATTAAAAAGGAAACACCTGATTGGTTATTATGGGAAACAATTACATGTTCCCCTTTCCGGGTTTTGGACAGTGTGTGGTCGTTCCCGCCCAACAGAAGTTGAAGTTGCTGCTGCTGTCAGAATACCATGCCCTGGCAGGTGGTAGGACATTGTGAATGGAGGAATCTGTTTGTTTATTTTGATTTAATTCACCCTTTTAAATATAAATGTATGGTAGCTTTAGTGTCTTAACCTCCAAGTTGTGCAACATCTTGGGACAGTGTCAAGAGAGTGCAAAATTCTGATCACCTCAGATTTTCTATCACTGGCACTAAAACTTCCAGTCCTGGAGGTAAGAAAGTCAGCAATTTTAGGGGTTAAGCTTTTGTTAGCAGCTGGACTGTTGCATGTATTTTTAGGTGAACGAGATAGGTTAAGCTCTAGGGGTCATGCAGGGTTATTTTTAATGGTTAGGCTGAAATAATCATTACTGGTTAATTTTACAGGTTGGTTAAAGGTCAGGTTAGGTTTAGGGGTTTGAGATAATTTGGGTATGAACACAAAAAAAAGTAATGAGATAAAAACATACTGACTGTTCCCCAACTTTCCTTGTCCCAGATCTGAGACTCATAGGCATCTAGATATTTTAGTAGTTCAACAATGGACCACCATTTTTCCTAGAAGATATTCTTTGGGATAGATGTTGATGTTTTAGTTTATTATTACATGCTTTCAGCACGATTAGACCCCATTCACACAGGGGCAACACGACTTCCAGCACGACTTTGGGAGGCAACTTGGACACGACTTGAGTTTGAATCACAGCGCTACTTGGAGCGACATACAACATGACTGAAGTCGCCTCCAGGACAGGAGGCTTTCCAGTGGCCAATCAAACAAGAATCAGCTCTGTGGGAGGGAGGGGGGAGGGAGAGGTTTGCCTGAGAAATGTATGTTCTCTTCCTGGAAAGTTGCTTCTGTTAAGACAGTGATCCGAATTCTGAGCGACTTCCATTGAAATCAATGGGTACAAGTCACCTAGCAGTCGCCTAGAAGTCGGATTGAAGTAGTACAGGAACCTTTTTTGAAGTCGGAGCGACTGCAGTGGTGTGCATTAAGACGGCTCCATTCACTTACATTGATTTTCTCATGCAGCGCGACTTGAGGCGGCTTGAAGTCGGATCCAAAGTCGTCCTGTGTGAATGGGCTCTTAGTGTAGGCAATGTACTTTGGGGCTATTGAAAGTTACAAAGAAAACAGTAGGGAGAGCAAACAAATACCGCCACATGCATAGCTTAGTGGGTCCAAAAAATTATCCTTTTAGGGGGATTTTGTTTTGGTTGCTGTAAGTAAAGTTTAGTATACTTAAACTAAGTCTTGTATGACCTAGCACAAACCTACTATGGTTCAAAATGTAAAGTTTATATACAATAGGATTTTTTTAGTTTATGTTTTCTGAAAACCGTATATGAAATAATGATGTCCCTCAAAACATGGTTAAAGCCATGTTTCAAATTAAAGCCATATCTTGAGAATTATTCTCAAATGTTCTGGGTACCAAAACATGGTCGATGAACTGACTTCTTCCTGAAAACTGGCACCAGAGTCTGGCTGCCTGAAATAAGTACTGTAGACGTAGGTTTCTTTAGCTCAATAACCAATTTAATTGGTTATCTATAAAATTGGCATTATAAAAATAAACCAAAGAACACAATTTTTCTTTCTCAAAAATAAATACACTGACCATTGATGCAACCTCCCAAGTCTCCCCTGCATATGTGCTGTTTAGAAAAGCGCAATGAGAAGGAGCGCCTCTGTCAAACTGGCCTCATTTCACCATGCAAATGCTGGGAACAGGCTGTGTGCCCTGGTTCACTAATGCAGATTTCTCCCCCAGCCACCATCAATACAAAATCACTGATCAGAGGCAAACAGCACAAGATCAAGGTAGACGGCCACTTAACAAGGCTTGAGAAGGAGGCAGCTCAGACACTTGTGAGATTAAGAACATTTAACAAGTCTCTGGGGTCTACTCCAGGGACCCCCCCTCCCACACAAAGCCCCTATCCTGCCCCTCTAAAACCTGAAAAAAGCTGTAATTGCAAAGCTATTAGCATGTTCTGCTCACGCCGTCACTAATCTCCTAACATAGGAAACAAATAAAGCCACACGAGTGGAGAGATTATCAGCGAGAGGTGATCTGGCCCTAGTCCTGCATAACACACGGCTATCCAGACCTCCAACCATGAATGAAGCTCAGCATGCACATTCTATTGATTGTGGCATGATCTGAGCGCTGTAAGAAAGTTTTAGAGAAATAAAAATCTGTTTATAATTGTCACTCATAGATAAACAGAACAAAATCATGGAATGAAGGTTAATTATGTACTCTGTGCTGTAGGTTACAGACTTTGTACAATACATCTTATCATAGTATTGTTTTATCAACAAAAAGAACTTAAGTCTGGTACAGACAATGAGATTATCGGACGAATGATTGTCTGCTTTTTTTTTGCATGCTAGTCTCCATATCGGAAATGACGATTTTACTAAAGTTACAAAAATTCTCAGAATAAAAATTCGTAAGTGATGTAACATATTGAATTGTATTTGGGGACAAAAACTGATTAAATGAAAATTATACGATCTGGTATCGTATGAGAAAATTTTTTGTGTTTGTCCCATCAGATAATTTTGCGTGACCTGTCCTGATTGGCTCTCGAAAGCCATGTGCGAATGATCAGATCTTACAAACGCTTAGAAATCGCAATTTTTCGTACGATTTTTGGATCGTGTGTACTAGGCTTTATTCCCACCACTAGGAGTTTCTTTGATTTTCTGAATTTTACTCCATTCAACGAGTGGACACACTTTTGGTAGAGACAAAATAATATAAAAACCGTCTGAATGTCAATTTAACTTCAGTCAGAAGGACAAAATATGACTTGCATGATTTCATCTAAAATTTTAAGATATTTACAGAAAAAAAAAAAAAAAAAACCCCAGTATAATAATTTGATATACTCAAAAGTGCCGGCATACTGAGCAATTGGTGACGTTTTCACTTTGATTGTCCATGCAAACTTTGGTTTGGTCTCTGCACGGATTAGGGGTGAGGGGGGTCTGCCGGCAAGGTTTTCTTATAGGAAAATGGCAGTAAGGGCTTCTGCATGAGAAATTGAGACATATTTGCTATATTTTGTGGTTTCTGGTCCTCCCTCTAGTGGTCAGAAGCAGTGTTGCACCAATTATAAACGTACGTTTATTTTAGGTACAAAACAACCACCAAACCGACCGCTTTCTAAATCTTCAGATCACACATCAATAGGAAGCAGGGTTGCCAATCAGTAAAAAAAATTTTTATATATATATATATATATATATATATATATATATCTCCACTGATATGGATAGCACTAAAGTTGCACAAACTGGCAGATCAAATAATATTTATTTATAAATTTCTCAATAAATTAGATCTGCCTGCCTTAAGCAGCTGACCCTCTCTAGTCTGCCACAATCATGCCCCTAAGCTGGGGAATTCTTCATTTCTTTGTAGGGGCATTGCAAGGGACTGTTCCCTTCCCTGTGGGGAGAAGGCTCCTCAGTTGCGCACATTCTCCAATAGGAGTCTGGTTGTACCAAACACCGGTTAACACATCCATTAACACCTTTCTCTTTCGATATATCTAGAAAAGCTCAGGGCAATCACATTATTAGTGAAAATCAGGACTTGTATGGCTGACCTAAGACCTACTGCACCTGCTGAATTGATCTATCCCATGTGCACGATAATATGGCAGCAGAAAATAGATTGGGGAAAGAGAGACTGTTCTAGTGAAGAGCTACATTTCTCATTTTATTGTAGCTGACAAAGACAGCTTACTTTAGAGCCGTCGTTACATTAAATAAAAATAAACAGCAATACGTACTTGCATTGCAAATGTGCAACCACTGCACGGTTTCTGAGCTCAAAGTACATTAGGTGCATTGATGGTTGCAGGGGGAACTTGTTCACAGCACTTGGGTCATCCTTGGGAAGGGAATGATAAGAAAAGATTCCAGGAAATGAAGCTTTGCCTTCTCCGGCATCCACAGTCCTCTCATTAACTCGTGTGCTGTGGGGAGCGCGTTGCACAGCGTCGCCGAGACAGATGTGTACACTGTTCCGCAATGCTCTGCCAGTGCCCACGCGGCACGCAAAGGGTTAACGTTGCTTTCCCTAATTATGTTGCATCTTATTGCCATACACTTAATTAGCTGCATTAATGTGATTTCTTTTTACATAGGCAAGCAATTAAGGGCTATGATTGAGTTTCATTCAATTAGCCTCAACAAACATGCTAATTGATGTCCCAGATGCAAATGAGATGTGGTGAGATAGAGAGGCGCACACTGCGCAGTGGGAGGGGGGGGGATCTTTGCTGGGAGAGTGGGGTCTCCGCGGGGTCTGGCTGCCGTATTGAACCCCATGACTGTCAGCACAGGGGGTGCTCTGCTCTGGGACCGGCAGGGAATAAGAAGCTTAGTTTGAGGCAGGGAGGGGCAGGCGAGAGACTGGATCAGACCCCTAGGGCAGCTTTTTAAAGCGGCAACAATTAGCTAGAGCAAACGGCAGATGAGAGGCGCAGGAGACAATATCATCCTGCAGTCTGGAGTATCCCTGTAAACTGGAGGTCACGTCCTAAGGCTTCCTAGGGTCTGGTCTATGAGAACTGGGATTATCCCAGCTCTATACAGGATAGACAGGAGGGAGCCCAAACCAATGCACAAATTATGCAATGCCCTGCTCTTTAGGTTGCAAGAATAATATTGTCATTATGGATATGTGCCCAAATCTGACTGACAGGGAATCCATCCAATCGCCTGCAGTAACTGAACAGCATGGTAAATAAATGGCAAATAAAATGCATTAAGTAATTCAACTGTCAGAGTTAAATCTTCTTATGCTGTTGACTCACTAAAAAGCTATTTTTTTCCTTTCCATCTCTAGAACGCCGTCAGTGCCAGTCGCTTCCAGAATGATTTCTAATGGGTTTGTATGCTAACGACATCTGATGATCATGATCTGATACACAGCGCTAAATGCTCGCACTTGGACATTTTTTCGCATACATTCCAAATATCGGGTTACTAATACAAAGTGCAGGTGCAGTATGACGATTGCTCTATTCTGAGTAATGTGTAGTGGGTAGCAATACCACTGCCCCTTCATGATAAGGGTTTCCAGACAGAAGACTCATCTGGGAAAAAAAAAAAAAAGAACCTCTTGGCAGAGCGGGAGAAAAACGCAGGGAGTGGGGGCTCGCTCGCCTTTTGCTTATTGAGTTTAAGGCATTACACGCAGCAGCACAGAGGGAAGCAACACTAATTTTAATGCCATAAAATGCTCTAAAAGTGCCCCAGGCCCCAGCTACGTAGGAGCTACTTGCACCTAAATAAGACACGGTTCATTTCCTCTGCAGCTTAGCCTAATGTAATCAGCAGCCTGGAGACGTGAGCGCCACCGAGCAGATAGAGAGGGGGGACACCGCCAGCGGTCTGGGGGGCCGCGGACAGATTGCTGTTGATTAGAGAATTTTTCAGTTTTGACAAGGATGTAATGAAGAGCTTGTGAAGTTGTTCACCTGAGGAGAGGGCAGTCGGGATAAACGTCACTTCTTAATAGACCTATTACAGCCAGCACAATACACTGACCTGATACAAATGAACACTTAAACACCGCAAAACTCATGCCTGAAAAAAGGCCGATACACAAATACTAAAGCAAAGGCACACTCCAACCATACACAGATACTTACTGGCACTTAAATAACACGCTTAGCTGCCTGAATAAACGTGCTTAAAGGGAATTCACTGTGGTGTATTTTCAGCAAGAACATATTTAGAGTTATTATTGTAATGTCTACCTGAAAGTGAGCTTTTCACATGATTACTGTATTTGTAGATTTTCCCTCTAGTGGTCATTCTTATATGAGGGACTGTGATTATTATTCCAGATCTAGTACTAATGAGATGAGGTCAACTAGACATAGTTTTCGATTAGTTAGCTCTATCAGTTACCTATAGACTTGCATGGAGGGAGCGAGAACTGTAAAGCACAATCACTGTGCAGCATTACTTGCATACGCAATGAATATACAAGTATACATTTGTATTTATAAATTAGTTTTTTTCCTTCTTATATTAAAAGTGGTTGTAAACCTTCAGGGTTTTTTTTAAAATAAAAACAACAAACATGTCTATACTTACTTGCTCTGTGCAATACTTTTGCAAAGAGCAGCCCCTATCCTCTTCTTTTGGGGTTCCCCTGGCGCTTCAGGCCCCTCCTCTCCATTGGGTGACCCCCACTGAAAACAGCTTTCCCTGGGAGCAGACGTGCAGGCTCGCTCCTGAATCCCGCTTGGTGCGGCCATTGACACAGACAGCGGGAATTGGCCCCGCCCTCTATTCCCATGTCACAGGATTTGATTGATAGCAGCAGGAGTCAATGGCACCTGCTGCTATCAATCTGTCTAATGAGGAGAGAGACAGCGGGGCTGGAGCTGCTGTGCTCGTACACATCGCTGGATCGGGCTCAGGTAAGGAAAAGAGGGGGGGGGCTGCAACACAGAAGGTTTTTCACCTTAATGCATAGAATGCATTAAGGTGAAAAACCTTAAGGCTTTACAAGAAACATTAATTCAAATTGGTAAGATAATTTGGATGAGGGGAAACGCATGTATGTAAAAATCAAAAAAATTTAAAGGCTGTAAAATGGCTATAGATTTTTTTATTTTATTTGACGGCTGCTTACATTTTCTGTGTGTGTATATATATATATATATATATATATATATATATATATATATATATTTTATTTTTATGTGTGTGTATATCATATATATATATATATATATATATATATATAAAATTTACATTTATGGTAAATAATTAAAATGTTCTTTAAAGAGACTGATTTGTTCCTTGTGCTCTTCTCAAAGATGTAGCATGTTTTGTGGCCCAGTGATCACAGTACAGGTGTTCAATAAACTAATAACTACAGGAAAATTAAGTAATTAGCGCTGAATAATCAGGATACTTAATTAATTGGTCTACTGTATTTATACATGAACATATTTACAGAAAACACTTATGGACTTATCTACAGTTGCTACATTTGATAACACGTCCGTCCTTCAAGCTCTCAAAGTCGACCTCAAGGCATTTTTTTTTTTTTTTTAGGTGAAGGCCGAAATTGGGAAGTTGTGTTAAAGTTACACCTGTCTTTCCACCCTAAAACACGGGAAAGCTCCAGTGACATAACTTTCTTTGACATTGCTTTGTGACCTTGACTTCTGAAAATTGCTAGTTGCTTGACCATCATTTTGATTCAATGGCTTCAAAGATCAGGAGTTCTGATTCCACTGGTTGCATGCATGAACTCGCAAAGTAATGAAGTCAGTGACAACAAAGCAACATTATATACAGTATATATATATATATATATATATATATATATATATATATTTTTTTTTTTTTAAATAGTATCATTAATATAAGCTGCTACACAATTAGACTCCCTTTTTTTTCTTTAAACCTGATGCCGTTCTATATTGCCATGGTACTTTAACAGATTTAAACTCACAAGGAAACAGGAACAGGCAGTAAACTGTTACACCTACAACTGCAGCCCTGCTAGTGTCAAGAATCTAAGACTAGTCAAAAAGAAAAACTGTGAAAACAGAGGTGGCCACCCAAACGACCATACACACCACACACATGCAACCGTTGCTGATCATGAAAGGAATATCGATATAGGCATAGTCACAAAGACTTTGGGGTTATTATGTAAGTGCCTGATAGATGAACAGTATTCAATCCGTGCGTGTGACTGTTTATGATGAAAAAGTTGACAGGTGACTGTGCTGGGTAGCCATAGACCAGCCAATATGATTGAACAATCAATAGTTGGGTGAGGGTGTCACATGGATAGAGATTGGCTGAATTGCGCTTCAAAAAAATGGGGTGACTGTGGCCGAATTAATAGTCAACAGTTGTCCCTCACAAAGTTATATCTGTGGGATAAATCCACCATCCATTGGAAGCTGCCAAAAAGTTCATATATGGAAGACACTCACTCACCAGTTCAAAGTGTGTTGGTCGGCTGCTGTTAGTCTATGCTTCTGTTGGTATCACCTGGAATGTATTGAGTTCCATTCATCAAGCCTGGGAGGAATCATCCCAATAAATGCACATGGAATGGAAAGTCTGTCCACACAAATGGAATATCGATATTGATGCGCCACAGAGCTATCATCAGATCAAAGCGGCATAGTAACAGATCATGGCGGCTGGTGGGGGTGGTTAGTCCGGTGGGTTAGGCACCCCTGTTTACACGCTACACAAAGTGTAGCAAAAAATTGCTTGACTTGCTGACATGTTTCACCTTCATTAAGGTTTCATCGGAGCATCAATGTAAGGGACCCTTTCTCCACTGTCCACCAATGTTTAGGAAGTTCTATATTTACTACCATCATTTTGAAGGGTTACTTCTCTATTGACCACCATTGTAAGAGGTCCTTCTCCACTAACCAAAGTAAAAAGGGACATTTCTCATGGACCACCAATGCAAGGGGGGGGTTATCTCTACTAACCACCAATGTAAGGAGACCCTTCTTCACTCAAAATCAATGTAAGGAGGACCATTCTTTATTGATCACTAATAAAAAGGGGCCCATCTCTACAGAATGAAAGAAAAAACAGCTCCAGGCCATTTCTCTATATGTCAGCCCCTCCACAATGCAATCAGGTGCTGGTCCGATCCATAATCATCAAAATTCAAAAGTAAGGTAAAAGAAGTATGGCCAGGGAAACCCAAAGTTTATTGCACATATTCCATGTCACAAAAATATCACAGTTTCAGGTAACAAGATGACAGGAAACAGCAGTTGTTAATGTGTTTCTAGTAGAATGTGCTTAATCAGAATTTCTTCCCCACTGTAAAGGACCCATTCTCCAACAACCACTAATGTTAGGGGCAACTTTCCAATGACCAGCACTGGACTAATGTGCAATGATCTGTCGATAATTATTTTTTATTTTTATTAATTTTTTAGCAGGCCCTCTCAGAGGCCGGAACGTTTTTTAAGTTTTCCTCAAAAGTAAAATAGTTGAGAATGGCTGCTGTAAAGTGTAGATGGTTTTTGCAATGAGCGGCAGCCTTTCTAGGGCCTCATGCTCACCGGACGTTTTTTTATCTCTCCTAGGCGTCTTTCTTCCTGGCTGCAACATTTTGACAGAAAACAAGCTTGATGCTTATAAAAGCGTTTAACGTGTTAAGGTGCATTTAACCACATCAAGTGTTTGGGAGTAAATTCATTTCGTTACCCAGAATAATATTATTCTGGGCATTGAAATTAATTAATGCTCAAGCGTTAAACGTACCTAGCGTTAACACGTGTTTACAAGTGTCAAGAGTTTTCTTCTGCCAAAACACAGCTGCTCCTGGACACACTGGCAGTGTTTTTTTCCCTGCCTCCAAGAGCCTAGGTGTGCATGGAGACATAAGCTAGCATGGAGGGAATTTAGAGCCCGATACCCCTAGGTGCAGCTGAAAAAACTTCCAGTGTGCATGAGGCCTAACATGACAGCCTTTTGTAACGTGCTGCAATTTCTAAAACAGTGCTGTTACACTACAGCTATCTATAATGTCATAGCAGTATAGCAATTATCTGGGTTTGAAGGTGCTTATTCTTCCTGTTAGGTCTGATCGTGGGTGTAAACAATTTCAAATGCAATTTGCAGGGATAAGCAAGAGAAATAAATAGATTTCCCCCATCCACACTAAAATGCCTGAATGGAGGAATCCCCCCTGGCAGCTATTGGGGCATCTCCCCCGCTGGAAGCAGGAGCTTTGAGAATTCCCAGTGACTTCACCTGACTGGTTGCAATCATTGCTTGGCTGGGAATTTTCCGCCTGTTTTTTTAGATCGTTTGTCGAGCTTAGTGGTGCCGATAGGGCTACCCAAAACTTACATTTTTGCAGATTCAGAAGGAACCAAGTTTGCCAAGCAATGCAAATTGTAAGAGCTAGTTGGTGGTCCCCTTTTTGTTTCCTTAGAGGTGGGAACTATTGGGTTAATACACAAAGCGGCTCTAATAATAAAGGTGATTTACACTTTTATCAGAAATTCACATGAAAACTGATACTTACTGCGTGTATTACAGCAATACGGAAAAAAATACGCTGCAGATATGGGCCAGAACCTTAGCTGTGGCAATAGCTCAACAATCCCAAATATTTGAGTAGTTTGTGTTCAGCTGAAGACAGGTAGCACTTACGTGTAAACTAGGGTGATAAGTAAGGACTCCATTGTCTGATAAGGTGACATATTTCTTCTTCCATTCTTTATTTAGGGACTTCCCACTTCTTTTTAGTAACATGCCCTATAAAATAAGAAAATAACATTTAGGAACAAATGTATAAACACAAATGCACAATTTGTTATATTGCAAAGGTTATTTTGTAAAGGCGTAAATAAATGGGAGTTTATCAATCACATTGGGCATCTCTTGTACATGTCAGGCTATATATCTAATTTATATCAGGTGGTTGTGCGTGTTTTTGTTTTTTTACACCCATGAACCTGCAGTTCCACATTTTTCCATGTAAACCTACACATATACCCCCAAGAAGTGGCAAGAGGCAAGGAGATGGAATGGTACTTTTGAATGGCACAGGAAGGAATATATGAACCCAACTGAAATCCTATAGTGAATCCAGTCTTATTGCATCTGTTTTTGACTATTTTACTTTATGGTAAAGTTAAAGATATGTAAACCTAATCACTTAAATTGCAATAATTCTAACAGGTTAATGAAATTTCAAACATAATGTTCAATACTTTAAATGTGTGGCTTTCGTTAAAATAAAATCTGGTGATCATGCCATGAAGGTCTTTGCTCGTGCACTACCTGTTACAGGGTAAAAAAGCTCAATCTCCCCCAGTTGCGCTTCTCCGTCATCACCTTGTCATGGGCTTCTGAAGGAGATTAGAAGTGGCCATTTCAGCACACATCACACAGAGATGGTCCACTATTTCCCCCCCCAGAAATGCCAGGCAGCCATCACTGACCTGCATGCATATAGACAGGAAGTGACTGCAGAGAGGCTACAGGTTAGCAATACTGAGAAACAACAATGAATGAAAAAAAAGGCAAAAAGTTAAATTTTACAAAAGTTTACTTTAGGAAATCTTTCCCAATCTGTTTCACGTGACCTCTGGAAAGTCTTACCCAGTTTATGACCAGGGAATTTTTTTCGACTCAGCACGGTGCTATTTTAAAGTGGTTGTAAACCCTTACAGACCAATTGGCCCTACTGGTAAGCCTAGATTAAGGTGCAAGAAATATCTCCTTAACCTACACGGTTATTTGCAGAAAAGACTGCACCGTAGACAACGGTGCAGGCGCAATGAGCGTGCCGTTAATGAATAGGATCGTGCCGTCCCTGACGGCTCCCGCACGCATGCGCGGGAGTGACGTGATTGCTGCTCCGGCCAGTCACAGCGCCGGAGCAGCGATACCCGGAAGTCACTCGGGTAGCATGGCGGTGGCGCAGGAGAGGAACGAGGGTCGCTGCGGGGGCTTCGATCTCAGGTAAGTAATTCATAATGAGCTAGTATGCTACGCCTTTCTCTTGCAGGGTTGTTTTTTTTTTTGGAAACGTTTTAGAGGGTTTACTTCCTCTTTAACTGGCAATTGCGCGGTCATGCAAAACTTTATATAATTTTTTCACAAAAATAGAGCTCTTTTGCTGGTTTTTAATACCCACTGAGTTTTTTATTATATAAACGAAAAAAGGCAGAACATTTAAGAAAAAAAAAAAAAAGATATTTGACTTCCTGCTATAAAACATAGAGCGGTGTGTAAAAATGACGTGGCCATGTGGGCAGAGCCCTGCACAGCTACGCTGTTTTCAAACAGTGACAGCTAGTACAGGGAACGTCTCCCCATACTGCTGCCCCATTGGGAACAGGTTACACCCTAAAATTGGGTGGAACATGTAACGCGTTCCCAAAGGTGAACTTATCCTTTAAAGGGGAACCATATCCAAAAAAGGAAAACAGTGCCGCCATATGGATAGATTATCACAAGGCCTCAGTAGGTTTAAGCAGCAACGCAAATTCATTTAGTAAAAAACACAAGGGACAAAAATACATTTTTAACTCAACTTACATGTTAAAAATTTATAAGGTAAAACTAACTGCATTGTTCGTAACCCAAGCATAAAATGGAAAAAAAAAGCGTACAGTAATAATGATTAGATGGAAAATAAACTCCGTTTTGATGGTGGTAATAAGACAGATAATTCTAAACAATATGCTGAACTGTATAAAATAAAAATGTAAAACCATAAAGTGCAACTCCAAAAGATATATATATATATATATATATATCAGTCCTGGCCGAAATTGTTGGCACCTTTAGAAATTTTTCCAGAAAATCAAGTATTTCTCACAGAAAAGTATTGCAGTAACACATGTTTTGCTATACATATGTTTATTCCCTTTGTGTGTATTGGAACAAAACAAAAAAAGGAGGAAAAAAAGCAAATTGGACATAATGTCCCACAAAACTCCAAAAATGGGCTGGTCAAAATTCTTGGCACCCTTAACTTAATATTTGGTTGCACACCCTTTGGAAAAAATAACTGAAATCAGTCGCTTCCTATAACCATCAATAAGCTTCTTACACCTCTCACCCGGAGTTTTGGACCACTCTTCCTTTGCAAACTGCTCCAGGTCTCTCTTTTTGGAAGGGCGCCTTTTTCCCAACAGCAATTTTAAGATCTCTCCACGGGTATTCAATGGGATTTAGATCTGGACTCATTGCTGGCCACTTTAGAACTCTCCAGCGCTTTGTTGCCATCCATTTCTGGGTTCTTTTTGACGTATGTTTTGGGTCATTGTCCTGCTGGAAGACCCAAGATCTCAGACGCAAACCCAGCTTTCTGACACTGTGCTCTACAGTGCGACCCAAAATCCTTTGGTAATCCTCAGAATTTATGATGCCTTGCACACATTCAAGGCACCCAGTGCCAGAGGCAGCAAAACAACCCCAAAACATCATTGAACCTCCACCATATTTCACTGTAGGTACTGTGTTCTTTTCTATGTAGGCCTCATTCCAATTTCGGTAAACAGTAGAATGATGTGCTTTACCAAAAAGCTCTATCTTGGTCTCCTCTGTCCACAAGACGTTTTCCCAGAAGGATTTTGGCTTACTCAAGTACATTTTGGCAAACTGTAGTCTTGCTTTTTTATGTCTCTGTGTCAGCAGTGGGGTCCTCCTGGGTCTTCTGCCATAGCGTTTCATTTCATTTAAATGTCGACGGATAGTTCACGCTGACACTGATGCTCCCTGAGCCTGCAGGACAGCTTGAATTTCTTTGGAACTTGTTTTGGGCTGCTTATCCACCATCCGGACTATCCTGTGTTGCAACCTTTCATCAATTTTTCTCCTCCGTCCACACCCAGAGAGATTAGCTACAGTGCCATGGGTTTCAAACTTCTTGATAATGTTGCACACTGTGGACAAAGGCAAATCTAGATCTCTGGAGATGGACTTGTAACCTTGAGATTGTTCCACAATTTTTCCTCAGACAGTTCTCTTCTCCTCTTTCTGTTGTCCATGCTTAGTGTGGCACACACAGACACACAATGCAAAGACTAAAACCGCGTACACACGATCGGTTTTACCGATGAAAACAGTCCGATGGATTTTTTTCATCGGACAAACCGATCGTGAATGGGCCCCATCAGTCTTTTTTCCATCGGTGTCAAAAAATAGAACATGTTTTAACTTTTTCCGATGGCTAAAAAAACCGATAGCAAATTCCGATCGTCTATGGGCAAGTCCATCAGTTAAAAAACCCACGCAAGCTCAGAATTAAGTCGACGCATGCTCAGAAGCATTGAACTTCCCTTTTCTCAGCTCATCGGAGTGTTTTACGTCACCGCGTTTGGAACGGTTGGTTTTTTGACTGATGTCAGCTTCATTGGTTTTCCGATGGAAAAATCCATCGGTTTAAAAAAAAAACATAGGAAATCCGATCGTGTGTACAGGGCTTAAGTGAACTTCTTTCCTTTTTATCTGCTTTCAGGTGTGATTTTTATATTGCCCACACATGTTACTTGCCCCAGGTGAATTTAAAGGAGCATCACATGCTTGAAACAATCTTATTTATCCACAATTTTGAAAGGGTGCCAAGAATTTTGACCAGCCCAATTTTGGAGTTTTGTGTGACATTATGTCCAATTTGTTTTTTTTCCTCCCTTTTTTTGTTTTGTTCCAATACACACAAAGGGAATAAACATGTGTATAGCAAAACATGTTACTGCAATACTTTTCTGTGAGAAATACTTTATTTTCTGGAAAAATTTCTGGGGTGCCAACAATTTTGGCTATGACTGTGTGTGTGTGTGTGTGTGTGTGTGTGTGTGTGTGTGTGTGTGTATATATATATATATATATATATTTAGATATATATATTTTTTTACTTTATGCATTCACCCCCTCCTGTATTAAGTGCCTAAGATGTACTTATGCACTCTATGCTCTAGCACTGTCCCCAACTTCCTCCCTCAGTCCGGCACCACTGGTCCCCTTCAAGCAAAATGCCAGTCACAGCCTACTGCCCATTTACTTTAAGTCTAGCCTTTTGTGATCACATTCCTTAGGGGTAAATCGTCACACAGGCTGGCTGGGCTCACAGTATTCCAGGACTGAATGATGCCAACATGTCATTATGTGAGCACTGGTCTGTCCAGAAAGATTGCTCCCCTTCTGCCATGGAAGAAGAGGAAACTCCCATGAGCCAGAACACTGCAGGTTATTGATATGTATGCGGTTTTAAAAAAAGATAGCGACAGATATATATATCTCTGTATTATACATACATACACACACACACACACAATTCTTTTATATATATATATACATATATATATATATATATACCGTTTATACTCGAGTATAAGCCGACCCGAATATAAGCCGAGACACCTAATTTTACCACAAAAAAATGTGAAAATGTATTGACTCGTGTATAAGCCTAGGGTGTCCATCTGCATGCCTCACTGTGTCCATGTGCATGCCTCATTGTGTCCATGCCTAGACTGACGTTTAACATGGGAGTCTATGGAAGGGGTGCCCGGATTTGAAAAATCGGTGCTCCCCGGCCGTAGGTCCCCCAGACAACAAACTTTGCACACTTGTAGATGAGGAGTGTGGCTACGTGTGCCAAGATTGGGGTCCAGGGGACCTATGACCAGCCAGTACCGGGTCCCCAAAGTCACCAGAGAAATGACCGTTTAACATGGGAGTCTATGGAAGGGGTGCCCGGGTTTGAAAAATCGGTGCTCCCCGGCTGTAGGTCGTCTGGACAACAAACTTTGCACACTTGCAGAGGAAGAGTGGGGCTACATGTGTGCCAAGATTGGGGTTCAGGGGACCGATAGCCGGCCAGTACCACGTCCCCAAATCTGGGAGATCAGGCGCAAAAAGGTGACTCGAGTATAAGCCAAGGGGGGCATTTTCAGCACAAAAAAATGGGCTGAAAAACTTGGCTTATATGGTATAATATATATATATGCGCATATATATATATATAAATACACACATATACACACACAGTGTGTGTGTGTGTGTGTGTGTGTGTGTGTGTGTGTGTGTGTGTGTGTGTATATATATATATATGGCACATTCATAAAGTATTCAGACCCCCTTCTCTTTATTTAATTTTGTTATCCTGATACTACAGTTGTTTATTTTTTTTTCTCTCATTAATCTATACTCAGTACCCCAAAATGACAAAGTAAAAACAGAATTTTACAAATGTCTGTGCATTAAGAGAAAACCCTGAAATATCACATGTATTTAAGTATTCATACCCCTAACTCAGTACTTTGTTGAAGCACCTTTGGCATAAATTACAGCCTTGAGTCTTTTTGGGTATGACACGACAAGCTTTGCACACCTGGATTGGGGAATTTTCTGCCATTCTTCATTCCAAATCTTCTCAAACTCAGTCAGGTTGGATGGGGACAGTCGGTGGACAGACATTTTCAGGTCTGCAGAGATTGTAGGCTTTGGCTGGGCCACTATAGAACATTCACAGAGTTGTCCTTAAGCCACTCCTGTGTTGTCTGGGCTGTGTGCTTAGGATCATTGTCATGTTGCAAGGTGAACCTCCGGCCCAGTCTAAAGGTCCTGAGAGCTCAGCTCTACCTCAACCCTGACCAGTCTCCCAGTCCCTGCTGCTGGCAAAACACCCCACAGCATGATGCTGCCACCACCATGCTTCACTGTTGGGATGGTAATAAAAGTCTATATATCTATCCTCTATTTTGTAAACGCTATAACTTTTGCCCAAACCAATCAATATACGCTTATTGCGATTTTTTTACCAAAAATATGTAGAATACATATTGGCCTAAACTGATGAAATTTTTTTATAGCAGAAAGTAACAAATATATATATATATATATATATATATATATATAATATTGTTTTTTTAAATTGTCAGTCTTTTTTTTTTATATAGCGCAAAAAATAAGAAATCGCTGAGGTGATCAAATACCACCAATAGAAAGCTCTATTTGTTGGAAAAAAAGGACATCAATTTTGTTTGGGTAGAACGTTGCACGACCGCGCAATTGTCAGTTAAAGCGACACAGTGCCGTATCACAAAAAATAGCCTGGTCCTGAAGGGGGTAAATACTTCTGGGGCTAAAGTGGTTAAGTTACATTAATGTACAGTTCCCTGAAAATTATACCCTCACGTGAGTGTAAAGTGCTCCACCAATGGCAGATAAAAGTTTACAAGTCTGATGTGCATAGGAGTGCAGACAATGGCGCTTCTGTGTGCTTCCCTGTGTGAAGTCAGGCAATTGATATAGAAGGGAGATGTTCCCCTCCAGGCTGTCACAACAGAGCGCTCACACTTCTGCATGGGAACACAGCTCGATAGCAATTATTTACCGGCAAAGATTTATTGATCCAACTCTGCCTGCAGAAGGAAAGGTTAGTGGGGTTGAGACTAACCAGAGGCAGAGAGGCACTGGCAATATTAGAGACAGAGGAGAGAGGCACGAGCCAAAAACTGGCAGGCCAGAACATGTCAATCCCCATTACCTGTCAGGAGAACATTTTAAAGGGACTGTGCACCCAAAGTGATACGTTGATATTGGCAGAGCCTGGTGGGCAAAGTCAGCCTCTTGGTTTTTTATTACAACATAAGCAAGATCTTGCCCTAATTTTCCAACTCCACGTATGGGTTTTGGGTGTTTTTACCCACCTGTTTATGTCCAAGTTCCTATCACTGCAGTTTCCATAACATGAAGACAAATAAGAAAGCCAACAGGGAGATTGGGAACTGTATAAATGACCAGATCAGATACAGGACATCAAGCCTAGAGATCTCACCAACACATCCCGAGAGAGAGAGAGAGAGAGAAACAAAAAATCCTAATACTGCACTGGAATAGCCATCTTTTCCCATCAGTGATGGACCGCCTTGGGGAATGTTTGTTGGTAAACTAAGGTGCTGTGCGAATTTCTTTCCTGCCATCCCTGCTGGGAGAACACAGTAAATATCGCTAGCGACTATAGCAACTGCTAGTGATAATCACAAGAGAATCCAGCAGGCTGGTTGTACCCAAGTTGATTGACCAACTTGGTACATTCAGCCTGCCCATAATGCAGTTCAAATTGTGTCCGGTTTAGCAGGAACCGGCCAGGATTTGAACTGTGTATGGCTGGCCTAAGCAAACCAACTTGCATAGTTCACAATGTGGCCCAGAATGCATAAATCCATAGACTGTGGATTCATTAAAATTTTCTCTTTTTTGTTCTTTCAGAATTATATATATATATAAAAAAAAATGCAGTTCCAATCTTAAAAGGTACCAATCTGGCAGCATACCAGGCTGGCATCACTCTTCACAGGTCGATCAAGAGGGAAGCCTATGAAATGTGAAGCCGTCCTCTCTAAATGACATCCCATTGAGTTTAGGCACCTGACTGTTCTGCAGGTTAACCAGAGACAGGGATTGGTTTTTGGTAAAGGCCCCTTGTGAATGAATGTTTACAATGTGTTCAACTGGTACACAGGCATACCCCGCTTTAAGTACACTCACTTTACATACACTCACGAGTAAGGACATACCCGCGAGTGTATGTAAAGTGCCTCAAGTACTGTACAGACATTTTGCAGCTGCAGTAGAAGGAGCTGAAGCCCCGAGAGCATAGCCCCCCCCTGTTCCAGTGTGCCCCTGACACCCCCACTACAGCCCCTGAGACCTCAACTACAGCCCCTGACCCCCCACTACACCCTAGAAGTGAAAAAATAGGATTTTTGTACTCACCGTAAAATCCGTTTCTCTGGCATCCATGGACTGACACAGCGTGTCTTATACACCTTTACACGTGGGTTATGTCCCTGCTTGCAGGAGAAGACCTAGGCAGAATGTGAGAGGTTATACATACATTCTAAACAGCCAGAGCTGAACAGCCCCGCCCAGGGGGGCGGTCCCTCTGGGCATAACCCTCCCACTGCAGTCAGCAGACCTCAGTTCGTAACAAAGCAGTACAAACTTAAAAAGAAGGGTGGGTGCTGCGTCAGTCCATGGATGCCAGAGAAACAGATTTTACGGTGAGTACAAAAATCCTATTTTCTCTTGTCATCCATGGACTGACACAGCGTGTCTTATACACCTTTACACGTGGGATGTCCCAAAGCAGTGTCAAGAGGGATGGGAGCAGTATAAATGGAAAACCAAAAACTTCACTCCAAACAAGGCAGAGCTCCTCAACGGAGGAGTTGCAACATCAAACAGCGGCCTGCAACACCTTGCGGCCGAAGGAAGCATCCGAAGATGCAGCCACATCAACCTTATAAAACTTAGAAAAGGTATGAACAGACGACCAGGTCGCCGCCTTGCACACTTGTGCAACCGACGCTTGATGTCGGAAAGCCCAGGAAGCACCAATTGCCCTGGTGGAATGTGCCGTAACCGGAAAGGGAGGCGCCCGCCCCTTGAGAGCATAAGCTTGAATGACGGTTTGTCTGATCCACCTAGAAATGGTGGCAGACGAAACCGCTTGGCCCTGTTTTGGCCCAGAGACAGCCACAAATAGTGAGTCAGACTTCCGAATAGAAGCAGTAGCAGACAGGTACACCCGCAAGGCTCGTACCACATCCAAAGTGTGTAGCGCAAACTCTCTGGGATGCGATGGGTGAGGACACAAGGACGGGAGGACAATGTCCTCGTTTAAGTGGAAGGCCGAGACCACCTTTGGCAGAAAGGAAGGTCGCGGACGTAACACCGCCTTATCCTTATGGATGATCAAAAAGGGCGACTTGCAGGACAAGGCCGCCAACTCAGACACTCGTCTAATGGAAGTAATGGCCACCAAGAAGGCCACCTTCTGAGACAAAGTCAAGAGGGGAATATCTCTAATATTTTCAAAGGGAGGTTCCTGGAGGACCGAGAGCACCAAATTCAGATCCCACGGGGGGAGAGGAGGCTTGACAGGGGGGAGCACATGGCGAACCCCCTGCACAAAGGTGCTAACCAAGGGATGACCCGCCAGCGGTCGCTGAAAGAAGATGGCCAAGGCCGAAATCTGACCCTTAATGGTACTCAAAGCGAGCTTTTGGGTCACGCCACGCTGCAGAAAATGCAGGATTCTGGGAACGGAATACGTTCGTGGGCGCCAGTCCAGCTCTTCGCACATGGCGATGTAAGCTCTCCAAGTACGGTGATAGATCCTTCTGGAGGAAGACTTCCGTGCCCTTAACATGGTCGAAATGACCGAATCCGAGAGACCTCGGTCTCTCAGCACCTGGCTTTCAATAACCATGCCGTTAAAACCAGAGACTGTAAAGCAGGATGAAATATAGGACCTTGAGACAGAAGGTCCCCCCGTATCGGTAACCGCCAGGGAACGTCTGCGACGAGACGTACCAGATCGGCGTACCAGTGACGCCGAGGCCAATCCGGAGCAATGAGGATCACCGGAATTCCCTCGGTCGCTACCCTGCGGAGCAGGCGAGGGAGCAACTGCAGCGGAGGATAAACGTATATCAGGCGATACTGACCCCATGGGGCCACCAACGCATCCGAGGCATCCGCCCAGGGATCCCTGGATCTGGCCACAAACCTCGACACCTTGCGATTGAGTCGAGAAGCCATCAGGTCCACATCCGGCGTGCCCCACCGTCTGCAAAGGAGTTGAAAGACCTCCGGGTGCAAGGACCACTCCCCCTGGTCCAGCGTCTGGCGACTTAGATAGTCCGCCTGCCAATTGTCTACGCCCGGAATGTAGACGGCCGACAGAGCCGGCACGCTTCTTTCGGCCCACCTCAGGATGCGGGCGACCTCGGAAGCCGCAGCTGAGCTCCGAGTCCCCCCTTGATGGTTGACATACGCCACTGCTGTGGCGTTGTCCGATTGTATCCTGATGGAGTGACCCTGTAGTTTCTCCGACCATGAGGAGAGGCACAGTCTGATTGCCCGTATCTCCAGCACATTGATCGGTAAGAGGGCTTCGTCCGGAGTCCAAAGCCCTTGGGCCGACAGGACTCCCCAGACTCCCCCCCAGCCCGTCAGGCTGGCGTCCGTCGTGATCACCGTCCATTGGATGGGGAGGAACGACTTCCCGGACCGAAGAGCCGGGGACCTCAACCACCACGTCAGGGACGCCCTGACCAGGTGACTCACCTGGATCTGAAGATCCAAGGACAACTGGGATTTGTCCCAAGTGGACAAGATCTCTTTCTGTAAGGCCCTGGTGTGCGCTTGGGCATAAGGAACGGCCTCGAAGGAGGCCACCATGAGTCCCAGGACTCTCATGCAAAAGCGGATTGACGACCATTTTCGGGACGTCAGCACCCGTACTGCAGACTGAAGAGTCAGTAGTTTGTCTGGAGGTAGGAAGACTCTTGCTTCCAAGGAGTCCAGAATCAGACCTAGATACTCCAGACGCTGAGTCGGGACTAGAACCGACTTCTGAACGTTCAGGAGCCACCCAAACTCCCTGAGGGTCTGACTGACGATAGTCACACTTTCTTCCAATTCTGAGCCACTGTCTGCTCTTAGAAGGAAATCGTCCAGATAGCCCACGATAGCAATGCCTCGCTGTCTCAGCAAAGCTAGGACCGGAGCAAGCACCTTGGTGAACACCCTCGGTGCCGAGGCCAGGCCGAAGGGAAGAGCCACAAATTGATAATGGACTTCGCCGACCGCAAAGCGCAGAAACTTCTGGTGGCTTGCGCAGATCGGAACATGCAAGTAGGCGTCCTTGATGTCCAAGGATGCCAGAAAATCCCCTTGACGGAGTGTAGCGACCACCGTGCGAATGGATTCCATGCGGAATTTTTGCACCTTCACGAAGGCATTCAGGGCCTTGAGGTCCAGGATCGGCCGAACCTCGTCCTTTTTTGGAACAACAAACAGATTCGAGTAGAACCCCTGAAACCTCTCCTGGGACGGAACCGGCACAATTACTCCGGACCCGATCAAATCCTGTACAGCCCCCAAGAGGGCTGCCCGACGGGCAGGAAGGAGAGGGAGATTTGAGGGAAAGAATCTGTCTGGGGGCCAGGAGCGGAACTCTATTCTGTATCCTGAGGTGACCACCTCGCACACCCACCGGTCGGAGATCCGGGAGGTCCACCGATCCGTAAACCTGCGAAGTCGTCCCCCCACCCCAGAGACGGGCGGGGGCAAGACTTCACGCGGAGGCGGGCTTGGGAGCCGGCTTGTTTGGCTTACGCACCCAGGGGCGCTTGTGCCCGCCAGCCGCACTGTTGTCAGTCTGGGATGGCTTACCCGTGGACTCTGACGGACGAAAAAAAAAACCTTTTTTGCTGGAAAGGAAGGACCCGGTTTACGTCGGGCCTCCTTACCCTTGATAGTTTGAGGAAGGAGAGTGCTTTTACCTCCCGTGACATTCTTGATGATGTCATCCAGAGCAGCACCAAAAAGTCTACCACCCTTAAAAGGTAGATCCGTCAGGAGCTTCTTAGAGGCTAGGTCAGCAGACCAGCATTTCAACCAGATGAGACGACGCAATACCACCGCCGAGACAGAGGCCCTGGATATTAAAGGGGCCGCGTCCAACGTGGCGTCGCACACATATATCAGACCCTGCACCATCTGGTGGGCCAGAGCAATAGTGTCTGGAGGAAGGTTATACTCCTGCACAGTTTGGTGCAAAATTTTTGCCCATTCCGTGAGTGTCTGAGACACAAGGGTCGCCGCTACTACGGGCCGTAGGGCGGATCCCAACAAGGCGAACATGGCTCTACTCACCACTTCTGACCTCCTGTCAGTGGGGTCCTTAAACGCAGGAGTCCCCTCCATCGGGAGAGTGGTGGCCTTGTTTAAACGGGCGACTGGAGGGTCGACCACCGGGGGAGAAGCCCACTTTTTAAACAGGGCATCTTCAAAGGGGTATCTAATAGACAAACGCCGCGGGACCATAAAAGTCTTCTGCGGCTTTTCCCAGACCTGGTCAATGAGCTGGTCAAAGAAAGGTACATATGGAAAAACCTTTTTAGAAGGCTTGGTCTTAAAAGAACCAAAAGAGACTGTATCCGCCTGAGGTTCTGCGGTCGCAGCATTTAGCTTGAGAGTGTCCCTCACAGCATCAATGAGTTCACTAACAAGCGCCCTGTCATTTACTGACTCAGAACTGGAGTCTTCCTCACAAGGAATGTCCTGTTCAAAACCATCCAAATATTCAGAGCTAGGGTCCTGAGCAGCAATAACTAGGCCCATATCTGAAGCAGAGCACTCCCCTTGTGGAGATAAAGTGGGGAGAGGGCACTTTTTTGCTCCCTTGTGCTCACACACAGCTTCCATCCTGGTCAGAAATGATTCCAGGACTGCCGACAACTGGTCCATAGGGACCGCAGGTGCTGGAGCACTGGCTGCTGCCTCTGGCATGTTAGGGGAAGCTGGTGACTCTGACTCCATAATGTCCCTCTCAGACCACCCACAGGCCGTGCAGACTGAAGTAGGGGAATGCCCAGGGAACCCACCAACCTGACCAGGACCGCTCGGTTCCGCCGCTCTGTCTCACTGCGCCGCGCTGCTCAGCGTGAGTGAGCTGAGAGGAGAGAGTGTGAGGAGATTCGCGCCGTTTCCAGCGGCGCTAGAGGCCAAACTAGTGCCAGAAAAGACGTGCGGCTACAAGAAAATGGCCGCCGCAATGTGCTCCGGCGGGCCCCGGCAAGATGGCCGCCGATGTAAAAATCAGCACACACACAAAACATGGCGCCAAACGGCGCCCAGGCCCCTCACCTCCAAAAACAAAACAGCCCCAGCGAGTGCAGAGCAGCATGAGCCCCCCCCCAGGACAGTATGGCCCCCAGGCACCCCCCATAGTACAGCACCAGCACTAGTGAACAGAGAGTGACATTAAAAACACAGGGGGAGACAGGGAAATCCCCCCACACAAGAAACACACAGCATGTACTCACCTGCAGCCAGGAGAGACTACTTACCCGTCCCCTGAGGGACCCGCTGGTGTGTTTCTGACAGAACTATCACAGTGCGGTACTGAGTAGCTGTCGGCCCGGTCCACCGCGAAAGATACAGCCGGACTGTTCTATCTTGAGAGGACCGCGGAGCTGGAAGCCCACCGGCCACCCCTGGAGTCGTGGGGCATGTCGTGAACTGAGTCTCACGCACACAAGGCGAGGATCAGCACGCTCGATGGTCGGACAGGGAAGACTACGAGGATATCTTGTACCCAACCTGTTGCCCAGCCGACAGTTGATAGAAGATCTCAAAAAAAAAAAAAAAAAAAATAGGAAAAAAATTCCCAAAAGAATAAAAATAGGTCAGGAGACTGGCTCCTGAGAGAGCCACGTCTTCTCCTTCTGCTAGGCAGAAAAAAACTGAGGTCTGCTGACTGCAGTGGGAGGGTTATGCCCGGAGGGACCGCCCCCCTGGGCGGGGCTGTTCAGCTCTGGCTGTTTAGAATGTATGTATAACATCTCACATTCTGCCTAGGTCTTCTCCTGCAAGCAGGGACATAACCCACGTGTAAAGGTGTATAAGACACGCTGTGTCAGTCCATGGATGACAAGAGAAAAAGGTATTGTTTCACTTTAAGTACATTTTCGTTTTACATACATGCTCTGTGTACTTAAAAGTGGGGTATGCCTGTATATTAAAAATGATATGGAGGACAGATATTCTTTTACTGCAAAGGAAATTTTGAACCATTTGTTAGTGGTGCTTTTTGTTAACGCAACTGGTGGATTAAACATGCATACGTTGTTAAATATTTAGCCTGCGAATACAGTGAAGTGTCACCAGTCGGCATACATAATATTGTGTAGCAGCAGTGCAAGAAGCAGTCCTGGGAAGTAAAAGGGTTGTATATCATTGCTAAGTAAGACAGGCAAATGTTTTTTGGGTGGACTAAAAAAATAAACATAATATTTTTTTAAAAAGGCCATTTTCTGGTTGGTTCCATACATCACTGGATATTACTATTCTTTGAATTACCGTATAATTACAAATAAGCCCCAGTTTGGTTTACCTAATAAAGATGTAGAAAAGGTGATTTGCAGGGTGCAGTAACCCATACCAGCCGGATTTCAGAGAAGTTGGAACAACGAAGGATCATTGCTGACTGTTTGCTATGATTTACTGTATTTTGCTCTTCAGATTATTACACAAATTTACTATAATCTAAAACTAGGTTAAAGCGCCACTAAACACTGGCTTAAAACCTAATCAAGTATGTATTCTTAATTCAAAAAACGACCTTCAGTTGCTCTTGGCTTCCTCTAAATTCCTTCTTGTTGTTGCTGTGATCTGAATTCCTGATAGAGGGAGGATTCCTTTTTTATCTCCGTGGTCCCTCTATATTTAGAAATGTAGCCACCCTCTCTTGCTCGCTCCTGACTAGGGATTATGGGACTTGTAGTGCACATAGAGCAGGGCACATGGGCACAACTAATGTGTACGTAGGGATGCCACCTGTCCAGGATTCACCCGGACAGTTCGGGTTTGGAATCATGCGTTCGGGTTTCGGACTGCCTGAAACCCGGACACATTATTCAGAATGAACTATGGCTTCCCAGCAGATTAGATGGCTGCAGTTGTCTAAGCTGAGAGTGTCTGTTACACTCCTTCACACTGCCCAAAGCCAACACTAACAGTCCCCCCCCCCCCAAACGCACACACAGACGGGGAGAGGAGAGAGGGCTTGATCTGCACCTCTTCCCCCACCCCTACCCCTCTGTGTCTGCCCACACTCCAATCCCCGGTGCTGTGCCTCAGAAAAGGAAAGTTGGGGATGGAAATGTGAAGTCCAGCAGCCTCAGATACATCTGGATGAGAGGTGCTGACTGCCAAGGGGTGAGTGAGCTCACCATCCATCCCTGTCTGTGACTGAAGTCTCCCCCCTTCTCTCTCCTGCCTCTGAGTGAGTACACTAAGGCAAATCAGGGCTCTCAGAGCACCCCTTACATCAGAGTTCCCTTTACACCAGAGGCCACAGTGTTCCCCCTTACACCAGAGTCCTCTCCGTACATCAGGGTTCTCAGAGCATCCCTTATGTTAGAGGCCCCAGAGTTCTCCCTTACATCAGAGTCTGCAGAGTCCCCCCCCCCTTACAGTGAAAGGGAACTCTGCGAGTTCAAAAGTAAAAGGGGAACTCTGTGGATTCTGATGTAAAGGGGGACTCTTGTTATTAACTTCATATGATTAGAAATGTTATTTAATAGCAAAATAAATGTATAGTTTAAACCAGTGGTCTCCAAACTGCGGCCCGGGGGCCGGATGTGGCCCTTTGCTTGCCTTTATCCGGCCCTTGGGGTACTAATTCCTTCCCCTGAAACCAACAATAGGGCACTATTCCTCTCACTGACACCAACGATGGGGCATTGTTACCGACACCAGGACATTTTCTACGCTTATTGGCCACAGTCCGGCCCCTATAAAGTCTGAAGGATAATAAACTGGCCCTTTGTTTAGAAAGTTTGGAGACCCCTGGTTTAAACAATAAAAAAAAATGCTGTGCGCCGCTGAAGTGTTCAGGGTTTGACTTGAAGAAAAGGTGGCAACCCTATGTGTACAGCTTGTTCCAAACAAACTGAAGTGGAAAAGGAAAGGTTCAGGAGCTCACGGAAGATATTACAAGGAGGTAGAAAAGCACAGTATAAAACAATTTAATGAAAAATAGATTGCAGGACCTTTAACTAGTGGACACATATGAATTATTTTTGAAGGATAGGATATTGTTTAGTATCACTTCAATATGCTTCTAGCCAAATGTAACCTATCACGTTTGTGCCTGTATGACTGTGCCGAAGAGAAGAGAAAATACAGGTCAAGGTCAGGAATACATGTGAATGATTGAAAGCGCTCTGTAAAATGCTGTGGTATAGGTTGGTTCTATATAAATTAGGTCCAGACATGTAAAACCTGAAACCATTGTCAGCGTTTTTCTGCACTATCCAGTTTCTAGTTTTGAGGCTTGGATTAGTACAACATTAGGCCTATGTATGGCACACTACTGATCCTGTCATGGGCAGCAACTCAAAGGATTCCTAAAGTGGGCAAAGAAAGCACTTACCAATTTCTACAGTGTCACTCCTTTGCTAGCTAAAAAGCTGCAAAATCTTCCTTGCCAGCTGGGAAGCGATGCTTAGATTTTTCATCCGGTAAGGGAGAGACACCAAAAAAAAAAAAAACAGGCATTTCTTCGTCCTTTCTAGTAAACCTGCTGCTGGCCAGTTGTCACTAGTGACAGGATTCGTAGCATAACTCTTATGCCGCGTACACACGATCGGAAATTCCGACAAGAAAAGTCCGCTTTTGGCCGGAAATTTCGACCGTGTGTAGGCTCCATCGGAATTTTTCTGTCGGAATTTCCGCCAAGGATAATTTGAGAGCTGGTTCTCAAATTTTCCGACAAGAAAAGTTCTGATCGTCTCAATGCAATTCTGACGTACAAAAAACCACGCATGCTCTGAATCAATTCGACGCATGCTCAGAATCATTGAACTTCATTTTTCTCAGCTCATTGTAGTGTTGTACGTCACTGCGTTCTTAACGGTCGGAATTTGGTGTGACCGTGTGTATGCAAGACAAGTTTGAGCCAAGATTCCGTCGGAAAAAAAAATCCACGGTTTTCTTGTCGGATTTTCCGATCGTGTGTGTACGCGGCATTAGCCCTCCCCGCTAACATCGGCGCAATTTGACAAGTTAAAATGACAAATCGGAGCCTATTGCTGGCAATAGGAGCATCACAATCACAAAGTGGACTTTACAGTGATATTCCACTTTGCGGCACAGCACCGATTTCCAAAGGTAGTTCCTGCACTACTTTTGGCGACTTCGGGGACGATTTCAAATAGACATCTGTGCATGAACCCGCACAGATGTTTTTCACGTCACCTCCGAGATCGGACTGAAATGCGGCTTTGAAATCACGCGTGTTCAGTTCAAAGCCGTGTTCAGTGTGAACAAGAGCTAGGGCTGGGTTCACATATATGCGGGTCGGGTTTTGGTGTAGAGTCCGGTGCGGCTTCCATTCAGCAGTTCAGGTGCGAATTGGACACTAAAAATCGCACCTTAACCGGACTGAAAGATACACAGGAGACTTTTAAAATTCACACGGCAACCCGCCCACATATATGTGAACCGGCTCCATTGAAAGCCGGTCTGGTTAACATGTTATGCGAATCGGATGCGGTTTCAAATGCATCCAATTTGCATATATGTGAACCGAGTCTTAGCCCTCATTCACAGCGTGCCAATTTGACATGTCCAATTTCCCAGCAAAGGCACTGTCTGAATCGGTGTGACGCTGACTTTGCGGCGCCGCACTGATTTCCAAAAGTAGTTCCTGCACTACTTTTGGCGACTTTGGGGGCGAATTCAATAGACATCTGTGCATGAACCCGCACAGATATCTCTCAAATCGCCCCCGAAATAGGACTGAAATGCCAGATTGAAATCGTGTGCGTTCAGCTGCATTAAGGTGAAAAACCTTCTGTAGTGCTGCAGCCCCCCAGTTTTACTTACCTAAACGCCGTCATCCTCTGGTCGAGAATGAGCACACCAGCTCCAGCTGGTGTCTCGTATCCTGATTGGATAGATTGATAGCAGCACAGCCATTGGCTCCCGCTGCTGTCAATCAAATCCAATGATGCGGTGCCGGGTTCTGCATTCTGTGTGAATGGACACAGTATTTCATCTACCATATTTACCCCTGTAAAGCAATCCCATTGGACCTAGATCACCTGTTGCAAGAAACTGCATGGAGACACGGGAACATATTGAAAACGTTTCTTTTTACGGCAGTAGGTAACATTACTGCCAACCAGAGCAGTAAGTCCTGCTGTATTTCCCGATCACCAATATGTGTTTTAGGCCCATAAGATGGAAGGGTGGAATGTTAAAATGCATCCGCACAAGGGAAATATGTGTTATTTAGTTTTTTTAAAGAAAGAAAGATCATTAAATAAAGTGTAGAACAGTCCGCAGAAACATTGAAAACGCAAATCAAAAACAGTACAGCGCACATTTTAAAGCACGGAAGTCTGAATAGAGCTGTATGTCAAAAACATGCACTTCAAATACCAGGTTTAAGTATCGGAATTTCAGGAGACATTTTTAAAGGATTTCTCCCAAGATGTACCCTGCTAAAATGTATTATCAAGTAAAAGTTTTTTTTTCCCCATGTGCACATTATGCGAAAAGCTCTCGCATTCTTTTAATAATTTTAGAGGTTGTATACTGAAAAAGTTGCCTTACTTTCAGTTTCATAGATCCCCTCCAACATGAAAAAACTGCCCTTTACAAGGGTTCCATTTGGCCGTATGTATAAAAAAAATTATCAATTAAGAAGCCGAATGGTAAAAATTACAGTCACTTTTGCCTACAACTGCAATGTAAATTAAAATCTAGAAGCGCATTAAAAAAAAAAATCTAAAGCACAAAAAGATAAATAAAACAGTGTGTTAATGTGACAGACAAAGACAAATGAAAGGAAAGATTAATGGAAATATGGATGCGTCAGTGAAGATTATGAACTGAAGAGGTTAATTTACGCCCTATTGCAAACAAGGTGGCTATACGTGCAAGCTGCTCATGGTGTGGAGCCCCAGTTGCACTGTAGTAGCTAATCAGAGTGCCCTAATCACACCCCCTCCACCTTCAGTTGGAAATATTTATGTCCGTGTGTAGGAAGGGGGTGCTGCACACTCTAATAGAGCTATCAGTGGCTCCCACAAGCCCATGCTGGGTGCAGAAAGGAAACTTGTTATTGTCGATGCCCTATTTGCTAAACCTGGGAAACAAAAAAAAAAAGGAAAAAAAAAAAAACAATAAAAGAATGTTGGTGGCGGGGTCACATCACCCCAGTGACCCCTCTGTCATTACCAACATCTCACCGCTGGGAGGACATCACACAGGAGCCGGCTTCAAAGAGCCCAGCACAGGAGCACAGCTAATGACAAGCAAATCCAACTCAAATGCCACTAATTGGCTAAACCGCTCACCTCTCCAGAGCTCAGCAGTAATTTACAATAATAAAGAGAGGGGGATAGAGACAGGAGAATCTCACTGCCCTGTGACTGCATCCCTTCCACATACACACACAATGCACATTTTAATAATGATAGATACATTCCAATTTGGGCTGGCTGCGGAAATAGAAACACAGAGGAGGGAAGAGGTGAGCGGAGAGAGCGGAAAAAAGAAGAAAAGGAAAGGAGAATGGGCAAAGGTGGAAGATGGGTTCTTTTTTTATTTGGAAACTGATTCATATGACATCCTGCGGCATCTGAGTAAGAACTTGTGCAACCAGTGCCACCTGACACCCAATAAAGCAAGTGCTGCTTTAATATGCAATCCAAAGGTCTAAATGGTAGTATAAACCAGCACATTTTGAACAAAGTTTCAGTAATGAAGCTTGACTGAAGATCTGGCTGCTTTGCTTGGGAAAACAGAAGAAGGCAAATACTCGAGGCCCAACCGTGACCCCAATGCTCCCACGCACAGCATGATATGAACATTTTTGGCACAGTTTTGTGACAATTTAACAAACTAATGGGTACAAGTGATTGCCTCTGACAACCTAAGGTGCCCAGCATTGGAAATCAACAATAAAGAAAGGCCATCGGGCAGTTGGGAAAGAACTTGAGTGGGGTTATCATGGCTAAACAACCAAATTAGCACCCTGGTTAAAACTAGCTTCTTCCAAGCACAGGACCACAAAAAAAACAATCAGAACCCCAAAACAAAAGACCATTTTGATGAAAATATAAAAGTGGAGTCTGGAACTGCATATTAGAAATAAGCAAAGAAGCATAAAGGACATAATACAATCCAGGTATGAATTGGACAGTACCATTGTTAATTTCGTCTACGAAAATAATTTTGTTATCTAAATACTATTTTAGTCCACTGATATAAAAACAATTCAGATGACTACAATTCGACTAAAGCTTTTAGAGAAAAGACTATGATTAAAACAAAATTGAAATTTGACATAAAAATTAAAGAACAGCCAAAGCTCATTTGGCTGTAGTTCTCCTGGGGATCACAGGAGCGCAGTTCGTTCTGCACTCCTGTGACCTGTTTTCAGCAGACTGAAGCCGGCTGGTGGCTGAAGTCACAGAGCCGATCCCAGGCTCGGGCAAGATCGCGACAATGTAGTCGGGATCCACCCACATGCCTGGACCAGCAGCTGGCTTAGCCTCTCAGCGAGGCCGCCCCCTCCACAGCCCAGTGCTCCAGTGAGCGAGGGGGGGGGGGGGCAGAGCAGAGGGTGGTGACTGATAGTTACCAGCTCTCTGCTAAGGGAGCCCTGAGAACCAAGCAATCAGTGGTGTTTGATTGCTTGGTTCTCAGTGTTAGAACGGGCGGTGGACAGATGCAGCATCATACCGATGCTGCATCCACCTAGCTAAGGATGATTCTGCAAAAAACTAATTCCCATACATCTCTTTTAACACTGGTTATATATCACAACGGCTAAAAATGTGTCTGTAGTGCATGATCATACCATAAATAATAACGTTATTACATTTTTACTCCAGGAGTATATAATGAGTTTGGAAATTCTAGAGAAATGCTTAAAGCGTTACTAAACCCAGGACCCCGGTCTCCCACAGTACACAGAACATGGAAATGCAATTATTTTAGTAAATATAAACTGCCAAATACCCTTTCTCATCAGCAGTTAGAGCAGTCCTGCGACTTCCATCAGTGTCCAGCCAAGCACTGTGTAAAGCTTGTAGGAGGAGTTTTCTAAATGACCTATGAGACTGAAAGACCCCTGGCCCTCTGTCTTGACAGTGCTGATTGGCCCTGTTCTGATAACATGCACTCTCCCAAGGAAAAAATAAATAAAAAAACACCTTTCTAACAATACACACGAAACTGAGCATGTGTAGCCTGACTCGATAGACTGTTATCAGGGCATTATTAGGAGTTAGTGGAAGAAGAGGAGGATCAGAGAAGACAGGATCAGACAGCCTTTTTACACAATGCGGAGGATTAACCCCTTAGGTTCCAAAGGGAGTATAACAAGCATGCTTTACCGCATATACAGACTGATTTTACGGTTGTGGGTTTAGCAACACTTTAAAGTGGTTGTAAACCCCCCCCTGGCCTTTTTTTTTAAATTTATTTTTTTATACAACCTGCAAAATAAAGACACAATGAGCTAGTATGCATAGCATACTAACTCATTATGAATCACTTACCTGAGATCGAAGCCCCCCGAAGCGGTGCTCGGACACCTCCGTCACCACCGCCATCTCGCTCCCCTCTGCTTTCTGTGTATCGCCGCTCCGGCGCTGTGATTGGCCCCGGAGCGGCAATGACGTCACACGCATGCGCGCTCGGGCCGGCTAACTCCATTCAGAAATCCGGCTACTAAGCCGGCCTGCTAGTGCGCATGACATCAGCGGCGCCGGTTTTAAATGCAAATATCTCCTTAACCGTGTAGGTTAAGGAGATATTTCATGCACCTACAGGTAAGCCTTAATCTAGGCTTACCTGTAGGTGTTTAAATAACGCATTACAATTTAACTAAAGCCATTTGATTTGTTTGCCTAAAATACGATAAACTAAAACCATTCAGATGACTAAAATACGACTAAAACTAAAATGTCATTTTAGTCAAAAGACTGACTAAAACTACATCGAAATTTGACGTCAAAATGAACACTGGACAGTGCACAGAAAAACAGCACATAGTCAGCACCGATACACCTGACGGTTAAATCCGACACTTCTGGGCATTTAGATCTTCCTGTTCTAACAGCTAGGACAGCATTTTCACATGTCCAGATCCTAATCTGGACGGCTGCATATTGTTACACCTTTATTCTCCGAATAATGCAATAATGAACAGTTAAAGCCCCAGCAGAAGGTGAAATCGGAACCTTGGGGAGGTCATTACCACCCACCCATGTCCACAATCATTCCAACCTGGGGTCCATTATCACAATGCTTCATCACCTGCCCCTCCTGCTGTCCCCTTCTTATCTCTCCCAAGGCCAACAATTAAAAGAGCCATTTTCTCCCAGCTTGAGACCCACAGGCCCGCTGAAGCAATCCCTGCATAACAACTGTGTGTCATTGTGAGCAGCACTCTACCAATATATAACTTCAACAGAGCAGCACAGGCCGTAAATGGCGTGGAGTCCCGGTCTGTCACACTGTGCTCACGATAGAACCGAAAATTTTACTTTTAAAACAAAGTTGGGGAGATTCACTAAAACTGGTTTTACTGGGATTTACTGGGGGAGATTTTACTAAAACAGAATCTGGTGCAGCCTCTAACTTCAGCTTGTTCAATTAAACTTTGACAAATCCTGGCAGCTGATTGGTTTCTATGCAGAGCTGCACCAGATTTTGGATGCTCCACTTTTAGTACATCTCCCCCAAAGTATGTAAACTAAAATCTCACAAAACATTTACATGTCATTTGTAAAATCTTTAGCTTTCATTTAAATAATACCTGGTCATTCATTGTTCACACACATCCTGTTATAGGATGACAATGCTCTGATTGTCTCCCAACTGCACTCCTACATTGTCAGCCTGTCATACAAGCCAGAAATACCCAGAAACATGCCACGCAGCCATCACCAGAATGATAGGATGTATACCGGAAGTGGCTGCAAAGAGGTTGCAAGTAATAAGCAGCACTAAGATGCAATAAAGGATAAAAAAGGTGAGGAGATTTAAAAAATAAAAAGTTCACAAACTAATGACTCGTTCACACCAGAAAATGGTACTGGAAACCAGCATTCTGTATGTTTCTGAAAGTACGCTTAAAATGCACTGGGTATGTGATTTGCTGCGGGTGTCAACATATTGCTATCGACACTGCAAACGCAGTGCATTTGCCTGCACCGGATCGCATGGTACAGCAGTAACATGCGATCTGATGCAGTGTGTTTATGAAAAGTGGCACATGCACTACGTTTGGTAATTTCAGCCTATTCAAATGAACTAGAGTTTGTTTTTTCTTGGGATGGTGCATGTGACTGACACAGGGCCAATCAGCACTATCCAGACAGAGCGTCAGGGGTCATGCAGCCTTATTGGACAGTCAGAAGAAAATGAAAATGCCTCCTACAAGGTTTAACCCGTGCTCGGCCAGACACAGATAGAAGTTACGAGACTGCTATATACTGCTGATGAGAAAAGGTAATTAGCAGTTTATATTTACTAAAATAATTGTATTTTCATGTTATGTGTACTGTGGGAGACCAGATATAGTGAATGCAGGTTCTGGGTTTAGCCCAGGTTCACACTACTGCGGGTTAGTAATCGTGCGAGTTCAGCTGAACTTGCACGATTTCAAACCGGCAATGTAGTCTGACTTTGGGGGCGATATGACAGACATCTGTGCGAATTTGTGCACAGATGTCTATTCAAATCACCCCTGTCTGAAGTCGCCAAAAGTAGTACAGGAACTACTTTGGGAATCGGGAAGGCGCTGCCCCGATTCGGATGGTGCCATTGCCGGCAATAGTCGCCGATTTGACATGTCAAATTGCATGCTAAATCGGCCCAATGTGAACGTGGGCTTAGTAGCACTAAGTTAATTTTACTGGTCCCAAACAGAAGTAAAACAATTCATTTTGGTTATCCAACTTTTCCTTTCTTGTAGCAAAATCTCAAATGACCCACTTCTACTTTTGGAGAAGCACAATCTGAACAGGTATGTGACTTCCAATAGTTAGGTCTCCTGCACACTGGACGTTAAAATAATGTTATAAAAAACGCCAGTAGCTTTGCAGTGAGTTTTTCAACTTTTTTAAAGTTTTTGCAATAGCGGTTTTTTGCGTTTATTCATGTTTTTAGCGTTTTCCGGCGTTAGCATTTTCTATTGTTTTTTTTTAATGGACATTTTTTTTTAATGGATCAAAAACGTAAAAAAAAACGTTGGTGAGCATCGTTTTTTTAGCGTTTATCAGCGTTAGAGCGTTTTTACAGCTGAAAAACGTCTCTCAGAACCCACTAGTTTTGGGGTTTTTTTACTGCTCAAAAACGCCACTGCCCAAAACTGCTGCTAACAGCCTATATGTGCACAGGATAACATGATGGAGTGTTTATTGACTGTAGAAAAAAACGTCTACAGCCAAAAACAGCTGCTGTAAAACGTCAAAAAACATCCAGTGTGCATGAGGCCTTATAGGAGGCCATTTCTGGGTCGAGCACGGTCGCTGATGTCAGCCGGGAAGGAGAGGAGAGAGCGAGCCGAGGAGTCATGTGAGTGCAGGAAGACGCTGTGTTATCGGTACAGATAAGCATATTTATTATATAACACAGACACAGGGGAACTTATTGTTATAATACAGAGGGGATGGGAGCTTTTAGGCCTCATGCACACTGGATGTTTTTGGACGTTTTTACAGCAGCTGTTTTTGGCAGTAGACGTTTTTTTTTTTTTACAGTCATTAAACTCTGCATCATGTTATCCTATGTGTCCAGGCACATAGGCTGTTATCAGAAGTTTTGGGCAGTGGCATTTTTGAGCAGTAAAAAAAAACAAAAAAAACTAGTGGGTTCTGAGAGACGTTTTTCAGCTGTAAAAAACGCTCTAACACTGATAAACGTCGCTAAACACTCAAAAACGCTCTGCAGCATTTTTGGATGTTTTTAATACATTGAAAAAATAAAACGCTAAATAAATAAAACGCTAATGCAGTAAAACGCTAAAAAACGCTATTGCAAAAACGTTGAAAAACTCACTGCAAAGCTACGGACGTTTTTATAACCTTATTTTAACTTCCAGTGTGCATGAGGCCTTAATGTTAAATATGAAAGTAGCAGGAGCGAAGGGGGCAGGCGCTGACCTGAGCAGACAGGCAGGGAGGAGGGGGGGGGGGGAAGAGGATGGAGGAGAGAACACAGGAGACAGAGAGCAGTGCTGCAGATGATGGAAACACGTAAACTGACCACAGTGTCAGGGCTCAGCAGCCATGATAAACTGAGGTCAGTTTACATGGGGAGGGTATAGCTAAGCAGAATCAGCCAGGTTTTTTAGGTGTTACAGGGGGCCAAAACAAGCACTGTGCTGTATAACATGCTTTAAAGTGGTTGTAAACCCACTTTGTTTTTGTTTTTTTTCCCCCCACCTGCAAGAGAAAGGCATAATGAGCTAGTATGACTAGCATATTAGCTCATTATGTACCACTTACCTTAGATCGGGGCCCCCGAAGCAGTCCGCGTCCCTCTGTCCAGCCACAGACATCACTGCGGCGATAGCCGGAATGTTAGTTCCGGGTATAGCCGCACCAGCCAATCACAGCGCCGCTCCGGCGCTGTGATTGCCCGGAGCGGCGAAGACGTGACTCTGCGCATGCGCGCATGACCCGTGGAATTCGGCTACGTCGTCGAATACTGCGACCTAGCCGAATTTGTGAATGGGATTAACCCCATGCGCATGCGTGACGTCACCGTCGCCGCATTTAAATGCAAATATCTCCTTAACCGTGTAGGTTAAGGAGATATTTCATGCACCTACAGGTAAGCCTTAATCTAGGCTTACCTGTAGGTGTTTGTTTAGAAAGTGGGTTTACAACCACTTTAAGGGAACAGGATCTGTTTTTTTTGGGGTTAACAAATGATTTAACTTGGTGAAAAAATTATGTCAACATGCAGTCCTCTGACAGACCAGAGAAGCGGTGGTCCTGTATACTGCTGCCTATTATGAGATGTTCTGAAATACACTATATGAGCATGTTAGGTGAAATAGGGCATGATTAACAGTAATAAAGGTTGTTTAGGTTAGGGCTTGTGTAGAAGAGTATTGTGGCTAAATTCTGCTTTTTTTGCTGATAATCAGGAGCATGCTTTTGAAAGCAAGGTGCAGCAAAAGGATGTGTATAAACCTGCTTCGCCTGCAATGCAACAATGCAAACACATCCTAAAGTGATGGTAAACCCTCACCTTGTAAAACAACCCATTCAGCTTAAAACAAAAATGGAAGGCAAAACATTGTGTATAGTAACCCCCCCACCCCTCAACAACACACTGAGCTTCCCAGTGAAAGGCTGTGGGGGGGGGGGGGTGTCAGGACAAGTCTGATCACTGGAAGAGAAGCACACAAGTTCCCAGCACAGCTAGAGAACTGACTACAGTGTGTTCGCCTGTTTAGTGTGGTCAGTTTTTAACAGGAAAGCAGAGGGACTGGCAGGAACAACAGGAATTCCACACAATAGCAATACAAAGAGAACGGGATACTTTTTTTTATATACAAGTACAGGGTAAAGCAGACATATATATTCAGGAATATGCAATGTTGGGTTTACTTATTCTTTAATAGAACCTGCTGTCTCCAAAAACACAACACAAAGCAAAGCAGGTAAAAAAACAGCCTCAGAACTGTCATCGACAATGCACCACTGAAGTAAGTGGCAATTATTTTTTTCAATAATTTGTATTCCGTTTTATCACATAAGTAAAGTGAAATAAGACGTGAGACAGTTCCAATGTAACAATGCGTTAGCTAATTTCAACCACCAAACACAGGAAAATCGTGTACGTTTATTTGAGCAGATGCTATTCACGACTATAATCATCACACATCCTGACAACAACTAGAAAGCACATAAATGAATTTGAGAGGCAGCCTAGGTACACCAAATTCTGAAGAAATGTCATGATGTGATTATACAATATGAATGTGAACCAAAAGGTGATTGTGAAAAAAAAGGCCTCCTGATGCCTGATTAATGTTCATACTACACATGTGCAGAACGGAAAATTTGTTTTGTTTCGGATAGATTCGTTATGTTACTAATTTTGTTTTATTTCAGAATTTATTTAGTTTAGTTACATTTTCCCTTGTACCCATCACCAAAAAAAAGTATGGGAGCAGAAAAGGTGCGCCAATCCAAGTGGCTACTCTGAGTAGCCATTTGGCGGTTTTAATAAAGCCATGTATGTTTTTACTGCTACACTTCGATTGTCTCACCTTTTCTGCTCTCATACCTGTCTTCCAAGAGAAACTGCTTCACTCTAAAGGGCCCTAAGTGTTGTTTTTTCAACAAACCCGTGGACCCTATGAACGTTCTACTTATGATGCCCCAAGGACTGTTTTCATACTGTGAATTGCGCCCTCTTGATGTGTTTTGGACCTCTTCTAGCGTCATTCCAATTAGTTTTTTCCACAAAAAAGTTCCCCTGCCCCAAAGCACCCACCTCCCTCCATGTTGAGGGCATATGGCATATGGTTTAGGAGGAGGAGGGGCTGATATGGATTGGAGGGGTACCCCATGCTGTTTTTTTCTTTATTTTCTAAATAGGCCGGCCGGCAATTGCAACCGTGAGTCAATTTAAATGAGATTTGACTTTTTTCTTTAGAAATGTCAAGTGGGAAATTCGTTACTTTTTCATTCGGAGATTCGGATACATCCGAATAACCAAAAATTCATCCACATTTGTATTCGAACCGAAACAAATTGCACATGTCTAGTTCATACACTATTTAGGACAAGTCAGGTTACTGAGTTAAGGGGTGAAGCTGCCAACCTTTGGGGCAGGGGATGCCCAACCTTTGGAAGAGCGAGGGCCACTTAAGCAACTTGGTAACCGGTCACGGGCCACAATGAGCAGAGCGGGTGGATGGCATGTCTGTGTCTGCTCTGCATATGCAGAGCGGACACGGACACAGCCCACTATACTCTTTTTAGCGGAGCGGATTGGAGGTAGGACGCAAGTCGGTTTATGTCTGCCACTACTTAGAGGTGAATGGAGGGTCCAATTGGTCGGACTGTCATATTGACCGTGTGAAAGGGGCCCAAGGCTGCTTTCACACTGATGCGCTGCAGTTTACCTGCACCGCGGGTGCAACACAGTGTACTTTTGGCTTTCCTGCACTTTGCAATAGACTTCTATTATATTCTGGAGGTTTGGTGCACTTTCATAAAGCTCACCAAACTCGCAGGTAATAACAGAAATCTATGGCTTAGTGCAGGTAACCCACAGGTAAACTGCTCTGCAGTGCACCTGCAGATCAGTTTGAAAGCAGCCCAGTAACCACTGCAGAACAGATATGCCCATATATACACTGATTTTAGTAATAAACTGACCTTTAATAACAGTATTCTATTCTATTCCATCCCAGAGCAGGAGGTCGCGGCCACATCAGAGGGCCACTGGTTGGGCACCCCTGCTTTAGGGAGTCTTTGAACAAGTTCCTGGATCTGCTCTCATGCTGCAGTCAGTACAAGTGTTTTTTTACTCACTTTTAAAAAAAAATCTTTATGCAACAGGAGGGATGGAAAAACCCAAGAATGGGCTGGAGCACCGAAACCTCCAAGGATGGTTGGAAGTAACATGGAGAGATCTTACTGTTGGATAAAAAGCCAGTGAAAAACTCAGCATGCCAGACAACTCCTATAACTGAAATCTCTTAGGCCCTTTTCACACGTACGGATCCCGTGAGGATCCATACCTTTCTCATCCGCTTGCTCAGCGGGGATAGCTCTGTTGATCCCCGCTGAGCCGGCAGATGACAGGGCGGTCCCTACACACTGTGCAGGGACCGCCCTGTCAGATCTCCGCTCTCCTCTATGGGGGGATCGGATGAAGACGGACCGTCTGTCCGTGTTCATCCGATCCACTCTGCAGACGGATGGAAAAATAGGATTTTCCTCCGTCTGCAGAAACGGACCATAGCGGAGACGGATGATATCGGGTGTCAGAGGATGTTCATCCGCTGACACCCGCTATCCCATAGGGATGCATGTATGTCTGTATTTCATCCGTTAACGGATGGATGAAATACGGACACGTGTGAAAGGGGCCTTAGGGAAATTAATTGTATCGCAACTCAGATCAACTGAACATCAAATTAATGTGATCCTGTTGTGAAAATTAAATTAGCCTAAAAGCAGAGTGAAAATATTTAACTCTCCTGCTACCCACAAAGCTAAATGTTGCTATGTTGAAGGAGAATTCCCCCCAAATTCTGCTGAGAACTGACACTTTCAGGAAGGTCAATCACCTGTCTCCCAAAGAGCTCAGTAGTTCCTTCCGCCAACCTCCACATCCTCACTGTGTCCTGTAGTGATGTGGCCTTGGCCAGAGGAACCTCTGAGTGCAGCAGGAGCAGAGGAGGCCGACACCCTCAAAAGTGTCCATTTAATAAAGTGGAATTCAGAAAGTGGGGGCACAGAAGAGGTATGTACACTCCTTTTGCAGTCACGTCTTTTTGTGCAGTTTAATTTTCATGACAGAGTTCACCTTTGGTTGAGCTGTCCTTTAATTACCCCCCACCCCAATGAGTAAAGCACTTTGTTCAGTCCAGATCAGTGATGTTTGCTGTGTGGCCCTAAACAGCCTTCAGAAATAAAATCTCTGGCCAGCAAATCTTCACAACCCCATTGGTTTATTTGGGACAGACATACTCTGTAGGCCCGCTGAAAGCCACCACAAGTACAGCTGTCCTGTCGGAATGAATAAGGCCATGGATATCACAAATGCAGGAGAAATGTGAAGAAGAGCCGGCCGGAGGTTTTCTTTCTGAAGGCTGTGCACAGTGCCAGGTAGGCCCACACTGTGAACATCGGGGTGTACATTAGCAGATGGTGGAATAAAAAGGCAACTTACTAAAGATGAAGCTTACTAATCCCTAGACATACGGACAATGGTGTCCTGAAGCCCAACTATATAATCATTCTCACACTCCATATATGGGAAAAATTCCCAACAATTGTGCAATAAACATTCTGAATACATGACAGTTTGTGTTAGCAAACTTATCATTTCCTCTCTTTTGGTCTTTTAAAGTCGAACTTTAAAAAAATAAAAACTACTTTTAAATGCCCGTTTTGCCTATAAAGTAACATAAAAAATGCAGGTTTACTTACCTTATCCCACGCGCCAGAAGGCTTCCTGACCATTACCCCCAAGCTGCTTCCTTTCAATGCTAATTCAGTTGCAGGCACTCTGACATTATCACAAGCAATACTGAACAGAAGGGCCTGCATTATAAGTGCGGATGCCGGAGGGACCACCTACAAACCAGGGCATTAGAGGGAAGAGGAGAATACAGGCAGCAGGGTAAGAAAGAGATAATTTTAAGTGATTGTAAACCTCAGACATGACATTTGAACAAAGCATATTTGCTCTATAGTGTGTGCTTGTCTCAATCCAGAACACTAATTGTAATTTCTGTCCTCTGCCTCTTTCCTCTGCTATTGGCATAAATCACTTCTGACAAGTTTTCCTGACACCAAGAGAAAAATTGTGACAGGGCAGAGATCCCCTGTTGATTGGCCAATTCCCTCCAATCAGCTTTTAGAGCTCTTCTCACTGGTGTAACTGCAACTCTGCGCCCCCTGCTTTGGCCAAGTGAGAGATCCTGTGTAAATTCTGCACTTTGAATGGATGTAGGGGAAAGTCGGCTGTAGATAAATAGGTACAAAAGGCTTTGTTTCATCTCTGTATCACCTGAGACCAGTCACTTTATTGGGTATATGTGAGCGTTTACAACCACTTTAAGTAAAGCTTGCTTTTTTTTATGAAACTCTAAACAAAAACATGCATTTAAACCTTGTAATGCGGGGAGTTCCCATGCAAGGGTAGTTTTGAATTTTCTCTGGAGTTCAGCTTTAAACAACACTGAAAGTGTTTTGTTATAGTTGTTTGATTAAAAAACTAAAAACAGTTCTTGTAGAAATCCAGAGCACTCCTAATATCTCATCTAATAATCTATATTCCCATTGTGCACGTTCCTGGAGAAAGCTCTAGGGCAGTGATGGCGAACCTTGGCACCCCAGATGTTTTGGAACTTCATTTCCCATGATGCTCAACTAATCTGCCGAGTGCATGAGCATCATGGATCATGGGAAATGTAGTTCCAAAACATCTGGGGTTCCAAGGTTCGCCATCACTGCTCTAGGGCATTGGGTGCTGTAGTAACCACCGGCTGGAGACTGGATCATAAAAGCCACAATGAAGAGATTTGCCAGCCTGCCACGGATCTTCAAGTTGAGTCCAAACGAGCCATCACATGCCTGACGAAGGGGTCCTGCCTGACTCTGAAACATTGCACTTTGTTTGTGAGGTGATCATGCTTCAATAGAAAACGATTAAAACTCAACTTGAAGATCCGTGGTGTGCTGGCAAATATCTTCATCCTAACGTCTTATGGACACGGTCTCTGCTGCACTGAAATATCATACACTATAAACCCTATAAACCCTGTCCAGATCTCATCTGTGGACTACAGACTCAACTACTCCCCCATGTTATGGAAATGAGGAGGGGGCAAAGGTGTCCTATAGTTTAGATTAGGAGGAAGAAGCCCAGGGTATGAATGCTAATAATATTGTTTGGAGGTTATTAGTATTATACAGGATTTGTATAGTGCCAACAGTTTGCACAGTGCTTTACAACATGAGGGCAGACAGTACAGTCACAATGCAATTCAATACAGGATGAATCAGGTTTTCTCGTTATGTTGGCCACATCGCTATATTGCAATCTTTACCAAGAATTATAATTCCCAATGTGGTGGGACTTTAAAGGCTCAAAAAGGTATTTGTTTTTCTTATAAAGATGTATAAAGATACTGTAAAAGTGGGTTCACGGAACAATATTTAAAATTCCATATAGTAAAGCAAACACAGGATCATATAATATGATACATATATAGCAGACTAATCTTTAGGCAGAGGTCGCATTTTGTGTCCAGCACGTTTCAAAGTCAACTGGTTGCTTTTTCAGGGACAACTCTGCAAATATTATGGTGTGATAAAGTGTTCTTAGACGGGTGGAAATGAAAAGCGATTCTATAAAAACATGTGAAACCACACATTTGCCACTGTCCTCACAGACCAACTGCCACTCCTCAAGCCAGTATTGACTTGTAGGGGGGATGCAGATTCTCGCCCAAAGCAAGCCAGTCAGGTGTGCACTGAGACCACCTCATATTGAAGCATAAAGCTCCCAAGTAGGTTTTTTGAATAGGGGCAGTAGCTTTTGTAGGTAGGTGTTATACATACATCAAAAAAGGTATCTACAGGCTCAGTGTGAAATCATAGCTGGATCAGATCTATACAGCATGCCCATTGAAAGGCAGGGTGACAATGCTGCTCATCCATAGAGATAGTACAGTGAGGGAAAGCTATCACCCTAGGACAGGAAGTGTGATATTGGCAGGATCACCAAGTGACAGGGTGGATATAAATCAATGATTTAAAAAAAAAAAAAATTAAAAATGTATTTATTTTTTATTTTTATCAAATTTATTTTAATAAAATGATTTGAGTAAAAAATCTATCTAAAGATATTTTTCGATTTAAGATACATTATTGTTTTGTTTATTCAGCATGAAATGGAGCTTAGTTATGTAGCATGAGGCTGTATATTCTGCAATATTTACATTTTTGGTAAACTCATTCAATGAATCCAAGCTCTGCAAGCTGAGATAACATGCACTGCATTGATGCATTCACACAATTTCACAGTAACCATGAGATAAACCAAAGTTCAGAAATCAGAATTTATCCCATTGTATCATCTATGCACACTACAAACTGTGATTGAATCGGTTCTGATATCGCCGTTTTACTAATCTGACAGCTTATTATTCTAAATAGGAAACCTTAATTTTGTTTGCGTTTCCCCAAAAATAAGACCTAGCATTATTTTCCAGGAGGGCTGCAATGTAAACCCTACCCTGAAAATAAGCCCTAGTTTAAAATGCTTGTAAAATCCTATAATCCACTCTATTACAGTATTATATAATGTACAATGTGTGTGTTTCTGTAATATAATTGCGGTTAAGAGAGCTTTGGAGGTCACAGAAGTGCAGAGCGGCGCTATAACGAAGGTATTTGGCACAATTATATTACAGAAACACACGCATTGTACATTATATACTACTGTAATAGAGGGTGTTACAAGCATTTTAACTTGGTTTACACTGGGAATTCCTGATAGGCAGGGAAGGAGAGGGGGAGAGAAGACAGCACATTACATGGTAAGACCTACCTGGAAAATAAGCCCTACTGTGTCTTTTGCTGCCAAAATTAATACAAGACCCGGGCTTATTTTCCAGGAAACACGGTATATTAAAGATCCTAACTACCAGTAAGAATAAGTCCTTACATTTAAAAAGCACCTGTGATTTCAGATCCATCATGGCAGCGCCTGTTAGCGGGCATCCACTCCCCTGCTGGCGCCACGTCCGTCACCTTGTTGTGTCACTGCCGCATCACCAGCCGTCCCATTAAAGTGAATGAGACTGTCGGTGAGCCAACAGCGGATCAGAGGAGGAGCCACTGCAGGACAGAGATGACAGTTGCTCTTTAAAAATTATGATTTAATTCAAATCCACCCTGCCAAGTGAAGACTAAAGGGGGGGGGGGGGGGACTGTAAGCTGCATATACAAGTCTCTGTCTAGCATCATGCTTTCAGCATAATAAAACCTCAGTATTACACTTAAAAAAGTAAAAACTATATTCCATCTCAAAACAGTACAAAAAAAGCTTTCCTATTTTAGGTTTTTTATTTCACCCCTGGCCCTATCCTCAGGCAAACTAGCTATTCCCCAACCCCAAGAGGTTAAACTCTGTCCAAGGTCCTGATTTTCTATCCCTATATCCCTGTTGTGGCTGTGTGTGAGATCGCAGCCCAGCTCCTGCTTCCCTCATCATTAATTCTCTGTCTCCTCTTTCCCAGCTATCTGCCTCTTGTCATGAAGATGAAAGTGACATTATGCTTCTAACATTAAAATCATTTGATACACAATGTTTTACGAGAAGGACATTTAATGGCTCATTTAGCACAACAGTTATTAGATTTTAGTCAACAATTAAAGGGTGGCAGGATAAAAAGCAGGGTCTGCTCTTTTTTCGCTCTTCAAAATATACATCTTCACAGCTCCTTACACATGACAGCTCCGGCGCCTAGAACATGAACATTATACTGGAGCTCAGATTGATACCACGCAGCTCAGGAGGCTGCGGCATGCAATCTATAACAGGAACCGCTCGTGCGCTTGTTAACTATATGCCTGCCAAGAAAACAGGAAAGTTACTGCAATACTGAACTCACACTCACTGCGGCGAATGGTAGTAAATCAAATATATTATTATAATTCACTATGTACATTATTATGTGAATTGCTGACCAACCGGGGTCTGGATGCTCACCCCAGAGGTAACTTCATCCTCCATATCACTTACACCCCCCCCCCCCCTTCACTCTGACACAATGAGTCTGATACTGTCATTCATCTCTCTCCACATCTCCACGGAGCGCACATTATCTCACATTGTTATTAGCAAATACAAATGGAAAACAAGGGCAGACGCATTTATAAGTAAGTGGAGGGGCTTCGTGCGCTCACTCGAGGTGTCGTGCGGATGACTCGGAGAGCGCCCTGTGATTTTTCACGTCTTTTCCAATCTAACCTAAATTTCATATTCAGCGTCTAATGCCGAGCTGCGTGCCAGACCCAATTTGTTTCCCGTCTTCTGGCCTGGCGCATTTAGGTGTGCTCATTTCTGCACCGATAACTGTTGGGCAGCAATTAACACGAGCAAATAAACACAAAACTCCCACGTTCCTCTAATGAGCATTTTTAACTTCACTGATTCTCCTTGAGAGTGCGTGATGCAATTTATTTACAGACAGCCATGTAATACCAGGGGATCACTGCTAACTCCTGTTTTCTATAACCACCACGCCAATTAAAACCACTCCATGAAAGGCATAAGGGGTTATTAACACTTTCTTTGCCAGAGCTTCGCCGTAAAAGAGTGATTTTATATATATATATATATATATAGCTAGATAGAGAGAGATAGATACATACATACACACACACACATAAGATATAAAGGTGAAATAGATTTTCTTCCGACCCTTCCATCCGTAGGGCAGAGCCCCATGTACTCCCCCCCTTGTAGACTGCCAGCGACAGGAGCTACCCAGAGAGCAACTAATGGGATTAAACGCCGGCTTTAATTTTAATGAACAAAGTTGCCCGTAGCAACATAAGCGGCAGCGGAGGCTCCGTTATCATTAATAAAGCCCAGACAACATTAGAGGCCCGACAAGAGCACAAAATAAAAACGAGAACGAGCCCCCGGCCCCCCACCTCCCGCTGGGCTAAATTGGCTGCCCAATTTTTCTTAAGTGTCCGCGCTATTTAGAAGGCAATTTATTAATTTTTGTCATCCATTGTCACTTTGACAGGCCATCACTTCCCCATCCCGAACTTTACCGAAAACTAATTGAAGGACTGGCAGTATTTATGAGGGATATTATTTATCAATTACGCCTGATAATGATACTCTGCCCTGCTACCTTCTTCAGCCCTCCCCCGCCCTCTCCTCCCCCTCCAGGCCTGGAACGTCACATTGCACAATGACAGACATATTGTATCTCTGAGGGCAGCACACATAGGGAGAACACCAATCTTTGTGACACTCAATAAGGAAGATACTCTATCCACATCATTGTAGACACTCCAAAATCCTTACCTGACCCATATAACCTGGGATTACCAACTTGTCTACAATTCTCCGGGGCAACACCAACAACACTTTTTTCTATGGCCAAACCTAGCTAGGCACTCATACCATGTAGAACATATGTATGTATATGTATATATATATATATATATATATACACACACATATATACATAGATATAGATATATATCTATCTATATCTATCAGATAGATAGATACACACAGTTTACATATGCTCAGTGGCCTTTAGCATTGCTTTATATACTAGCGTTCACTACAAAACGAGTGATGCACCGAATATTTGGCCGCCGAAAATAGGTTTTTCAGCGTTGTGCCCGAAAGCAAAAATGATGCGGATAATTGCTGCTCAAAACGCCTGCGAGTTTGCCGCGCTTATGGTGTGTTTTCCACAGGTCAAACTCAAAAAATGCTTTAAAAACACAACACAAGTGCATTTTTGATGCGTTCTTGCTGCGTTTTTAATGCATTTTAATTGGGAGGTGCTGACCAAATATGCACCAAAAATGCAGCAAGCAGGGTTTTTAACACCGCTTCAAAAAGGTGCAGATAATGGCCGACAATTTCATATTCATTTAAATTCACGAAAGGTCAACTAAAATACAATTGTTTATAAAAAATATATATATTTTCTATTAAAAAAAAAACAGCAATTTCGGTTTCGGCCAGGTGCATCCTGAATTTTCATTTCGGTGCATCACTTTGCAAAATTGTACTAAAACAGAAATATGTATTATGTAGTCAAATGTAACCAAATAAATGGGCAATCGTTTTCAGAACATTCATTAGTGTAATAGTTATAAATGATATGGAAATCTTGAAGCTGAATGTTCAATGTTCCCCGTGGCACATATGTACAGATATGTGTTAAACTGTGTATATGCTTTAGGTGCCCTAATAATCTGGCCAAATTTTAACCAACACTCAACTACACGCCTACCCCCCAATTAATTCAAACCCAACACACTTCTGCTCTATTTTAGGGGGGGGGGGAAATTCTTATAACATTTTTTTTTTAAAGCCAATAAAAGTGGGGTAAACTGTTAAAATGAATAGTGTAGAGTGTGTTGTGAACTTCACGCATCAAGATTTAGCCAAATATCTAAATTATTATAATACAGGATTTATATAGTGCCAGCAAAATAAAGGGAGACAGTACACTTGCCAAACAATTTAGGAAAAGACTGCCCTGCTCGTGAGAGCTTACAATCTAAAAATGAAAGGGAATATAACACTTCCGCCCAGTACAAATGATTCCTGCTCTCCGACAGGGGCAATAAAATACGCGACTGCCAAGCATATACCTGTAGCTCTATCCTCACCCCAGTGTTATCCTTTGAGGTACAATAATGACAGCCTTCCCACACACTTCATTAGAGCAGGAAGACAGCAGGTATAGAAATGACTGACTGAGGACATGTACAGGTAGACATTTTACTCCTGCTGTATACAACAACTTCAAAGTCCACTGCCACTCAGCAGGTAAGATTTTTAACAATACAAAACCACTGGTACATCTTGGGAGTGAGTACTAGATTATCTGCAATATTTGACTTTACTTAAAATTTTTGGTAGGTAAAAAAAATAAAAAAAAGCACACATATGGTACAATTCTGGGTATGCTACATTTCACCAGGACACAGCACTGGCCAAGTTGCGTATTGCTTGCTGCAATCTAGGTGAATGCATCAGAGTCGATCTCTAATTCTATCCTTTAACTCATGGTTAGCATTGAACTACATTACTCATGACAACTATAATTATTATTAAAGTATATCTAAAGCTCAAACTGACAGCCGACAAGTTCCCAATTGAAATAAATTCCCCTCTTTCCCTGTTCTGGTGGCAATGCAATATTTTGGATTTACCCTCACGTTCATTCTCAGGACAATAAGAGAAAGTGAATCTTCGCAACAGAGACAGCAATAAAAAAAAAAACCCTACCCCACCATTCAATCCAAATCTTTAAAAATAAAAAATAAATGTTCCTTATACTTTATACTGTAGGCCAGGGGTGTCCAACTTTCCTGGGCCGTATTGGAAGAAGAGGAATTGTCTTGGGCCGCACATAAAATACACTAACAATAAGGAAAACTGATGAGCAGAAAAAGTCAGGCATCACAAGTTAACGATCACGGATATAGATAATGTACCTATATAAATATAAAAATCATATTTATTTTTAGAAATATTTTTATTATAAAAGCAAAAGAGGTCAACATAAAACTAGTGTGATATTTGATAAACGAACGCATCAATATTTTTTTTTTTTTAAAACAGGTTCTTATATAGAGCTATTAATTTACGCAGCGCTTTACACACAGAGTATATTGAACATTCACATTAGTCCCTGTCCTCAAGGAGCTTATAATCTAAGGTCCCTTAGGCCCCTTTCACACTGGGGCGTTTTTCATGCGGTTTAGCGCTAATAGCGCTGTTATACCGCATGAAAAAATCCTGCCCTGTGCCTTCAATGTGAAAGCCCAAAGGTTTTCACACTGAAGCGGTGCGCTAGCAGGACCGCTCCAAAAGTCCTGCTAGCCGCTTCTTTACAGCGGTAAAGGAGCGGTGTGTTCACCGCTCCTTTACCGCGGTCTCCCATTGAAATCAATGGGACACCGCGGTAATACCGCCCGCAAACCGCGGCAATAGCCGCGGTTTGCGGGCGGTATTAACCCTTTTTCGGCCGCTAGCGGGGGTTAAATTAACCCCCCTAGCGACCGCATACCGCGGTAAGAACGACGGTATAGCAGCGCTGAAAATCGCGCTGCTATACCGCCACCGCTCCTGCCCGCCCCAGTGTGAAAGGGGCCTAACTCATATTCATACATACACATACTAGGGCCAATTTAGACAGGAGCCAATTAACCTTCCAGCATGTCTTTGGAGTGTGGGAGGAAATCGGAGTATCCGGAGGAAACCCACGCAGGCACAGGCAGAACATGCAAACTCCAGGCAGGTAAAGTCATGGTTGGGATTCAAGCCAATGACCATATCTGGTGTGATGAATGTAGTAGCAATTCTCAATACATTTTCAAGATGCTCTTCAGATATTTTGGTTCCAATTTTGCCTTTCGTATGCTTTTATCCTTGAAAATAACTGCTCACAAATATACATACTGCTGAAAACTGATGACATGACTAAGGGGTAATTGTGAAGAGTGGGATTTTTTTCTTTGTGTAGATAAAACTTATAAAAGTCCAGTATAGAGACACTGTCAAATTTTTAGGGAGGTTATGATTTTGTGTTGGGCCGCATTCATAGTAGCTTTGGGCTGCATGTGGCCCATGGGCAACAAGTTGGACAACCCTGTTCTAGTTACCTTGTAGCTGATCAGCCACCGCACACTGTTTTTCATAGCTACACGCAACTATGTAATTTGCTCCACTCCTGGATCCTTCCTACACACACACAACCGGCTTCCAGACCCAGCAGAGCGTTCTCACCAGCAGCACAGCGCGCCTTGTTCCACAGGACGTTTGACTATATTATTATTATTATACACGATTTATATAGCGCCAACAGTTTACGCAGCGCTTTACAATGTATAGGAGGGACAACACAATTACAGTACAGTTTAATACAAAAGGTACAGGAGGACCCTGCTCGTAGAGCTTACATTCTAAAGGGAGGGGTGGTGGTACAAAAGGTAATAGCTGCAGAGAATTTGATGGTGGGGGTGGCTCGAGGACAGTTGTTAGGTGGGTGTGGGATAGGCTTCCCTGAATAAATGAGTTTTCAGGGATCTCCTAAAGGAGGACAGGGTAGGGGGCTGATCGGACATACTGGGGCAGGGAGTTTGAGGATGGGAGAGGCTCTGGAGAAGTCCTGAAGGCGAGCATGGGAGGAGGTAAGAAGGGAGCTAGAGAGCAGGAGGTCCTGGGAGAAGTGGAGGGGACGATTTGGGCGATATCTGCAGATGAGGTTAGTGATGTAGATCACGATGTTGTGAATGGCCTTGTATGTTATGGTTAGCATTTTGAATTTTAGACGGTGGGTACGGAAAGCCAGTGAAGGGATTGGCAGAGAGGAGCAGCAGTCACGGTTTGGTTAGTGAGGTGTATTAGTCTAGCAGCAGAATTCATAATAGATAAAGGGATATCCCCCCTTCAGTGTGTCTAGTGAGTAGCTCACCTACAATTATGTGTAATACTTTTTTTTTTTTTATCAGTCTGCACTTGGACGCACCTCTATATCCTCTTCTCTTGCATGTTACCTAGAGACTGCTTAAACCTCCCCCTGAGGCTTGCCCTGAGCTACGGACTTATATATATAGCCATATAGACTTTTGAGAATATTTCTATCACCTGATGGACTGCCCATATTTATTCTGATCTAACTTCAGTATTCAGGTTTGTTGCAGTTTTGGCACTTTGAAATCAATAAGTTGGTTTTGTGTTGCAGTTTGGGCACTCGTGCTCAAAAACGTTCACCATCACTGCTCTAGACTAAATAGTGCTCATATAAGTGACGCTCAAAACCAAACTTGAAGAACACCATGGTTGCATAAGAATGGAGCATAGGTGGAGCCCACCCCTACCAGGTCCTTACTACTTCCCTACATCTCTCACTCTTGTAGTCTCTTTATCTACTTTTTCTCACTTTTGTCAGGTCCGGGTGGTCCTAGTTCTGGACTCATTGGCCCAAACCATAATACAATCCTCACAACCCTTCCACAATGTACTAGTTGTCACTAGCCTATACATACATAAGTACACCTAATCGGATGTGACAAAATATGCTCATACTGTAAAGGCCTAGCCTGTTGATTGCATTATATACAATAATGTAGCAATGATACCACTTTGTACCACCAATACCAGATAAGTGTTATCTTTGATTGCTTACTCCTGCATATTTTTGTAAAACTTCAATGAAAATATATATAAAAAAATGGAGCAGATAAAACTGATTCACAGCCACCCCATTTCTGGTCACTATGGGAAGTGGCTCTTATTCTAAAAAAAAATTCCACTGCAATAACTACGTAAAAGGTAAACATAATCTAATTTTTTTATCCAAAACGTAAAAAAAAAAAGAAAAAAAAGAAATGTAATCTTTCTGCACACTAGAGCCAGTGCAGATTATCTATCAATGTGGAGAACATTTCTTTATCACACTGCATAAGAAAAGAAGGCAGCCATTCAGACATTGACCTAATGGACAGGACTGTGCGTCCAATCCCCTGAAGAATATGATCAGCTGTGAACAGACTGACTCGTGCTGGACCCTTCGCCCATGCAAAGAATGACGAGAGGGAGGACTCTGCACAGACAGATTTGGGTGACAAGGTACTGTCAGAAGTGAATCAGAGAAAGATACAAGAAAATAAAGGCAGACAGAAGAAGAGGGCAAGATAGATAATGGAAAAAAACAAATTGTGCCGAGAAGATTAGGGAATGGAGCAAAGTGCAGAAGAATGTGTGTATATAGTGAAGGGAGGGAGCAAAGTGTTCAGAGATAAACATCCCCCTAATCACAGAGGAATCAATCAAAGCACAGGATTCTCTCCTCAGTCTCCGAGTGATAAGACCCAGGGCAGACACGTTCTGAATGGTGCTCATTTGCAGCTGTATTGTTGGTGGGAATGAAGCAGGAGATGGGACCATGGGTGGCCTTTGTGATGGGGGTATCCTGATTCTGCGAGGTGCAGGCCTGATGGACTCTACACTTCCCAAGTCTTTGTTGGGAGATGTCAGGAAAACATCAGCCTGGTATATGAGTGACAATGGGGGACAGTGCTAGGAGATCTATCGCCAGAATGAATCGCAGCATCATCCAGCAGTCCACTCCTTCAGCTCATCCATCATCACCCTGGGGACACAGGGAGGACTAGTGGCCAGACTTGGCCAGAGATAAGTACACACGGTAGCCAGGACAAGGACAGAGAAGGGCAGGCCCAGGGGACATAGAAAGACAGAGATTGTGATAAAAAAAAATTCTTCTCTACAAGCGTGTTATCTGATGAAGGTTCTGGGTAATTAATTATAAACTCAATTACCTAACGCTTACTTCAGCACTCTCTATTCATTAAGAGATAAAGCCTGACTGGCTGATAAGTTTCTGCTTCCACACAGCAGAGGGCTCTGAGCCTCTATATAACCAGGTTCTTGGCAGACTGCAAAGCTGTACAATGCCAGTGAAGGAGGATGAGATGTCATCAGCAGCACATACATGAAGTCAGACAGGCAATTTAACTAATATTGGATCCAAATTAGACTGACCAATTTGCTAGACTATAAAACAAATCATGGCGGATAACCTAATTCCTGGTGAAGCATCAGGTGGGCTGGATGGAAAATGTTGCCCCATTTCTTACTGTTCTCTATGAATAGCAGGGATAAGCTAGGATAGTATTTACTTCCTATAGGCCGGCCATTGGTGGTTTGAATCTCCGCCAGCAGGGACTGACTGAGATTCGAACCATGTATGGGAAGGCTGATTGCACCAAAGTTGATCGATCGATTGACTTGGGTACAACCAGCATGTCGGATTTATCATGCGGTTATTGCCAGCGACTATAGCTGCTAGTAATAATCACTGTGTTCTCTCCCCCACGAGAGAACACAATAGCTCCACAGGAGGGGGTTCCTCCATCAACACTGACTGTGTTGATGGGAGAATTGAGCAATTTTTGTTCCGGCAACAGAACAGATCAGAAACAAAAGGCATGATTTAGGGTCATTGGGGTTGAAATACTGAAACTAGAGTATGCAAAATCTGGTGCATCCGTGCATGGTAGCCATTCAGCTTCTAACTACAATTAAGCTTTGACAATAAAACCTGGAAGCCACACCAGATTTTGAAAATCAACCCCATAGTGTATTGGTACCCTTAGTCTAAGAGGGGCACTTTGTGTGTGAAAATTGCATTGCACCAAATGGGCTCCAAATACGGTCTCTCTATGGCCTGAAATGAAATGAAAGCATGGGGTTGCTTTGATCTAGAAGTCCTACACAAGTCCCTCAGTCATGCCACCTTATGCACAAACAGGCAACAGATGCAGATACAGCATGGGCAACGGACAGATGCACAACTGCATCAAGTTCATATATGTTTAGCCTTGTACACAAAAGGTGCCCTGGGGTTTTAATGGGTAAAAAAAGCACTCAAAATAGGGAGAGAGGGGAAAAAAAAAGAAAAAATAAAATGAATACAGTAATCTTTATTTACGAAAAACTGGTTGATTGGAAAAAAAATTACCCAATTGGCCATGGTTCACAATGTATGCTACCATGGTTTTTACATGTGTCATATAAAAAAAAAAAAAAAAAAAAACAGGCAGGTTAAACTTATCTAAAATGATGAGTATTTATTGTCTACATGTACCACAACAGTGGAAGGGGTATGAATTTTTTTCCAGCCATTTACCTAAATTGACAATGAGGAGATCAGAAATCAAATGATCTAGTATGTCCTTTAATACATTCTATTTGTCACCATAAAATCTGTCAGTTTACATCTAACAGTCAGCATCCACAGTATAAGCATTCCTTATTGCTGTAAAAGGCGGATGAACAAAAAGGCATCTTGTCCCCAAAAGTCCGACCTCAGTTTCTTGCAAACGATGCAGCAGGCGGGACTCTAGTGTCCTTCTCGCAGGGAGTCGTGACGGCGGGTCGTTAGTATTCACGGGAATAATTAGGACTGCAGTTAATTTCATTAGAGGCTCCGCTGCTAAATGAAGCAGATTATGAGACACCTTTTTATTACAAGCCGTGAAATTACAGCCTGTCAGCTGCCAATTGCAGAGTAAAACAAATGAATTACAGTGTAAATAACACAGGGAGGGAGGAGGCGTCCGCGGTGTGCGCCGCCTGATGTGGGGAGGTGGAGTCACAACACCTGCAGCTCTTCAGGAGATAGGTTACCTCTCCAGAGTACTTGATGAACAGAGCCTTGGCCTGTGAACGGGTAACACAGGCAAGCAGGACTTGTAGAAGCTTTAACCATTTCACTGCAACTAGTTTATATATAAAACCACAATTAGAAGTTTGATTTAGCCATTTTAGTCAAAGCACTGAAGTGCTGGCCTTAGAAGTGGGAATCAAAGTGATTTATTCACTGTGGGTTTTGTAGAGACAGATTTGTGTGGCTCTTTCTTTCCCCTTCAGCCAGTGTGGCTCTGTGCTTGACATGATAATAGCCATTATTACTGGTAATCAGTCATTACGGGGAGGAATGGTCTCTACAGGTGAGGTACTCCGCTCTATTTGCATGATTACATTTACGCCCCTGAGCTCTGCACCTCCAACCTCACTATGTAATCTCACAGTGCTGCTTTTAAATTTAATTCCTGGGGTGAGAAGAAAACGGCCACCAACCTATCTGAAAATTAGGACTTTTATATTTTTACTTTAAAATAATGTAACTTTTTTGTTTAAATTATTGTAAAAAAATTTTTTATCAAAATAATGACAGTCTTCATATTCTAGAGAGCCACAAGCCTGATTGTCTCTTGAAAGACCCGGGTTTGGCTCTCCATCTCTGAGACTTCTTGATAGGCAGCGGCTGTATTTCTTTTCTCAAGAATACTAACTAAACATGCTATGGACATGAACGATCCAGTGCCTTTGCCTGGAATTTTACCCGTTTTCAGCTAGACTCGGAAAAAAAAACTAAATTTTGGGTCAATATTAGTGCGACAACAACACAGTATAGTGTACTGGTCGACCTATTATTGGCACGGCCGATCTTTACAATTTTCAAATTATTGGTATCGGTCAGAAATGTACCTAAGATTTACACCTCTTTACCAAAAATTCTATCAGAATAGAGTAAATCTTGTGTGAAAACTATGGTTGCACCGATACTAGTATCGGTACTGAGCATTTGTACTTGGGCAAATGCTCTGATACCTGGTCAGTCAGGGGTGATCGGTGCGGCGGTGAGGGGAGTTACAAGCACCGATCTCCCTGTATAGATTTCAATAAAGCCGCTTCTCCTCCTCCTCCCAGACCCCCCTCCCCCCGCAGCTTTCAGCTGCTTTTTTGAAATCTATACAGGGAGATTCGTGGATTGTAACTACCCCCACCGCTACACCGATCACTCCTAAATGTCCCGTGTCCTCCTCCTCCAGTCCCCCTCCGCCCCCCGTCAGGATGGAGAGCGGAGGAAGGAGTCGGTAAATCTGTCATTTACCGGCTCCTTCCTTTTCTGAATAAACTGTTTACAATGTTTCAGTTTATGAATGAACAGAAGCCGCTGTCTCCTGCCCATTGCCATTGTCGACAGTGCAGCTGAGGCTGTAGAGAAAGGAACTGGGGAATCTGTGTCCTCAGTCCCTTTCTCTGTCTCAAAGGGGAGATGTCAGGGGTCCGTTAAGACCCCAGATATCTCACCAAAGCCCCCCACCCCCCAAACAGGGCTGGTTAAAAAAACGAATAATAATAAAAAACAAATAAATTGTAATAAATATTTAAAAAGTTATGTAGCAGCCTCCTCACTCCCCTCTTTCTTCAGCTCGTCTGTCTCTTGTCTAGGGGTATCTTTTAGAGGAGAAGGGAGCGGGGACACTATGCCAGGCCTTTATCACCGGTGTCAGTGTGATACAAGCAAAGTTCTTTTACCTTCGGGTCAGTGCTGTGCACCTGGATCCTCCCTCCAAGAGTCACCTTGAACAATGTCTGTCAGGAAATGAGCCCCACACCATTAAAGTTCAACACTCCTTTATTCTTCTCGAATGAACACAATCAGTTGAACTCCCTTGATAGAAACAGAACAGAAAAGGAGGTGTGGATGTGAATAGGCCCAGACACAACGTGTTCTCCACTTTCCTTCCTAAAAGTGGGTTGCAGTCTCCGAACGAGGGGGGATTTCCTTCCAAGCGGTCTCCGGTGAGAGACTCACCCGTCACTGGCAATCTGCTGCACCAGGTCTTCGAATGAGGAGCTCTCCCCGGTCCATTGCGCTTCCCGGATTCGGGTACCCACTCCCGTGGTCCCCTAGGATCTCCTTCCCTCGCGGAACTCAGTGTTGGGCACTGAGCTCCAGACCTCCATCCGAGTACCTCAACCCAAGCTAAAGGTGCCTGGGATGGAACAAGACCTCCGATTGTCCTCTAGGCCTAGGCCCGCCTAGAGAACCAACACGAACCACCGTCCGCAAGCTGAAGGTGCCCTGGACTCCGACCCCGTGACAAAGATGGCCGGCCCCTTTATACCCTCTCCCAGCAAGCACGGCGGGTTCCCCGCCCCACCATACCGCTGCCGAGGGAGGACAAAAAGGAGGCACAACACACAGCAATGATTCAACCCCAGCCCAGGGCGACAGCGCCACCTGCTGGGCTGCAGGGAATTACACATCACTAATGTCTTTGTCAAGTTCAAATTTACACCCGGGAAAGTACATACGGTACCCGCTACACTTAAAATTGTAAAAAAAAAATATAAAATAAGAAAAACACTGACCTGACCCCCCCCCCCCCCCACCAAAAGAAAGCATTTTAAAAAATATATATAAACTGTAAAAAATAAATAAAAAACTATTGAAAGAGTCGACGCATCATCAGTGCTGCATATTAGTGCCACTGTCACATCACATTAAAAAAAAGTATCGATAGTAATCAATATCAGTACTTGAAAAAAATAGTATCAGTACTTGTACTCGGTCTTAAAAAAGTGGTATCGGTGCAACCCTCGTGAAAACATTTATAAACAGACCCATGCACTCATGATACTGGTGACACAAAACATGAGCTTTATATTAACAAAGCTTAGCTGAAACCAATTGCTTTCAAATTGCCTCTCTCTAATTTAAACTTCACACAGCTCCATATAAACAGAGCAGGCAGCAAGGGGGGAAGTCAACCCTTTGACTCATTCAAGTAAATCCAAGCATGAGCTACAGAGCTATGTAAATAAAAAGTAATTTTTATTCATGCCTACAAATCCACCTGCTAGCTGAAAAATCAAATATTCATATTTGTACTGCAAATCCTTTATTTTTCTGTACATGCATGGATGTTATTAGTTGTGAATGTTAGTGGCAACTCATACAATACATTGTTTTGAACGCTATAATAACAGTTTAGCAGACTAATAATGCCCCATTTGTACTTTGCTATGGATCAGGAATTGACAGTGCTTTTCTAAGTTGAAAGAGTGCTTTAAAAAAGGCACATGCTGCCAAGTTAAAGGTGGCAAAGCTAATATATTTAAATCAAGGGGGGGGTGGTGCTGCGCTGTTTCTAGTATGATAAATTATAGTGCACAATGGCTAAGTAATTATCAATCAATAAACAGGTTGAGAAAAATAAACAATAAATACAACTGATCAATAAGGCCTCATGCCCACTGGCGTTTTTACAGCTGCGTTTTTGAGCGTTTTTTACAGCTTAAAAACGCCTGTCCATGTTATTGTAAATATTTTTTTTTTAAAAAAAAAACAAAAAAAAAAAAACGTCGGAGCTAAAAACGCGACCGCGCGTTAGTGCGCGTTTTTTGCGCGTTAGTGCGCGTTTTTTGACGCTCGCGTTTTTTCCTGCCTAGTTCTGACGCTGAGGAACGCACTGGCCCTGGGTTTTTTTTACAGCTTACAAACGCCTATGCTCTTTACAGCTCAAAAACGCCTAGGTGGGCATGAAGCTATAGACTAACATGGACAGGCGTTTTTAAGCTGTAAAAAACGCTCAAAAACGCGGCTGAAAAAACGCCCGTGGGCATGAGGCCTTCTAGTGATGTATAAATACTAAAACCATAAGATCAGTAAAAATATAAATATATAAACTGTAAAAACAATAAATATATAAGTAAACCTGTGAATAAATACCAAGGTGAATGTTACTGTGCAAATATGCTGTGAGAATGAATAAATGAAAGAAGTCGCCTGCAAATTGCAGTAAAATAATAGGTGCACTAATGTGACTGCTAAATAAACAAAGTGCAGTACAGTGCTAAAGTGAAGCAGTAAAATCAATGAGTAACGAAAGGTGAAAATTGTCCAATAAGCAAAGGAACACAAATTGAACTCCAAAAATCCAGAGAAGAACAATGGTAAGTGGTGCCCGTGCAGATCAATTTCTTGTAAGTGACAATCCTGCAACTTCATATGGGTGAATGGTGCTGTGGTGATGGGGTGTCTGGATCTTCACTTCTGGTGTCACACTAAGAATAATGGGTGGCCTCTTACCTTGCGGTAATGAGGTAACTGCTTTTGTATAATGGGGGTCAGTAAAATCCTTTAACGCGATCCTGGCGTCCAATAGGGAAACCTTTATAACAGGATGCTGCTGTTCCTCACATATGGAATAACTTATACTGGATCTTAAAGGGTTGCTTACATCTCCCAACGATGGCCGGGTTAGAAAGAAAAAAAATGGGGTCTCGATCGTGAAGTACGTTTTTTTAAAAGGTGTGTACTTTAATATTGCATAAATATTACAAGGTTGCTTACATAAACTCACATAGAAAATTTTTAAAACATGCACTTATCCTAAACGAACGGCGAGCTCGTGTGCCTCCGTCTGACTGTCTGCCTCTCCGTCCCTAATAATGCCCCATTTGTACTTTGCTATGGATCAGGAATTGACAGTGCTTTTCTAAGTTGAAAGAGTGCTTTAAAAAAGGCACATGCTGCCAAGTTAAAGGTGGCAAAGCTAATATATTGTAGATTAACTGCAATAAAAAAAGCACAAAGGTGTGAAAAAGCCCATAATTAGTGTCAATAAATTCTCTGTAGAAGACACTGATTTAGGTACAGACCTGTATCAGCTTTCAGTGATGAATGATGCTCAAAAGAAGAAGAATGATGAAAAATGTAATTCTGAAATAGGTGCAAGTTGGGTTTTGTGCTACACTCTGACATCACATGTTTATAAAACGATAGCTGTTCTCTCTTCTACAACAGACCTCCACCAATCCCCAAAATTCCTGAATTATTCAAATGCTGCCCGGGTGCCATCCTTAGCAAGATATCAGGATGATTTATGGAGAGGCTCAGTGGCGGGCATCATTACCCGCAGGGCATGTAAAGACATGTGGCTAATTATAGGCAGGCCATGTTCCAGAAATGGCACAGTGAAAGGGAGAAAAAAGGAGTCATGGGACTACAGGGGGTTAATCGGCTCTAAACTCCTGGTCTCCTGTAATTACATAATGAGGAAATAAAGTAAACATGTAATAACTAAATGTGAATATAAGCCGGTTTGTGGGATATATTAATAACAGCAGTGTGCAATCTTTCTTGGTGCTCCTGCCACAATGAAAGGGCCAGATCGCTGTCGTAGTAATCACTTGTCAGAAGCTCAAGGGGCAATTTTAGTGGAAAACGAATGTGGTAAACTCAGATCACAAAGTATTGCAAGCCTTCAGGCTGCAAAGGGATTAATTTTACAGCAATCTGACTGCCACTAATAATTCATTTCCTTTCTGCATAGAAATGTTCTGTTTTTTGTGTAGCTCTCCCTACACCTATTGCCAGTATACAAATGTGCAAAAATACGGATTTATGGTAATCATAACTGACAACACAGAAAATAGGTAATTTTTTCACTAAATTCTGGTGATGTTTTCACCAAATTATTGGACAAAGAAGCCCAAAAAACATATCACCATCAGAGTGGTCTGTCTGCAGAAAACATACAATGAAAGCCTGTATGCAAGAACATGGACTGTGTCCAGTTATACTGAGCTCAGTTAGTTATTAAGGCTGAGTTCTCACTTAAAAATGGATGCGGCTGACAGCAGGGGGTCCGATGCGTCCCTGTTCTCTGTTTCAGGGACGAATCAGGCTCAAATTTTTACCTAAATTCAGACCTGAAATGGAGCCAAAGACGCACAGGACCCTTGTGCAATCTGCTCCACAGCCGCCCTGCAGATGTGTGAACCGGCTCCATTAAAGACCGCTCACAATCTCCTGTCATGCAAATTGGATGCGTGAAAACCCACATCCAAGTCGCATAAGTGTGAACCCAACCTAAAGCAATATTTTAGTTCACAGCCAACAGATTTCAGATAATTATTGTCTTGTAAACCAATATACAGGGGTACCTAACCTGACCCTTACACCCAATCGCATCTCTCCTCTAATCTTCAGAGGAACTTCAGTTTGTTTTTGTGGGGAGTTTTTTCAAAGTCAGCAGCTACAGTAGCTGGTGGCTTTTACAAATCAAGTACTTACCAGTGTGCCTGGGTTCCAGCACGGTCTTCACACAACCGGTTCTTCTTACCGCTGTATGTACCAGGTGCTGCCATCTTGGATATAGGAGCTGGATGTGGCTTCCTAAGGAACCACAGTGGGTTCCATGTGGAGCTTTGTAAATGGTCCTACAGCCTTCTGGGCTAAGGCAAAGGGGGGGGGGGTTCAAGGCAAAGGAAGTCACTTAGGCAAGGATTGCGGGAGCAGGTACCTATAAACATTGGCACTCTACACCCCACCTCCCAAAAAACCTGTAACGCAATCTCACTTCATCACTTCTATTATAACCATGCCCCTAAACCTTACAAGTACAGATCCCTAAACCTTACCGTGTATTTAGACTCCTTTCACACTGGGGCGTTTTTCATGTGCTTTAGCGCTAAAAAAAGTGCCTGAAAGAAGCCTCATCTGCAATCCCTCTAAAGCCTGAGTGCTTTAAGAGCCCTTTTACACTGCCAGCGCCCAAAAAACGCTGGTAAAGTACCGCTAAATCGAGCGGCGCTTTACCGGAGTTTTTTGAGCGCTAGCGGGTCGATTTCAACCCCCGCTAGTGGCTGAATAAAGGGTTAAAAGCGCCCACCATGCGCCGCTGCCAAGGCACTTTGCATTGCTTTCAATGGCAAGGGGCGCTTTAGGAGCAGTGTATTCACCGCTCCTAAATCGCTGCAAATAAGCTGCTTGCAAGACTTTTTTGGACGCCCTGCCAGCGCAACGCCTCAGTGTGAAAACACTCAAGCTTTCACATTGGGATTGCCGATGAGGCTTCTTTCAGGCGCTTTACAGGCACTTTTTAAGCGCTAAAGCGCCTGAAAAACGCCCCAGTGTGAAAGGGGTCTTAAACTTAAAAAACACAAATGTGATATATTGCATCTTACCAAACCTTAGATGTGGTGGCTGCATTTGTTTCTACCTTTTTTTTTTTCCTGGGCAATTTCCCCCTTAGATTTACCTGGTTATCCTGGCAGTTACACACTTCCAGGCCCTAGAGTGACAACACCCACTTACAGTACTGTATCTGTTAAGGACCAGTGTTGTTACCCTCAGACAGAAAGTGTGTTAGATTATAGAACACCCATGACATGGGGGGAGTGTTATGTACTTCACAGAGAGAGCTATGAACAATGATAACTGAAAAGACTGTTGTTGTCAACAGATGCTTTTTTCACTTCAAAGACTTAACAAAAGGCTTTCAGTGTTCTATTTAGCAGACCAAAAGAGAGCAAATAAGAGAAGTTATATGTTCGGGATTGCATACATAATGTGTGCCACTATAGGAAGCCACTTCTTATGGTGGCACACCTGCAGGCTCAATCCCGCATTTATAGAGACAGACAGCGTGGCATGGCCCCACTTGCCGCTCTTTCATCACAGGATTTAACTGACAGCAGCAGAAGCCAATGGCTCCCACTGCCTCAGCAAGGCCTGTGAGAGTAAGGAGAGCCACTACAGATGGGCACAGCGCTGGATTGAGTGAGAGCTCAGGTAAGTATAAGGGGGTGAGAGAGCGATATTACCCATGTACGCTGACACCCACCGGGCATCTGAGCCAAAAGAATTCACTAAAATAGGCGTACGGTGATGCGTTTGCCATGCATCCAGCGGATCGGATGACAATCAGATGGAGGCGGACATGCAGTCTGTTTCCATTTGACTGCCCCATAGAGGAGAACGGGCTGTATCAGTGTCCGCTTTGCATAGCGGAGCAGACACAGACCTGTCATCCACCTGCCCAGCAGGGATGGGGCCTAAAGCCCAACTGTAGCCCCACCACCCTTGAACTACAAGGGTAAATTGTTAATTAAGTATCTGTAAAATGCTAGCACCTCCGGCCGCACTCCAGCCTCCTCAGCATACCATTCAGGGTTGATGTCCTTGGATGGTACATGATGATGCTGAGTATTTTCACAAAAAATTGAGCTTTGGGTGGGGGAGAACACTGGAGCTGGTGGCTGGCCAGAGTAAGGGATCATATAAGTAATAGATCCTCTCCATCTCTTCTTTAAATAGAACAAGCAATTAACCCTTGCAATGCAGTGGGCCCCATTGAAAGAGTGGATTTTTTTTTATTTTCCTGCAGTTGGGCTTTAATTAGTTTGTTTAATATTGTTTTAGACATAGTGGGTAAGAGCCGGTTCACACTGGGGCAACACGACTTCCAGCGCGACTTTACAAGGCAACTTTGAGGCAACTTAAAGTTTCCTCCAGGACAGGCGACTTTGTCAGTGGCCAATCAAACAATAATCAGCTCTGTGGAAGGGAGGGGTTTGCCTGAGAAAACTATTTTCTCTTCCTGTAAAGTTGCTTCAGTTAAGACACTAATCCGACTTTGGAGGCGACTTCAATTGAAATCAATGGGTACAAGTCGCCTAGAAGTCGTTTTCAAGTAGTACAGGAACCTTTTTTGAAGTTGGAGTGACTTCTGTAGTGTGCATAAAGACGGCTCCATAGACTAACATTACAGCGCGACTTGGGGCCACTTGGGACGTCTCGGGGCGACCTGAAGTCGGATCCTGAGTCGCCCTGGTGTGAACCGGCTCTAAATGATTCTCTGTCATATTTTAAATTGCTTTAAGACGCTGTCTAATTTTTTTATCTTTTTAATCACAGTGACAATGTTTTTAAGGGAACAGGAACAAAAAAGTCTTCTGGATAGCAGCACTCCAAAAATAAAAGCCCTTATTTTAAAATTCAGGGATCCAAGTACACAGCTATGAATAAGCACTAGTACAGTGTGAAACGCGTTAGCCAGTTTTTTGACCAGTGTGACGTGATGTGCAGTGTGTACTTGGATCCCTGAATTTTAAAATAAAGGCTTTTATTTTTGGAGTGCTGCTATCCAGAAGACTTTTTTGTTCCTGTTTGCTGATATTGGCATTGCCTGCACCCTTGGCTGCTGGGAGGAGGTAATTTTGAGGATTTCTACACCTGAGCGGCTCCCTTTTCTCTAATGTTTTTAAGGGGGCAAGGTATTCTTGAGTGGGGGAATAGGTAGCAACAACCAGTGGCTGATATTCTAGCATTCTCTTAGGATACCAAAAAGTGTTATTGTAATTATCTAGATTTTTACCTCACTTCCTGTCTTAGTGACATAGAAACACTCCTAGTGTACGGGAAACCTTTAAATTTAAAACAGCCACCATAACGGGTGCAGATTATGAAACAAGTGTTTGGAGCAATGTCGCCATGAATGAAGAACCAATAATCACACAACTAGGGAAGTTTAAAATTTTTGCACAATCTTCTATTCATCTCTTTGGAAACAAAATTGAGAGGTCATGTAACTAACAACTTAAAAACTCGGTTCACACTGCTGTGATCCCAACGTCACGTGACTCACTTGCGACTTCTGCAATTTAAAAGTGATTGTAAACAATCACCTTGTAAAACAACCCAGTTTAAAATAGAAATAAAAAGCAAAAACACTTCTATAGATACCGTATATACTCGAGTATAAGCCGACCCGAATATAAGCCGAGGCACCTAATTTTACCACAAAAAATGGGAAAACTTATTGACTCGAGTATAAGCCTAGGGTGAGAATGCAGCAGCTACTGTAAGTGGAAAAGAGGGTCAACAATGCCTATTTGCAGCCTCAATGTGCCCATAAACAGCCTCACTATACTTACAGTAATCAGAGTACGTCTCCATGACAGAAAAGAGGACACGGCCTTGCATTCTTTAAATTCAGTTCATTTAGAAAGTCTGACATAGGTAACCTCTAACAGCAATTGGCAGCACTCAAGGTTATAAATACAGGGTAAATGCCCTCAACACATGCACAGGAACCCAGTAACATAATATTGTGACAAGATTCCACAGGGAGTTGCAAATTAATCTTTTACTAAAGATTTCAGATATCAGAAAAAGCACACGAAGATACTCTCTTACAGTATTACCACCTACATCAGAAACCTGCAACACTTCCACATGATATACTCTTGGAAATACAAATTGCCATAACATTTGTCATGAACCTGAAGCAGAAAAAGTCTGCGCCGTCCATGCCATCCATGCAGTCCACACCATCCGCCATGCCGTCCACTGTAACAAAGCTCTGCCTCCTCCTCGTCACGGACGGACGACGTGGACAGCGTGGACTTTCATATACACACAGCGCCGCTGTGAATCAGGGGATAATCAGGTTTCCTTCCTTCCGCATCAAGACTGACACGGCGGGAGAGGAAACCTGACTCTAGTATAACACGAGGGGGGCTTTTTCAGCACAAAATAATGTTCTTAAAAACTCGGCTTATACTCGAGTATATACGGTATATAAAAAAAAAAAAAACACATTATAAATACCTTTTTTCCCTTTTTCAATAAGTGATCACATTTTCTCAGTTCTCAGCTGCATAAGAGCTTTGTGGAGGAGAAAAAGCAGCAGCACACTGAGCTTTCCAGTGAATGGCTGTGCAGCGAGGGCGTTTCAGGACAAGTCTGATCATTGGAGGAGAGCAGGCTGAGTTCCCAGCATAGCTAGAGAACTGACCATGGTGTGTTCTCTTGCTTAGCATGGTCATTTTTTAATAGGAAAGAAGAAGGGCTGGCAGGAACACCAGGGATTTCACGCACCAAAGTTGCAGATAAGTAGCGCAGGACTCTTTTTTGAATCACATTGATTAAGACGGCACCCACTGAAATGAATTTGTTTTGACTTGTCATGAGACTGGGGGTTTTTATTTACTAAAGGCAAATGCTCTGTGCACTGAGATCTGAGGGGGACATCCAAGGAATATAAAAAACAGCATTTCTGCTGGTACACGATCGGATGATAGAAATCAGCAGAGCTTTCCCTCATTTCAGATCTTCCCCCCTCAGATCTGCAGCGACTGCACTTGCCTTTAGTAAATCAACCCCTGTGTGTTGCAAGTCAAGTTGCAGGAGTGTGAACCGGGGCTAACAGAAGCAGATCACCCAAAATGCACTGAGCAGTAAATGTGCTTTTGGATTAACAAGAAGCTAATGCAAGGACGTAAACATGGATGCCCCTGCCTGTGGTCATCTTAATAGGCAGAAAAAGAGTATTCAAAAATGGATAGATCATAGGTTTACAGCTACATAAAGGCACCAAAGCTGAACGTTTAGAATAAAGGAAGGATAACAACTATTGATTCCCCAACATGCTAATAGGTGTGGTCTTGAAATACGTGGACATGATTCTTGAATATGTACTGATGTGTGGAAGTAGAATGTAGACAACACTTTCTTGTTAGGGCAACTCCTCCAGTGATGCAATAAACGCAGTCTTCCCATGGTCCTCACGAGGCCTTTGCCCTGAAAATCAATTTATTCACATTCCCTACAAAAAGAACCAGCCCGTTACAATGACAAACACACAAAGCTCGTTCGTAATTAGCACTTAATTAGTAGCAGGGAACAGATGTTGTTAGAGCTTCAGCAGCTACACAGGTTCTGTAAACAATGCTTATAAATCTAAATGAACGTATTAAGCATGATGCGCCTGTCAGCGGAGCCCAGAAAAAATATGGAGGAGAAAGAACAGCAACGTGCAGATTAACTGCGGCGCATGTCAAGAAAGCGGTGAGTCTCCTTGCTTATCAGCACTATGGTACAACTCATTAGGAGGCCACACAGTAATGCACCATACCAAAACCAAAATCCATACACAAGGCATTGGTTGGTTGATAGATCACCCTCAGTACAACCAAGCCTGCCAATAGTTTGATTGGCTAAACGAACATTTAATACAAGGTGACCAAGTGTGGGCATCTGCTAGTAATGACACCCCTGATGTCTCCCAATGCCTATATGGGAATCACATAAGTGTGTATCTGTGGGGCTTTAGTGCGAAAAGGAACACCACACAAAAAGCAGCGAATGGCTGAAACCACTTCACTATTCTCACATTTCCAAAAACAAGAAATCGCACAGAAACAACCTCTAGCCACTGCACAATTAGCAGAACCGAAGCTCCTGCGTGTAGCAATGCACAAGCTACTATTGTCCAAAACTAAGAGATCCATGCGCCTTTCTCAATGCAGCTATTATGATTTTGGTAATAAAGCAGACAGGACATTAGATAGATCCCTACCATAACCTCTCCCCAAGGCAATAAATGTCACAAATCAACAGATATGGCCAACTGTTTCACCTACTCACACGGCTAAAGCTTTGTTCACACTTGTGTGCTAGGGTTTGGCCGCAGTGCAGGTGTATCCACATTTTTTGTGCGTTTTACCCGTTGTCCCACAGACTTCTATTAAGTCTCACTTTTTTACTGCATTTTCTAAAAAAGCGCACCAAAAATGCAGCATGTGGGACTTTTGGTGCGCTTTCAGAAAACACGACAAAAACATGTTACCTAATAGAAGGCTGTGGGACTGCAGCTAAAACCATGGGTAAAATGTACAAAACTGCAGATGCACCCTCACTGCAGCCATACCACCAGTGTGAATCCAGCCTAGCTACACAAACTTCCGATCAGATGCCTTCTGTCATGGAACTCAAAAACTCTCTGTCCAAGCAAAACCTGCAATGGAGAAACCTATTTCTAAAGACCCGTAAGTGGCATCCCTAAAATCCATGCCCTCAGGCAAAGTACCCAGGCCAGATGGACTCACCCATTTATACTTCAAGACCTTCCAACAAACCCTAGCTGATTGGTTCACTAAGGCCTACTATTCAATCCTGGCAGGACAGCCCATCCCAATGAATACTGTCCATGTGCACATAGCTGTGGTAAAAAAAAAAAGAAAAAAAAAAAGACCCTTCCCTATGTGCAAGCTTCTTGTGGACTTACTTTAGAAGTGCTGCACCTCACTTATACAACTGTTTTGATGTGGTTTTCTTCAATATCGTGCTAGCTGCTGTGTATTTGATTACCGTATTTATTGAGGGTAAACCAACGAGGTTTTACCAATGGGGGCGGGCATCACTTTATACTTCAGAAAACATTACTGCCAGTCCTTTCTCGTATACCGTTCCTCCTGTGTCACCATCAATGCAAATCTAAGCCTCTAAATCCCTCTATTAACGCTGCTCGTTCTGGCCGCTCTCATCCTCCCGCTACGCCTCCTCTTCGAGTGTAGCTTTTGATTGGAATAGATTGGTCATGTGACCATCAATGAAAGAGGAGAGCAGTCACATGACCGCGTCCACAGCGTTAATGGCAGTGGCGGCTGGTGCGCAAAATTTTGGGGGGGGGGGGGGGGTGGGCAAGCAAACTGAAAAAAAAATCACCACCACTGTGCCCATTAAACGCAGCCACTGTGCCCAAACGCCACCAGTTTGCCCCCTCAAATGCAGCCTGTTTGCCCCCTCAAATGCAGCCAGTTTGTCCCCAAATAGAGCCAGTTTGTCCCCAAATACAGCCAGTTTCCCCCCAGCCCAGCACTTACCTTCCTCGGGTCAGCGCCGTCCTTCTTCCGTCCTCGATGTCTTCTCTCGCACTTGATGTCGCTTCAGCCAATCAGGTTACCGGTAACCAGACCCGGTAAACCTGATTGGCTGAGACACGTGTTAGTGTAACCAAGGAACACAGCCCGTGCATCCCCTGGTTAACTATTTGGAAGCCGATTACAGCCCACAAGCTGGCTCTGATAGGCACTTCCAAAAACCAACCAGCCGCTGTTGTTCAGATGGCCGGCGCTCACCAGGGGGCCGGCCATCTGAATAGTGGGCGGCAGCGACAATACATAAGTTCATGCAATGCATGAACCTATGTATTGTTGTTGTGAGTGACGGCGCAGGAGAGAGAGGGGGCGGCACTCCTGCGCCCACTATGGACGCACCGCCACTGGTTAATGGAGGTATTTAGAACCTTTGATTTACAATGAGCGACACAGGAGGAGCAGTGTAGGAGAAGGGGCTGGCAGTGATATTTTCTATACTTTAGAGTATGCTGGTAATGCTGTCCTAGGAGGCTGGGGGTCTCCTGGGAGTGCAGAGGAGGAGGGGGGGGGGTCTTTATAATGAAAGGGGTCTGTGTACTATGTGGAGGGCTCTGTGTACTATGCAGGGGGCTGTGGAAAGTTTTTTTTCCTGAAACTTCCCTGTTAAAGTTAAGGTGCGTGTTATAGGTCGAGAAATGCGGTATTTTATTTCAAGTGTGGTTATAAGCTCAGCAGTTATTTATTTAAAATAGAAATAAAAATGGCAAAGCCTGTGTGTGTGTGTGTATGTATATATATATATATATATTTATAAAATCAACCTTCCCCTTTTTTTATAAGTGATCACACTCTGTCCACAACTGCATAAGGAGCTCAGAGAGCTACAGTAGGGTTGGAGAGAAACAGCAATACATCAGTCTTCCCAGTGACTGTCTGTGTAGGGGGGGGGGGGGGGGCGTGTCAGGATAACTCTGATCATTGGAGAAGAGCAGGCTGAGTACTCAGCACAGCTAGAGAACTGACCACAATGTGTTCTTCTGCTTAGCGTGGTCATTTATTAATAGGAAAGCAGAGGGACTGGCAGGAACACCAGGGATTTCACACATAAAGGAAGCAATACAAATAGAACAGGATACTTTCTCATACAAATACATGGTACAGCAGGCACATATCAATTACCGGTATATGAAATGTTGCGTTTGTATGTTCTTTAAACTCTCACCTCGTATATGTAGGAAAATTGGTCTGGTTTTATATGGGATGCAACCAGAGGTGTAGGCTGAAGAAACACATGTACAGCACCATCACTGATTACTCACATTTTCATTATTATCTATAATGGCTACACAAAATGTATAAATGACCACAAGTGTTTCTAGTAACAAGCTGCTGGTGCACAGTCTCTAGTCTGAAGCCTCCCACTCACATCATGCTATTTAGACACTTCTTAATTCTACTTGGTAACGACCCAGATCATGTCACAATGTCTTCATTAAATGATGTCATTATTTAGCCATTATAAGGCTCTCAACCCACACGCTGCAAATATAGTCCAACGTATGTCTACTATCAGGTAGAGAAAGAGGGAAACACCACAGTAGTGCCATGAGAGTTTGTGAGCCGCACAAGATGTACTGACCTAATTACATTTAACCCCTTTATGACGATTTCATAGTTGTCACCAAAGCATATTTTGTCATTTTGTGGTGTGAAGTATGGACTGCGATTAACTTTTTTAACCACTGCTTTGTTGGGTCATATTGGGTTTTCTACTGGCAACATAATTTAAAAATATGTATAGGGAATGTGATAGCGCTGCGGCAAACTACAAACGATGATGATCCTGATACTACCAATAACAATGTGCAATAAAACCGTATGTGCTGAATAAGTAGTCCAATAATATGAAAATAGTGATAAAAAATTATATATAGAAATATAAAAATGGTAATGAATAATCTTCTTATATAAAATGTGCTTCAAATTTCACTGTGCAAAGAGGGGCTTCTCATACAGGACGACAATCTGTGACAAGTGCTCCCTTCACCAAGTCCAATGGCAGCTCACCTCCTTCCTAGACCCAGATAGGATCAAACATGCTCAGAACTTATAATGGTTCTCATCTGCAAATGGCTCCACTATTAATTCCCATGAAGACCCTGCAGGGATCAAACACGCTCTGCACCCTGTTTACTCCTCTAATATTTCCTCACCAGCAACTCCAAACCGACATGAAACTATAAAGGGCTTCCAATAGTGTAGTACCAGGTATTATGCCCTCCAGATGAAGCTATGAGGATGGTAGCATACCGCGTAGAGGTAGAGCCGGGTGTGACATACGTGAGACCTGTTGAATTTTATTACGCTGTTTTATATATAAATGTGAGTATAATGTATGAAGCTGGGGTGGTGAGGTTTCATTCCACTTAACACCTGGTACTGCACTATTGGAAGCACTTTATATTTTCATGTCGGTTTGGAGTTGCTGGTGAAAATAACGGAGGAAATCTTAAAGGAGAAGTATATACAGGATGCAGAGCGTGTTTGATCCATTATAAGTTCTAAGCGTGTTTGCCCCTATCTGGGTCTAGGAAGGAGGTGAGCTGCCATTGCACCTGGTAAAGGGAGCACTTGTCACAGATTGTTGTCCTATATGAGAAGCCCCTCTTTGCACAGTGAAATCTGAAGCACATTTTATATAAGAAGATTATTCATTATCATTTTTATATTTCTATATATATTTTTTATCACTATTTTCATATTATTGGACTACTTATTCAGCACATACGGTTGAATTGTACATTGTTATTGGTGGTATCATCATCGTTTGTAGTTTGCAGCAGCGTTATCACCATTCCCTATACATATTTATCCATTGTTGTTTTGTGATAACATCCAGGTGATAGCAGCAGCTTTATTGTATTTGCACGTTATTAGTATATTGTGTGTCTATTTCACTCATCTTTCACTTACCACTAGGTGGCAGGGGACAACTACCACATATCTATATAATTTAAAAATAGCATTTGAAAGTTTAATTTGAATAATAAATTATCGTTTTTAATAAGCATTTATATTTGGTCGCTGATGCAGTCATTTCTCTGCAGCCCTGAGAACTCTCCACTATGCCACTAGAGGAGAACAGGAAGGACCAGCAAGGTAGAAAAGGCATGTACCATGGAAGTCTTCAAGACTGGTCACACCAAACAAAATATAACGCTATATGCGATTTGGGGATTCAGTGTACCCTCACTCCCCTAGTGACCCCTACTGTTTCTCAGCTTGTTTACATCTTGTTGTGCAATTGAAGAAACCATTCCCTGACAGCACTAGAGGGAGCTATATAGGATGACAGAAGATGTATTTTAAGATGGAATTCCTGCAAAACCTAACTAAGCTTAAACCTGTTCCCACCCCCATTCTAAACCTTATACTAACTGCCCTGTAAAGGAAAGAGGTGCATAATTTAAGGCTAGCCATAGACAGAGAAAATTTCCTTCCTGCAACCCTTAGAAATTTGCTCCATTCCCCCCCATCAACACAGGCAGTTTTGACGGGAATCCATCCTGCTGAGCCATTGTGTTCTAGAAAAGCCACTAGCAATAGGTGCATGTAAAATCCAGCAGGCTGGTTGTACCCAAGTTGATTGATCAATCAAATTGGGTATGTTCAGCCTGCTCATACATGGTTCGGATCTTGGCTAGTTCATGCTGACCCGGCTGAGATTCAACCCTCCGGTCTCAGCTCACTCTGTAGCCGGCCTCTGAGGAGACCACATGACCGGACTGCCCTTAGATTAGGCAAGTATACACATCTTTCCTCTACAGGGTAGTTAGTATAGGGCTTATGGGGGTGGAGGCAGGTTTAAGTTTAGTTAGGTATTGACTGGACTTCCTTTAAGATTTAAAGTGAGACGAAATTCTGATTTAAAAAAGGAGGAAAAAAGTAAAAAAAACATTAAAAAAAAATTGTATTCCTGTATGTTTTCTTAACGCAAAAATGTACCTTGCTTCTCCAGATATCCAAATAATTTTTCTGATCTGACTGCCTGTTAAAAGGGTTGCTATGGGTATTTTTCTACTCGCTCCAGAAAAGGAGTAAGCACCATTAACTATGGGATTTGGAGTGTTCATAGAGCAGTGTACATGACTGCAACCAACATGAAAGTGAGTGGGAAAATGAGAGGTTGAAGATTATAAAGAGGCAGAAAACCACAGCAAGAAATTATTTCATGGAAAATTGATTACAGAGCCATGAATTAGTGCACGTGTCAATGGTCAATTCATGTGGCCCTCACACCCGGACCTTTTTTTAAAACCGAAAATCGGCGGAACTCTTTCCCGTCATCTCCAGCTCTTCCCTTCCGCTTCCCTTTTCACCGCTGTCACTTGTAAAAACAGAAGCCTTCTGTGTTTACAAGGACAGCTTTCCTCTTTGCAGCCCCCAAAGATCCCTGCTTGCCCTGCACTCACAGCGGGGACAAGGGAGATGCAGATGTAGGCGCCGTGACAGATGGGGCATTACATGGTAAGCTGCACTGTGATCCCCATCTGTGTCAAGGTGCCGTCCAATGATCTCCCAGTAAGTGAGTGCGGAAAAGTTGCCAAGGTACTAGAGCCGAACCTGGTAGCTGAGATGCGAGGAAGCTTTGTGTGCAGAGGTCAGAGCTGAGGAGGGTTGGAAATGGGATGTGGACAGTCTGTGAAAGAGAGCTGAACCCTGCACTCTATATGTAGCGCACCCCTGAACTCTGTGCATAGGGCACTCCTAAACCCTGCACTCTGTACATAGCGCACTCCTGAACCCTGCACCAGTGCAATTTGACCACACCCACCGTTTAGTGCGGTTCGGCAAGGGGGGGCCTGGTTGAGTTCCTGCACCTATGTTTCAAGAAAAACAAAGCTCTGGATACATTTTATTTATATAGACTTACAGATACAACCGGCCCTCTGAGGGCAATCATAATGCTGATGTGGCTCGCAATGAAATTGAGTTCAACACTCCTGAATTAGTAGATGTGTATGGATTATTTTTGCCTTTCTTTCATGATTTTACCAATCGTATGGAACTGTGTAGCCAACTATAGTCTGTCCACTGGTGGGTTGCACAGTGTCTCAGTGATCTCATTGGGAACTGCCCAGCACAACAAGATTTAAAGGGTCAGTCCAGCTAAAAGAGATATTTCAGCTGTAGGTGGTATCTCCTGGCATAAATTACATGCTGGTTTTAGATCTTTCTTGGCCACAAAGTAAAATCCAATAGGTGGTCCAACTGTCCAGCATTTACCACAAACTAAACTATCAATTTTGGGTAGGCTGACCCTATATTAACACAAAATAAAATCTAGATATCCACACCGTCTAACAAGAACTCATCTTTCTTTGCACCTCATGCTCTAAAATAATAAAAGGTCAACTCTAGTTAGTTGTGACGGGTTACTGCACATGGCTGCGCCTTACATGGCTATTAAATATGCACTAATGTTCATTATATTAATAAGCTTATGCAAACAAAGCATCCAGCGCCCACGACACAAAACAAGCCGTGAAGCAAAGCGCAGGAAAACACACACACACTGCATTTAGCTCCCGCACACACAAACACACATTGCATCCAGCTCACATCCCCACATTGTTCCTATCATTACATCTAATTGGTAAACATGATTGTGGAGCTGGGAGAACAGACACTTAACGAAAAGCAACAAAAAGGGAAAAAATGAAGTGAGAGAGAGTGTGCAGACCCCAGGGAATTACCAAATCAATTAACAACTAATTCAGGATGTAATTTCCGGATTGCCTCTTAGCACAAAACTGTATCTTTAATTTCTCAAGCAATAAGCATCATCCAGAGAGAGGGCTCTAACACACACTGACGCTTCAAATGAGTTTACAAGTATCTCTTTTTGATTGGCTATATAACATTATTTTCTTCACAGTTCGTTGACACTGCTGCCGAGTGCTTGGAAAGATTTAATTATACTGGTACAATCGTTAGCAGCTTTCAGTCCCATCCACAAGGACTCGTAATGAGTCTCTGTGACTCAACCAACGCTGGGTGACCAAATTATATGCGGCAAAGTGATACAATTCCGCTCCTAATGGGAAACTGTTTATGGGCCCCATTTAATAAAGATTTGTCCCAGAGGCTCTGGCGCGAGGCGCTGGAAAGAGACGTACAAACTTCTGTCCAGAGATCTGATCTATCTCCTGTGACAGCAGGCGGGGAGCCGAGGTCTGTGGAAGGTCCTGTATCACGGCTTTAAAGTGGAGCTGTCACAAAGTAGAATCGCTCAGCAATCATAATTCAGCTTGCGACAATTCGCTCAGTAGTTGTATAGATTTATAGGCTTCCCATACCACTGATAACAATGTAACATATGATTGCAGTTAGCCACACATGTAGACATCCAACCACTGCGCAGTTTAGAACTAAGCTGCCATTTTTTTTTTTTATCATTTAAAGTTTTGTTATGTGCACCAGTAAGGACAATACAAATCCAGCATTGATATATGGTACAGTAAGCGTAGACTGGTACACAATCCATTAATAGTGTAGAACAGTATGCTAGGTACATAGCAAATAGGATGATGTCAACACGGCAACAAAAACAACATTAGTCTGAATTAAAATGCAACAGTGTAAAATACTAAAATAGCCCAGAGGCTGGTGTGCACAAACACATTTTCCAATAGGAAGAAGAAGGCATTGCATCACAGAAGTTAGAAGGCAAGAGCAAGAGGTCAATAGGGGAAGACCAGAATTGAACAGGAAACCTTGGTGGAAAGCAAACAAAAAAAAAAAGAGGGGGGATAAATAAAATGGTTGAGAACGCATGCACAGTTACAGTTGCTGAACGGTGGAGGCAAAAAGGTGTTGTAGTCTTGTAAATACCGGAAATCGTGCCAGTGAAACCAGGTTTTATTGAATTGATGCTGTTTTTGTTTAAATGCATCCGTTAATTGTTCCATCTGGTTAATTTCATTCACCAAAGCTCTCCATTGACCAACTGATGGGGCTGCCATTTTTTAAACGTCTTTTCAGAAATATGTAGAAATATACTGTATGTAAACCCAGCAGATGACAATGCATGGCACAGTTTAGGCAGAAAACAATGGCGTGGTGCCTTTGCCAAACACTGTAATGCTGTGATGATGTAGAGAACTGGTCACTGAGTATGTGGATTGTAATGTGGATTGCAAGCTTTGTGATCAAGTGCATACAAGTAAGCAAGTGGTCCACAGCATGGAGGTGAGTGGACATAGACATGCACACCCTGGCAGCTGATACTTCTGGAGCCACCTCGCATCTGCCAGCATGGATCTGCATGTCACCTTCCTTGCCTCATTTGTACCTCATTAACTGCCTCTGACTTAACAAGATTTATGCAAATGGCACCAGAGGAGCCTCTACCTCCCACTGCAATCAAGTGTTCTGTATGTACAGCTTTCTACGGCCAAGAGAAGTGCAACATGGGAGAGGAGAGGGACTCTAATACAAATAATACATTCACATTACAAGGTGCGTGTGTGTGCGCAAGTTGGCGTGTTTAAATATACATGTATTTATATTTGAACAAATACAAAGTAACATTCACATGAAGGCAAAATAAACAATGTACATACACAGAATAAAAAACTGCTCAGTGGACCAGCTTTTCTTTTTTTTTTTTCATACCAGGTCGTTTTGGGAACGCAGGAAAAAATCGCGTGATTTCCCGCAATGTACAAAAACATGCTGCCCCTTTGCAAATGTGCCATTAATACTTACTGGCACCCCCACACATCTTGCAAACGTGTGCCAAAACGCATAGTACCTTAGTATCATGTGTTTTGGTGTGGCGTGATTTTTTAAATGATACAGGCACCTTTTTTGCGTGTTTCTCACACATAGGACAGTCCATTAAAATAAATTAACTGCCCTAAACATGACCCACGGGAACACCCAAAACATTGCGTGTACTCCATTGCACTGGAAAGTTGTAATCCAAATTTGGAAACTAAGGCTACGATTATTACTAGCTCTAGAGGTAATCTCCTCCTCTTCTATTTAAACCTGGCCATACACAGGGCGTTTTGGTGCCCCTGTCGGCGCCCAACATCCTTTGACTGAAAAAAAATCTAAGGAGCAGGTGTCACTAACTGTCAGAATATGATGGATGCAGCCGAAGATTTGTCTATCTGCACTGTTAGGCCCCTTTCACACTGGAGCGGTTTGCAGGCGCTATTGCGCTAAAAATAGCGCCTGCAAAACTACCCTAAACAGCGGCTGCTAGCAGCATCTTTGGAGCGGTGAGAGGAGCGGTGTGTTCACCGCTCCTTCCCATTGAAAGCAATGAAAAACCCTTTTTCGGCCGCAAGCCAAAGCCAAATAGACTGTGCACTTTGCAAGTGCAGTTTCTCCAAAACTTAGTAAATGAGGTGAAGCTTCACTTTGCAAAGAATACCCAATCGCATGCAATGAAAAAAAAAAAAAAACAGTGCACAGTCTATTTGGCTTTAGTAAATTCACCCCTATGTCATCCTTATTAAGCAACGACAAAATAAACAGGGCAGTGTACACTTTCAGTAATGCATGCAGTTTAGGAAGAGGGAAAACAGAAACAAGATGATAGGAGTCTCTATAAACAGGCTACTAATATTTGGCAGTAGGATTATACCTTGCATTAAAAAATGCCTCTTGGCAACTTATTGACTTGAAAAGCTTTTGTAAAGTATGGCATGATTTGATACTCATCTACTGGTCATCTACACAGCACCATAAACCTATACAACAAAAAGCAAAACTATTGTAGAACCCTCAAAGACTCCCTGATGTCTGCCGAGGCAGGAATCACAAGTTGTATATGTGTTCCCAGCCTCGTTATAAGGCTCTTGCTTGCAATCTGGATTCACACCAAAGCATTTCCTCCTCGTTAGGCTACTAACGGCCTCTTATGGGCTAACGTTTCCAAGCCGCAGCTCCTGCTGACTCTACCTCGCCCCCCTTTTCCCTGAGCGTCACCAGAAAGGATTAATTAAGCCCGTTCATTAGGGCTGTAAACGCTCACTCGGGTAATGGAGGCCTAAATGAAACTGAACCTAATCAAAAGGTACAAGTACTTCATTAGCAAATTACAAACAGGGTCTTGCAGCTGACACGTTCAGTGTGGCTAATTGCCCGTCGGCCGTCAGAGGGGGGCTCAGATTACCAGCCAAATCAAGCCCGTACGTGGTTATCAGAGGGGGGCTCTGAATCCCCCAGCAGACAGGCGCAGAGAGGCCCAATCAAAGTATTCTGCACAAAGGCGTCACTTTGAAGCTGCCTGGGCCTGGCTGCCTCCCCCTGAACAGCTCACTTCATTAGGGCCTGTTGTCACATGGCAGATCCCCTCCCCCTCTCACACCACCTCTTTATCCTAATGATCCCATTTTAATGTGCGCAGGATTCGTGCCTAATTGATGTCAAGTGAGCAACTCTTCCACATTCAGGGAGGGGGGCATCAAACGCGGTGCAGAGAGCGGGGGGCTCGGAGACAAGACCCCGAGCGTGGGCTCCTCTAATTACACACTGGAGCCTGGCGGAGGGAGGCGGAGGCAGGGAGGAAGCTTACCTGTTTAATTGGTATTGCTCGCCCGCTGCCGATGCTGTCTGCTCTGCTCTCTAGACCTTTCTTATCTTTGTCTGGGTCGCTCCCTTTTCGAGACTGAAAAGCAAAAGTTCACATCCCGTTAAAACCTCCACAAACACAGAGCGTCCGCTCTCCAGGCGCGCCTCCCGCCCCTCGCCACAGCAGTCTGCTTCATTTAATCTGCTGTGGACACAGAAATTAGAACAGCAAGGTTAGATTGCAAGCTTCTGCAGAAAAATAATGTCTTACCGTGAGACTTCTCTTCAGTCAGCAGACTATTAATTCACCCTTTACTGGCAAAGGGAAGGTACTGAACACCTAAAATAATTCTATCCTTCATTAAAAGTTGGATGCTGATTCACTCCATTTCCACTTTGCAGTAGAGCTGCACGATTCTGGGCAAAATGAGAATCACGTTTTTTTTTTGCTTAGAATAAAGATCAGGATTCTCGCGGCGTAACATCATATTTCATATTATACAAAAAAATTGGGCTAACTTTACTAAAAAAAATTGCATTTGAAAGACCGCTGCGCAAAATACAGTGTGACATAAAATATTGCAACAACCACAATTTAATTTTCTAGGGTCTCTGCAAAAAAATAAATAAAAAAAATAAATATATATATATATATATATATATATATATATATATGGGGGTTCTAAGTAATCTTCTAGCAAAAAATAATGATTTTAACTTGAAACCAACAAATGTCAGAAAAAGATCATTCCTTTGATCTAAAGGACAAAACGTTACAATGTTTATAGTTAGTTTCATGGCTGAGGAATGTTGTGATGCTTGGCAGACTGCCTGTTTTTATTATTTTTTTGACAGCCGTCGGCTTCAGCAGGGAATTCTCTGCATAGAAAGAATCGGGAAAATGCTTTGTCAAGATCGCAAGGAGGGAAAAACGCGATAACGATTCTTAACAATTAATCATGCAGCTCTACTTTGCAGGTAATTTACTTATAAAAAAAAGCTTTATACACAATTGGATGCTAGAAATGATTTTATTCTCAGGGCCAAGAGTGAAAATAAAAGTATCCATTGACAGCAGATTAATCCAGCTGATTATAGCTGGATGCGGTCGTATGTTTATGTATACCAGCTGACAAATCCAGAAACCACAATGTGATTTGCTGGACTCGTCCTCCTATCATACTGCAATCAGAAATTGGCCAGGTAACAATTTTATTTTATAAATTATACCAGAAAAAATAGACTGATGGGTTCCTATAGGCCACAACCTCCATAAAAGATGGAATCTGGTTGCTATGGCTAAAATTCTGTCTTATCATTTTCTGTTATTAAAGCAGAGTTTCACCCAAAAGTGGAACTTCCGCTTTAACCACTCCTCGCCCCCTTACATGCCACATTTGGCATGTCATTTTTTTGGGGGGCGAGTGAGGACTTCCTCCTTCCGCCCAGGGACCGCTTAGGCGACTTGTCATATCGCCTTAGGCGGCACCTCCCTGTAGGCGATCACCTGGGACACGCGACAGGTCCCAGGCGATCGCCTGTCCACTCCTAGGGTGCAGCGCGACTCGCGCATGCGCAGTGAGTGCCCGGCCGTGATGCCAAAAGCTGTCACGGCCGGGTGCCCACAGTTTGAATGGAGGCGCTGGCGGAGAGGGGGGAGAGGAGCGACGCTCCATGCGGCTGCGTCGCTGGACAGTGGAGCAGGTAAGTGTCTGTTTATTAAAAGCCAGCAGCTACACTTTTTGTAGCAGCTGATTTTTAATAAATATAAAAATACCATTTTTGTACACACCGTAAAATCCTTTTCTCTTTCGTTCATGGACGTACTCAGCTTCCTTCTTGACAAAGTGGGTATTAGCCTTCATTCAGGAGTGACCTAGGCAGAATGTGTTAAACAACATCAAAGCTGAACAGCCCCGCCCAGGGGGGCGGTCCTACTGGCTATATCCCTTACCCTGTACTCAGCAGCTCAGTTCGTCAAAAAGCAGTACAAACCTAAAAAGGAAGGGTGGGTGCTGTGTCCATCCATGAACTCAGAGAAAAGGATTTTACGGTGAGTACAAAAATCCTATTTTCTCTTTCGTGCATGGACGGACACAGCTTCCTTCTTGACAAAGTGGGATGTCCCAAAGCAGTGTAAAAAACGAGGGGTGGGAACAGCCTTAAAACAAACTTCACCCCAAAACAAAACAGAGCTCCTCAACTGAGGAGTTGCAACTCTAAAACAGCCGCCTGCAAAACTTTGCGGCCGAAAGAAGCATCCGAAGATACACTTACATCAACCTATTAAAATTTTGTGAAAGTGTGAACGGACGACCAGGTCGCCGCCTTACACACCTGGGAAACAGATGCTTGAAGTCGGAAAGCCCAAGAGGCACCTATTGCCCTGGTCGAATGCGCGTGACAGGAAAGGGGGGCGCCCGACCCTTTACGGCGTAAGCCTGAATCACGATAGGACGGATCCACCTCGATATGGTGGCCGACAAGACCGCCAGGCCCTCTTAGGACTAGCCACCGAAACAAACAGCGAGTCTGAACTCCGGAACGGAGCAGTAACAGACAAGTATACTCTCAGAGCTCGGACGATGTCCAAGGAATGCAACGCCGACTCCTTAGGATTCGACTGACGAGGACACAAGGATGGAAGTACAATGTCCTCATTGAGATGGAAGGCCGAAACGACCTTAGGCAGAAAAGAAGGCTGCGGACGCAGCATCACCTTATCCTTGTGAAAGATCAGATAGGGAGCCTTGCATGACAAGGCTGCCAGCTCAGAACCCTTCTACTTACGTAACAGCCACCAAAAAGACCACTTTCTGAGAAGGTGTCAACAAGGGAATTCTAATGTTCTCAAACGGTGGCTTCTGTAGCACCGAGAGGACCAGATTAAAGTTCCACGGAGGTAGTGGAGGACGGACCGGAGGGGCCACTTGCCGAAACCCCTGCACAAACGTTCTCACTAGAAAGTGAGCCGCCAGGGGTCATTGAACAAAGACAGCCAGGGCAGATATCTGCCCCTTAATCGTACTAAAAGTAAGCTTTTGGTCCACCCCATGCTGTAAGAACAGCAGGGCTCTAGAAACCAAATAAGTACGCGGATTCCACCTCATTTCCTCACAAATGGATATGTAGGCCTTCTAAGTGCGATGGTAAATTTTCCTAGAGGATAACTTCCGAGCCCTCCTCATGGTAGAAATCACTGAATCCGACAGGCCTCGGTTCCTTAGAACCTGGCTTTCAATAGCCATGCCGTTAAAGCCAGTGACTTTAAAGCAGGGTGGCATATGGGACCTTGCGACAGCAGGTCCTCTCGTAGCGGTAGACGCCAAGGGACGTCTGCTACTAGGCGCACTAGGTTGGCGTACCAGGGATGCCGAGGCCAACCCGAAGCAATTAGGATCATTGGAATCCCCTCTGCCTCAACTCTGTGGAGCAGATGAGGAAGGAGCTTCAGAGGAGGGAAGGCATAGATTAGCCGATACTGACTGCACGGTGCCACTAACGCATCTATTGTGTGTGCCCATGGGTCTGTTGACCTGGCCACAAACCTCAATACCTTCCGATTGAGTCGAGAAGCCAGGAGATCTACGTCCAGCTCGCCCCATCTTTGGCAAAGGAGCTGAAACACATCCTGGTGTAGAGACCATTCTCCTTGGTCCAGCATCTGGTGACTCAGGAAGTCCGCCTGCCAGTTTTCTACGCCCGGAATGTATATGGCCGACAGGGCCGGTACGCTCCTTTCTGCCCACCTTAGGATGTGAGCGACCTCTGATGCTGTAGCCAAGCTTCTTGTTCCTCCCTGATGGTTGACCTACGCCACCGCCGTGGCGTTGTCCGACTGGATCCTGACTGGATGCCTCTGTAGCCTCTGAGACCACGTGGAGAGGCACAGCCTGATCGCCCGGAGATCCAGGACATTGATCGGCAGGCAGGATTCCTCCGGAGTCCGGCGACCCTGGGTCGACTGAACACCCCAGACTCCCCCCCAACCAGTAAGGCTTACGTCCGTCGTGACCACCATCCAGTGAAAAGAAAGGAACGACTTCCTGGACAGAAGTGCCGGTGATGTCAGCCACCAAACTAGGGAGGTCCTGACTAGGTGACTCACCTGGATTTGACAATCCAGGGACGATGGGCACTTATCCCATCTGGATAGAATTTCCTTCTGCAACACTCGAGTGTGGAATTGAGCATATGGTACCGCCTCGAAGGAGGCTACCATGAGGCCCAAGACTCGCATGCAAAAGCGGAGTGACGACCATCTTTGGGATGTCAACTGCCGCACTGCAGCCGAAGGGTCTGCAACCTTCCAACAGGGAGAAAAACTTTCGCCTCTGAGGATTCCATAATCAACTCCAGATATACTAGGCGTTGAGTCGGCACCAATGCTGACTTCTGAGTATTCAGCACCCAACCAAAGTCTCGGAGGGTCTGACAGGTTATAGACATGCTCACCTCTGACTCTGAGCTTAAAGTGGCCCTCAGAAGAAGATCATCCAAATAGCCCATGATAGCGATGCCACGCTGTCTTAGTAGGGCCAGAATCGAGGCGAGCACCTTGGTGAACACCCTCGGTGCCAATGCCAGGCCAAAGGGGAGAGCCACAACTTGGTAATGGTCTTCCCCGACCGCAAAGCGCAGACATCTCTGATGCCTGGTGCTTATGGGGACATGCAAGTATGCGTCCTTGATGTCCAAGGATGCCAGAAAAACCCCCGGATGGAGGGCAGCGACAACAGAGCGAACCGACTCCATCCGGAATCGTTGTACATTTACAAAGCAATTGAGGGCCCTGAGATCCAGGATTGGACGAACCCCCTCCTCCTTTGGTACTACGAACAGATTTGAGTAAAACCCCTGAAACTGTTCCTGTACTGGGACAGGAATGATCACTCCGCGTACCAGCAGATACTGAACTGCAGCAAACAGGGCTGTCCGACGAGTCGGCTGAAGCTGGAGGGAAAAAATCTGTTCGGTGGGCAAGAGAGAAACTCTATCTTGTACCCTGCGGAAACCACTTTGCAAACCCACCGGTCGGGGATCAGACATGTCCACCGAGTTGCGAATCTACAAAGCCGTCCCCCCACCCGAGAGATGGGCGAGGGCAGACCTTCATGCGGACGTAGATTTGTTCGCAGGCTTGCGAAACCAGGGACGCTTCTGTCCCTCAGCAGGTGCTTTATCGGCCCGGGGACTCTTAACTGCCGCACTGGTCGGACGAAAAAAACGCTTGTGCGCGGTGAAGGAGGGCCCTTGCCTACAGCGTGGCTCCTTACCCTTTTTGGATTGTGGGAGCAGCATGCTCTTACCTCCTGTGGCATCTTTAATAATGTCATCCAGGGATGCTCCAAAAAGTCTGTCGCCCTTACAGGGCAAATCCATCAGGACCTTCTTGGAAGATTGGTCCGCAGACCAACACTTTAGCCAGAGCAGACGGCGTACATCACTGCATAGCTTGAGGCTCTGGACAGCAGAGGAATAGTGTCCAAGGCTGACTCGCAGACAAATTTAAGGCCCTGTACCAACTGGTCGGCCATAGCCACCTCGTCCGAGGGAGCCTCACGTGCTTTTAACCCATGGTGCAGCATTTTTGCCCATTCAGTGAGTGTCTGAGACACCAGGGCCCCAAACATCGTTGGACGCACAGCCGAGCCCACCAACATGTATAGGTAGCGGGTGACCGCTTCAGCCTTGCTGTCCGCAGGGTTTTTGAAAGCAGGAGCCCCTTCCACCGGAATTGTGGTTACCTTGTTTAATCTGTACACAGGAGGGTCCACTATCGGAGGAGAGGTCCATTTTTTCAGGAAACTCTCCACAAAAGGGTAACGCACCGCCAAACTTTTAGGGACCAAAAAAAAAACCTTCTGTGGTTTGTCCCACTCCTTGTATAAAAGCTTGTATAGATAAGACGTACAAGGAAACACCTTAGCAGTGCGGGTCGGCTTACGGAACCCGAAAGGGACTGACGCCTCTGCCGTTTCCGCCTGCTCCTCTATCTTTAGAGTATCCCGCACTGCGGTGATAAGGTCACCTACCAGAGCCTTTTCGTGTGCTGACCCGGAGTCATCCTCACTGTCCGACCGGCCACGGTCCGCATCCTCTGACATGTCAGAACCAGGGCCATGAGCCGTAGCTGGGCCCGTCTCCGCATCAGAGTTGTCCCCAGAAGATGGCGAGGGAGGGGGCGCTTTTTACCCCCCGTGTTCCCACGCGCCGCTTCCACCTTGGAAACAAAAGCCTCCAGAACGCCGTCATAGCGTCTACTGACAAAGCGGGTGCAGGGGCACCAGATGCCAATTCAGGTGTATCGGGTGGAGAAGCGTCTGCTTCTGATGCCATGCTGACCCACGCACCTGACACAAGGACTCCAGTCAAGGTACCAACAGCCCACCCTCCTAGCTGCCACAGAGACGAGGGGCTCACCCCAGAGGACTCAACACCCTAGAACGCTCACCACACAGCTGCCGTCCGTCCTGCTTGAGATGCTTTCTCTACAGCCGCAGATAGAGGCCTCAGATAGAGGCCAAAACAGGCGTGAACCACAAGAAAATGGCCGCCGAGCAGCAGATATAGGCCAAAACAAACGTGAACCACAAGAAAATGGCCGCCGAGCAGCAGATATAGGCCAAAACAGGCGTGGACCACAAGAAAATGGCCGCCGAGCTGCAGATAGAGGTCAAAACAGGCGTGAACCACAAAAAAATGGCCGCCGACAGCATGGAGGGAGAAACACACAGGTAAGCAAACTGACTCTTAACGGCAGCCCACTAGCACCCCCTAAGTTGACATACAGCGCAGTTCCCGCCATAGATGGAGTCCCCCCCAGGTAAACTCCCGGCCCCCAGCAGCCAGCCTAGCTCACAGAGCCCAGGGAGGAGGGAAGGGAGGGAGGAGGGAAGGGAGGGAGGGAGGAAAGGAAGGATGGAACCCCCTACTCGACTTCCCCAGAAATGTCGAGCTATGTCCTCCTGCCGAAGCAGGGGATTACTACTTACCCTTCCTGCATGGATTATGCTGGAAGCATCCCAGACAGACCATCTTCCACGCGGTTACGGAGGTGACTGTTGGCCCGGCATGCTGCGACTCGGCCTTATAGACCGGTCATATGCGTGCCCCGGAGCGTGTAGCTCACCGGCCACCCGTAGAGCGACGGGCATGTCGCGGACGACCCCGTGTAGCTATGGTCGGCACACGCTCGATGGCCGAAACTGGGGGGACTACAAGGATCTGGGATCCAGCCTCTCACCCAATCAATCGGCAGTTGATCGCAGATCACAGGAACAAAAAATAGAATTAAAATTATAAATAAACCTCCAGGCCTATGGGCCCGAAGGGAGCCATGTCTTTCTCCTTTGCTAGGCAGAAAAAAACTGAGCTGCTGAGTGCAGGGTGAGGGGATATAGCCAGTTAGACCACCCCCTGGGCGGGGCTGTTCAGCTTTGATGTTGTTTAACACATTCTGCCTAGGTCACTCCTGAATGAAGGCTAATACCCACTTTGTCAAGAAGGAAGCTGTGTCCGTCCATGAACGAAAGAGAAAAAGGCTGGAACTCCCCTTTAAGGCAACACCCTATATGGCTGCCTGTCCGAAATTGACTTTTTTAATCTAGGAGTGGGGAATAAGTAAATGATAAGCTATGGCTAAGTGTACCGCCTTTAGGAACTACTTAATGTCAGACACCATGATCAGTTGCCTAAAGTCTGAACTATCAACCACCTTGTACGCAGAAATTTTTTGATCAGAGAGATCAAATTTATAATGTGTTGGATGACACAGACATTGGAGAAAGACCGGTGGTTACTAGATGACCATTTATTGATGATTCATTCAGATGATCTTTTTGTCTAGTCAATGGCAGTATTGACAAACCGGACAATATCCGATTTCAACCTTTCTACACTTAAAGTGATACTAAAGTCTTGTGCAGTGGTTTTGCACAGAGCAGCCCCAATCCTCCTCCTCTCGGGTCCCCCCTTCAGAATGCCCCCACAGCAACCAGCTTGCTATGGGGGCAACCGAACCGAGCCGCTGCTCTGTGTGTTCATTCAGATACGGAGCCATGGCTCGGCCCCGCCCGTGCCCCCTCTCTCCTTATTGGCGCACTGACTTTGATTGACAGCAGTAGGAGCCAATGGTGCCCGCTGCTGTCTCTCAGCCAATCAGGAGGGAGAATCCAGGACACCTGAGGCTCTCATGCAAAATGGCTGGATCGAGATGGGGTTCAGGCAAGTATTAGAGGGGCTGCTGCACACTAAAAGGTTTTTATCTTTATGCATACAATGCATTAAGATAAAAAAAACATCTGCCTTTAGAAACACTTTATAGTGGTTGTAAAGGCTTAGGGTTTTTTTTTACCTTAATGCATTCTATGCATTAAGATAAAAAACCTTCTGTGTTGCAAGCGTCCCCCACTTGCAGGGCTGAGCTGCTCTGTAGCGCCGGTGGGGGACTCCAGAAGAAGAGGATCAGAGCAGGTAAGTATAGGTTTCTTATTTTAAAGGGAAAAAACCCAAAGGTTTAATGCCAGCCATAGATGGAGCGATTATCTTTTCAAAAATTGCTCAATTCCCCCACCAGCACAGACAGGGTTGATGGGGGAATTCCCCCTGCAGAGCTATTGTGTTCCCCTGGCGGGAGATTATTATTGCCACTTGCAATAATGGCATGAAAAATCCGACATGATGGTTGAATCAGAATCTGTTAAAATTTTGTTGAGCCAACAAATCTGTATATGGCAAGTCTAAAGGAGAAGTTCACCTTTAGTAACATGTTACACTCATATTTAGGGTGTAACATGTTGCTATGCAGCAGCCTTCCTAACCCCCTGAGACAACAAGGGGAGTTTCTCCCCACACCCACTGTCACATTTTAAAATCAGTGCGGTTGTGCAGTGCTCCGCACACGTAGCTGCAGCATTCATTCATAGGAATCTGTGAATGAACTACAAGTCCCATCTGCCACCATGGCAGACAGCTTGTAGTTTACAATGGACTGTGGGGGCACCGATGAGTGGCCTCATAGTCCATTCCCTCTGCCTGCAGCTCTGAAACGAACAGGCTGTATGGAGGTATGGGCTTAGAGTTGTAGGGAGAAAATGTAGGAGCAAATAATCTCCCAAAATTTAGCTCCTGATAGCAGTAAAAACCCGACAAGAGTTCAATCCTTCTTCCCCTATCCAAAACTCAATTTTGGGTGGACATTCAGGCTGGAAAAAAAAATCAATGGTTTAAGGTGATCTTCTCTTTAGCTTAGATTGGGGAGAGTTGCCAGCCTGACTGTACACAAAGAAAATATACTATAGTTGTAGTCTTTAAAACTTTTGACACTAAAATGACCTGGCCATTAGATTAGATGTACTGTATTTTACAACCTTTCTAGACCCCTCTTCCATTAAAATAGCACTCAGGTTTTGGGACAGTCATAACAATACTGGGCTCAGTCTGTTATCAGCCAACAACACATACTGCATACAGATTTGTGATGGGAATAAATCAGCAACTTGTACTTTAATTGCACTTTCTTTAATCTGGGATATATGCAAAACAGCATAGCAGGTTTGTTAAATCCTCCTAAAAAAGCGCTGATGCTGAAGAACACAGGGTGTTTATTAATGCTGAAGACGAAAAAATAAATACATCATTATGATTGCAGCACACTTGTCACCTGCACACAGGGGAGACAACCATTTTGCCAACCGAACCAATATGTATAATAGAGCAGCCTATCAATTCACTAAGGGAATGATGACATCACTGATCGTGAGGGCAAGATACACAAAGGGGCTTATTCAGTATAGCAGAGCCAACAGCAATAGTGATACAGTGCCTTGAAAAAATATTCATACCCCATTGACATTTTCCACATTTAGATTTTCTTTATTATGTATAGAACTAAAAACATTTATTTCTTTTAGGGATGTAAATATGATATATTATACAGCATACAGTGCCTTGAAAAAGTATTCATACCCCTTGACATTTTCCACATTTTGTCATGTTACAACCAAAAATGTAAAAGTATTTTATTGGGATTTTATGCGATAGACAAAGTGGCACATAATTGTGAAGTGGAATGTTTTTCAATTTTCTTTACAAATAAATATCTGAAAAGTTTGGCGTGCATTTTTATTCAGCCCCCCTTTTACTCGGATACCCCTAACTAAAATCTAGTGCAATCAATTGCCTTCAGAAGTCACCTAATTATTAAATAGAATCCACCTGTATGTAATTTAATCTCAGTATAAATACAGCTGTTCTGTGAAGCCCTCAGAGTTTTTTTTAGAGAACCTTAGTGAACAAAGAGTGAAGGCCAAGGAACACACCAGACAGGTCAGGGATAAAGTTGTGGAGAAGTTTAAAGCAGGGTTAGGTTATAAAAAAAAACATCCCAAGCTTTGAACATCTCACAGAGCACTGTTCAATCCATCATCCGAAAATGGAAAGAGTATGGCACAACTGCAAACCTACCAAGACATTGCTGTCCACCTAAACTGACAGGCCGCGCAAGGAGAGCATTAATCAGAGAAGTAGCCAAGAGGCCCATGGTAACTCTGGAGGAGCTGCAGAGATCCACAACTCAGGTGGGAGAATCTGTCCACAGGACATTAGTCGTACACTCCACAAATCTGGCCTTTATGGAAGAGAGGAAAGATGAAAGCCATTGTTGAAAGAAGTCCCGTTTGCAGTTTGCAATAAGCCATGTGGGGGACACAGCAAACATGTGGAAGAAGGTGCTCTGGTCAGATAAGACCAAAATGTAACTTTTTGGTTTAAAAGCAAAACGCTATGTGTGGCGGAAAACAAACACTGCACATCACCCTGATCACAGCATCCGTGAAGCATGGTGGTGCAGCATCATGTTGTATGGATGCTTTTTTTCAGGGACAGGGAAGCTGGTCAGAGTTGATAGGAAGATGAATGGAGCCAAATACAGGGCAATCTTAGAAGAAAACCTGTTAGAGTCTGCAAAAGACTTGAGACTGGGGCAGGGGTTCACCTTCCAGCAGGACAATGTCCCTAAACATATAGCCAAAGCTACAATGGAATGGTCTAGATCAGTGGTTCTCAATGAGGATGAGCTCCGGCTTGTTCGCATTGAGCATGTGCAGAGCCCGCCAGGAAGTCAGCACCGCGCTGCGCTAATGACAGGCAGGGAGACATTTCCCGATGCTCGGCTGCAGAGATCGGGAAATGTCTCCCTGGCTGTGATTAGCGCAGCGCGGTGCCGACTTCCTGGCGGGCTGTGCACGTGTTCAATGCGAACAAGCCGGAGCTCATCCCTAGTTCTCAACCCTTCTAGTGCCGTGACCCCTTGATAAAATTTCCCAAGTTGTGGGGACCCATAACACTAAAATTATTTTCGTAGCATTGGTTGTCAGCACCCAAGGCAAGACAAGTAATTTGCATCCCTAACCCACGGACATTTAGCACTCCCTGAGTCCCTTCCACTCGTACAGTATTAAAACCCCTTATGGTACATTTTAGGATGTATCGCTCTTTCTCTTTGTTCTCCTTACTTACCCTTTTGTCTCCCTCTATACCAGTGGTTCTCAACCTAGGGGTCGGGACCCCCTCGGGGGTCGAATGACGATTTGCCAGGGGTCCCCGAATCCTGGGCTGTTCTTGAAGCCCGCACCACTCTCCCAGCCTTTTCGTGGCCGCCCAGCAGGTCTGTCCCTGGAGTCTATGGCCGCCCAGCGGTGCTGTTCCTGGAGCCCGCGGCCGCCTACTCAGCCTCTTTGCAGCTGCTCATTCAATTAACGGCATGGCTGGGGGGCAGAGACTAGACGTCAGCTGACTGGTGACCCTATCTCCTGCGTTCGGCATAGGTGTCACTGCTGCGGGACACTACAAAGTCGGAGACACATTGAGTAACACTACCTGTGTTTATAGTTGGCATTAAAAGCCCCCACTACAGTTCTCAGATGAGCAGATGAACTTGATCAAGAGCACCAAAGTTTGGCTGATCAGAACCCCCCCTGCACTGCCACTGATCCCACCCCCCCCCCTCTGCACTTCCACTGATCCCATTCCCCCACCCCCCACCAAGAAGTAAGAGAAGAAATAAAAAAATTAACAATACATGAAAAGAGGGGGAGGAACAAAGAAAAAGGGGGACAAAGAATAAGAGAAAGAACAAGAAAGATGACTAGAGAGAGGGATGGGGGGAAAAAACAAGAAATTAGGATAGAGAGAGATAAAAGGGAAATAAAGGAAAACAAAGAGAAAGAGTGGTACATCCTAAAATGTACCATAAGGGGTTTTAATACTGTACAAGTGGAAAGGACTCAGGGAGCGCTAAATGTCCGTGGGTTAGGGGCACAATTACTTTTTATTTTATTTTACTGTTAGGGGTCCCCACAACTTGGAAAATTTTATCAAGGGGTCACGGCACTAGTAAAGTTGAGAACCACTGCTCTATACTAATTTCTTGTTTTTTTTCCCCCATCCCGCTCTCTAGCTGTTTTTCTTGTTCTTTCTCTTATTCTTTCTCTCCCTTTTCCTTTGTTCCTCTCCCTCTTTTCCTCTCCCTTCCATGTATTCTCGATTTTTATTCCTTCTCTTACTCCTTGGAGGGGAGAAATGAGATGAGTGGCAATGCTGGGGAGAGTTCTGATCAGCCAACTTAGGTGCTCTTGATCAAGGTCATCTTCTGATCTGAGAACTGTAGTGGGGACTTTTAATGGCAACTATAATCACAGGCAGTGTTACTCACTGTGTCTCCGGCTTTGTGGCGTCTCGTAGCCGTAACACCTATGCCGAAATCAGGAGATAGGGTCTCCTCCAGCCCCTCCCACTTCACATTCCCCACCAGTCAGCTGAACTCTAGTCTCTGCCCCCCAGCCATGCCGTGAACTGAATGGGCGGCTACGAAGAGGCTGAGTGGGCGGCCACGGGCTCCAGGAACAGCCCAGCTGGGCGGCCGCAAAAAGGCTGGGAGAGCGGTGCAGGCTTCAGGAACAGCCCAGGATTCGGTGACCCATGGCAAATCATCATTCGACCCCCAGGTTGAGAACCATTGGTCTAGATCAAAGAATATTCATGTGTTAGAATGGCCTAGTCAAAGTCCAGACCTAAATCAAATTGAGAATCTGTGAAAAGACTTGAAAAATTGCTGCTGTTCACAGATGCCCTCCATCCAATCTGACAGAGCTTGAGCTATTTTTCAAAGAAGAATGGGCAAAAATTTCACTCTAGATGTGCAAAGCTGGTAGAGACATGCCCAAAAAAGACTTGAAGCTGTAATTACAGTGAAAGGTGGTTCTACAAAGTATTGACTCAGGGGGGCTGAATATAAATGCACGCCACACTTTTCACATATTTATTTGTAAAAAAAAATTGAAAGGCATTTATCATTTTCCTTCCACTTCACAGTTATATGCCACAATTGGTTGCTATGGATTTCTGAATTTCAAAAATTAAAGCTGATCTTTGCACCACTTTATACAATAGCAGTGATTGTTAAAACCATATAATCTCTTTACGAGCATTGCACTAATACCGGTATCTGTGCCAATACTAAGCATTTGCACAAGTACTTGTACTCATGCAAATGCTCCAATGCTAAAACCAATACCTTCAGACTTGGTTTACGTATGTATGGGCCAGTTTGCAGTGCTATTTCAAAGCCTGGTCCGGTGCAATTTCATTCAGCGGTTTAGGCGTGATTCCAATGCAAATTGTAGTGTATGAGATTAGAAATGGCTCCTGAACCGGACTGATATCGTACAGGACTCCTTTTCAAATCGCACTGTGGCCAACACGCACATATGTGAACAGGCTGTAAAAACTCACTGAAACACACATGAAAACTGATGTCTCTGCAAGTGAAATCTGTGTGGCTAGACCTAAAAAACATGACACTAAAAATAGGTATCGGTAATTGGTATCGGCGAGTACTTGAGAAAAAGTATCGGTACTTGGTGTTAAACTGGTATCGGTGCATCCCTACTCTTTATCAAACACAATTTGGGCCAGCTTTTAAAGTTGATCTACAGCCAAAGTTTTAGGTGGGGCAGTGCATATCTAGCCATTATTTTTTATTGGTTAGATTTTTATTGCTGTCTGGGTCCCCCTGGGGAGATTCACCCTCTCTTTTTAACCTGGCGACCTCTATCACTGAGACAGGAAGTGATGACAAAGCCAGAATTTTACAGTTTCTCACCAGAGCAATAGGTATGGGGAATTCTTCCAATAGGGACACTTGTTCCAGTGACAACTGTCTAAAGGGCTAAGTTCACACTGGCACTAAAAGCAGGCATTTGAGGAGAGTTAAAAATGCTCCTCAAACTCCTATGCAAATGATACAATGGACAGCACACAGTGCTGTTTACATGATAAAAACATGAAGCGTTATCGTTGCGTCAAAATTGAAGCCTCGTGTCGAGTCGGGAGGCATTTGAAGCCTTTCTATGCCTCCCATTTAAATCGTAACCGCACTGGCATGTGGGGAAGCGCACTGCATCCAGGGAAATGATGACACACATTTCCCAGGAGCAGTAGGGAGCTGAGGGAGATATCAGAATCCGAGGTGATTCAGAAGGTAGATTTCGTGGGACCGCATAGCAACAGGTACTTCCAGGTGAGTAAAAAAAAAAAAACATTTTAGGCTATTATAAGCACAATGATGCTAGTTTGTATTTTTGGTGGAAACTCCACTTTAACAACCGATGAGTCATCAGCCTTCAGGTCTGGTATGGATTTTGAGGGGAACCCCATGCCAATACATTTTTTTAAATGACATACCAGATTCTTATCCGAACATGCAGCTTGGTAGGTCAGAAAAGGGAGGGGATGAGCGAGTGCCCCCTCCACCCCAAAGCACCTTGTCCCCATCAGCATGGCCTCTTCCCCACAACCCTGGCAAGTGGCTGTGGTGGTCTGCGAACAGGAGGTTTATTGGAACCCAGAAGCCCCCTTTACCAAGGGGGCCCCCAGATCCTGTCCCCCCCTATGTGAATGAGTATGGGGTACATTGTACCCCTATTCATTCACCATAAAAAGTGTCAAAAATAAATAAAACTACAGAGACAGTCTTTGACAATTCCTTTATTAAAAAAACAAAAACAATGTCCCCTGGTGTAGATCAATCGTCAATCCTGATGCCCACTGCCACCACCAACCCCCCCCCCCCCCCAAAAAAAAGCCCTGCTCGCGTCAAAGGCTCCCATCATCTGCTTGCTCCACCGTCTCCACCAGGTGACATTGCCAGGTGGCCCCGCCCCTTAGCTATTTCAGCAGTGTCGGCGTGTACACCAGGGGACATGATTTTTTTTTAAATAAAGGAATTGTGAAAAACTGTCTCTGGTTTTATTTCTTTTTGACCCCCCTGCCCCAAAGCACCCCCCCCACCCCTCATGTTGAGGGCTTGCTCGCTCCCTTCCTTTCCTAACCTGCCAGGCTACATGCTTGGATAAGGGTCTGCTAAGGATTATTGGGGGGACCCCACACTATGAAATATTAAAAATAAATAAAATTGGTGTGGACTGGGGGGGCCCACTCCGGTTTTTCCCAGATTTTTTTTTTTACATTCAGCTGTCAGCAGGGAACCCCTCTGACAGCTGATGACTCATTGGTTGTCAAGGACTTGGCAGCCAGCTTCCCAGCCTGCTCGTTAACAACCAGCTATTGTAGGCAATTGTGGTGCAGTATTAACAAGCAAATAATGCTTGACAACCGTGCCGCAAAAGTGCATAGGGCGTTTGAGAAAGCGTTTTAAATGCTGTGATCCACCAGACTGCTGCTGTGCGCCAGGATCTGTGCCGCTATCTACCTTTCTGATAACATTGGGAGCTGGCTGTCTCTTTCTGATTCACACAGCCTTCCCCAATGATGCGCCACCAGAGGTTTGCACTCATCTGGCCGCTCTGCTGAAGTGGATGACCCCAGGGTAGGTGAACCGCATGTCCCTGGAGGCTTCAGGAGCAGAGACGCCATCATTCTCGCCTAGGCAAGAATGCAGATAAGGTGGACAGCAAGAAAAAAAAATTGATCAGTGGATGGGTAGGAGCTTGACTGGATTAAAAGTGCTAAACTGAGTAAAGGCTGCTTTAAGAGTCCATTTTTATTTCTAAATGTACTTTTCTGCACCTATAGTGCTTTTAATGGTGCAAGTTATTTTATGTGTTTGCATGTAGTGGTATAGGTAGGGCTGGGAAAAAAAATCGATTTTAATCTTGAAGCGAGTTTTGAGTTCAAATCGATTCAGATTTGAAGAAAATCTATTTTTTTTTTTTTTTCCTTCAAAGTTTCCGTAGCAGGGCTGCAGGGGGCGTATCCGGAATGGCACTGGGCGGCGTTACCCAATTACATCTACTCGCCGCAGCCGCCGCGAGTAGATGTAATGTAACACTAACTAACCGCAAGCCGCCGTCTGCCTACCTGATCAGCGTGTCATGCAGACAGACGGCGGCCATTGCAGTGTGCAAAAGCCGCGCCTCCCGAGTCCTCGTCGTCTGTGATAGGCGGAACACTCAATTTCACAGCAGGCAGTGTTTAGCCTATCACGGACATCCTCGTCTGTGTTATGAGGATGAGCGGATGTCCATGATAGGCGGAACACTGAATGCTGGGAAATTGAGTGTTCCGCCTATCACAGACGAGGAGGAGGCGCGGCTTTTGAATACTGGAATGGCCGCCGATGTAGCAGTAAAATCCGTATCCCATGAAAATCTGCAACAGGTACGGGCACAGTGATTGAAGCATGGGCACGGTGAGGCATTGGGCACAGTGAGGCATTGGGCACAGTGAGGCATTGGGCACAGTGAGGCACGGGCACAGTGAGGCACGGGCACAGTGAGGCACGGGCACAGTGAGGCACGGGCACAGTTCAATTCAAAAAAAGAGTAACCTCAAGATTTTTTGTTGTTTTATTAGCTAAATCCAAATACAGTATTAATAATTTGGATGTTTAACAATCTTTGTTGCACACTGCCTTTGCAGTTAGAGAAAGGGTTTGCCTTTGCAATTTTGTTTGTTGATGCACTTCAATTAATATTAAAAAAAAAATCGAATCGAATCGTAAATCGAGTTTTTTATAAAAAAAAAAAATCGCAGATTTTTTTGGGGGGGAAAATCGCCCAGCCCTAGGTATAGGTTATGTGCAGTTTCTAGAAAGCGCATCTTCCATCGGGGTACATCTAAAACACATGCATTTATTGCACAGGGCTGCATACAAAACAGAATTCCCTGCCCCCAGAAAACTTATAATGAAAACATGCAAATTCCAAAAACTGCATCACAGCACAAGACATCACATTTAAAATACATTGCAACGTGTAACTAAACTCAAGTACAAAAACGTAAAATATTGCAGCTTACCCGTTTTCTTGATGTGGTGGCTGCATTAGTACTCATTTATTTTTTTCAAGCAGTTATTTCTTCAGCAAGTACAGAAAACACCTGCTGATCTTGCCAGAAATGAACTGTCCTTGTCACTTGTGAATTGAGCTGGATGCACAAATATCCTTATGCCGCGTACACTCGACCGGTTTTAATGTCATTGAAAAAGAACTGCGTTTTTCGTGATGTGATTCTTCTCAAGCCTGCCTTGCCTACACACTATCGTGGAAAAAAATGCTTGAGTAAAGCGCGGCCATGTACAACACGTATGACGGCACTATAAAGGGGAAGTTCCATTTGGATGGCGCCACCCTTTGGGCTGCTTTTGCTGATCCTCGTGTTAGTAAAGTTTGTTGAGAGCCGATTCGTGCTTTTCAGCCTCGTGCTTTTCAGTCCGTTACAGCGTGATGAATGTGCTATCTCCATTACGAGCGCTAGTTTTACCAGAACGAGCGCTCCCGTCTCATACTTGATTCTGAGCATGCGCATTTTTTTTCACGTCGTTAAAGCCTACACACGGACGTTTTTCATGACGAGAAAAACGACGATGTGAAAAGCGACGAGAAAAATTAGAGCATGTTGGAATTTTTTCATGGCCATTTTTCACGTCGTGAAAAATGCTCTGGAGCCCACACACAATCGTTTTTAATGACCATTTAAAAAAATGGCATTTTTCTCATCATTAAAAACGGTCGTGTGTACGCGGCATTAGACTTTTTTGTAGAGACTTCAAATCTAAGTATCCCCCAATCACCCATCCTTTACTGTAATGGAGATGAACAAATGTAGATGTGTTTGGAGTCAGTAACCAATGTTCCCTTCCTGTGGCTACACTGGAGGGAGTGAGTGTAGCCACCCTGAGACAGGAAGTGTGTAATTTACAGGATCACTGGGTGAAAGGGGAAAAAAGACTGAAAAAAACAATTGCAGCCACCACATCCAAGAACAGGTACGCTGTGTAATAGAATACCATTTTTGTTTAGCGTTTATACAAACTTAAAGTGCAGTAGAAACAGGCCCTAACTGTATAAATGTTTTACAAATTAAAATTTATTTTTTAGCAACTAAAATTCTTTGGGGCCCATTCACGCTAGAATGCAGTGCAGGAAAGCCGCGTTCCTGCACCGCATTCCGATTGCAATGCCCTTGTGATCTGCTGTCAAGTTAACGACACTCCAAATATAGGTTGTAAGCGCATTGCGTTTGCATGCACTGGATCGCATGAACAATGCTATGCAGATGCCGCATGCTTAAAAAAAAAAATGTGCATGCACTACTTTTGGTGCAGTACGTTTTCATCCCATTCAAAAGTCTGCCTTTTTATTTTTTTTCAATTTGTTCAGCAAAATATAATTTAGGAATAATTTGGCTTGGTTTTCTGGTAGCCATTAAGCCAAAAAAGCTGTGTATTATACAGTAGATTGGACCATTCTAGACTTCTTCTTACAGAGTTGACATACCTTACATTCTAACAAATTAGAGGCAGGGTCCTATGAATGGTTTAGGAGCAACTGTTCCAAATGGATTGTTATTTGATGTTTTTGATGGGAAGGGGCAGGAATCAATCTGTAGCTGGGTATTCACTACTGCCTAAAACCTCTAAAGGCGGCCATATACAATACAATTTGATTCTACAACCTCCTTTAGATTTACCAAAATGATGTACTATGAGGACACACCTAAACAATACATTTATTTTCCATCAATTCCGGTTGGCCCTTGCAATTAAAAGTTGATAGTTGATCTTAAGAAGATTGTAAAATCAGATTTTATATTGTATGTTGAACTTAACACATGGCAGGCTGGCCCTGTCTTAACATCCAAGCTACAGTTGTCACCAGTCTAATGCCTAGTACACATGATGAGAATATCGGATGAATGACCATCCGTTTTTTGTTTGCGTGGTTGTCTTATATCGAAAATGAATGGGTTGCGAAAATTCTCGTGAGACAGAATACAAATTTGGGAGTAATATAATGTATTGAAATGTATTCTTTCGTTTCTGAGCATGCGTGGTCTTGGTCACTCGGTGACCACTTGGTCACTTTTTTCATACAAATACTACACCAGGGGTAGGCGACCTTTCAGAGGTTGGGATCTACCTCGACAACATGGAGGAAATTAAAGATCCCTGGAGGGGTTATTGACTAGGCAAAAAAAAAAAACTATCAAGCTCTCAATAAAAAGACAGCATGAAGAACACAGTGTGTCATGGTGGTGTCCTCTGCCCCCCTTCACATCACCCCCCAATAATAACAAGCTGGTGATTGGATTCTAGGACCGCCTAGCCACCAATCACTGAGGCAGCTCCCATCCCCACCCTCCATCCAGCACTATTCTGCCTGCCGCTCTCCGCTCTGCAGTGAACATGAGACCAGTAGAGGCTGGGGAGAGGCAGAGCCGTGTTCACAATCTACCTGTCAGCTCCCTGCGCTCAACCGGTAGATCACAATCGACAGCTTGCCGACCCCAGTACTATACTAATTACACGAAAATTGTTCGATCTGTTATCTTGTGAGAAACATTTTCATGCTTGTCCCATTGGATATTTCCCAATGAACTGTTGTGATCAACTCTTGAAAGATGTGCACTAATGAACAGATTATCGGACAATCGCACAGAATGCATTTTCTTCTGTTCGATATTTTCATTGCGTATACTGGGCTTAGGAGCCACTGTCAATGTGCTTTGGCCTTGTGTTAATGACATCAGTTTGAGAAGCTTCTGAGATTATTCAGAATTCATTGACAGGTGTATTTGACCTTATGAACCTCAACTTGCGTTAAGCGAGTTTTACATTCCCTTAGATTTGTATGAGATTTCAAAACCATCCGATACAAAAGTTTGTTAACACAGGCCTCAAAAATACACATTTGGCTGATCTGACAATGATTTCATGTCTATGGGGAGGCTCTGACCCTGCTCAACCAGCTGTTATAAGGTGGAAGAAAACCTGCCCTAAATACTCCAATTTCCTCTGATATAAACTAGGTGGCCAGCATTGCTTATCTCTCACATCATACTGTTGTACATGGATCGTAGAACATACTGCCATTTTAAATATTTGATAAGGAGCTAATGAGCCTTTTTTGGTTGAAGTTACTGTAAAAAATATATAATATATATTAATCCTAGTAATCATATCATGCAAAAATTTATGTATAGAGAGCAAGCTAAATTATAGTAGCATCTGCCCACACTGCTCATCTCTTTCCTTTTCCATTATCATAATAAGAATGTTCTTCTGAGCAAAAGGTCCCTCTATGCTAGGGTGGATCATGCATGCACTGCTCTCTGAAGTCTATAGGTGGGCTAAACTTTGCCATAGATGACTTGAATTTCAGTAAATTCCTGCTAATCTGGCTGAAATTTTAACTGAGGAACGCCCTATAGGCACCACCTGGCTCAACAAAAGTTAAAATGTGTTAGCTGAACAGTGACTGCATCCAACCAATCCAACCACTGTTCTGGTAATGTGACAGCTGAGCAGCCCTGATCCTTCTCTTCTTGGGTCCCACGCCAGCTTACCTGGCCCCTCCCTCCTGCAGAGTGCCTCCAGAGGAAGCAGCTTGCAATGGGGGAACCCAAGCAGGCTCGTCCCCGAGCCACGGCTCTACGTGTCTATTCACACACAGAGCCACAGCTTGGCCCATGCCCCTCCTTCTCCTCATTGGCTCACTGTCTGTGATTGACAACAGTGGGAACCAATGGCTACCGTTTCTGTCTCAGGCAATGAGGAGGGAGTCTCCACGAAGAGCCAAGGCCTTCGTGCACATCACAGGATCGGGATAGGGCTCATGCAAGTATTAGGGGGGCTGCTTCGCAGAGGACGTTTTTTATCTTCATGCATACAATATATGAAGGTAAACCTTGAGCCTTTACAGCCACTTAAAGTCAGTTCTTTATATATTGTATTACCATGAAGAATTCACTGGCGACCAGAAGACACAGAATTTGTGTCTTCCACCCTCTAGTGGACACTTCATATATTGGTATAGCACTGTGTCCATGGTCATAGTAAACTTCAGGTGGGAGATACCCTCTTGCCGAAGTACTTGACGGCAGTGAACACCCGAGATTCAAGCTATCCACTCCACCCAAAACAGAGCCATTTTGTGTGAAAACACCTTTGTAGCCAAGATAAACACTACATTTAGTACTAGGAACATCCTTGCTGTGTTCTCACCCAACCAACATTGCTTATAACGAACCCAGGGATGAGCACAAAAGTGCATTCTGTAGAAAACCCTAAATCTGCAGTCATTACCCAGACACAGGGGGAACCCTTTGGTGTGGACCAAGTAATTACCATTGTCCAAAAATCTAGAGCACAATGATCTATCTCCCTATCACTCATGAATATAAGTGGATACTTGGGTGACCTTTATTTAATCGGCAGAGAAGCTTTGGAGGTAAATTTTCTACAGCTATACGCTTTGTGAAGCCAGCTTCCAGCAGACTATCTTTGCCAATCGTAAAATTCTGATAAACTAGATGCTCTGTGTGACCATCTCATGGCACGTATGCCCACCTTCAGGCTGGGGGAATAGACAATCGCCAATTCAATGGCTAAACAAAGTTAAAGGTGTTTAAAAATAGGATTTTTATAACAGCTTACCTGTAAAATCCTTTTCTTGGAGTACACCACGGGACACAGAGCTAGTCATTACATAATGGGTTAAGGGTCACCAGCGGTGATTGGACACTGGCACAACCAATGGAAGACAGTTCCCCTCCATATAACCCCTCCCATCAGGGAAGTACCTCAGTTTTGTAGCAAAGCAGTAAGGTTCCCATAAGAAGGGTGGGACCTCTGTGTCCCGTGGTGTACTCCAAGAAAAGGATTTTACAGGTAAGCTGTTATAAAAATCCTATTTTCTTTATCGTACACCACGGGACACAGAGCTAGTCATTACATAATGGGACGTCCCAGAGCAATGCTCATATGAAGGGGGGGAGACACAGATCAAACCGACCGCTTGCGGACCAGAAGCCCTATACTGCTGCCTGCAGCACACTTCGCCCGAAGGCGGAATCCTCATGTCCTTTCACATCTATTTGATAGAATTTGGAAAATGTATGGACTGAGGACCAAGTTGCAGCCTTACAGATCTGAGCCATCGAAGCCTGGTGGTGCACTGCCCATGAAGCACCTATCGCCCTGGTAGAGTGCGCCTTAACAGGAAAAGGAGGAGTCCTGTTCTTTAAACCATAAGCTTGAACAATTACTTGTCTAATCCACCTGGAAATGGTGGATTTTGATACCGCTTGGCCCTTCTTGGGACCATCTGGTAAAATAAACAAAACATCTGTTTTACGTATCTGAGCGGTTGCTTGCAGATACACCCTTACCGCTCTCACTAGATCTAGAGAGTGTAATAATTTTTCCCCCGCCGTCCGCGGGTTTGGAAAAAAGGAAGGCAGAACAATGTCTTGATTCAAGTGAAAAGCCGACACCACCTTAGGCAGAAAAGCCGGATGGGGTCGTAGTACGATCTTGTCCTTGTGACAAATTAGATAAGGCTCTTTACAAGAAAGAGCTGCTAGCTCTGATACTCTCCTAGCAGAAGCTATAGCAATCAGAAAGGCCAATTTCCTACTTAATATAATTAAAGGAATATGGCGAATAGGTTCAAAAGGTTGCTTTTGCAACACTGACAATACCAAATTCAAATCCCATGGACACAAGGGAGACCTGACTGGAGGATTTATCCTCAGTACCCCCTGAATGAATGTCCGAACTAGGGAGTGAGATGCCAATGGTCTCTGAAAGAAGACTGATAGAGCCGATATTTGCCCTTTGATGGTGCTAAGGGCTAATTTCATATCCACTCCTAACTGGCAAAAAGCAAGAATCCTACTTATTTCATATTTCAGAGGATTCCAACTTCTGGATTCACACCAGGAAACGTATGCTTTCCAGACTCTATGATAGATGAGTCTGGAGGCTGGCTTTCTAGCATTAATGAGCGTAGAAAGAACCAGGCCAGAGACCCCTCTCTTTTTCAAAATGTGGGTCTCAGCAGCCAGGCCGTCAAATTTAGCCTTTGTAAGGAAGGGTGGAATACTGGACCCTGTGACAACAGGTCGTGTCGAAGTGGAAGCTTCCAGGGCCTTCCTATCGCCATTTTTACGATCTCGGCATACCAAGGCCTCCTGGGCCAGTTTGGGGCCACTAGGATTACTGGTATTCCCTCCTCCTTGATCCTGCGAAGCAGTCTTTGTAGAAGAGGGATCGGAGGGAATGCATAGATCAGTGAGAACTGATTCCATGGAGTTATTAGAGCGTCTGTCCCGTAGGCTAGAGGATCTCTCGTTCTGGACACAAAGTTGTCCAATTTCTTGTTGAACCTGGAAGCTAGCAGGTCTACATCTGGGTTTCCCCATCTCAGACATATGGCCTGAAAGATCTCTGGGTGAAGAGACCACTCTCCTGGTAGCAGCTGCTGACGACTCAGGTAGTCTGCTTGCCAGTTTTCTATCCCTGGAATGAAGATTGCAGAGATGCAAGGTACATGCTCTTCTGCCCATGCCAAGATCCGGTTCACCTCTCTTTGGGCTGCCCGACTGTGGGTGCCTCCTTGGTGATTGATGTAAGCTACTGCCGTAGCATTGTCGGATTGAACCCGAACTGGGTAGCCCTGTAACCTGTATGTCCAGGTTTTGAGGGCTAGATATACCGCCCGGATCTCTAGCACATTGATGGGCAGGATCCCCTGAGTCTTGGCCCAGGTTCCCTGGGTAGAAGCCTCCTCGAATACTGCACCCCAGCCCGATAGACTGGCATCCGTAGATACCACCTTCCAGGCCACTGGGAGGAAGGACTTTCCCTTCCGTAAATTCCTGGCTTCTAGCCACCAATTGAAGCTGTGGCGTACTTGTGAGGACAGGCGCATGGGTATATCCAGAGCTTGGCTCTTCCTGTTCCAGGAGGCTAAAATATTGCCTTGAAGTAGTCTCGAATGAAACTGGGCGTAAGGGACCGCCTCGAAGGAGGCTACCATCTTTCCCAATAGTCTCATGCAAAGGCGAATAGACGGCCTCTTGTTTGCTTTGACCTTGTGGATCAGGTCTTTCAGAGACTGTATCTTTGGCTCTGGCAGGTATACCCTGTTTTGGGCTGTATCTATGATCATGCCCAGGTACACTATCCTTCTTTGGGCCTGGAGAGAGGATTTTTGTAAGTTTATAATCCATCCTAAATGCTCCAGGTATCCTACTGTAGTGTCTACAGCGTGATCCAATCCCTCCCTTGACTGATCTATTAATAGTAGATCGTCTAGATAGGCTGTTACCGCAATGCCCCGTGTTCTTAGGTTTGCTAACAGAGGAGCTAGCACCTTTGTGAATACTCTGGGCGCGGTGGCTACACCAAATGGCAGGGCCACAAATTGAAAGTGGCGATCTTCTACCGCAAACCTTAGGAATCTTTGGTGAGCGGGGAGGATTGGTATGTGTAGATATGCGTCTTTGATATCTATGGACGCAATGAATTCTCCGCCTTTTAAAGTAGCGACCACGGATCGAATCGTTTCCATTCGAAAATGGCGAACGTTCAGAAACTGGTTTAGATTTTTTAGATCCAGGATGGGTCTGACTTCTCCGTTCGGTTTTGGAATCACAAAGAGGTTTGAGTAAAAACCTGAACCTTGCTCCTTTTGGGGTACCTCTGTAACCACACCTTGAGCTATTAAGTGATACAAACCTTTGAAGAAGGATCCTCTTTTTTGTGGATCCTTGGAGAGTCTTGAACTTCGGAATTGAGAAGATGGGATCTCTCGAAATTCCAGTCTGTACCCTGAGGATATTGTGGATACCACCCATTTGTCCTGAGTTTCTGTCCGCCAAGTCGCTGAGAACTGACGAAGCCTTCCCCCCACTCGGCCGAGCGGGGGCGCCCCTTCAATGAGAGGTTTTGGGGGCTTGCTTATTAGCTCTTGAACCCCACGGCTTCTTGTTCTTCTGAGCCTGTTCTTTGGCTTTTTTGGGCGGCTGAAAAGGCCGTCGCCACTGGCTGGAGTCCGATTTCCCGGGAGCTGGGGAGAGAGTGTGTTTAAAACAAGGTCTCTTGTTTTTCTTTCTCTCAGGTAAAAGTGTCGTTTTACCACTTGATATCTTTTGGATATATCTTTCTAAATCTTCCCCAAAAAGGCGTTCGCCATGGAACGGGAAACTTGCCAACAACTTTTTGCATGGGGCTTCCGCTGACCAATGCTTAAGCCAAAGTACTCTGCGCATCTGTACCAGCTGGAGTGTAAGGCGTGATGCCTGTATGATAGAATCTCGCATGGCATCCACTGTGAAGCATAAGGCTTTAGGTAAATTCTCCCAATTTTTAGCCTGCTCTGAAGGCAGCTCCTTCAGCCCCTGCTTTACCTGTTGGCTGACGACCTGACACATACCGACTGCTGCTACTGCAGGTTGGATAATTGAGCCGGCCAAAAGGAAGGAGGATTTCAGTAAGGATTCCAACTTCTTCTCAGAAGGATCTTTAAACACTTGTACATTATCCACTGGACATGTCAGGTTTTTATTTACACAAGAAATAGCCGCATCTACCGTAGGCAGGCTCCATTTCTTTAAAAATTTTTCCTCCATAGGATAAAGAATGTTAAACTTTTTTGGAGGTGAAAAACGCTTATCTGGATGTTGCCAGTCTGCGTACAATAGATCCTCTAGTAACGGATGAACCGGGAAGGAGCATGCACCTTGCAGGGATCTTAATGATCCTAGGGAGGAGACAGGTGATTCTGTTACCTCCAAAGAGGGTAACCTAAATGCAGCTCGCACGGCTCCTGCATAGCATTGCACCTGTGACTTTAAAATCTGGGATACCGAAAAAGGCTCATCCGATATCCCTGATCCGTCTGACTCCTCATCCTCTGCTGATGTAGCCTCCTCCTCATCCTCCTCCTCCTCAGGTACTTCTGAAGGGAGGTCCAATACTGGAGGAGATCTGCTTCGCTTATTGTCCTTTTTAGAGGATTTAGCGATTAAAGTAGCAATTTTCTCCTCCAGATTATTTAGGGCAGCTGATAAAGTGTCCTCAGTGACATATGCAGGCCCAGGCTTCACTGGGGAAGCCGCCATACCTGACAGAGGTAATGGCTCATCCTGTACAGGTGCTTTTGGCAACACAGGAGAGGAAGGTACCGAGTCAGCACAGCTAGAGCCCCCTGTCTCAGGCGGCGGTGCTCTTTTATCTCTTTTTGTCCGCATTACTTCCCCTGGAAGACTTACTGTTTAGACAAAATACAAGGTACCTAAATGCATATACTACCGTGTTCAGTTTAGCAAATACATTAAGTATGCAACTTTTAACACATAACTATGCATAACATGGATGTCTTCTAGGAAGTACCCAATCCAACCACATGGAGTCTTACGTCCCTGTATAGCTGCTGTGTTTCTCTGCCAGGAACAAGAGAACTAACGAGCTTGCTTGCTGCTGCAGTGCTTTTTACACTGACAGTCTTTTAAATTTGGCGCCGTTTCTGTGCCTGCGCGCGCCACGTGCCCGCGCACGCCTCGGCCCCCCCCCCCCTCCGATAAAGCGCGCTCCCGCGCGCGCGCGCGGCCTTTAGCGCTATGGTGGTGGCCATAGTGAGAGAGGACTCTCATCAGCCCCTGTCCCCACTTACCTGCATCTGCAGGTGTCTGTATCGGCCACCGGAAGGAGGAGCGGGGTGCTCAAGCAAGCTCAGCAGCGGAGGTGACGAGCAGTGTACTTCGCCGAAGCCGACACTGAACAGAGTGAGGTGAGTATATTCAGCTCTTTACTCCCCCCAGTGGTGGAAAAAAAGAAGACATCCACTTTTTGAAAAAGGTCCCAACCTAGTTATGGACCTTCTAATCTCACCTTATCCACGCCGCAGGTTTTTCTGCTGAAAGTTTTCAGACAGATACCAAACTTCACCCTTCACGGTGGGCTATGTGTGCCAACCTTCAGGGATATGGGTTCCTATTTAAAGGATACCTCTCCCCTGGGCCTTGTACAAGACTCTTACCAGGACTTTATAGCGAAATAGCGAAAGTGCTGGATCTTAGAGCCCAGTCCTCCGAAGAGAGACATTACAGGCGACGCCTCATGGATGAGGCCCGGATCCCATCCAGATTCAGCTCATTTGTAGGCGTCTTGGATGGATCCGAAAGCATAGCTCTTTTACCCCCAGAGGGTCTCTTTGGTAGAGCTTTCCTTTAGCACCTCCTAACGCGTCCAACACCTTTCGACACTGGCGAAAAAACTGAGGTACTTCCCTGATGGGAGGGGTTATATGGAGGGGAACTGTCTTCCATTGGTTGTGCCAGTGTCCAATCACCGCTGGTGACCCTTAACCCATTATGTAATGACTAGCTCTGTGTCCCGTGGTGTACGATAAAGAAATTGGTTTAACCAAGTTTTCATAGGCCTAGCCCTTCTAATATAATGCTAAGCAAAAATAACAAAGCTAGGCTCTGTCATTCCAAATTTCCGTAGCCGTGTGGAAGGGAAAAAAAGCCTTAATCTCTACTGCCATCTGGTGGCAATCAGAACAAACTAAAGAAATACAACTAATTTTAGCAGATTAAGGGCGCACACAGGTGATTTTTGCTACTACAATTGCACTGCTAAAATTACTGATGATTGCCTGTTACTGATCGCTAGCAATCGCTAAAAAGTTGAAGCACTGTGGTATTATTCATTATTATTATTCACTGTACTATTAATTCATTGTTATTACATGCCACACTCAATTTTTACTAATGAGCAGCGATTGCTAGCAATTGATTGCAGTGCAATCATGGATAATTATCTCACAAGCAAAAATTGCCTATATGTGCCCAAGCTATAGGACCTATTCACACCAGAGTGTTGTGGTAAAGCATACAATGCAAAGCAACAAATAAAAAGCATCACAATGCACAGATATGAACTATCCGGGCTGTGTTGAAAAAAAAAGAAAAAGTCCAATTTCATGTTCACCGACAGCCCATTCAAAATAAATGGGCACCTTAATACACAAATGAATAATATGAAGGAAATGGATGTGCTGCTTATTTTTAGCGATGTGTATCCCTTTAAATGCACCTTAGCTTGCTGTGCTTCAGAACAAACGTAATACTGTGCAAAACGTTTATTGCAATATTCAGAAATGCACTTTATTGCAATAAATGTTTTTTTTAAGGGAATTAGACTATGGGGCCCGTGTGCTGTTGTCGTTTCTGCATGTGAAGAATCTGGAGAGACAGGAACCCGTTGGAGGAGCCGAGGAAGTCCTGTATCTGGATAGTGCTGTGAATGCTGGTTTAACCCGAGTAAGGGGAGAATTTGGAGTGAGGTGGAGAACGGGGAGCACGTGTGAAAATCACCAATACATCACAGGATTTGTGAATCCAATTACTATTGATATATATATATATATATATAGACTTATTTTTTTGTTTTTCTGCACGTCACTTTATTGACATTTATATTGTATCATGGCATAGCACGTCACCTTTTTTTACAGATGTCAATGAATTATTGCTAGCACAGTCACTTTATCGCACATTAAGTGTTTGTATATGGTGCTAGTTTAATGTTTACAGTGTTTTATGATTTATATATGAAAATGAATTATTACCACACATTTACCATAGGGTTGTTTACATATCTTTCTTTTTTCCCCATTTGCACAGTATAATATTTGTTCTCAAGCACAGCAAGCCAAGGTGTATTTAAAAGGATACACACCACTAAAAATAAGCAGCTCCACTATGGTGGTAATTTCATTGGGGGCAGCAGCTTAACAACACCATCTTATTATATTGTCCATAGCGCGGAACAAAATTCCTCTTTTTGTCTTAATACACAAATACCACAAGTTAAAAGTGTATGAGCATATACTTTATTCATGCGCAAAAAACATGCATGAAAGCCAAGTATTACTGCGACACTTTGTAAGCAGGCCCTAACCTTTAACGTTTCAAAGTATTTGGCACTGATAAATAATTGTGAATTGAAAACTTAGATACTGCTCTTTACATATTGATGAAAGGATGGCAAAATGGCTGACTCTGTTGTGTTATTCAGAGTTATTGGAGTTCAGGGGTAGGTACTAAGTAGTCCTTAGTGACCCTGAAATGTTGTATATCTGCTTGTGACAATTTGCTTAATCTGGTGTGCTGCTGAGATTTTGCATTTTTTGTCTCAAGTCTTATGGTGGGTTCAATCAGTCAGTTTGTCAACTTAGCATCCGCCATAAGGTTTTTATGCTGTAAGAAAGTTTGCTGGCTGAAATTCTCTCTCCGGAGTAAAACAAACACTTATCGGAACTCACCGTGAACAGGTTGGATCTTCGCTTGGACTGTTTGCGCACTGGAGTTGGAGTACTGGCAGTGGGAGGTACATCAATCCTCAGCTCTTTCTGGCTAGTGCTGGGAGTAGATGGAACGGATGAAGAATAGTCACTTAGACTGCCTCCTCCATTACTGGTCTGTGCAGAGAACATAGAAAACATTATACTGGTGTGCATGGATCATAGAACATACGGCTATTTAAAATATTTGATAAAATCGCTAATGAGCCATTTTAGTTGGAGTTACTTGTAAAAACGAAATTATAGTAATCATTTCATGTAAAAAATGTATAAAAAGCAAGCAAAATGATTGTAGTATCATATGGGTCAACTTGATTGTATAGGTAAGTTTATGTTTGTATATAATTCACCACTGCTCACTGCTACCGTCCTCATCAAAAAATCAACTCGTAAAACAGACCTCAGACACAGAGCCACTCTTTCCATCAATCACAGCACACTAATGCCTAATATACAAGATGAGAAAATTAGACGAATATAGGGCTTTATAGCGACTGTATGATAATCTGATTGTTCATACGCAGCTTTTGAGAGCCAATCGCGACAGTTCATGCTAAATTATCAGTAGTGACAAGCAGGAAAATTTCTCTCATACGGTACAAGAACAAACAATTTAATGTTTCATCAGTACAGTATTCGTCTGAAAAAAAATCGACTAACCTAACCAAGACCGCGCATGCTTGGAAATAAAAAGAATGCGTTACAATACAATATATCACTACTGAAGTTGTATTCTGTCATACAAGGACAGAAGAATTTAATAACTTTAGTAACATCTTCATTTTCGATATGAGACTAGCAACAGATTATTATTCTTCCAATATTCTCATCGTGTGTACGGGCCAAAGGGGGAAAAAAAAACAGTACCGGGGAGTGCCTGAAGCTCAAAAAGCCACCCTTACACCCAAAGCTGGCATCAGAGGAGACCTGAATATCCACCTGGTAGAACTCAAGCCGGCCATAGAAGGTGCAATTTTCTTTCCAGCAAGCCTGAATAATGATCTGTCTGAGCCACCTAGAGATGGTGGAATGAGAAGGTGGTACGTATAAAAATGTGAGTGATCAGAAAAAAAATTCTGATCACTCAAATTTCCATAAGATAAGCTGTCCCAACAGCACCTGGTAGAGCCACCCCTCTTCCGTGCAAATAAAACTGACACTCTTCAGCAGAAAAATAATGTTCTAATCGATCATGTTTCCATGATATAAGCCACTCCAACAGCACCTGACAGATTCCACCCCACCTCCTTTCTTTGCATACAAATAAACTGATCCAAATATTAACATTTAAAGCAAGCCATAGATTAAACGATTTTCCAAAATTGCTTGACTGTGTTGATGGGGCTAAATGCCTCCCGCAGTGCTATTGTATTCTGTCAGAGGGAGCCTTCCCAGCTGGCAGAATATGATTGCTGCTATTGATCGCATGTAGAAAAAAATCTGACAGGCTGGTTGTACCCAAGTCGATCAATGGATCGACTTGGGTACAATCAGCCTGCCCATACATGGGTCTTTACTGAACAGGGCGAATTTCTATGTATGGCCTGCTTAAGTGTGTGCTGGGAAACTGTGGTCACGCCTATGGCCGAAACAACTAATCGATTAATTGACAACTAATCGATTATGAAATTAATCGATTACTATTTTCATAATCGATTAATCGGCCAGTAACATAATGGGGTTAAAAAAAACTAAAATGAGCCCTTTACAGTACAAAAAGAGCAAATTGCTACTGTAAATATTACTTTCACTGTCCCACAGTAAAAAATGAACCCCTTACAGCGATTATTTGCTCTTTTTGTACGAATTTTTTTTTTTTTAACACCATTATGTTACTAAACATCTCAGGCCTGGGTCACACCTCTGTTTTTTTGGTGCTTTTTGCAGAAACACACTACAGGTCATTTACATGGTTTCCTATGGGACACGTTCACATCCATGATTTGTTCAGCTGCTGCATATTTGGAAAGAGCAAGTACTTTTTTTAACGCAAAACAGTGCTATTTTGTTTTTTTGGTTCAATATACTTCAATAGAGAAGCTGCAGAAAAGCATGTAATAATGTGTTTTTGCGGCAATTTGTGTTTTTTAGTCTGCCCAACAACAAATTGGCCAAAAAAAAATGTAGCAAAATTTACCTTTTCTTTAATTTACTGTCATTAACCGATTAATCGAAACAATAATCGGCCAACTAATCGATTATGAAAATAATCGTTAGTTGCAGCCCTAGTCACGCCTATGAAGACCAAGCTTATTATAATCTACCTTCATACAGTAGTAGCTGGAAATACATATGTTATCTAGTCATGTCAAATAAAATGATTAATGATCCATATGGTTTAAAGGGAGCATACCTGGCTGATATGCACAGCCGACACCTGTGCCGAGCAAACAGACGTGTGGCTGGGGGAGTTTGGCAGAGACTTGCATGGGCCGATGGAAAGCTGTTGCTTTTTACGAGTTGCCACGATCTTCTGGGCCACTGGAGACAGAAGAGAACGAAGATATTGTGTCAGTTCAAAAGGTGAAACACATGTAATAGTGATAAAAATAAATGCAAAAGAAATTCACACTGGGGCAAAAACAAAAGGAGAAGACGCAGGTTTAATAAAGTTATGAATGAGAGGGTCATTACACAGTTTCTCTGCACAGTTCTTGTATTTGGCAGCCAAGCTAGGAAACAGACTTCACCACCCGACATCGAGCTAGGAGGATGAGATTTGCAGTGTACAAACTTTTAGCATGCTGAAGAATAACCAGTTACTTCAGGCCTCACATATACAATTGTAAGTAATCTGAATGTATTGCCTGTAGCAGCCAAGCCAATATTTCCTTCATTTTATATTCTGCCAAAGAAACACAAAAAAGAGGATTTGATTGGTTGTCAAGGCCAAGCCACTACTCCCCTTTGCAAATCCATAAAAAGCCTTATTACTCGGACGGACACAATGGTTCATGGCATGCCAGGCAATATCAAAATACAGTGGAAAGCAGATTGTGGTTTGGCAGTGCATGTACACATTGCTTTTATGCTGCTTTCACACTGAGGCGCTTTGCAGGCGCTATAACGCTAAAAATAGCGCCTGCAAAGCGCCTTGAAAGAGCCCCTCTTTTCACTCCAGTGACAAAGCTCAAGGGCTTTCACACTGGAGAGGTGGGCTGGCAGGACGGTAAAAAAAGTTCTGCTAGCCGCATCTTTGCAGGGTATACACTGCTCCTAAAGCTCCCCTGCCCATTGAAATCAATGGGCAGCGCTGCCAAACCACCGGCAAAGCGCCGCTGCAGTGGCGCTTTGCGGCCAGTTTTAACCCTTGTCCGGCTGCTAGCGAAGGGTTAAAAGAGGCCCGCTAGTGGCCGAAAAGCGACGGTAAAGCGCCGCTAAAAATAGCGGCGCTTTAACGCTTACACCTGGCGCTGCTCAGTGTGAAAGCAGCTTAAAAGGAAACTAACATGTCTTCTCAGTAAGACCCCTTTCACACTGAGGCGTTTTTCAGGCGCTTTTGGGCTGAAAATTGCGCCTAAAAAGCGCCTGAAAAACGGCTCCCCTGCAGTCTCAGTGTGAAAGCCCGAGGGCTTTCACACTGAGGCGATGCGCTGGCAGGACGTTAAAAAAAACTCCTGCAAGCAGCATCTTTGAAGCGGTGAAGGAGCGGTGTATGTATACACCGCTCCTGGCCATTGAAATTAATGGGCAGCAGCCTTTTGCGGGTGGTTTTAACTCTTTTTCGACCGCTAGCGGGGATTAGAAGCGCCCTGCTGGTGGCCGAAAACCTCTGCAAAAACAACGGTAACGCAACGCTAAAAATAGCGGCGCTTTACCGCCGACGCCTCGGTGTGAAAGCACCCTAAGTGAATGTTTTCTCAGTAAGTGCACATCCAGATCTGCTACTATGGCTCTTTTCTGATGCTAGTTTTTGATCTTTTGAAAAGTTCAGTTTCCATACCTGCTTTTTATTTATTTTTTCTTATTCTTTCTATAAAAATATGATTCCCCCCCCCAATATATAGTTATAGTGTATATATATATATATATATATATATATATATATATATATATAAATAAATAAAATAAATAAATAAAAGACAGCATTTCCTCAATATAGGTTTGATGATTGTTTTTAATGTATAAATTCTCCCCCTAGTGGTCATTTCTATATCAGGGCATAGGATTAGCATTCCTATTATTACTATTGAAATAAGTTCAGGTGCCTTACATGTGGACTTCTCAGAGTGGGAGATGCAGAAAAGCACAGTCACTGTGCACTGCTACTATGCAGGAAATAACGCCTGAATATGTACTGCATTAATAAGGCTGCACCCATGTATAAACGTATTCATACATCATACACTGAAAAATAGGATTTTTATAACAGCTTACCTGTAAAATCCTTTTCTTGGAGTACACCACGGGACACAGAGCTAGTCATTACATAATGGGTTAAGGGTCACCAGCGGTGATTGGACACTGGCACAACCAATGGAAGACAGTTCCCCTCCATATAACCCCTCCCATCAGGGAAGTACCTCAGTTTTGTAGCAAAGCAGTAAGGTTCCCATAAGAAGGGGGGGACCTCTGTGTCCCGTGGTGTACTCCAAGAAAAGGATTTTACAGGTAAGCTGTTATAAAAATCCTATTTTCTTTATCGTACACCACGGGACACAGAGCTAGTCATTACATAATGGGACGTCCCAGAGCAATGCTCATATGAAGGGGGGGAGACACAGATCAAAACAGGCCGCTTGCGGACCAGAAGCCCTATACTGCTGCCTGCAGCACACTTCGCCCAAAGGCGGAATCCTCATGTCCTTTCCCATCTATTTGATAGAATTTGGAAAATGTATGGACTGAAGACCAAGTTGCAGCTTTACAGATCTGAGCCATCGAAGCCTGGTGGTGCACTGCCCATGAAGCACCTATCGCCCTGGTAGAGTGCGCCTTAACAGGAAAAGGAGGAGTCCTGTTCTTTAAACCATAAGCTTGAATAATTACTTGTCTAATCCACCTGGAAATGGTGGATCTTGATACCGCTTGGCCCTTCTTGGGCCCATCTGGTAAAATAAACAAAACATCTGTTTTACGTATCTGAGCGGTTGCTTGCAGATACACCTTTACCGCTCTCCCTAGATCTAGAGAGTGTAATAATTTTTCCCCCGCCGTCCGCGGGTTTGGAAAAAAGGAAGGCAGAACAATGTCTTGATTCAAGTGAAAAGCCGACACCACCTTAGGTAGAAAAGCCGGATGGGGTCGTAGTACGATTTTGTCCTTGTGACAAATTAGACAAGGCTCTTTACAAGAAAGAGCTGCTAGCTCTGATACTCTCCTAGCAGAAGCTATAGCAATCAGAAAAGCCAACTTCCTACTTAATATAATTAAAGGAATATGGCGAATAGGTTCAAAAGGTTGCTTTTGCAACACTGACAATACCAAATTCAAATCCCATGGACACAAGGGAGTCCTAACTGGAGGATTTATCCTCAGTACCCCCTTAATGAATGTCCGAACTAGGGAGTGAGATGCCAATGGTCTCTGAAAGAAGACTGATAGAGCCGATATTTGCCCTTTGATGGTGCTAAGGGCTAAATTCATATCCACTCCTAACTGGCAAAAAGCAAGAATCCTGCTTATTTCATATTTCTGAGGATTCCAACTTCTGGATTCACACCAGGAAACGTATGCTCTCCAGACTCTCTGATAGATGAGTCTGGAGGCTGGCTTTCTAGCATTAATGAGCGTAGAAAGAGCCAGACCAGAGACCCCTCTCTTTTTAAAAATGTGGGTCTCAGCAGCCAGGCCGTCAACTTTAGCCTTTGTAAGGAAGGGTGGAATACTGGACCCTGTGACAGCAGGTCGTGTCGGAGTGGAAACTTCCAGGGCCTTCCTATCGCCGTTTTTACAATCTCGGCATACCAAGGCCTCCTGGGCCAGTTTGGGGCCACTAGGATTACTGGTATTCCCTCCTCCTTGATCCTGCGAAGCAGTCTTTGTAGAAGAGGGATCGGAGGGAATGCCTAGATCAGTGAGAACTGATTCCATGGAGTTATTAGAGCGTCTGTATTATTAGAGCGTCTGTCCCGTAGGCTAGAGGATCCCTCGTTCTGGACACAAAGTTGTCCAATTTCTTGTTGAACCTGGCAGCTAGCAGGTCTACATCTGGGTTTCCCCATCTCAGACATATGGCCTGAAAGATCTCGGGGTGAAGAGACCACTCCCTGGTAGCAGCTGCTGACGACTCAGGTAGTCTGCTTGCCAATTTTCCATCCCTGGAATGAAGATTGCAGAAAGGCAAGGTACATGCTCTTCTGCCCATGCCAGGATCCGGTTCACCTCTCTTTGGGCTGCCCGACTGCGGGTGCCTCCTTGGTGATTGATGTAAGCTACTGCAGTAGCATTGTCGGATTGAACCCGAACTGGGTAGCCCTGTAACCTGTATGTCCAGGTTTTGAGGGCTAGATATACCGCCCGGATCTCTAGCACATTGATGGGCAGGATCCCCTGAGTCTTGGCCCAGGTTCCCTGGGTAGAAGCCTCCTCGAATACTGCACCCCAGTCCGATAGGCTGGTATTCCTAGATACCACCTTCCAGGCCACTGGGAGGAAGGACTTTCCCTTCCGTAAATTCCTGGCTTCTAGCCACCAATCGAAGTTGTGGCGTACTTGTGAGGACAGGCGCATGGGTATATCCAGAGCTTGGCTCTTCCTGTTCCAGGAAGCTAAAATATTGCCTTGAAGTAGTCTCGAATGAAACTGGGCGTAAGGGACCGCCTCGAAGGAGGCTACCATCTTTCCCAATAGTCTCATGCAAAGGCGAATAGACGGCCTCTTGTTTGCTTTGACCTTGTGGATCAGGTCTTTCAGAGACTGTATCTTCGGTTCTGGCAGGTATACCTCGTTTTGGGCTGTATCTATGATCATGCCCAGGTACCCTATCCTTCTTTGGGCCTGGAGAGAGGATTTTTGTAAATTTATAATCCATCCTAAATGCTCCAGGTATCCTACTGTAGTGTGTACAGCGTGACCCAATCCGTCCTTTGACTGATCTATTACTAGTAGATCGTCCAGATAGGCTGTTACCGCAATGCCCCGTGTTCTTAGGTTACTAACAGAGGAGCTAGCACCTTTGTGAACACTATGGGCGCGGTGGCTACACCAAACGGCAGAGCCACAAATTGAAAGTGGCGATCTTCTACCGCAAACCTTAGGAATCTTTGGTGAGCGGGGAGGATGGGTATGTGTAAATGTGCGTCCTTGATATCTATGGACGCCATGAATTTTCCGCCCTTTAAAGTGGCGGCCACGGATCGGATCGTTTCCCTTCGAAAATGGCGATCGTTCAGGAACCGATTTAGGGATTTTAGATCCAGGATGGGTCTGACATCTCCATTTGGCTTTGGAATCACAAAGAGGTTTGAGTAAAAACCTGAACCTCGCTCTTTTTGGGGTACGTCTGTAACTACCCCTTGAGCCATTAAGTGATTCAAACCTTTGAAGAAGGATTCTCTTTTTTGTGGATCCTTGGAGAGTCTTGAACCTCGGAATTGAGAAGATGGGATCTCTCGAAATTCCAGTTTGTACCCTGAGGATATTGTGGATACTACCCAATTGTCCTGGATTTCTGACCACCAAGTTGCTCAGAACTGACAAAGCCTTCCTCCCACTCGGCCGAGCGGGGGCGCCCCTTCACTGAGAGGCTTTGGGGCCTTGCTTATTAGCTCTTGCACCCCACGGCTTCTTGTTCTTCTGAGCTTGCCCCTTGGCTTTTGTGGGCGGCTAAAACAGGCCGCCGCCACTGGTTGGAGTCAGATTTCCCGGGAGCTGGGGAGAGAGCGTTTAAAACAAGATCTCTTGTTTTTCTTTCTCTCAGGTAAAAGTCATTTTACCACCTGATCTTCTGTATATATTTTTCTAAATCTTCCCCAAATAGGCGTTCGCCATGGAACGGGAACTTGCCAACAGCTTTTTGCATGGGGTCTCCGCTGACCAATGCTCAAGCCAAAGTACTCTGCGCATCTGTACCAGCTGGAGTGTAAGGCGTGATGCCTGTATGATAGAATCTCTCATGGCATCCACTGTGAAGCATAAGGCTTTTAGGCAAATTTTTCCCAATTTCTAGCCTGCTCTGAAGGCAGTTCCTTCAGCCCCTGCTTTACCTGTTGGCTGATGACCTGACCCATACCGACTGCTGCTACTGCAGGTTGGGTAATTGAGCCGGCCAAAAGGAAGGAGGATTTCAACTTCCTCTCAGAAGGATCTTTTAAACCCTTGTACATTATCCACCGGACATGTCAGGTTTTTATTTACACAAGAAATAGCCGCAACTACCGCAGGCAGGCTCCATTTCTTAAAAAAAAAATTTTTTCCCCCATAGGATAAAGAATGTTAAACCTTTTTGGAGGTGAGAAACGCTTATCTGGATGTTGCCAGTTTGCGTATATTAGATCCTCTAGTAACGGATGAACCGGGAAGGAGCATGCACCTTGCAGGGATCTTAATGACCCTAGGGAGGAGACAGGTAATTCCGTTACCTCCGCAGAGGTTAACTTAAATGCACTGCTATAGCATTGTACCTGTGACCTTAAAATCTGGCTCCTCATCCTCTGCTGATGTAGCCTCCTCCTCCTCATCCTCCTCCCTCAGGTACTTCTGAAGGGAGGTCCAATACTGGAAGAGACCTGCTTCGCTTATTGTTCCTTTTTAGAGGACTTAGCGATTAAGGTAGCAATTTTTTCCTCCAGATTATTTAGGGCAGCTGATAAAGTGTCCTCAGTGACATATACAGGCCCAGGCTCCACTGGGGAAGCCGCCATACCTGACAGAGGTAATGGCTCATCCTGAACAGGTGCATTTAGCAACCCAGGAGAGAAAGGTACCGAGTCAGCACAGTTAGAGCCTCCTCTCAGGCGGTGGTGCTTTCTTATCTCTTTTTGTCCGTATTACTTCCCCTGGAAGGCTTACCGTTTAGACAAAATACAAGGTACCTAAATGCATATACTACCGTGTTCAGTTTAGCAAATACATTAAGTATGCAACTTTTAACACATAACTATGCATAACATGGATGTCTTCTAGGAAGTACCCAATCCAACCACATGGAGTCTTACGTCCCTGTATAGCTGCTGTGTTTCTCTGCCAAGAATAAGAGAACTAACGAGCTTGCTTGCTGCTGCAGTGCTTCTCACACTGACAGTCTTTTTAAAATTGGCGCCGTTTCTGTGCCTGCGCGCGCCACGTCCCGCGCACGCCTTCGCCCCCCCCCCCTCCGATAAAGCGCGCTCCCGCGCGCGCGCGCGCGGCCCTTAGCGCTATGGCGGTGGCCATAGTGAGAGAGGACTCTCATCAGCCCTTGTTCCCACTTACCTGCATCTGCAGGTGTCTGGTCGGCCACCGAAAGGAGGATCGGGGTGCCCCAGCAAGCTCAGCAGCGGAGGTGACGAGCAGTGTACTTCGCTGAAGCCGACACTGAACAGAGTGAGGTGAGTATATTCAGCTCTTTACTCCCCCCAGTGGTGGAAAAAAAGAAGACATCCACTTTTTGAAAAAGGTCCCAACCTAGTTATGGACCTTCTAATCTCACCTTATCCACGCCGCAGGTTTTTCTGCTGAAAGATTTCAGACAGATACCAAACTTCACCCTTCACGGTGGGCTATGTGTGCCAACCTTCAGGGATATGGGTTCCTATTTAAAGGATACCTCTCCCCTGGGCCTTGTACAAGACTCTTACCAGGACTTTATAGCGAAATAGCGAAAGTGCTGGATCTTAGAGCCCAGTCCTCCGAAGAGAGACATTACAGGCGACGCCTCATGGATGAGGCCCGGATCCCATCCAGATTCAGCTCATTTGTAGGCGTCTTGGATGGATCCGAAAGCATAGCTCTTTTACCCCCAGAGGGTCTCTTTGGTAGAGCTTTCCTTTAGCACCTCCTAACGCGTCCAACACCTTTCGACACTGGCGAAAAAACTGAGGTACTTCCCTGATGGGAGGGGTTATATGGAGGGGAACTGTCTTCCATTGGTTGTGCCAGTGTCCAATCACCGCTGGTGACCCTTAACCCATTATGTAATGACTAGCTCTGTGTCCCGTGGTGTACGATAAAGAAAAGCTTTTTATAGCATTTATATGTATTATTTTTTTTTAAGATGATCACATCCCGCTCTCTCTTAGATATATATATATATAGATATATATCTATATATCTATCTATATGTAGATATATATACACACACACACACACAAACATATTTGATCCCTTGCCGATTCAGATTTTGTATGTTTGCCCACTGACAAAGAAATGATCAGTCTATGATTTTAATGGTAGGTTTATTTTAAGGCCCCTTTCACACTGGGGCGGGCAGGAGCGGTGGCGGTATAGCAGCACGATTTGCAGCGCTGCTATACCGTTGTTCTTACCGCGGTATGCGGTCGCTAGGGGGGTGAATTTAACCCCCGCTAGCGGCCGAAAAAGGGTTAATACCGCGGTGTCCCATTGATTTCAATGGGCACCCACGGTAAAGGAGCGGTGAACACACCGCTCCTTTACCGCTGTAAAGAAGCGGCTAGCAGGACTTTTGGAGCGGTCCTGCTAGCGCACCGCTTCAGTGTGAAAGCCTTCAGGCTTTCACATTGAAGGCTACAGGGCAGGAATTTTTCATGCGGTATAATAGCGCTATTATTAGCGCTAAACCGCATGAAAAACGCCCCAGTGTGAAAGGGGCCTAACCGTGAAAGACAGAACAAAAATAGCCAGAAAACTGCTTTTCAAAAAAGTTATAAATTGATTTGAATTTTAATGAGTTAACTAAGTATTTGATCCCCTATCAATCAGCAAGATTTCTGGCTCCCAGGTGTCTTCTATACAGGTAACGAGCTGAGATTAGGAGCACTCTCTCAAGCAGGCCATACACGGTCGAATTTCGAACAAATTCTCTTTTCAAAATCAGAAAGTTTTTTTTTTTTTTGTGATCCGATGATGCCACCATTGATTTTCGAAATCCGGCCGGGAATATTCTTTTCTCTCCGGGAATTTTCTTTTCTTGCACATACGCATTTTTTTTCTATTACATTTCTCGCACGATTCCCCCATCATTGATTCGAAAATCGTTAGTTTTTCAAAAAATTTCCAACATGTCCGATTCCTCAAATTTGATTTCCGCATGAAAATCGGCTGTTGCTGCAGCCCACCAACGGTGCAAAATTCGTACGAAAATTCTTTGATACGATTTTCGAAAGTAAATTCTTTCTAAATTCGAACCGTGTATGGCCGGCTTTAGAGGAAGTGCTCCTAAACTCCGCTTGTTACCTGTATGAAGGACACCTGTCCACAGAAGCAATCAATCAGATTCCAATCTCTCCACCATGGTCAAGACCAAAGGAGCTGTTAAAGGATGTCAGGGACAAGATTGTCGACCTACACAAGGCTAGAATGGGCTACAAGACCATCGCCAAGCAGCTTGGTGAGAGGGTGACAACAGTTGGTGCGATTATTCGCAAATGGAAGAAACACAAAATAACTCGATCTCCCTCGGTCTGGGGCTCCAAGCAAGATCTCACCGTGTGGGAGTTTCAATGATCATGAGAACAGTGATGAATCAGCCCAGAGCTATACAGGAAAATCTTGTCAATGATCTCAAGGCAGCTGAGACAATAGTCACCAAGAAAATTGGTAAAACACTACGCCGTGAAGGACTGAAATCCTGCGCAAGAAAGCACATGTACAGGCCCGTCTGAAGTTTACTAATGAACATCTGAATGATTTAGAAGATAACTGGGCAAAAGTGTTGTGGTCAGATGAGACCAAAATCAAGCTCTTTGGCATCAATTCAACTTCCCATGTTTGGAGGAGGAGCAATGCTGCCTATGACCCCAAGTACACCATCCCCACTGTCAAACATGGAGGTGGAAATATGCTTTGGGGGTGTTTTCTGCTAAGAGGACAGGACAACCACTGCATCAAAGGGACAATGGACATAGCCATGTACCGTCAAATCTTGGGTGAGAATCTCCTTACCTCAGCCAGGGCACTGAAAATGGGTCGTGGATGAGTATTCCAGGTTGACAATGACCCAAAACACACGACGAGGCAAAAAGGAGCTCAAGAAAAAGCACATAAAAGGGTCCTGGAGTGGCCTAGCCAGTCTCCAGACCTTAATCTCATAGAAAATATGCAGAGGGAGCTGAAGGTTCGAGTTACCAAACGGCAGCCTTGAAACCTTAATGACTTGGAGAGGATCTGCAAAGAGGAGTGGGACAAAATCCCTCCTGAGATGTGTGCAAACCTGATGGCCAACTACAAGAAACTTCTGACCTCTGATTGCCAACAAGGGTTTTGCCAAGTCATGTTTTGCAAAGGGGTCAAATACTTATTTCACTCATTAAAATGCAAATCAATTTATAGCTTTTTTGAAATGCGTTTTTCTGGGTTATTCTGTCTCTCACTGTTAAAATAAACATATCCGTAAAATTATAGAACTGATAATTTCTTTGTCAGTGAGCAAACGTACAAAATCAGCAGGGGATCAAATACTTGTTTCCCTCACTGTATATATATATATATATATATATATATATATATACACATACACACACACACACACATACATATACACACACATTATATATATATATATATATACACACACACACATACATACATACATACATAAACACACACTAGGTGTTATCGTTTTCAGCACTACTGAAAACATAAAATATTCAAGCATAAACCAAAAGCTCTGCTGACCCGCACCCCAGTATCTAATTTTAAAAATTAGCAGGAATATTTTCTGTAATTTGAAAAAATTAAATAAATAACCTTCCTCCCCCCAACACACATGAGAGCATGCTGTGCAAAGTCACTACAGAGGGATGTGCAGAGACCTCACAATGCATATGCACTAATACTTAACAACTTCTATACATAAACAAACTGTAAAAAAAACAGTATACTGTAGTTTCCTTTTAATGCTTTAAAACTAATGCAGTTACTTCAAGAGCCTTTTTTTTTTCTTTTTTTTTTTTACAATGCATTTTTTCTCAAGGGCCAATTGTATCATTTATATTTTTGACTTAATTTATACATGAAAGTAAATGAAAAAAAAAAAAACACATGAAAAAAGCGAAGTAACAATATTCTAAAATAATGCATGCTGCAGAAACCAATGTAAAAAATTCTACCATCTGTGGATACACAAGATCAAGTGAATAGAACTGTATTAAAAACATGGATTTCACATACCACTATGGTAAGGCTGAGACGAGCACGCACCTTTGATGCTGACATTAAACACTTCTAGTTTTGGAAAGCAGCAGCCCCCAAACCCCCCCCCCCCCCCCCGATTGCCCCTTAAGCTCTGCTCGGCCAGAGCAATGAATCCTACATTAGCCATAAAACATCCCCCCCTCCCAAAACCTGACACTCTCTCCTGGCCTCCCTCCCTTTCTCGCAACATTAAAACAAATTTATCTTCATTTATGTCGCAATTACCTCTCCGGGTTGTTAATTTGCTGGAAATGGAGCTATTCTTTAATTGCTCCTATTAATGGGGGGATTTAAATGTGCTTGTAATAAGCTGTTACCTTCAAAACGGGACAAAGTCACCCACAACGTATCAAAAGAGAGCACAATTCTCTCCGGGATTTGGGGCAATCTCAGCAACCCCTCCCAGGAAGAAAAAAAAAAAAGGTGGGCTTCATGCCTGTCTGTCCTTGCAAGGCTACATATAATGAGTTTAAGTTATATATTGATCTAGGGCTTTCTAACCTTAATGGTAAAGGCTGTGAAATGTGCCAGCAAACAATCAATGCAAAATCTATTACTGTTTTGCAGGAGAATAATTAAAATATATATATTCACACATAACCTATATATATATATATATATATATATATATATATATATATATATATACACATACATACATATACATACACACACACACATGTGTATATATATCTCCATCTGTACACACATACTCATAAATAATATAATCCAGAACACATGCAAATCCACAGACTGTGCTAGTAAAGGGAAATCTGGATCAGTTGATCCTAGCACTCTCATAGTAACTTCCAGCGAAGTGTTAATTTACAATACGATTATATTAAAAAATGTAAGCTGCCTTTTCTCAGAGTGATTCTGCTGCTAAACGTCTGTTTCCAGAGGACAGATCGTGGAAATGAAGCTTCGCTTGCAGGAGAGATTTATAGCAGGAGAGAAAAGTCCTCCTACCCCTGATCTGGAGAGCTGATCCTAATGGTCCTACGTTTATGGATTTATAAGTCACTTAATAGCAAATTGTAGCAAAATAGAAGCCGAGTCAGCTGGAGACAGAGTGTCATGCAAATACGCACTTAATATACCAGCCTCATATTCATGCAGGTTTTTCTTTGAGAATGTATATTATATTCGCCTGAATGTAAGCATGCAATTGGGGCTGCTGAACTAAAGGATTCACTGCCGACAGGAAAATCTGCATTCTGCAGCCTAAGGCCTCGTGCACACTGGGATTTAAAAAAAAAAAAAAGCGATTTTACAGGTGTCAAGTGTTGTTTTTGCAAGGCAGGCCATAGACAATGCAATTTTCTTTCCTGCAACTACAGAAAGGCATTATGTTCTCCAGGGGGGTGTCGCGGGGAGCCATCCATGCCAAAAGAACTCCAGCTGATTGGAAAAAAGCCAATGTAGCACCAATATTTAAAAAGGGCCTAAAATACATCCTTGGGAATTACAGACCAGTTAGCCTAACATCAATAGTATGTAAGCTCTTGGAGGGGATAAGGGACTATATGCAAGATTTTAGTAATGAGAACGGTATCATTAGCAGTAATCAGCATGGATTCATAAAGAATCGTTCTTGCCAAACCAATCTATTAACCTTCTACGAGGAGGTGAGTTGCCATCTAGATGAAGGAAGGCCCGTAGACGTGATGTATCTGCATTTTGCAAAAGCATTTGACACAGTTCCCCATAAACGTTTACTGTACAAAATAAGGTCCATTGGCATGGACCATAGGGGGAGTACATGGATTGAAAACTGGCTACAAGGGCAAGTTCAGAGGGTGGTGATAAATGGGGAGTACTCATGATGGTCAGGGGTGGATAGTTGGGTCCCCCAGGAATCTATGCTGGGACCCATCCTGTTTTATTTGTTCATAAACGACCTGAAGGATGGGGTAAACAGTTCAATCTCTGTATTTGCAGACGATACTAAGCTAAGCAGGGCAATAACTTCTCCGCAGGATGTGGAAACCTTGCAAAAAGATCTGAACAAATTAATGGGGTGGGCAACTACATGGCAAATGAGGTTCAATGTAGAATAATTTAAAATAATGCATTTGGGTGGCAAAAATATGAATGCAATCTACTCACTAGGGGGAGAACCTCTGGGGGAAACTAGGATGGAAAAAGGACCTGGGGGTCCTAGTAGATGATAGGCTTAGCAATGCTAACAAAACAGAATATTGGCATGCATTAAAAAGGAGATCAACTCCAGAGATAAAACGATAATTCTCCAGCTCTACAAGACTCTGGTCCGGCCGCACCTATAGTATGCTGTCCAGTTCTGGGCACCAGTCGTCAGGAAGGATGTGCTGGAAATGAAGCGAGTACAAAGACGGCCAACAAAGGTCTGGAGAATATTAGTTATGAGGAAAGGTTGCGAGCACTGAACTTATTCTCTCTGGAGAAGAGACGTTTGAGAGGGGATATGATTTCAGGGGGCACCGGAGCTGAGTTGCTGCTCTGTGTGTCCATTCTTACATGAAGCCGCAGCTCAGCCTCACCCCCTCTCTCTCCTCATTGGCTCACTGACTTTGACTGTCTCAGCCAATGAGAGAGTCCCCAGACAGCCAAGGCTCTTGTTTTTTTATCATAATGCATATAATACAATAATATAAAAAACCTTCAGCCTTTAGAACAACTTAAGCACACATAGGCGTTTACAGGCGTATAAAACGAGAACCGTTTACAGGCTGAAGATGAAAAACAAAACACACGATAAACATGTCTAAGAGCATGTAATCATGTCTAGTGTTTGAGCATTAATGCATTCAAATGGCCAGAATAAATTATTATTTATTAATGAGTGTGCAACACACAGCTTTAGCCACGTTTTTAAGCAGCTTTGCCGCTTCCAGAAGTTGCGTGTGGATGAGGCCTGAACAAGAATTAAGCAGGCCATACACGGGTCAAATTTCGAATGAATTTTCTTTTCAAAATCAGAAAGTTCGCTTTTTTTTGTGATCCGATGATGCCACCATTGATTTTCGAAATTCGGCCGACCAAACCTTCATGTTGTCGGGAATATTCTTTTCTCTCCGGGAATATTCTTTTCTTGCACATGCGCATTTTCTTTTCTATTACATTTCTCGTACGATTCTCCCATCATTTTTCAGAAAATCATTCGTTTTTCAAAAAACTTCCAACATGTCGGATTCCTCAAATTTGATTGCCGCACGAAAATCGGCTGTTGCTGCAGCCCACTAACGGTGCGAAATTCGTACGAAAATTCTTTGATACGATTTTCGAAATTCGAACCGTGTATGGCCGCCCTTAGTCAGAAATGAAGTGACTGGCAAAAATCATTCACCATCCTATACAGTTTTTTTTTTTTCGCACTGTCTATACATTTAAATTTTACCGTACCAATTTTAAACCAAAACAATGCAATTTCCAAGCAGTAACTAGCTAATATATCCCACAAGGTACAATGTTTATCTTATTAATTCTTTTTTAAAGCTACAGTGTTGCTTCTAATTGAAGCATGGGGGTTAACAAAAAAACAAACAACCCCCCCCCCCCTTTACTCACCTAGATGGATGCAGTATCAATCTGATGCTGCATCTGTCCCTTGCCGCCTCTGCACTGTGAACTGAGCGATCAAACACCTCGCTCAGTTCTCCCCTCTGGTCTAAGCAGAGAGCGGTGACTGATAGTTGCCTCTCTCTGCCCTGCCCCTCTAGCGCTTACCGGAGAACTGGGCTGGGTAGAGGAGGGAACGGCTGGCTCTGTCTTCCTACGGCTCACCCGAGAAGCTCATCCAGCTGCCAATCCAGGCATCTGGGTGGATCCCGACTGTAAAGCCGGGATCGTTCCTCAGCCTGGACCGGCTGAGTGAGATCAGCTGACAGCGGGCTTTAGTCCAATGTCGGCTAAAAACGGGTCACAGAAGTGCAGAACAAACTGCACGCCTGTCATCTATAAAAGTACAGCCAAAAAATCTTTGGCCATACTTCTCCATTAAAGTGGTTCTAAAGGTAGAAGTTTTTTTTTATATTAATGCAATCTATGCCCCCCTCATCCTTACCTGAGCCCCACATTGATCCAGTGATGTTGCACGAGAAACTCGGCTGCCCAGGACTCTCCCTCCTCATTGGCTGTGACAGCAGCGAAGCGCCACTGGCTCCCGCTGTTGTCAATCAAATTCAGTGAGCCAATGAGGGGAGAGAGAGGGGGCAGGCCCGGGTTGCGGTTTCATGTCTGAATGGACACAGGGAGCTGCAGCTCGGGTGCCACCATTAGCAAGCTCCTTGCTCTGGGGGCACTCAACAGGAGGGAGGGGCCAGGATCTCTGAAGAGGGACCAGAGAAGAGGAGGATCTGGGCTGCTCTATACAAAACCACTACACAGAGCAGGTAGGTATAACATGTTTGTTATTTTTAACCCCAAAAAAAAGTGAGACTTCAGTATCACTTTAACTAGCTCCACTACAGAAGAACAATAGTGCTTCCTATTAAGGCCCACATAAAATAGGTGTCTGATGTTTGTATTTTAACATTACCCATGCAGCCGCCATCAGAGCTCTCCTAGTTGGCAAGTCTAGTAGGGGGTCAGTGTTTTTGAGAATAAAGTGAGTTGCAATGACAGCCAATCCTAAGGCCCACATTCATTCACTGACAGCAAAACACAAGAAAAGCCAACGATTCTGTAAGCTTGAGTCCAACACACTACAAACCCTGGACTAGGTGGAAATTCAGAAATTCACATGGGGATTCCTTCAGTTATCACACCTTTGGGTTACATTTCTAAAGTATGTGATATGCACTAACCTATATGGCACAGAGTACTTGGCATGTTGTCTCAGCAGCCTGCAGCAGAGAGGACGACAGAACTCCTCCTACAGATCCTGCAGCTCTCTGTGCAGCCACAGCGCCCCCTCGTCTCCCCCACCCCCCCACCTTGTCTCAGTAGTCAGCATGTTGCAAGTGGAAGGCTTTTTTCACACAGCCATAAAAAAGATGCATATATTAGCCTTTTTATTTATGAATCTGAACACAGCTGCATGGATTTCAATGGAGCCATTCACACAGGTGCATAAACATGCACTGCATTCAGATCCGTAACACAGAATGTAAAATCTGCATCTCAGAACATGCACTTTACGCACTTACACATATAAATGCATGTATACGCGTTTGTAATCACGTGAAGTCTAAACAAATGGGAAAAATAAGTGATCATTCTGTACACAACGTGTTTAAACGCATCTTTATGCAAGTATTTTACTGATCATTACCCAGGTACTTTTCTCCTAGAAAACACGTGTAATAGCATCAGTAAAAAAAATTATGGCTGTGTGAATGAAGCCTTAAATTGTAAAGTATAAAATATGACTTCTTAGGCCTTTGTAAAATTGATACATAAAAAGGAGTGTGAAGATGTCATACATATGTAGCAAGCCTCTCATGTATATTAACATTTCTTAAACCGACTGCTGCTCTTTAAGCAGGGCATGCTGAGACTTGCTGTTCCTTAGCAGCTAGAAGGGTGTCTGTCGGCTGCTCTAGTCCCCGTCTTCCCTCTTCTCAGTGAGACACAGCATGATTCCAAGGCGGAAAGTTTGCTCTGTGGTGTCGCTCCTCTGAAAGCAGACAGAAGCTTTCTCATCACAACATGGTTGGAATATTTATAGGTTTCGGATTATGCCAGATTCACCATTAACATCTTGTTTTGAAGCTTCATTTTGCAGCTCTCTCACCCTTGCACAGCTCAAAGCTCATCCAGACAGACAAGAAATGCTCAGAGGGCACATTAATATACCTCAAAGGTTACAAGACATGGCCTGCTGGCTCCTGCCTACTTATTTCATGGGTTATTACCAACCTCAGCAGATCTGTTTCATCAATAGTGGCACAACAGCACCATCATCTGTGAAATAAAGGAACTGCATTACAGTTATATATCAACCACAGCATAAGGATCCTACATATAAAACAAAATAAATGCTTTAGACTTGGTCAGTGCATCTTCCCAAAGATAAACGAACTAGTGTTAAACCCAAATCAGTGTTCTCATGTTTGGGATGTCAATAGCAGTCATCCACTTTCAATGTAAAGCTGCTGCTTACTGATTTATAAATTCATACTAGCAAACTTTAATCAGATAACTAAACTGTAATTGCTGGAGTCAGTTTGAATTTCTAAATGGAATTAAGATCTACAGTACACTGACATGAGGTTTAGCAGTTTGTGACAGCACACTATCCTTCAAAGTGCAAAGGATTATCATGAGCTAGAGATACAATATTCATACATAACAATTTCAGCCAAGCAATACGTTACAGAAATAAAATCAACCTACTTACAGCACCAAAAAATTCACATGATGCTGGATTAAAAAGAGTTTGGTAAAGAATTAACATTACGTCTATGTAATGCTGCTCTTTTTAACAAAACCCTGGATGCACTAAAACCACAGCAAGCAGAAAACGGCTGTGTAACGTAGACTGGAACTGGAAAAGTAAAGGTCAGCGATCTTACAGGGAACATCTATTAATGTTATCTGTGCCCAAGACGTTACCTGAAAATATAAATTTTGACTTAAATTCCTCCTAAAGATAACAGTAAATTTCCTGGGCTTTGAGTCTCACGGCAATATAATCTGCAGAGTGAGATCATCTAAGGTACATGTGTCAAACACAAGACCCTTTTAATGTGGCCCTCACGCCTCTCCGGCAGCATCCCCCTCGTCTCCGCCCCCACCTTGTCTCAGCAGTCTGAAGCAGAGAGGACACCAGAACTCCTCCTACAGATCCTGAGCTTGTCTCTGCAGCCACGGAAAGGCTCATCTCTGACCGACCCCCGTCTCAGCAGAGGACGATAGAACTCCACCTACAGATCCTGCGGCTCTCTGTGCAGCCATAGCGCCCCCTCGTCTCTACCCCCACCTTGTCTTAGTAGTCAGCAGCAGAGAGGATGACAGAACTCCTCCTACAGATCCTGAGCTTGTCTCTGCAGCCACGGAAAGGCTCATCTCTGACCCCACACCGTCTCAGCAAAGGACGACAGAACTCCTCCTACAGATCCTGCCGCTCTCTGTGCAGCCACAGCGCCCCCTCGTCTCTACCCCCACCTTGTCTTAGTAGTCAGCAACAAAGAGGACAACATAACTCCTCCTACAGATCTTGAGCTTGTCTCTGCAGCCACGGAAAGGCTCATCTCTGACCCCCCACCGTCTCAGCAGAGGACGACAGAACTCCTCCTACAGATCCTGCGGATCTCTGTGCAGCCACAGTGCCCCCTCGTCTGCGCCCCCACCTTGTCTCAGTAGTCAGTAGCAGAGAGGACGACAATACTCCTCCTAAAGATCCCGAGCTTATCTTTGCAGCCACGGAAAGGCTCATCTCTGACCCCCACTGTCTCAGCAGAGGACAACAGAACTCCTCCTACAGATCCTGCAGCTCTCTGTGAAGCCACAGCGCTCCCTCGTCTCCGCCCCCACCTTGTCTCAGCATTTGGCAGCAGAGGACAAAACTCCTCCTACAGATCCTGTGCCTCTCTCTGCAACCACAGCACCCCTTCTTCTCTGCCTCCCCTGGTCTCAGGATTGAGCAGACTTCGGCAGCTGACTGCAGCCCTCATCTAGTTTTTCTTCCTGGCAGCAGCACAAGCTAAGGCGCATGCACTGTGATGTAGGGGGGCTCTTGACATCTAATGTGAGGGGGGTGGGGTGCTCTGGAAATCTAGTCTTACAAATACAACTGGCCCTTTAAGGACAACCATATTGCTGATGTGGCCTGCAATGAAATGGAGTTTGACAGCCCTGATCTAAGGCACTGCTGGTCTCTGACTGCTAGTATCGTGAGATTTTAGAGTATCGCTCACTGGAGAGAAGATGTACACAGTGCAGAACAAGGCATGGAAAGTTGGTATTGGGGAATAGTTTGACTGCAGGGAACCTAAAGGCAATACTGATGACTAGTCCCTCTGCTTGTCTTGAATTTAGAACACACAACACAAACACTGGACCGGTGTACTCCATATTTAAAAAAATAATAATAATAAAAAAAAAAAGGTAAGGAACAAAATTCAAATTTCATATTCAACAGAGCATCTGTCCCTTCTCATCCCTATAACAGGTCTGGAGTTAGACAGAAAGCAATGCATAAAATAATAATAATAAAAAAACACGCAACGGGTGAGTGTATGAAATCAGATTTACTGCAATGTAAAAAAGCGTAGTAGAACGCTCAAAATGCCAGACGCAAAGTGCTGGTCACAAAGCCACGATGGCAACCAAAACTTGCCGTCAGGCTGAAGACTGCAAGTGAACACTAAAAGGATGAACTCTGCGCCAATTGAGGGGACATCGCCAACCTTAAAGCGGTATTGCACCTAAAACCAAAAATTTAATATATTGCAGCATACCAGAGGTTGTGGCTGCGCTAGTTTTTTTTTTTTTTCCCTCTCTTTTCACCTCGTGATCTAGCCAGTAACACACCTCCTGTATTAGAGTGCTCACACTCTGGATGAAGGAGCACAGGGCCACCTATGGAAAGCAGAATTCTCAGTTTGGGGTAGGGGAATGTTAGATGTCCTAGCAGATTTAGATACACTAACAAATTGAAGCCAAACTCAACCTTCCGCTGCAGTTACAGCAAACTGTTTTATTTTTCCTTTTGGGATAAAGGTTTTACGTGAATAAAAAAAAATAGGATTTTTATAACAGCTTACCTGTAAAATCCTTTTCTTGGAGTATATCACGGGACACAGAGCGACATAGTCATAACTATGTGGGTTATATAGATACCTTCAGGTGCTGGCACTGGCAACTTTCAAAACAGGAAGTACCCTCCCCTATATAAGCCCCTCCCATCCGGGAGCACCTCAGTTTTGTAGCAAAGCAATAAGTGTCCCCAAAAAGAGGGGTGGGAGCTCTGTGTCCCGTGATGTACTCCAAGAAAAGGATTTTACAGGTAAGCTGTTATAAAAATCCTATTTTCTTTCTCGTACATCAGGGGACACAGAGCAACATAGTCATAACTATGTGGGACGTCCCAAAGCAATGCCAAATGAGGGGGGGGATACACCATGTATAAGCTGGGCGCCATCAGGCATGAGGATCTTTTGCGGCCTGCAACACACTGCGCCCAAAGGCGACATCCTCCTGACTTCTAACGTCCACCTGGTAGAACCTAGTAAACGTGTGAACTGAAGACCATGTTGCGGCCTTACAGATCTGAGCCAGGGAGGCCTGGTGATGCACTGCCCATGAAGTTCCAACTGCTCTTGTGGAGTGCGCCCTAACTTTGAACAGACGCGGTCTCCTTCTCAAGCTATAGGCTTGTATTATGACCTGTCGAATCCACTTGGCTAAAGTGGATTTTGACGCTGCCTGACCCTTTTTGGGGCCTTCCGGCAGAATAAACAAAGTATCCGTTCTGCGAATCTGAGCAGTGGCTTTTAGATAAGCTTTAACTGCTCTTACTACATCCAAAGAATGCAATAACTTTTCCTCTACCGAACTAGGTTTGGGGAAAAAGGAAGGAAGAACCACATCTTGGTTCAAATGAAACCTCGATACCACCTTAGGAAGAAAGGCTGGATGAGGACGTAATACTACTCTGTCCTTATGGATAACCAGATATGGCTCTTTACAGGACATAGCGGCCAATTCCGACACTCTTTTAGCCAAACAAATGGCTACTAGAAAAATCAATTTCCTGGTGAGAAAAACCAAGGAAATGTGCTGTAATGGTTCAAATGGTTGTTTCTGTAGAACCGACAGAACCAGGTTTAGATCCCATGGACATATGGGAATATTAACCGGAGGGCTAATACGCATCACTCCTTGTATAAAGGCTTTGACTAGTGAATGCGAAGCCAAGGGCCTTTGAAAAAATATTGACAAGGCCGAAATCTGACCCTTGATAGTACTCAAGGCAAGCTTCCTATCTACAGCCCACTGTAGGAAGTCCAGAATCCTACCTATTACGTACTTACGTGGATGCCATTTCTTGGCCTCACACCAAGCGATGTACGCCTTCCAGATTCTATAGTAGATCTGCCTGGATACCGGCTTCCTGGCATTGATCATGGTAGATACCACAGGATTAGAGAGACCTCTCTTTTTTAGAATGTGGGCTTCAATAGCCAGGCCGTCAAACCTAGGGCTGGTAAGGAAGGGTGGTATATCGGTCCTTGCGAAAGCAGGTCCGGACGATGTGGGAGGGTCCAAGGACTCCCCACAGACATTTTTACAATCTCCGCATACCATGCTCTTCGGGGCCACGCTGGAGCCACCAGAATCACTGGTTTCTTTTCTACCCTGATTCTGCGGAGTAATCGAGGTAACAATTGTGGCGGTGGGAATGCATATATCAGCTTGAACTGATCCCAAGGGAACACTAGGGCATCCGAGCCGCAAGCTAGGGGATCCCTTGTCCGAGAGACAAACCTGTCCACCTTTGCGTTGAATCTGGATGCTAGCAGATCTACATCCGGTGTTCCCCACCGCTGACATATTGTCCGGAAAACCTCGGGGTGAAGGGACCATTCCCCTGGGCATAATTGTTGGCGACTTAGAAAGTCCGCCTTCCAATTCTCCACTCCTGGAATGAATACCGCGGATATGGCTGGGACATATCTTTCTGCCCATTTCAGGATGTAATTTACTTCCCTCTGGGCTGCACGACTCCTGGTGCCACCCTGATGACTGATATATGCCACTACCGTGGCATTGTCTGATTGAATTCTGACAGGGGACCCTTGGAGATTGGATGTCCATGCTACTAGGGCATACCGGGCTGCTCGTATCTCTAAGAGATTGATGGGCAGGGCCTTTTCTGCATCTGACCATCTGCCCTGGAGAGACCATTGCTCCAGTACTGCTCCCCAGCCTATAAGGCTGGCATCTGTAGTAACCACCTTCCAAGAAATCGGACTGAAGGATTTTCCTTTTTCCAGATTCTGGGGAACCAACCACCAACGGAGGCTCTTGCGAACGGAAGGGGACAAGGACATTGGTAAGTCTAGGGCCTGGACTTTTTTGTTCCAGGCTGACAGTATGGCCCTTTGCAAATTCCTTGAATGGAATTGACCGTAGGGTACTGCTTCGAAAGATGCCACCATTTTTCCCAGAAGCCTCATGCACAGGCGTATGGACGGGTGTCTTTTTGTATCCACTAGGTGGATCAAATCTCTCAAAGACGACCCCTTTTCTTGTGGCAAGAATATTTTTCTCTGGCCTGAATCCAGCCTTAGCCCCAAGTATTCCAGACTTTTGACTGGTTTTAGGGCTGACTTGTCTCGGTTGATAATCCAACCGTGAGATTCCAGATACTTGATTGTCTTGTGAACGACCACTTCTAGTTTTTCCACTGAGTGGTCTATCAGCAACAAGTCGTCTAGATATGCCATTATCGTTACACCTTGTGTTCTTAGATTGGCCAATAATGGGGCCAGAATTTTTGTAAACACTCGTGGTGCTGTGGCCAGACCGAAGGGTAAGGCTCTGAACTGAAAATGGCGCCCTTCTACTGCAAAGCGTAGAAGTTTTTGGTGGACTGGAAAGATGGGAATGTGCAAATAAGCATCTTTGATGTCGATCGAGGCTAACCATTCCTCCCCTTGTAGGGCAGTGGCCACCGATCGGATCGACTCCATCCGGAAAGTCCTGATATGCAGGAATTTGTTTAGCCCTTTTAGATTTAATATGGGCCTCACGTCCCCGTTTGGCTTCGGGACTGTAAAGAGGTTTGAGTAAAACCCGAACCCCCATTCTTCCAGGGGAACCTCCATAATTACTCCTTGGAGCAATAGTTGTTCTAGTGCCAACAGGAGGGATTCTCTCTTCCGGGGATCCCTTGGCACGTTTGACCTCATAAAATGGGAAGGAGGAGAGTCTTTTAACTCCAATCTGTATCCCAGACTTACTGCGGAGAGCACCCATCTGTCTCTGATCGTGTCCCGCCAGGTCTCTGCGAACAACTGGAGTCTTCCCCCCACCCGATTGAGTGGGGGCAACCCTTCATGAATTTGACTTTGGGGGAGGTTTTGTACCTCTCCTGACCCAGGGTTTCTTATTACCCTGCGATTGTCCCTGATTTTTACCCCCGGGATTTGACCGAGGAGGCCGTCGGAACGGTTTCACAGCCGATGCCCCAGAGACTGGAGAAGCAGGCCTCTTAAAAGAGGGACCTCTAACTCTGTTTTTAACCGGCAAGAGTGTACTTTTACCGCTGGAAATTTTCTGGATATATTTGTCCAGGTCTTCCCCGAATAAGCGTTCACCATGAAATGGGAAGCTAACCAGCAATTTTTTACAGGGAGCTTCAGCAGACCAGTTTTTGAGCCATAGAAGCCTGCGCATATGTACTACAGACAGCGTAAGGCGGGAGGCCTGGTGGATTGAATCCTTTATGGCGTCAACCGCAAAGCATAAGGCTCTAGGTAGATCAGCTAAGGCAAGAGCCTGCTGATCTGGCAAGTCCCTTAAGACCTGTTTCAACTGATCCTTCACTGCTTGGCAGACCCCAATAGCTGCCACTGCTGGTTGTGTCACCAAGCCTGCTGTAGAGAAAGCAGCTTTTAATAAGGACTCCAATTTCTTATCTATTGGGTCCTTGAACATTTGGACATTATCTACTGGACATGTCAGTGATTTATTCACGCAAGAGATGGCTGCGTCCACTGTAGGGACCCTCCATTTTTTGATGAACTTATCCTCCATGGGATAGACCACCGGAAATCTCTTGGGGGGAGTAAATATTTTATCAGGATGTTCCCAATCCTGGTAAATGAGCCCTTCCAGTAAAGGGTGAAGTGGAAAGGAACAAACAGTCTGGGGAGCTTTTAGCGACCCCAACGAGGAGACAGTCGTGGTTGATGGCTCCGCAAGGTGCATTTTAAATGCTGATCGGACCATGTTAGTCAGGGACTGAACCCATAATCTTTCAGCTTGAGATGCTGAGAAAGGTTCCTCCACTGTTGATTCCTCTATAACAGAATCAACCTCCTCCTGATCCCCTTCAGGCAGGTCGATCCCTGTATGGGACTGTTGCTCCGCTAACAGGTACTCTGAAGGAGGAGACGGAGATTGGGCGCGCTTTCCCTGTGACAGGGAGGCAGCGATCAATGTTGTCAATCTCTCTTCCAATCCTCCCAGAGCTGAGGAAAAAACCTCCTCTGTTACATACACAGGAGCAGGTGAACTGAGGACAGCCACAGTACCAGGTACTCCTGCAGGGTCTCTACGGTCACTAACCTCTGAATTTTCAGGGGAGACTGGTGCAGCAGAAGCATGCCCAAGATCCTCAGAGCCCAATGGAGACCCCCTTCGCTTCCTGGAAGATTTAGTTCCGGAGCCTCTGGACGGCATATTCCTAAGCCCAAAGCTGAGGTATTCCAGCCGTAATACACCACTTTTACTGATAATAGTCTAGCACAATAGCTGCTATATAACAGTTGGTGTCTACTAAAGTGCCTTTCTAGGGGATGCCTGCATCAACCGCCTCTGTGTGCCTTATTTTACTGTTGCTCTGTCTGTGCACTTCAATAGCCAGCTGACACCTGTGATTGTGCCTTTAAACACGCTGGACGCCCGCACATACGCAGAAGCGCCGCGGCGCGCACCGAGCGTCATCCACCAGTTCCGCCCCTTTTTCCAGGTCGCCTCTATATATAGAGGCGCGTGCACGCGCGCGGGCACGTGCGCCTTCGGCACTTTTTTTAAAATTAGGGAACTAGATGGGAGCCAGGGTCCCTGTTTGCCGCAGGGCCCGGGGATGGATGAGCGCAGCAACAGGGCAGAGGAAACAGCTTCCCAGCAGAGAACTTACCAACTGCCTGGATTTGACTTTGGAAGAAAAAAAAATCCACATTACAAGAAAAAAGAACCACAGCGGCCTCTAGTGATTAACACAGGTACCGCGGTCTTACCATTTTTTTTTTTTCTTGCCTACTATTAAAAATGTTTACATTTTCTTAGTAGTAACAGGCATGCACAGAATATTAGCGGGAATACCTTAGGTAACAGGCAGAAAGACAAATTAGGCTTGGGGGTCCCCCAATAGAACCAAGTTCCTGAGGGCCCCCACTTACCTTTTCCTCGCCGCAGGACTCTGTTTGGTCCACAGAAGCCCAAACTTCACCTATCACGGCAGGCATTGTAATTAAACCTTAAGGGACCGGGTTCCCAAGGATTCCACTCCCCTGGACCTGTATAGCACCCTGCACAGAAAACATCTTGGTCGTGGGTATGACCAGAGCTCTGGATCCCAGGGTCCAGCCCTCCTAAGAGAGGCATTACAGGCAAAACCTTGCTCTTCTCTTGCAAGGCCCGGGTACCGACCGTTTAGCTATGAAGCTTTTTTGGTCTGATCCGGAACAGCTTACTGAGGCCCATAAAAGAACCTGTACGCAAGCCCAGTGAAAACACATGTTACTCTTTGGCCAACACCTTAGACACTTGCAAAAAACTGAGGTACTCCCGGATGGGAGGGGCTTATATAGGGGAGGGTACTTCCGGTTTTGGAAGTTGCCAGTGCCAGCACCTGAAGGTATCTATATAACCCACATAGTTATGACTATTTCGCTCTGTGTCCCGTGATGTACGAGAAAGAAAGCTGATTATTATAAGTACCCCTGTCAGTGGTAAGGCCTCATATACACTGCTGCTGGTAAACTGATGTTTAGGAGCAGTTGGGTGTTATTTTCAACTGCCCCTGAACTCTCCTCTGTTATCTTATCAGTACATGTACACAGGGTCGTTTATAGTCCTTTCTAGGCAGTTGAGTTTAGAAAAAAAAATTGGAAAGCAAAAAAAATGCATTCAGGATGGATGTTCAGAGGCATTTGAAACACCAAATGCCTGTAACAGCTTGTAAAGGCGGAAACACACGTTTAGCCGCGTTTTCGTTTAAAAGCGTTTTAATGGAGATACATTTTTGACTATTCGCAACGCAAAAAACACTTTTAAAACGCAAACGCGGCATGTGAATGCGGCACAACGGACGTTTTTAAACATCGGTTACTATCTGTAAAGTTAAATCGTTCAGGAGAGGGTTTTAAAAAGTCCCATGTACATAAAGCCTTAGGCCCCTTTCACACTTATACGACTTCTCCCACGATTTGTGATGGCAAAGTAGCATGACAGGTCGTTTCCCATGATTTCCAATGACAACCATTCATACTAGTACGACTTCAAGTCGTTCCGACTTCAAAGTAGTCCCTGCACTACTTTGGTCCGATTTTGATGCCACTTACACAGGCATTCCCTGAAATCGCGGCAAAATCGCGGCCGTGAATCGCGGTAAAATCGTGCGACTTTGAAGTCGCAGTAGTGTGAAAGGGGCCTTACTGCTACATTTGTATGAGAACTTGTTCTGCTGAAAAACAACAGACTAAAGCCTCGTACACACCATCGGATTTTCCGACGGGAATTGTGTGATGACAGGTTGTTGTCGGAAAATCCTACCGTTTGTACTCTTCATCTGACAATTGTTGAATAGCAGTTGCCCAAACGGGTGGCACTAAAGAGCTAAAAATAGGATTTTTATAACAGCTTACCTGTAAAATCCTTTTCTTGGAGTACATCACGGGACACAGAGCGACATAGTCATTACTAATGGGTTATATAGTTACCGTCAGGTGCTGGCACTGGCAACTTCCAAAACCGGAAGTACCCTCCCCTATATAAGCCCCTCCCATCCGGGAGCACCTCAGTTTTGTAGCAAAGCAATAAGTGTCCCCAAAGAGGGGCGGGAGCTCTGTGTCCCGTGATGTACTCCAAGAAAAGGATTTTACAGGTAAGCTGTTATAAAAATCCTATTTTCTTTCTCGTACATCACGGGACACAGAGCGACATAGTCATTACTAATGGGATGTCCTAAAGCAATGCCAAATGAGGGGGGGGATACACCATATATAAGCTGAGCGCTATCAGACATGAGGATCTTTTGCGGCCTGCAACACACTGCGCCCAAAGGCGACATCCTCCTGACTTCTAACGTCCACCTGGTAGAACCTAGTAAACGTGTGTACCGAAGACCATGTTGCGGCCTTACAGATTTGAGCCAGGGAGGCCTGGTGATGCACTGCCCATGAAGTTCCAACTGCTCTCGTGGAGTGCGCCCTAACTTTGAACGGAGGCGGTCTACTTCTCAAGCTATAGGCTTGTATTATGACCTGTCGAATCCACTTGGCTAAAGTAGATTTTGACGCTGCCTGACCCTTTCTGGGGCCTTCCGGCAGAATAAACAAAGTATCCGTTCTGCGAATCTGAGCAGTGGCTTTTAGATAAGCTTTAACTGCTCTTACTACATCCAAAGAATGCAATAACTTTTCCTCTACCGAAGTAGGCTTGGGGAAAAAAGAAGGAAGAACCACATCTTGGTTCAAATGAAAACTCGATACCACCTTAGGAAGAAAGGCTGGATGAGGACGTAACACTACTCTGTCCTTATGGATAACCAGATATGGCTCCTTACAGGACATAGCTGCTAATTCCGATACTCTTTTAGCCGAACAAATGGCTACTAGAAAAATCAATTTCCTGGTGAGAAGCACCAAGGAAATATGCTGTAATGGTTCAAATGGTTGTTTCTGTAGAACCGACAGAACCAAGTTTAGATCCCATGGACATATGGGAATATTAACCGGAGGACTAATACGCATCACTCCTTGTATAAAGGCTCTGACTAGTGAATGCGAAGCCAAGGGCCTTTGAAAAAATATTGACAAGGCCGAAATCTGACCTTTGATAGTACTCAAGGCAAGCTTCCTATCTACAGCCCATTGTAGGAAGTCCAGAATCCTACCTATTACGTATTTACGTGGATGCCATTTCTTGGCCTCACACCAGGCGATGTACGCCTTCCAGATTCTATAGTAGATCTGCCTGGATACCGGCTTCCTGGCATTGATCATGGTAGATACCACAGGATTAGAGAGCCCTCTCTTTTTTAGAATGTGGGCTTCAATACCCAGGCCGTCAAACCTAGGGCTGGTAAGGAAGGGTGGTATATCGGTCCCTGCGAAAGCAGGTCCGGACGATGTGGGAGGGTCCAAGGACTCCCCACAGACATTTTTACAATCTCCGCGTACCATGCTCTTCGGGGCCACGCTGGAGCCACCAGAATCACTGGTTTCTTTTCTACCCTGATTCTGCGGAGTAATCGAGGTAACAATTGTGGCGGTGGGAATGCATATATCAGCTTGAACTGATCCCAAGGGAACACTAGGGCATCCGAGCCGCACGCTAGGGGATCCCTTGCCCAAGAGACAAACCTGTCCACTTTTGTGTTGAATCTGGATGCTAGCAGATCTACATCCGGTGTTCCCCACCGCTGACATATTGTCCGGAAAACCTCGGGATGAAGGGACCATTCCCCTGGGCATAATTGTTGGCGACTTAGAAAGTCCGCCTTCCAATTCTCCACCCCTGGAATGAATACCGCAGATATGGCTGGGACATATCTTTCTGCCCATCTCAGGATGTAATTTACTTCCCTTTGGGCTGCACGACTCCTGGTGCCCCCCTGACGATTGATATATGCCACTGCTGTGGCATTGTCTGACTGAACTCTGACAGGGGACCCTTGGAGTTTGGATGTCCATGCTACTAGGGCATACCGGGCTGCTCGTATCTCTAAGAGATTGATGGGCAGGGCCTTTTCCGCATCCGACCATCTGCCCTGGAGAGACCATTGCTCCAGTACTGCTCCCCAGCCTATAAGGCTGGCATCTGTAGTGACCACCTTCCAGGAAATCGGACTGAAGGATTTCCCTCTTTCCAGATTCTGGGGAACCAACCACCAGCGGAGGCTCCTGCGAACGGAAGGGGACAAGGACATTGGTAAGTCCAGAGCCTGAACTTTTTTGTTCCAGGCTGACAGTATGGCCCTTTGCAACTTCCTTGAATGGAATTGACCGTAGGGTACTGCTTCGAATGATGCCACCATTTTTCCCAGCAGCCTCATGCACAGGCGTATGGATGGCTGTCTTTTTGAACCCACTAAGTGGATCAAATCTCTCAAAGACGACCCCTTTTCTTGAGGCAAGAAAATCTTTTTCTGGTCTGAATCCAGCCTTAGCCCCAAGTATTCCAGACTTTTGACTGGTTTTAGGGCTGACTTGTCTCGGTTGATAATCCAACCGTGATATTCCAGATACTTGATTGTCTCGTGAACAACCACTTCTAGTTTTTCCACTGAGTGGTCTATCAGCAACAAGTCGTCTAGATATGCCATTATCGTTACACCTCGTGTTCTTAGATTGGCCAATAATGGGGCCAGAATTTTTGTGAACACTCTTGGTGCTGTGGCCAGACCGAAGGGTAAGGCTCTGAACTGAAAATGGCGCCCTTCTACCGCAAAGCGTAGAAATTTTTGGTGGGCTGGAAAGATGGGGATGTGCAAATAAGCATCTTTGATGTCGATCGAGGCTAACCATTCCTCCCCTTGTAGGGCAGTGGCTACCGATCGGATCGACTCCATCCGGAAAGTCCTGATATGTAGGAATTTGTTTAGCCCTTTTAGATTTAATATGGGCCTCACGTCCCCGTTTGGCTTCGGAACTGTAAAGAGGTTTGAGTAAAACCCGAACCCCCATTCTTCCAGGGGAACCTCTATAATTACTGCTTGAAGCAATAATTGTTCCAGTGCCAACAGGAGGGATCCTCTCTTCTGGGGATCCCTTGGCACGTTTGACCTTATAAAGCGGGAAGGAGGGGAGTTTTTTAACTCCAATTTGTATCCCAGATTTACTGCGGAGAGCACCCATCTGTCTCGGATCGTGTCCCGCCAGGTTTCTGTGAACAACTGAAGTCTTCCCCCCACCCGATTGGGTGGGGGCAACCCTTCATGCATTTGACTTTGGGGGAGGTTTTGTACCTCTCCTGCTCCAGGGCTTCTTGTTACCCTGTAACTGTCCCTGATTTTTACCTCCGGGATTTGACCGAGGAGGCCGTCGGAACTGTTTCACAGCCGATGTCCTAGGGACTGGAGAAGCCGGCCTCTTAAAGGAGGGACCTCTAACTCTATTTTTAACCGGCAAAAGCGTACTTTTACCGCTGGAAATTCTCTGGATATACTTGTCCAGGTCTTCCCCGAATAAGCGCTCCCCATGAAATGGGAAGCTGACCAGCAATTTTTTACAGGGAGCTTCAGCAGACCAGTTTTTGAGCCATAGAAGCCTGCGCATATGTACTACAGACAGCGTAAGGCGGGAGGCCTGATGGATTGAATCCTTTATAGCGTCCACTGCAAAGCATAAGGCTCTAGGTAGATCAGCTAGGGCAAGAGCCTGCTGATCCGGCAAGTCTCTTAAGACCTGTTTCAACTGATCCTTCACTGCTTGGCATACCCCAATAGCTGCCACTGCTGGTTGTGTCACCAATCCTGCTGTAGAAAAAGCAGATTTCAATAATGACTCCAATTTTTTATCTATTGGGTCCTTGAACATTTGGACATTTTCCACCGGACATGTCAGTGATTTATTCACACAAGAGATGGCTGCGTCCACTGTAGGGACCTTCCATTTTCTGATGAACTTATCCTCCATGGGATAGACCACCGGAAATCTCTTGGGGGGAGTAAATATTTTGTCAGGATGCTCCCAATCCTGGTAAATGAGCCCCTCCAGTAAAGGATGGATCGGAAAGGAACAAACAGTCTGGGGAGCTTTTAGCGACCCCAATGAGGAGACAGAAGTGGAGGATGGCTCCGCAAGTGGCATTTTAAATGCTGATCGGACCATATTAGTCAGGGACTGAACCCATAACCTCTCAGCATGTGATGCTGAGAACGGCTCTTCCACTGTTGATTCCTCTACAACCGAATCAACCTCATCCTGATCCCCCTCAGGTAGGTCGACCTCTGTATGGGACTGTTGCTCTGTTAACAGGCACTCTGAGGGAGGAGACGGAGATCGAGCGCTTTTCTCCTGTGACAGGGAAGCAGCGATTAATGCTGACAATCTCTCTTCCAGTCCTCCCAGAGCTGAGGAAAAAACCTCCTCTGTTACATACACAGGAGCAGGTGAACTGAGGACAGCCACAGTACCAGGTACTCCTGGGGGTGCCCTACGGTCACTAACCTCTGATTCTTCAGGGGAGACTGGTGCAGCCAAAGCATGCCCAAGATCCTCAGAGCCCGATGGAGACCCCCTATTCCTCCTGGAATTTCTAGTCCCGGAGTTTTTAGACGGCATATTCCTAAGCCACAAAGCTGAGGTATTCCAGCCGAAATACACCAGTTACTGATAATAGTCTAGCATAAATGCTGCTATAATAAACAGTTGGTGTCTACTAATGTGCCTTTCTAGGGGATGCCTGTATCAACCGCTTGCTGTATGCCTTTAAATGTTGCCAGCTCTGTCTCTGTACTTCATAGCCAGCTTACTACAATATTGTGGCTTTTTAAAACCTGCTGGGACGCCCGCACATGCGCAGAAGCGCTGCGGCGCGCACAGAGCGTCATCCCCCAGGCTCCGCCCCCTTTTCCGGCTCACCTCTATATATAGAGGCGCGTGCACGCGCACGCGCGCGGCCACGTGCGCCCTCGGCGCTAATTTCAAACATGGAAACCAGGGACAGGAGCCAGGGCCCCTCTTTGCCGCAGGCCGGGGGATGGACGAGCACTGCAACATGGCAGAGGAAGCAGTTTCCTATAGGAGAACTCACCAACTGCCTGGACTTTGCTCTCTGAGAAGAAACTAGTCCATATGACAAGAAAACATTCCACAGCGGCCTCTAGTGGACAAACACAGGTACCGCAGTCTAATATACTAAATATATATAAAAAAACTTTTTTTTTTTTTTTTTTTCTTGACCACCATTAAAAATTATTACATTTTTTTTAGTAGTTACAGGCATGCACAGAATCTTGCGGGAATACCATTAGGTAACAGACAGAAAGACAAATTAGGCTTGGGGGTCCCCCAATAGAACCAAGTTCCTGGGGGCCCCCACTTACCTGTTCCTCGCCGCAGGACTTTGTTTGGTCCACAAAAGCCCAAACTTCACCTATCACGGCAGGCATTGTAATCAAACCTTCAGGGACCGGGTTCCCAAGGATTCCACTCCCCTGGACCTGTATAGCACCCTGCACAGAAAACATCTTGGTCGTGGGTATGACCAGAGCTCTGGATCCCAGGGTCCAGCTCTCCTAAGAGAAGCATTACAGGCAAAACCTTGCTCTTCTCTTTGCAAGGCCCGGGTACCGACCGTTTAGCTATGAAGCTTTTTTGGTCGGATCCGGAATAGCTTACTGAGGCCCAAAAGAACCTGTACGCAAGCTCAGTGAAAAACACGTTTCTTCTTGGCCAACACCTTAGACACTGGCAAAAAACTGAGGTGCTCCCGGATGGGAGGGGCTTATATAGGGGAGGGTACTTCCGGTTTTGGAAGTTGCCAGTGCCAGCACCTGACGGTAACTATATAACCCATTAGTAATGACTATGTCGCTCTGTGTCCCGTGATGTACGAGAAAGAAAACCACGTAGTTTCGTGTTTGTTGGCCGACAATTCTTTGCCTTTTGTATGCAAGACAAGTTCATGGCCAACGCCCTTCGGACAAAAGTCCTACGCTTTGTCCGCAGAAAATCCGATCTCCCACACAGGCAATTCACACTGCTCTCTACGAACCACTGCGGATGTCAATACAAAGTTAATGACCAGATCGGTTCGCAGGTCGCAGTGCGAACTGTAAGTTCAGCCAGGAATCGCATTGCATGGGTCTAAACACCCATACGATCCGATTCCAGTGCGGGGAAGAAAAGGTTCTTGCACCTTTTTCATGCAAATCCAATGCGAGTTCAGCCATACAACTGTATGGCTGAATTCGCATTGCACGGACATCGAATGTGATCGGCACAGCATTGCGGTGCGAATCACATGCGATGTCTGCGTTCGCAATAGTGTGAACCCAGGCTAAATGTAAAATCGCACATCAGCATGTTCAGGTGCCCATCATTTCAATGGCACCTAAAAACGCAGTGCGATTCTGCTGCGATTGTCATGCTGCAATTGCGCAAACCAAATCGCGCATTGCCCAAAAAAAGTTTGCAATTCCGCCCGCAATTTAAAACGCCTGTGTGTGAAGGGAGCCTAAGTGGCCAGATCACCAGATGAAAAAAGCAAGCAAGGCTAAAAAAGAAAACCAATGCAGCCACCACATCTAAAAACTGGTAAGCTGCAATATAATAAATGTTTGCTCTTGGGTCCAATACTGCTTTAGACTGGCATGTGAGATCTCCAACATTTCCACTTCTAGGGCTGCTTGTATACAGTGCCACAAAGCGTACAGTACAGTGTTGAGAAATTTTCTATAGCATATACAGCACACTCCAAAAGGCTCCTTTCACATTAGCGTGACTTCAAAATTGCGCGATTTCGACGTGATTTCAGGGAATGCCTGTGTAACTCGCATCAAAGTCGGACCAAAGTAGTGCAGGGACTACTTTGAGGTCAGCACGACTTGAAGTCGTACTAATATGAATGGTAGCCATTGGAAATCATGGGGAACGACTTGTCAAAGGACTTTGCAGTCCCAAGTGGTACAAGTGTAAAAGGGGCCTTAGGCTACATTCACATATCTGCAGATCGTTTGCTACATTCCGAGGTGGCTAAATGGACACAGCAACACTCTCTGCCATGGCTGTATACTAACTGATCGATTAACTGTGGCCAGTGTGCAGTCAGAACTCGCAGAAACGCTGACCATGGAAACTCACTAGGTGTTCAGGGTCAGCCAGGAGCTCGATTTCCGTGTAATTGCTTGAATGGGCAGCTACATGCAAACAGCAGCACCGGCCATTGATTTGTACAGAGTATAAACCTGACAGCGGCAGAGAGATGCTGCTGATCACATACAGTGTGTGGAGGAAGCATTTACAACCGACAGCAACAAATCGCTGCTATTTAGCCAAGTGACTGTACCCTTAGAGTGTTCTTTGTTCTCCATGTGTGTGTATGCGTCTCCACTGCTTTACTTCCACTTTTCAAAGCATAGTGGTAGATTATGTGGCTTCCACCAAAGACAAATCCAAATGGCTACAGAGACAAAGCGTAAGGTCGTCTCTGGGGCTGGATATGCATGGCTATGTACTTGGTGTAGTTTTCCATAATTGAAGAATATAAAACAAGAAATCTTATGGCGCTGTCTGAACGGTGGTACTACTACTAACTTGCTGTGTTTTTGCTTGTATGGACCTACTTTGAACATTCAATCACTTACAAAAATCATCAGCAAAAATGTGTCAGGGAGTATGAAGTCAGCTCACAGGATGGCATGTTATATCCCAATCCAACTAGGTAAGTACAGAAATGACAGCCAGAAATACTATCAAGGCTGAATACCTGGCTGGATTAGGCCATAAAAAGTCCATCCATGAGCAACTTACCAGCAGAGATTGTTGGATCATCAGAAGCTGGTGAAGTGGCTTGCTTCTCCAAGCCTTTAGTGCACCCTAGCCACATGTCCACGGCTTCTTCTGCTATAAAGGAGAATTGTGTCCATTGCTGCCTTACCCCTTTGACCACTATAGAGAAACAAACATTTCCTGCCCTTTTTCACCACTTTGGAGAAACATCTCCATTGCTTGCCCCTCCTTCCTTTGCTATGAAGCAACATTGAGTCCTTCACTACTGAGAAACACGTCCTTCCATGTCCATGTTCCTCACTACCTCTTTATATAACTATTGAGAAACACATGTCCCTTGTGGTTTTCTTTCAGCAGTATTAAGAAATACATGTCAATCAATGCTTCCTTTCACCACTATTGAGAAATACAGGTATTCCGTACGGGTTCATAGACCTGGATGCATGTGCGCCTGAAGGCCAGTTCACACCATAGAAACGCAGTCCAGGTGTGCGTTCCAGATGCTTTTCTGCATGCACATTTTTGACGTGTTTTTGATGAGTTCCAGTGTGTTTTTGATGCAGTCCAGTGCATTTTTCCGCCCTCTTTTTTCTTAACCTTAAAACAAGGACATGTGTGTTCCAGTGCGTTTAAGCGCGTTCCAATACAGTCCAGTGCAGGAAAAATGCAGCATTTTCTACTTTTTTTTCTGGAACTAGAATGCACACTGTAAGCACTTCTGTGAACTATGCCATTGGAAACCATATAACCTACTTCCCATGCGTTTTTAATGTAGAAAAAAAACGCACTGGACTACATGTGGTGTGAACTGGCCCTTAGTCCATGCACCCTCCCCGTGTACCTGTCCAAATCAGAGCTGCATTTGAGTCTGTACACAAAAACAGGATGCCTTTGTGCAGCTCTACACTGCTCTGATTGGATAAACACACAGCTTTTCATGCTATATCCAATGCACCTGTGTGAATGAGTCCTATGTCACTTCACACTTCTCTACTTCCTATACTAGGCAAATATACAATCTATACACTGTGCTGTACTTCACTATACACCACACTGCTCTACCCTTTACATTTGGGCTCTATGTTCTGCACCCCCCATTGTTCCCTACCTTGTGCTGTGCATTCTGTATTTCACACGTCTTCATTCTGTACACTGTACAATATATACTTCAATGACACTTTGATCCCTACTGTGCTCCAAGTAGGCACATTTGCTTTTTACTGAAAGCGGACCTTTCTCCCCTTTCCCTAAATTTTGCACATCTGCATGCTGACGAGAAATCGCCTAACACTTTTTTTTTTTTTACTTTGTTTGGCCTTACTTTTTAATTTTCGTCCTCTTAGTTTCCCTGAAGGCAGTGGTGACGTTACCCCAGGCACACAGATGACCCCTGGGAAGACATCATCACTGCCTCCAGGGAAATCCTGTACCTAAACGGAAAGATCCGGCAGTACTGTCGTACTGCGCATGTGCGAGAAAGCGCATAACGTCATGCACATTCATTCACACATTTGCCATATTAAATTACAGTCATTTAATGGGGGAAAAAAACCTTTACCCCGCCCGAGATCTTTGGAAGGTTTTTTTCCTCTTACAGATGCCTGCGTTACATAGCGCATGCATTAGATGAAAAACATGATGTCACGTGCGTCATCTCACACACACAGTATTACTGGTCATTTTAAAATGGCAGCACAGGAACAGATTTGCAGAGCGGAATGGGGAAAATGTTTTCTTTAATAATGTCAGTCATTTCCATATAGTGAAGTAGCATTTTTTCCTATGGGTACCAGTACCCAAATAATTAAAAAATATTGTCACAAGCTGTTATTTCCAAGATTAATAAATGTGAAGGCCAACCATATATGCATAGAGTTGTAGTTCAGACTGCAAGCCGAATGAGAGAATCAACTACATTCCTCCATCCACGCAAAGCAGTATGGATAGGGGTATCTCTCTGCTGCCTATTGTATTCTAACAGCCTGTAACTGCCACAGTGTGAAGTAGCAACTTCATCTTGGATGGCTGCAGTCACCATTTAATTTTCACGTGGCAATTTTCATTTTTCAATCGATGTGTCTCAAGCAGGGTGGTGATCATGCACCCACAGATCAAAATTTGCAAATTCGGACAAAACTTTAGCTGTGTATGGCCAGCTTAAGATTCCACCAAGAACTCTGTTTGCAGTAAATGGGAGTGATAATGATTAGTTTTAAAATGGGAAAAACAAGGTTACAGCCGATTATCAGTGGGCTGTAAATTCAAACTACTCTACAGGACTGGCTATTGTTAAAAAAAGAGGGCGAAAATGTAGAAATACATATACAGTATGTAAACTCTTTTAGGGCTTTTAAAGGTACCAAAGTAACATGTACAGTTAAAAATTACTCCAAATTTATCAAATTCATAAAATCTCAATTGCAGTTAAAAACATTGATATACAAGGATAATCCATTGTGAACACATTAGGCTCCAAGTAGAATCTTAAACATGTTTCGCCAGTCGTGGCTTCTTCAGGGAGAGTTAACTACAAAAAAGCATTCACATACTGTGCATGTTCAACATTTGGAAGATATCCATAAAGGATTATCAATGAGGTCACAGTCAAACATTCAGGAACACTCAAAAAATGTATATAAATTTCAGGATTGCATCAGAGCCACAGACTCACAGGTACTAGGTGGTATATTGGCACACTGCAGGAGAGCCACAGGAAGCTGCCCACCATTAGATACAATGACCACTGGAGGGTGCCCAAAAAACAGTTTAAGTGGTTCTAAACCCCCCCAAAAAAAAAAAAAAAATTAAACTGAACATTGTATCTAAGTCAGAAAAGGAGCAGAAATCTACTGTCCTCAGTCTGGCCGGGAAAAGACCATCCTGTCATCTGCAATCCTCTCTGCTTTTCTACAGTAAAAAATAAATAAATCAGACGCCTGAAAAAAAGAATAATTGTGTCGCCACCCCCCTCTCCTTTGAGTGACAGGCTTAATGAGGAGTCCAGCCACTGTATGCACTGCCAAGCCGTGCTAGGGACAATGCCGGGGGCATGTACAGCTGAGAAGGTAGTACAATGACATCATGACTCCGCCTCCCGAGCTCCAGGCCATGTACACGCCCACAAATCAGGAGATATACAGCGGGTTGAAACATGCAAAGGCATTAAAGGAAGTTCACCTTTGGGAACATGTTACATGGTCCACCCAATTTTAGGGTGGAACGTGTAGCATATGTTCCCAATACTGCAGCCGTTCCCTGCTGCCTTCTCTCCCCGTGACAGCAGTACAGGGAAAAGTTCCCCCTACTAGCTGTAATTTTTTTAAATCAGTGCAGCCGCGTGGGGCTCCGCCCACATGTCCGCATCATTCATACACAGAGCTCTGTGTATGAATGAACTACAAGTCCCAAAATCCTTTGCAGATGTCGACTTGTAGTTCTTAATGAACCACCATGGCGCTGTGGAGTACCGTGGCAGTTCATTGATTCATCCGGTCAGTGTATCTGCTTGCTGGTATGGGATGTACAGGCACAAAGATACACTGACAGGTCTGCAGATCGCTGGTGCAATGCTTTACAGGCTACAAAAATAAGAAATGCAAATGTATTTATTTTCTGATGTGAACTTTTTTTTTCAATTACTGAAGAATGCATCTTGTGCTTATGTTCATTCTACAAACTGTAAGCAGATGTGAATGCTTGATTTTTTATAGACATGGGGTTTACAACCACTTCAAGCTTCAGAGAATATGGGGGCATTTCACAGGAGCTGAGCACTGTTTGGGCCTCTTACATGGACTTGGGCACTAATGTACAATAAAACGCAGTACCCCACCAAGCTGCGTATTACTGTAGGTGTCCCGGTGCCTTTCCTTTACAGAACACACCGCAGCATACAATCACACTATAGCCATTTAGAAGTAATGTTTAATGAATTTATATTTTCTCTCACATGTTTAGAACTAAAAACCATTATTTCTTTTAGGCCCCTTTCACACTTGTGTGACTTTTCCTACAACTTTGGACATCAGAGTCGCATGACAAGTCATACCCCATGATTCCCAATGATAACCATTCATATCTGTGCGACTTCAAGGTAGTCCCTGTACTACTTTGATGCGAGTTGAGGTACATAGACCCCAAGTTTACACAGGCACTCCCTGAAATCGCGGCAAAATCACGTAAAAATAGCGTGACTTTCAAGTCGCGGCAGTGTGAAAGGGGCCTTAGTGGTGTAAATATGATATACAGCAGCCATCAAGAATTCCACTCACATTTTGTGAGTAGAATTTGAGGGCTGGTGAGAAAGAGCTGCTTGGCAGCGGGGGGCGAGCACCACCGGCAGGCGGGTTGTATGGGAGCCGTTCCAATCAGAGGGGAGGAGAGAGGAGAGCAGCCGGCGGCCGCATGATCAGAGCACGGGGAACTTCACAGCTTTCATTTCAATTGCTGTGTGTTCCACGCCGCGCGCCGTCCCTTACAGCTCTGGGACGGGTGACATGTATCAAAGTGCACGGACAAAGAGGAGGGTCTGTAAGGGACGGTGGGTGGCGGGGAACACACAGCAATGATACACCGCTCATACAGCGCCTCAAAAATGCGGCTAGCAGGACTTTTTTTACCCTCCTGCCAGCGCACCGCTCCAGTGAGAAATCCCTCGGGCTTTCACATTGGAGTGAAAGGAGAGGCTTTTTCAAGGCGCTTTGCAGGCACCATTTTTAGCGCTATAGTGCCTGCAAAGCGCCTCAGTGTAAAAGCAGCCTAAGATATACCAAAACCTTATAACGGGCATCACTAAATGGCGGACCGCGGGCCACATGCGGCCCGCAGCACTCTGCCATTCGGACCGCCGCGGTACCGCCATGTAGGAGCCTTTTCTTCCTCCTGCCGTCGCTCTGTAATCCTCACAGAGCCGACAGCGGGAGGCGGAACAATTCTGGGTGGAGGGCGGAGCTGGCCGAGGTTATCAAACAGGCGATTGGCTGCTAGGACTGTCCTTCATCCTAGCAGTCAATCACCTGTTTGTTACCTCGGCCCTCCATCCAAAACTGTCCCGCCTCCCTACCTGCAACTCCTCTCCTGCCCCTATCCAGACACGCTGTGCCTCCCTCCGATCTGCCTGTGTAAGGTAGGACAGTGAGGGGGGTGAAGTTAAGAGCTCACAACTGAATGTGGGGGGAGGATGCAGAGCCTCAGGATTGCAGTGACGTGGGGGGAGGGGCTGAGGACATCAAAGAGGGGGAGCTAAGGACTGTAATGTGGGGGGACTGAGGACTAGAATGTGGGGGGACTGAGGACTAGAATGTGGGGGAGCTGAAGACTAGAATGTGGGGGAGCTGAAGACTGGAGTGTGTGGGAGCTGAAGACTGTAATGTGGGGGGAGCTGAAGACTGTAATGTGGGGGGAGCTGAGGACTGGAGTGTGGGGGAGCTGAGGACTGGAGTGTGGGGGAGCTGAGCACTGGAGTGTGGGGGAGCTGAGCACTGGAGTGTGGGGGAGCTGAGCACTGGAGTGTGGGGGAGCTGAGCACTGGAGTGTGGGGGAGCTGAGCACTGGAGTGTGGGGGGAGCTGAGCACTGGAGTGTGGGGGAGCTGAGCACTGGAGTGTGGGGGAGCTGAGCACTGGAGTGTGGGGGAGCTGAGCACTGGAGTGTGGGGGAGCTGAGCACTGGAGTGTGGGGGAGGCTGAGGACTGGAGTGTGGGGGAGGCTGAGGACTGGAGTGTGGGGGAGGCTGAGGACTGGAGTGTGGGGGAGGCTGAGGACTGGTGTGTGGGGGAGGCTGAGGACTGGTGTGTGGGGGAGGCTGAGGACTGGTGTGTGGGGGAGGCTGAGGACTGGTGTGTGGGGGAGGCTGAGGACTGGTGTGTGGGGGAGGCTGAGGACTGGTGTGGGGGGGGCTGAGGACTGGAGTGTGGGGGGGGCTGAGGACTGGAATGTGGGGGGGGGCTGAGGACTGGAATGTGGGGGGGGGCTGAGGACTGGAATGCGGGGGGGGGGGGGGGCTGAAGACTGGAATGCGGGGGGGGGGGGGCTGAAGACTGGAATGCGGGGGGGGGCTGAAGACTGGAATGGGGGGGGCTAAAGACTGGAATGCGGGGGGGGGCTGAAGACTGGAATGCGGGGGGGCTGAAGACTGGAATGCGGGGGGGCTGAAGACTGGAATGCGGGGGGGGGGGGGCTGAAGACTGGAATGCGGGGGGGGGGGGGCTGAAGACTGGAATGCGGGGGGGGCTGAGGACTGGAATGCGGGGGGGGCTGAGGACTGGAATGCGGGGGGGCTGAGGACTGGAATGCGGGGGGGGGCTGAGGACTGGAATGCGGGGGGGGGGGCTGAGGACTGGAATGTGGGGGGGGCTGAGGACTGGAATGTGGGGGGGGGGGCTGAGGACTGGAATGTGGGGGAGGGGGCTGAGGACTGGAATGTGGGGGGGCGCTGAGGACTGGAATGTGGGGGGGGGCGCTGAGGACTGGAATGTGGGGGGGGCGCTGAGGACTGGAATGTGGGGGAGGGCTGAGGACTGGAATGTGGGGGGGGGCTGAGGACTGGAATGTGGGGGAGGGGGCTGACTGGAATGTGGGGGGGCGCTGAGGACTGGAATGTGGGGGAGGGGCTGAGGACTGGAATGTGGGGGGGGGCTGAGGACTGGAATGTGGGGGGGGGGGCTGAGGACTGGAATGTGGGGGGGGGGGGCTGAGGACTGGAATGTGGGGGGGGGGGGCTGAGGACTGGAATGTGGGGGGGCTGAGGACTGGAATGTGGGGGGGGCTGAGGACTGGAATGTGGGGGGGGGGCTGAGGACTGGAATGTGGGGGGGGCTGAGGACTGGAATGTGGGGGGGGCTGAGGACTGGAATGTGGGGGGGGGGCTGTGGACTGGAATGTGTGGGGGGGCTGAGGACTGTGATTTGGAGGGGGGACTGAGGAGAGTAATGTGGGGTTATGATGTTAATAGGGGCAGAGGACAGTACTGTGACCTTTTTTTTTTAATTGCGCTGCACCAAGCCACATTGTGCTGCAGCAACATGTCGTTTGGCGCATGCGAAAATGCATGACAGGGAACCGAAATGAGATTCGGACCTCTGCTATAAGAAAATTTTACTGACCGGACCTCGGCGAATTGTAAGTCAATACCCCTGCCTTATAATATGAGATCAAACATAAACACTTTCAATTTGTATGTGATCAGGCAGGACCTTGTATTACATAGTTGAAGGTAAATCTAAAAGAAATTGAACAAGAAAATTGTATAATGTATGGCCAGCCTAATGCCGCGTACACACGATCGATTTTCTCAACGGTGAAAACACCGTTGAGAAAATCGACGGGAAAAACGAGGAACGGCTTGTTCCCCTACACACGGCCGTTTTTCCCGTCATTTTTCTTTTGGTCGAGAAAAACGACCGTGTGTAGGCTCCCCGGCAGTGTTTCCCTATGGGAAAACTGCCGCGGAAAAAAATGCCGTGAATCACAACGAGAAAAATTAGAGCATGTTCTAATTTTTCTCGTCGTGATTAATGCCGTTTTTCTCGTCGGGAAAATTACCAAAAGCCCACACACGGGCGTTTTTTTCGTCAAAGAGAAAAAATTTAATTTTTCCCGACGAGAAAAATGGTCGTGTGTACGCGGCATTAGTGTAGAAATAGTGTCATAAACACTCCTTGTACCCATGTGGATAGTTGGCATGTAAAGAGGAAGTGTCCAACTAAGATGGACAAGTATTAGCAGTTGTATACATTCATAAGGGACTCCAAATATACCTCCATACTCAAGTGAAGGTGGAGATATTATGGTCTAAAGAGGACATATAAACTTAAAGCTGGCCATACATCATACAATTTTCTTGTTTAATTTCCTTCAGATTTACCTTCAACTATGTAGTACAAGGGCCTGCCTGATTGCATACAAATTAAGTGTTTAGGATTGACCTCATATTATATGGTTTTGGTAAATCTAAAAGAAAATTGTATAATGTATGGCCAGCCTTAAAAATTCTGTACGAGACACAATCGTTCAATTTTCGTATAGTGTGTACACAACTTTCCATATCCGATTCAGACTTTGCGAAGGGACAAACTTTTTTCTTGTACGTACACAGAACAAACGATTTTCGTTGAATACCGTTTTCGTACACGAAAAATCTGAATCGAAAGACTGCGCATAATCAGAAAAAACAAACAACAAAATAAAGCCTTTGTCGTACATTATTTCCTTCCTCGGTTCCAACTTGCTGTAAAACGAGGAAAATCGCACAATCATTCACCTGATTTTCTTGTGTGTGTACCAGCCTTTAGACTCTTTTTACATTTTTGGATTTATTGCACCCAGTGGGTTTTGAACAATGTGATAAATACTGACAATTACAAGGAGGATAGTAATGTGAATATAGAACACGCTAATATGTTTACGAGACAAGAATGGTCTGCACAAGTCTACTTTTTTTGTTGTTGATGTTTTAATAGCATTTTTCATTGTGTGATTAAACATTTTGAATGTAGATAATATTTGTAATACAAAAGAACCGTTGACAGTATTTTTTTTCATGCTAGGTTTACCTTAATGAACTAATTCTGCATGCCCTACAAACATAGGCCAATTTGTAGTAGTGTCTGTTCACCCCAAAGCTCAAACACATATGTGTGTGCATGTGTATATATATATATACTAACAATGTCAGTAGAGCAGCAGATGATGTCATTAGGGCAGAGACTGGTGTCACTAGGCTAGTGGATGGTGTCAACTGTTTTATTTTTTTTACAATTTTTTTTTTAGGAGCCCTGTTAGGGGGCTTTGGTGAAATATCAGGAGTCTAAACAGGGGGAATCTGCATCACACATGGGTGATTAGGGTGTGCCCAGGCACACCCTGTGCGCACACCTATGGTCTTGTTCCAAGTTTTATGTAGGTATTCTGAAATGGAAATCTCTTATGTTGCCTACTTAGATGCCTTCTATGCTGTTAAGCCGTGTACACACGATCGGTTTTACCAATGAAAACAGTCCGATGGACTTTTTTCATCGGACAAACCAATCGTGTATGGGCCCCACCGGTCTTTTTTCCATCGGTGTTAAAAAACAGAACGTGTTTTAAATTTATCAGATGGAAAAAAAAACGATAGCAAATTACTATCGTCTGTGGGGAACTCCATCGGATAAAAAACCCACGCATGCTCAGAATCAAGTCGACGCATGCTCAGAAGCATAGAACTTAATTTTTCTTGGCTCTGAGTGTTTTACGCCACGGCGTTTGGGACGATCGATTTTTTGACTGATGGTGTGTAGGCAAGACTGATGGAAGTCAGCTTCATCAGATTTCCGATGGAAAAATCCATCGGATTAAAATCCATAGGAAATCCGATCGTGTGTACAGGGCTTTAGTGTATGTTTTTCCACCAGTGATGAATAACTTTTAGTCATGTTTGTGTAACCACCCGTGTTGTTACATCCAGGACAGACCCATTGCATAGACAAGAAGACAAGCCTGGTTTCCAATGGTGTTAGTTCATGCCACGGCATTGCTGTGGGGTGTACTGAAAAAAAAAAAAAAGTACCGCATACAGGACTGTACCGACATTTCAATAAAATTCTGTAATGAACAAAAATAAAAACAGTGCAATGCGCATCGGCACACTGTCTTACAGCACACACTAGCAAGCAGCTGTACTTTTAGCCCTAAAAGGAAACGTTGTCCCCGTTTCATGTGAATTTCTATATGCTTTGCTTATAGAAGCCTGCTAGTCACACAACTCAAGTTATCAGAGTAGTGACTGCCCATCTTCAGATTAAAGCGGAGTTCCAGTCTCCTGTGAATTTTTTTTAATTCAGCAGCTACAAAAACTGTAGCTGCTGACTTTTAAAAAAAACAGTTACTTACCTGTCCCACAATCCAGCGGTGTGCTCACCCTAGCCGGTTCCACCTGTGGTCTTCTTTCCTCGGCGCCGGCATCTTAACTATAAGCACATGGCTGTGACAGCTTGCGGCTTCACAGTTGGGTGTCCGCTGCGCATTGTGAATGGTCAAAGCAGCAGTCTGGGATCGGTCACGTGTCCCAGAAGACTGAAAGGGGGGGGGGAACCTCCGGCTTCCGATTGCCCAGGCGGTCGGAGTGGAAGTGAGAGTGGGTACCTGTCAAAATCGGGTACTAGCTCCTCAAAAATGCCAATTCTTCAAGAGAAGCGGGGGAAGAGTCCTTAAAGCAGAACTTCCCCATTTGGAGCTCTGCTTTAAGTTGTCTCATAAGAAACCAGACAGGCCACAACTGTGTCTGCTGTGCCATCATGTTAGCTAACCCATAGTGCTCTGGGAATTTAGTTAAACATTGAATGTGTATTTGTGAAATAAAGATTGTGTAAAGTTGTTTATACAAATAAACATGCACATTCTCTTTATGATCAAACACTAAAGCATGCCTTTCACAGTCCAATTCAAGTAATGCAGTATAGTCAGCCTTGGCTTGCATTTACCAAGCCATATGGGAGATAACAACGGGCTTACAAGAGGAATTATGTACACCCAAAGTAACAGTTATTGAGAGTCAGGGAGAAAGAACTGTTTTCTCAGCAAGATGTGATGCAAGAAGAAGCGAGTGGATCTCTTACTACCTGCCAATCATGGTGAGAAATCTGAAGACCTACAAACAACCTAGTATACAATTGATACAAATTTAGGTTGCACGAATGCACAAGATTAGTACTACGGAACTTTTTGCCTGAAAACAAAACGCCTAGGTGTGAACAAAGAATAAAGGGAGACAATACAGCAACAGCTCTCCTGTGAGCTTACAATCTCAACTCAATGTTTCACTTTTGACCATAGAGACTAAGAAATTTCGAAGAAGTGCAATGGAAATTTTGTCTTGAACGAACACATTTCTAACAGGGAAAGTGGTTTTTGTTTGGTAAAGTCCATTCATTCCAAGCTTGAATGTTTAAAGCAAACAAGATTTGTAAGTGCTTTTGAATGACATTCATCAAGTCAATAAATGTACTGAGAATATTTGTACTAATGTTTGTATGAATGTTGGTTGGAAAATCCACTAGTGTATAGTCAGCTTTAGGCACCAGATCATTGCCCAGGAACCTGTATGCTGTAATAGTTATGAACTGGCAGCTATATTCAGGGAATACATTCCCTTTAAATGCAATTATAAACTGTTAAATCACAAATTCATTCACACAGTCATATATCAACTTTTAAAGATTGTGTCTGTTGATCCCTCCTTCACAAATAATTGATTCTCTGTAAAGAAATATTATGTCAGCTGCCCCCTAGAGGCTTCTCCAGGGGAATAAATGGTAAAGCTGAATTCCAGAAGTTCAGCCACTTTATAAAAAGGTCAGACACACTAGGAGTTAAGGCCAAGAAGGTTCATGACATCTCCTGAACTTACCTCTTAGTTATATCTCACAGGGTTATGGCTCTGCTGGTGTTACACTCTGGGCTGTGAGCGAGGAGAGAGAGGCACACAGAGGAGCTACGCCCGCCCATTCCCTCCACTCCCCATTCAGAGAAGCCTTTGTATTTTGTGAATGAGTTCACATAATACAAAGGCTTCTGTGATTAGGTAGGAGGGGAGGGGCAGGCATAGCAGCTGCACAAATCTAATGTTGAAGATACTTAGACCTGAAACATCAGAGTCAGGTTCCCGGAAATACCATGATAACCGTTCTCCAGAAGTTCAATAAAACTGTCAGATGTAAATGATAGAAATAAGCCCAGAAGATGTCAAGTAGCTCCTTGGAATTAACTCACAGTGTGCCTTCACTTTACAAGGGATCTGAATTACTGGAATTCAGCTTTAATGTTACAGTCAGGGACAGTGAGAGATTTGCTGAAAACCTAAAACAGTTCTGCCAAGGTTAGGGAAGCTTTACTTGCCAGTGTTCTACAAACTTTGGCAGAGGCTAAAGAAATGCAGTGTAAAAGAGAAATTTGGTGTTCTATGTATGTCCAACAGAATATTCGCTTTCAGATTTTGACAAACTTATCATTTTTAAATGGTGCTCTCAACAAAATCAGACTTGCATGCAATATTGTATAGAGCACATGGTATCAAAACAAAAGCAAATTAAACTTGGCATACAAAAAATCTTTGCGCTCCAAAATCTCTATACAAGGCATGCAGCGCACAAAGGAAAGTAGGTGCTCAAGGTCTAAAGGCATTCAAAATTCAATGGCCCACAGTAACCCAACACCAGGTCCATAGTTAGAAGAAAAGGGGAATCGGGAACCATCAGGTATGTGACGGTTTAATATAAAATGCAATGAATTTTATTTGTAGTAAGATTCCTAAATGTACCTGTGGCATGAGTGAAACCTCTGTACAGGTGCTACTGTATTGATAAATTATAAATAGAAATAAAGGGAACGTTCTAATGTCTCACAATCCTATGAAAACAGAAGGGTCCGAAACTAGCTGCCCTTTTGCCAGAAAACCCAGGTAGCAAATATTGTTCCATTTCTATTGAAAGTGTTTTGCTAATCTTTGTGCCCCCAACTGGAGAGATTTCACAAAACTTCCTGTCCTGACTAATACAATGATTGAAAAATACTTCTTGAGTAAAAATATCATAGATGTTCTCTCTTCTACACTGTCTAAAACGTAAAAAAAAAAAAAAAAGTTGCAGGCATACCTCTTGTCAAAAGAACAAACTGTTTAATTGCCACTAGAGGGAGACATTGCATCACTAATGTGCAGACTTGTAAGCAAGAGAACATCAAGAGGGAAAATTAGATCTATGAAAGGTCTAATGTGTTGCTATGGGCTGCAGCTCTCTTTGTTCTCCAGTAGTCCAGAGTTGCCTCGATCGAGAAAAAACATTTCCTTACAATGGATTATACGCACAGTACAGCAAAGAACATTTTTCACCAAAGTACCAGACGACTTAGATCATTTTCCAACAACATAACCCTTGTGAAGCCAATACTGTCAAAATACTAATCCTCAAAGTCTCTGCCCATTTGGCAAAGCTATAGCTAGGCATGCGAGACCACTGAATCCCATCATCCTTACAAAAACATTAAAGTGCTTATGTACAGGCAGTCCCCAAGTTACGAACATTCCACTTGCGAACGACTCCTACTTACAAACGGGAGGCTGCGTGACGTATCTGCAGTTCTGCGCATGCATGGCCACTTTTGGACGGCGGCACATTCGGTGGAACATCAGAAAACTACGTATCTGCCGTTCTGCGCATGCTGTTCCGACTTACGAACATATTCGACTTAAGAACAAACCTACAGTCCCTAACCCGTTCGTAACTCGGGGACTGCCTGGTATTAGGAACACAAAACAAGTTGTAACTCACCGTCCTGGAAGACACGTTCCACATTGAGTCCATAGGTGGCACATGTTTCATAGTAAGTGCATCGCTTGAGGTCATTGGAAAGCTTTCGTGCACGGGAATCATCGATTACGCGGGGGTTAGTGCAACTAATGGCATCTGAAAAGACAGATAAAATAAACATTATTGTTGGGGGGCACAGGGGTAGGTTCTGGATCATGTTATACCCTAAATATGGCTGTAATGTGTAAACCCTCACCTTGTAAAACATCCCATTCAATTTAAAATAAAAATGAAAGACAAAACATTTTTGTATAGATATCAAAAAAAAAATCTAAATATATTTTTTCCCTTTTTTATAAGCGATCACATTCCAAGCTGCATAAGAGCTGGGGAAGGAGAAGTAACCCTTGTTATGCATCACGTCAAAGTATTTGGATACGGAATGATTTTTAAAACCCTTTCTGATATTACTTATATGTTCCCTTATTCTCACCTGTAGGGCCCGTTTGGTCCTGCCCACGTACATGTGTCATCTGCCTATGTCCTGTGGAAAATGTGTGCAATTCACAAGACTGGCTGTACAGAATTACAAACACAAACTAAAACACAAAGTTCAAATACAGGTTTACTGTTTTGCATGTCAAAAGTGTTTGTAATTCTGTACAGTCAGTCTTGTGAATTGCACACATTTTCCATAGGACATAGGCAGATGACACATGTACGAGGGCAGGACCAAACGGGCCCTACAGGTGAGAATAAGGGAACATATAAGTAATATCAGAAAGGGTTTTAAAAATCATTCCGTATCCAAACACCCTTCCAATACTCTATATTTGGGGATAGACAAGTATAGACCCCATTGGAGAGGTAGTTGTTTGGTGAGGGAGATTTCGAAACAGAAGATGGCTTGGGTATATAGATTGAGAACATATGTTCCTTATGGCCTTAATGTTGATGTTGACGTCAATGCATTTATTAGCAATTCATAGAGTTGTATTAATTCGTCTTTAATCAACATTTATCATTACAGAAACACACAAAAAAAGACAAGCACATAATAATAATAAAAAAAACATAGGCTATTCAAGCATTTTCAATTGCCTTTGGCTTCCGTCATTTCTAGAGCAGGAAAAAATAAATGTTTCATTCCCAAAGCTAGAAAGACACAAAAACCATTCAAATGAAAACTATATATATATCCCTCACTATAGGTAACCCCCCCCCCCCAAAAAAAAACACTGCACATGAGGACCGACCCACAGAGCAGGGTCCTCAGAGGGGATGAACATTAGCCAATAAAACAAGGAATATAATAATAAAGGAGGAAAAGGGAAAAAATAAATTCAAAAGCAATTCATAGCGTTAATTTAGATAAACTCATATTTGTGAACTTGCATCTGAGTCTCAGACTGCCCACAGATTTCTGAGAAATTAAAAATGTATTAGTTTGTAGTTTTTACTAACTTCATTGTGTGTTGTAATTTTTTTTTAATATACTAGTGGTTCATAAACAATCCACTAGGTGTCACTGCTGAAAGTTTCCATCAGATGACACCCTAATGTGAAGTTCCTTCACTTCCGGGCAGAAAGTTGATTTTTATTTTTAACAAGGGCTTATTTTTAATGAGGGTTCGTCTAAATCCACCTATTTTGGTGGTCTGTAGGTTATAAAGTATTTATGTTTCATTGCCGTTTTTATATTTTTTAGTTATATTATGGCAAAGGTGGGAAGAGCGCATTATTACTGCTTTTGTTAAGTTTGTATAGTTTTTTGGAATTAAGTTTTTGGTTAGAAGAATCCCCTTTGACCGAGTTTAGTTCCAATCAATGGAGATATCTGTTCTATGGAGTATGCCGATTGGATTCACACTTAATGTGGGATACAAATTTTATTTTATTTTTAGATATAGGATTTTTATAATGAGGCTTAGTTGCAGTTTTCAATATGGCCGACTGAGGCTCAGATCGAGGCTTGGCCATCTGGGTGTTGTGTGATAACAACACAAATTCAGAACAAGGCTTGGCTTTTGTGCAGTGTATAAAGTGTGGCCATGCCCCTAGACGACGTCATCTTGTGACAAAACGCGTAGGTAAGAGCCACGCGCTGACGTCACCAATCCCATACGTACCCTAGAGGATGGGTTGTTTTTGTGTGGTGGCCGAAACAAGAGACATTAAAGGCACTTTGTACCAGCGGCAGCTGTAAGTGCATTACTTCTATTTAAAAATTTACAAGGATTTTACACTATGTGGAGCACTTTGTTCTTTTGAGATATCATCATATCCTCCACGGCACCAAGGGGTGAATTTGTTGGTAGACCATCTGGACCTGGAGAAAGGCCTTGGCTGGGCTAAAGCCACAAGCGCCAACGATCCTTCGTAATGAGGGATCAACTGGAGCTGGTAAGCCAGCCTTTCAGCTGTTGGTGAAAGCACTGATATTTAAATCACTTCGGTGGTGGATGGTGGAGATCGTTACTAAGAGTTATTTTCACATCATTTGTGGACTGATTTTCATCAATTTATTTTCACATTGATGTCACAATATCTGTGGACTGTTCGAATCATCTTATGCGTTTTATATATGATTGAATAGCGCAACCTATATATTTAATTTTTTTTACATGTACTGTAGTTTCTGATTAAGCCATTCAACTTCCTCGTTCAGCAATACAGATTTTTCAACCTCCTCATTGGACAGGGAAACCGCTTTTTCACCTTCATCCAATGAGCAGGAGCTGACCTCAGATGCAGTACATCGAACCCAGGAAGCAACAAGGTTATACCAGGAAACGGCAGCATGATCTTACTGACTGGTAGAGGCAAGTATAGCACAAAAAATGGCCACATTTTCAAATCCTTTGGGAGTCAAACATTTTTTATGATAGATGGATGTGTATCCAAACATAAATAAAATATTCCCTCAAATATTTAAAAGAATCAGAAAAAAAAATATTCCCTCACAAGATAAATCCCTAGGTCGCAACCGCTATTCGGTTAAATGACGTGGATGACATTTGCGTTCACTGCAAAAGCAATAAATGCCCACATAAGTAAATTCTAATTCTAAGCGATTGCAAACCTGTGAAAAAGTAATCGTTGTGCTAATTTGTGCCCTCATCAAACTGATGTAACCTTATCTTAATTTTCTGTATATCAACACAGACATGCGGGAATCCCTCCTGTCCGGCCATTGGCTTCTCCTGGCAAGGGAAACGGTGAGAAGGTGATTATTGCTAGCAGCTATAGCAGCCTCTAGCAATAATCACAAGAGAATCCAGCAGGCTGGTTGTATCCAAGTTGATCGATCCATCAACTTGGTACATTTTGCCTGCCCATTAAGGGTGTGAATCTCGGCCGGTTCCTGCTGAACCAGCCAAGATTCAAACCGTGTATGGCCAGCCTTAGAAATGTAGAAGCTTTCCTTCTGGATTGTATGTTAATGAAGGATAGCGAAGTGGGTCCTCTGTTAATTTTTTTTTTGGTTTGGTTGTTTTTTTGTTTTTTTTAGGTATGCTGTGTAAACGGGCAAACAAACATATAGTGGGGTTTTCTCAACTTTAACTGCAAGAGTGAAACACTTTAAAACCCTACCTGTCTAAATAAAAATATATATAACATGTTAGGATAGACTATCAAACCTATAACCAATAAATCATATAATGTGTGCAACAGACATCGCCAAAATAAAAAACATAAAACAAAACTCTGGGTATCTAAGTTATTTAGGGACAAAAGGCCTTATTATCTAAGTGGTTAAAAAGAAATCTATTTGTAAACCCAGATTGTAATGCAGTTAGCTGTATGTCCAGTAGATGGAGCTATGTGCACACATTTGGAACTCAAGCAGACAGCATTGAACAGCTGATTTGTGGGTGCTGGATTTACTCACCCTGAGTTCCCACCAGAACCATGGGGATCTCGTTGGTGTTGCGGTAGTTGGCAAGGCGGCTGTAGTAGTGATAGACTGTCTGGAAACTGATCTCATCCTCCAGGCTGAAGACAAAAATCACAGCATCCACCCACATAGCAAACTAAAGAAAATAAATATTTTTTAGCGCAAAACAAAATAAAAAAACAAGACTAGAAAGTTAAATGTGTACACAATAGCTTAAGACAGAAGATAAAGGGAAGATCAATGTTCTAGGTCTAACACAACTCATAATAAGGAATATTAATGACACATAATAGAGATAAAGGACCAATCCCAGAAGAGATGATATTAGTGAATGAATGACGTTATCCAGGAAACATTGTGTGCTGAGCCGTCATATTCTGCTCACTTTATCTCACATAAAGATCATTCATCCTGGGCTTTTTGAGCAGGACTCGGTTCTCAAAAAATATTGGAGCTACGCTTTAAAGTGTATTTGCTGCCAATTTTATTTTAATAGATTGGTTAAATTCTTATTTTAATGCTCTCTTTGACCCTGATGACGAGATTTGATCTCACTTCCTGTTCTACTGACATAATTGTTCTTATGTACAGGAAGTTTGGCAAAATCTCCCCAATGGGGCTACATACAGCAATGCAAACATGACATGATTTTCTGTAGAGTACGGGAAGGTTAGAGCTCCTTTCATCTTGTTATTGCCGTCTTTGTAGATTTTTCCTCTCTTCCTTGTCATGGTTACAACATTGTCACCTGGATGTACTCTATCTATATAAGCAGCAGTGGAGGTGGAACAGAGATATTTACAAATGATAAGAGATATGTGTAATTAAAACTGAACAAAGACTATGGGGGAGATTTAGGGCCAGTTCACCCCAGATGCAGTACCGTACAGTTTTGTGCGCATTTTTTCTGCACTAAAAATGCATGCACAGTGTTTTCCATGTATTCCAATGGCTCTTGTTGGCTCTAGTTCACACCATGCAGTCAGTTTCTGCAGAAACTGACCGGAAACTGACTGCATGGTGTGAACTAGAGCCAACTAGAGCCATTGGAATACATGGAAAACACTGTGCATGCATTTCGTGCAGAAAAAAAGCACACGGAACTGAACAGAACTGCGTCTGGTGTGAACTGGCCCTTACTAAAACTGGAGCACTCAGAATCTGGTGCAGCTGTGCATAGTAACCAATCAGTATCTAACCTCAGCATGTTCAATTTAGCTTTCACAATAAAACCTGGAAGCTGCTTAGTTTCTACACAGAACTGCAACAGATTACATACCCTCCAGTTTTAGTAAATAGCCCCCTATGAGGAAGGCTGAAGATGTGTAACCTCAGCACGGTCATTTCCAGACCACCTGGCCTTCAGTCAGATCAGCTGCCTTGTGTACTCAAGAAATACCCAGACCAAATACAAAAGCCCTGGACAGTAAAGTATAATAAAGGCAAAACTTTTCTTTTAGTTTTGGACAGAGTGAAGATGGATTAGAACACCAATTAGGCTTTTGCTGTCTGTGTCCTCATTAAGGAGATTCCCCCTCTCTATTTGTCCTGTTTATCGTTATCATTGAAAGTAAAAGAAAATTAGCAATGCACCGAAATTTTGGCCGGCAAAAATCATCAGCCGAAAATACGGTTTTCAGCCTTGTGCCGAAAGAAATAAAGGTGCCAATAATGGCGGCCGAAAACGCCAGCGATTTTACTACGATTCTACCGTAGTTATGGTGTGTTTTTCATGTGACTCGAAAAATGCACCAAAAGCACAACACTGGTGCATTTTTGATGCGTTCTTGCTGCATTTTAAATTGGGAGGTGCATTTTTGGTGTTTTTTTTTTTTTAACCAACCAAACATGCACCAAAAATGCAGCAAGCAGGATTTTTAACACCGCTTCAAAAAGGTGCCGATAATGGCCGACAAATTCATATTCATTTAAAACTCATGATATTAATTAAAAAGTCGAATATAAATACAATTATTTATAAAAAAATATATACCGTATATATTTTTTTTAAATGTCAATTTCGGTTTCAGCCTGAATTTTTGGTCTTGGCAGCGAAATGTTTCATTTCGGTACACCTCTAAAGAAAATCACACATTTTTGCGTTGTCTCCAGAAAAGTAATAGAGGGGAATTCTAGTTCTGGTGACCCCAAGGGATACCCTTAATTTGCAGGGTTTTCCTCTCACTTCCTGTTTGGATATGGGACAGGAAGTGAAGGGAAATCTCCCCAATGGGACAGAGATGGAGAAAATACACCTTTCAAGGAATTATAACCCTCTCTTACTCTATCCAAAATGGGGGAAAAAAAAAAAGTTTTGCCTTTAGTTCTTCTTTAAGTTATGACACTATTTGTATTCAAGTTAAATATTCCTGTTCATAAGGGAGATGGGTTAACTACAGAGGGAAGAACAACCATAAAAGTTCACTTGACATGAAGACATCTTACTTGTGCTTCTGGCGGTCCACCTTCATCACGGATGAGTAGGAGGTAGCTCTGTCCATCAACTACAATCTCCTTCTTGAATCTCCCACCTGTCACAGACAATACCATGTTAATCAGTGTCACAAACCGTCAAGCTTACAGGGCAGGATATGAATGGAAGAAGAGACGAAAGGAAACCGTGGATCTTGCTTGTAAAAGACTCTCATGCACAGGAGCGTGGTAAGGACAAGGAACACAAAGCTACCAGGGTTCCAGCAGGGACACCCCTGTACACCTTTAGCTAAAAGACCACTAAACCCCAACAAACAACTAGCTCATGTAAAGTGTTTCTGATAACAATCATGTATGGATAAAGCTTCAGAAGATTATCAGATGATGAGGGTATAGTGGGGGAAATACAAAGTTGTCCTCCAACCCACAGTCATGCAGGATACCTATGAAGTGTCATTTTTGGTGCCACCTTTGTTGAAAATGTACAGACGTTGGTACTTTTCCATACATAGCTGTGATTATAATCAGTGGCTTATTTTGTTATAGCATTGTGATATTTTAGGTGTGGTTTTTAGTGGGCAATTTATTTTCTGGAGGCATCTCTTCATTGCAGATTATTGGGTGGCACTGGCTGAGTGTGCTTATTGGGTGTGATCGCTCTCCATTCAGTGTATGGTTCTGGTAGCTGCATAAAGCTCCCTATACACTAGGTCCATACAGTAGCTCACCAGATGTGTTCTCCTGTAGCAGGATATCCTTTCACAAACAAAATCCATGTGGTTAGTATTCTACAATATAGATGAATAAACTGTGCCAGAGCCCAGCAATCAGGGCAGAGCTGCATTTCACAACTGGTTTCCCAGACCCTTGATATTTAGTAAAATGCCAAATGGTAGTGTGACTTATACCCAGAAAGGTGGTTTTTCTTTATATTCTGCAGCACTGCCCTGAACAGACGACTCATAAAACACACGGTGTCACACAGAATGAGAAAGTCACCACGGGACAAGGTGAATCTTGATGAATGGGAAGATGGAACAAAAAGTACAACAAAGCCACCCGTATACCCCAAACCTTTATCCCAACAAGCAAGCCTCACCTGAAGACAACACAAACGCACAGTGCTACATAGAAAAGCCCAATATTAATACCGTTCCCTTATCTACCACTATTTTATTCCACCATTTACTAATAAAAAGAAGAAAATACACACTCCTTGTGATCCAAGTTACTGCTTTATAATAAATGGAGTCTGCGATCACTAAAAATGTGTACACAATAATTCCTGTTGAATTGGTCACATAAGCTTCATAATAAAGTAGAACTGTGGCTGGGCTAACATTCAAATATTTACGAACAGTAAAAAAGCTTTAAAACAAGTCTTCTCTGATACTCAACGTTTACAGCACTTTTAGGACTCATTTACATAGGTGTGTGACTTTACACAGGATCTCGCTGGTAGATCTTACTGCAACCTCTCTGCTATGCTTACATGTAGTAGTGACTCGTAATACAGGGCACAGGGGCTCCGCCCCCCCCCCCCTATCTCGGTGTCTGGCCCCTAAACCACATGCGGGGAGCCGGGTGCATTGGAATCCAATGGGTCCTCTTTTGAAGCACATGATTAGAGCCAGAGGCTCGAATAGGCTTCAAAAAAGGGTGTGCTAGGGGCAGAGAGTAATTGACCCGACCGACGGGGGGTGTTGGGGGTAAGGGTGTCTGGGGGTGCATTGTTTGCCGCCACAGCCACCCCCCCCCCCCAAAATACTTACATAAATGGCACCTATTGCCCACCACTGCGGCTCAGGGCCACCTGCACCTCTGAATACACAAGACTGATGTTAACATGTCCACCATGAGCTGGTCATTCATGCAGTAGCGGTGCATGAAAGGACCTCGGCCGATTCTGAATGACCAAAGGCCAGGCACAGTATAAAGGACTAATTTGGGGCCTTGATGACCCTGAACAGCAGTTGCAGCCAATAGGGTGCCGTAAAACTATATGCATGTAAATATTACATTTACTTTCATACATCATAAAATACACCCCCGGAACGTAACCATGTCCTAGTCTCTTACACTTCTGAACTCAGCGGAACATTACTCTGTTCAGCAAAGCTGTCTGAACAGGCCCATAGCCATCCTGGGTGCGCAGTACAAAAGTATGCATTGTATGCATCCGTATGTGGTGTTTTTTTATGCTTATCTGAAAGAAGCCTTTATTTTATTATTATTATTTTAGAGAAGTGTGGGAATGGCAAAAGATTAAATCATACTTAATAGATGACTGCAACACTCTCTACCCTGAGAACTGAGCGATCAAACACTGCTGATTACTCAGTTCTCCCCTCTGCTCTAAGCAGAGAGCGGTGACTGTCAGTCATCGATTCTCTGCTCTGCCCCTCCAGTGATCATTGGAGTGCTGGGCTGTGCAGGTGCTGGCTCAGGCTCTCAGCGGAGCAAAGTGCTGGGACTAGACTTGGACGTTACTGCTTCTCTTGTGGAATTTGAGGGCAAATTATTCCACAATGCCTACAGCTACAGAGATCAGTGAGGACTTATTTTAAAGCCTATTTTCTGCTGGTTAAGACTATATAGTCTTTGAACGTCCACAGCCTGGTCACATTTCTTCTATGAGCATGAATAAGAGCAGCAGAGAGGGATAAAACTATCTATCTACTCACGCCCCGTGGTTATCACGGAGATGACTTGCTGTAATGCTTTGGCACTTCTAAACACATATACTCGAATTGCTGAATAACCAGGATACAGGACACACATGGACAGTTACTAGAAGCACCACTGAAAACAGATGCTGGCAGCACTCCATTAATGCCTTTTCTGTTGTTGAAATTGTTTTATAAACAAGGTGAGCATTACCTGGCACATATATATACTGACTGGCCATTCACCTGTTCAATTGCTTGGTAACACAAATTGCTAATCAGCCAATCACATGGCAGCAACTCAATGCATTTAGGCATCTAGACGTAGTGAAGACAACTTGCTGAAGCTCAAACCAAGCATTAGAATGGGGAAGAAAGAGGATTTAAGTGACTTTGAACGTGACATGGTTGTTGGTGCCAGACGGGTGGGTATTTCAAAAACTGCTGATCTACTGGGATTTTCACGCACAACCATCTCTAAGGTTTACAGAGAATGGTCAGAAAAAGAGAAAATATCCAGTGAGCAGCAGTTGTGTGGACGCAAATGCCTTGTTGATATCAGTGGTCAGAGGAGAATGGGCAGACTGGTTTGATATGACAGAAAGGCAACGGTAATTCAAATAACCACTCGTTACAATCAAGGTATGAAGAATACCATCACTGAATGCACAACACATCGAACCTTGAATCATATGGGCTACAGCAGCAGAAGACCACACTGGGTGCCACTCCTGTCAGCTAAGAACAGGAAACTGAGGCTACAATCTGCACAGGCTCAACAAAATTGGACAATAGAAGATTGGAAAAGCAATGCCTGATCTGACGAGTCTCAAATTCAGATGCGACATTTAGATGGTAGGGTCAGAATTTGGTGTAAACAACATGAGGGTATGGATCCATCATGCCTTGTATCAACGGTTTAGGCTGCTGGTGGTGTAATGGTGTGGGGGATAATTTCTTAGCACGCTTTGGGCCCCTTAGCACCAATTGAGCATTGTTTAAATGCCACGGCCTACCTGAGTATTGTTGCTGACCATGTCCATCCCTTTATGATGACAGTGTACCCATCTTCTGATGGCTCCTTCCAGCAGGATAATGCACCATGTCACAAAGCTCACATCATCTCAAACTAGTTTCTTGAACATGACAATGAGGTCACTGTACTCCAATGGCCTCCACAGTCACCAGATCTCAATCCAATAGAGCTCCTTTGGGATGTGGTGGAAACGTGTCACTATGTCACTATGAACCAAAACCACTGGGGAATGTTTCCAACACCATGATGAATCTATGCCACGAAGAATTTAGGCAGTACTGAAGGCAAAAGGGGGTCCCAGCTGGTGATTGTATTTCCCTTTAAAGTTTTAATTCTTACTATTTATTTTTGTACATTATTGTTTATTGAATAGTTTACAAAGAGGTGACTTTATTACAATTGAATAAATCTGTCCATTGTGTATAATATTTAGCATTGTTCGGCCTAGGTACCCTGGCTCAGTAACAAAGTATCTATGAAATGATTTTATGATGTTGGCAGTTATGTTTGTCTACAAGTCATTATTCAAACTCTGGCCTCTTGCTGGAGAAGTATTTGTGGCTACACAAAAGTAAGGAAATATGGAGATTTATAGATCTAGTGCTGGCTATAATAGAGCTGCCTGGCTGTATAAGATATATGCTGTAAATATCTTAATTTAGAGAAATAACACTGGACCTTCTGGACTGCATTAGGCTCCAGCAGCTACAATGTACTGTGGAAAAAGCGTATTCCTGTGGGTGCAAGTGAGATCTGTACATGGAAAATGTGCATCATTTAGAAATTCCCTACCATGGTGGATCTTGTGTGGGAGAGACCCTCTGTAGCCACCTACACATGTCACAGCTGCTGAGAACAATTCCAAATCCTATAGGCCAGCTCTGATCAAACAGGAAAAAGAGAACTAATAGGAAAAAAAATCTTTAGGGAATTGGATAGGAGGGTGGCCGGAGGCTGCAGCTGTATCCGTATACACAAATACTAAAGCAGCATAAAGAGGAATATTACAAAACAAATTCAATAATAAAAGCTAATCAGAATTAACTTTAATAAGTGCTTGGTGACACCATACAGTGTATTCTACAGTGCTGTGTGAACGCTGCCAAGTGCTGCAATACATTGTTAAAACACATTGAATTGTAGATTGTAAGCTCTAACGAGCAAGGCCCTCTGATTCCTCCTGTATTGATTTGTATTGTTATGCCGCGTACACATGATCGGGTTTTTCCAACGGAATTCCGTTCAAGCTTTGCTTGCATACACACGGTCACACAAAAGTTCTCTGAACTTTCGATCATCAAGAACGCGGTGAGGTACAACACTACGACGAGAAGAGAAAATTAAGTTCAATGCTTCCGAGCATGCGTCAAATTGTTTCCGAGCATGCGTCAGAATTTTAAACGTCGGAATTGCTACAGACGATAGGAATTTTTTTCCGTCGGAAAAATATAGAAAACCTGCTTTCAAACTTTTGCTGGCGGTAATTCTGACAGAAAAAGTCAGATGGAGCATACACACGGTCGGAATGTCCGTTCAAAAGCTCACATTCGACTTTTTCCGATGGGAAATCCGATCGTGTGTACGCTGCATATCTGTACTGTCTTGCCCCCATGTTGTAAAGCGCTGCGTAAACTGTTGGCACTATATAAATCCTGAATAATAATAATTATTGAATTGTTTCCTTTTTTCCATTTTTATTTCTATGAAATTCTCATGCACTGTAGTGTGTAGCGATGTATTACAGCTTGCCAGAACACGCTGCCCAAAGTGCAACATGCCCTACTTTTTTCTGAGCATACCAGTGTAGCAAGTTGGTGTGAACTGATGCCACAGACTATAAAGCCCAATTGTCTTGTTCTTGCAACAGAACTGCATTGATTAACACGGCTCGTGTGAATGAGCTCTAAAGTCAAAGCAATGAAAGTGTTATTTTGATTGCTGCCTTCTGCACACCATTTGCCAGTTTAAATAAACCCTGTATTATGGGTAAGGCCTCATGTACACTGCTGCTCCTAAAATCCAGTTTTTGTCGTTTTTGCCAAAGTGACTGAACACAACTCAATAAAAGCCTATGGGGTCGATTTACTAATGGCAAACAGATTGTGTACTTTGCAAAGTGCAGCTGCTCCAGAGCTTAGTAAATACAGAATACTTTATTAATCCCAAAGGGAAATTGTTACGACACAGACACACTTAAAGTGGTGACCTACGCCACGTCCGGCGCCTACTCCGTCCCCCCGCTGTCTTCTGGGAGACGCACAGGTCCCAGAAGACAGCAGGGACCAGTGGGATCGTGCAGCGCAACTCGCGCATGCGCAGTAGGGAACCAGGCAGTGAAGCTGCAAGGCTTCACTTCCTGATTCCCTTACCGAAGATGGCGGCGGCAGCACCCGAGAGCCGAGCGACAAATCGGCTTTGGGACACGACATCGCAGGCGCCCAGGACAGGTATGTGTCCATATATTAAAAGTCAGCAGCTGCAGTATTTGTAGCTGCTGACTTTAAAGAAAAAAAAAATTCTGCGGAACTCCGCTTTAAAGACAACACAAGATCACAACAATAGATGAAACAAGATGCAAAAACACAACAAAATTACCAACAGCAGCCATTAGCACCAAATAAACAAAATTAAAACTACACTACCTATAAAACATCCATACAATTAAAATACAACATAGAATAAATAACACAGATTAAAATAACAGACAATCCAACTACAAAATACAAATATACCACTTTCTCCAACACCACCCCAAATAATAACCAACTCAATACCAACTTACTATAAAAACAACACAAAATCCTGATCATAAACCAGAGTCAAATTTCCCCTAACTTCCATCATCCAGTCATGTGAAAGGAAAAATGCTGTTTTTTCCCCCCTTGCACGTGATTGGGTCCTCTTTGCAAAGTGAAGCTTTACCTCATTTACTAAGCTCCAGAGCAACTGTTCTTGCAAAGTGCACAGTCTATTTTCCTACAGTAAATCAACCCCTTTGTGTCCATGCACACAGACTTCTACCAAAGTTTAGGTGTTTAGAGGCAGCGGGAAGGAAAGTTGCCAGAAAAACACTGGACACGGCCAAAACGCGTTAACGCTAGGCACGATTAGCACTTTCATTTCAATTACCAAAATAAATGATTATTCTAGCCAAAGAAATTAATTACCGCCTAAGTGCTGGACATTGCTAAATGCTGGAAAAATGTGGCTAAGGCGACTTTGCTGCAATTTTGATGCGACTTGAAGCAATGCCTGTGTCAAAGACGGACCAAAGTAGTGCCGGGATAGGAATGGCACTCGTTGGAAATCATGGGCTACGACTTGTCATGTGACTTTGCAGTCCCAAGTCGCAGGACAAGTCGCACAAGTGTGAAAGGGGCCTACACACGGTACACGTTTACTGGCGTCCAGCATTTTTTGCTGCCAGGAGAAAGGCATCTAGGGAACGTCCAGTGTGCATGTAGCCTAAAGGGAACCTATCAAGACAGACAGATATATGCTCATTTTTGCAGGTGCATGCTTTAAGCCGGCCACACATGGATTGAAATTCAGACAGTTCAGCAGAGACTGGACAAATTTCGATCAATATATGGGCACTGTGATTGTACAGAAGTCGATCTACGGATCAGCTACTGTACACCTGTTCTGTTCAATTTTCCCCACTTGATCAGCGCTGCAGGCTATAGCCTGCAACACTGATCAGTGTATTCTGATGGCAGGGAAGCCTCTCTGCTGTCAGATTACAATGACTAAGCAGGAGGATTTCCTCATCCACCTCGAATGCGTGGATAGGGAAAAAGTTTTTAAGTTTCAGGTTGAATGGAAAAAACCGACTCATGTTTGGCTGGCTCACGAGATCTCATCCTCAGAGATATCAACAGATCAGTTGTAGTAGTAAGCAAAGGTTAAGATCATGGAGCATACACCTGCAAAACACGTTAAAGAGAATTTGTCTGAAAAAAAATGCTGCAGGTACTACTAAACTAGTGTACATACATTGCATTCTCTGTCAGGCGGATTGATCCCCGTCTGACAGGTGACTTCTAGTCCCGGCCACTGGGGTGACGCCATTCAGGTGGGACAAAAAAAGGAGCGTGGTGCCGGTGTTCTGCCGAGCTGGTTCCTCCTATCGATATGGTTCCAAGCTCGACTGCGCAGGCGCTAACCGAGGCTACGGAAATCTCTGAGGTGTAACAGCTGTTCGTCAGCTGCAGACGCGCTCGCTCCTGTTGCTTAGTTACACACGCCGCTTTCTTCTTCATACCGCTCTATACAGCAAGGGGTGGCAAGGGGCGGATAAGATGTGATGATATTGAGCAGTGCGGTTTGTTTATACACTCTATAGAGCAAGGGGCTGTATAGAGCGTTGTGTATAAACAAACAAATCGCACTGCTCAATATCACATCTGATCCGCCCCTTGCTGTATAGAGCGGCATGAAGAAGAAAGCAGCGTGTGTAATGAAGCATCTGGGGCGAGCGCGTCCACAGCTGCCAAGCCTATGGTTCCTCCTATCGATCTGGTTCCCTCTTGACTGCGCAGGCGCAAGCCGAGCATACAGAAATCTCCAAGCTTTAACAGCTGTTCGGCAGCGCCAGCGCAGTCGAGCCTGGAACCATATCGATAGGGGAACCAGATCGATAAGACACTGGCACTGATAAACTGAGGGGGGAGGGGGGAAGCGCAACCTCTGTGTACTAGAGGGCCAAGGGGGGTAAGCTCCGTTCTGGGGGGGGGGGAGCTGTGCCCTGGGGGTGGGAGGAAAGGGAGAGCTCTGTGGGGGAAACTCTATATACTAGGGGGGGGGGGAAGGAGGGTGGGCTCTTTGTACTGGGGGGTGGGTGCTCTGTGTAATGGGGGGACTAGGGGGAGTTCAGTACTGGATGGTGGGAGGAGAGGGGAGCTCAGTACTGTGGGGTGGGAGGAGAGAGGAGCTCTGCAATGAGGGGCAGTGGTGTACCTAGGGAGTGCGGGGGGGTGGGGGGGAGGCTGGGGCTCACACCAGGTACTACTACATCTCTAAGGTTGCCAATGCAGATCAAGTCTAATGTCACACATCGTTGTCAGCTTGTCTGCTTACTCACAGTGGTGCCAGCACCTCACAGGGCACCATTGCTAAATCACACCGCTCCTTCTTCCCACCCCATAGAAAGGCATTCTTAGTGACACTGCAACTATTGTTTAGCTTTAGTTGCTTAGCTTTTCTATGGGGTGGGCAGGAGGAACAGACTGATTTAGCAATGGTGCCCTGTGAGGTCACACTCCACCCGCATAGGTCCTGCCCACATACCATCATGCTGCTATAGGCATTCTCTGGCAGAAAGTGTGGCACCCCAGCCACAGCACAAATGTGAAGGGGAGAATCTGCCTGAAACTGTAAGACCTACTGTATATTAAAGTGAGTTTTAAAATGAGCGGGTAGGCAGGGATTTTAATGCAGAAGAGATCTGCTTTGTCTCTTCTGCATTAAAGTTACTTACCTGCCTGTCCATTGCTGTACATTGCGCCATGCACACCCTCCTGCTCTATGGGCGGTCGGATGTAAACAATGCCAAGACGGAGGGGAACAGATCACCTTCTGTTTGTTATTAGCGGACCGGATTGGATTTTAGATTGCACATGCTGCTCCATAGAGGAGAATGGAGGGACTAAATGGGTCCGCCTGAAAAATAGACAAACAGATGCAACTGGCCTGCTCATGTGAAAAGAAGTGGTGGGACAAATCTAGATTAGGTGGGCATCCGATGGAGGGGGGGGGGTGAAATTTTAGTCTTGCGTAGGGCAGCACAAAGCCAAAATACACCACTGCCTAGAGGGACTGCAAACAAGTGGCAATACGCTCTATAAATATCAGGGAGTTTGAGAGGTATATATTCAGCTTAGGGCTTCAGCAGTCAGTGTTGCAATCCAGCACATTTCATTTGAAAGTTTAAAATATATCCAGATTTTCCACATTTAAGTGTCCTCTTAACCTCAGGCTGTTATGCATGTCTTGCAAACATTATTTCTGAAACATACGAACAACAGTCTATCATTAAAGCTGCACAACGGCCAGATTGCCAGAGATATATTAAAGGCTATTGTGTAACATATGTATAATTCAATAGCAAAAGTTGCTTATTACAAGAAGCAAAAACAAAACCTCATCAAACTAATCTGATAGGTACTCAGTGATCCAACCAGCCAAGCAGTGGCTGTAAGAATCTTCCTCCTGCTGTATTTAAAAGTTTGGTATAAGATCTCTGGGTAGGCTTCTCCAGGTATACATTTCCCCAGTGACAGGCAGGGCTTCCTCCAGCTTTACTGTCCACTTCCATCGGCTCCCACAGCACCTCTGCTGTCACAACAGGTGACATGGAGCTGGCTGAACGAAATGCTGGAAGATGCAGGAATATCGACTAATCTCATGGGAACCAGCAGTTTTGTACAGAAGAGCTGTCACCAACTGAGAATCACAAGAGGACTCCACAGCTACAGGATGCCATTACCTTACAGTGTAGCCAAAACTAAACAGAAGAATCAAGACATTGAAATATATCTGCCAAGACTTCTTACACCAATACACAGAATCTCTACATTGATAAAAGCCGAATCTAAGCCATATCTGATCAATACAAATTCCAACATAGACCACAAAAAAAGTTAACACACATCTTTGACCCCAGGGGTGAGCACACACACACACCAATATACAGATATATATATATTTTTTTGAACTTTTTTTATTATGTATTTTTAGCAATTTACAAAATGCAAAATGAGCGAACAGAAAAAAAAAACGAAATCAAATCAATATTTGGTGTGACCATCCTTTAGCTTCAAACCAGCATCAATTCTTCTAGGTACACTTCCAGAACACCATGTTGTTCTTTACGCTGTAGATAATTCCTAATGTCATTGAATATGTTTGGGGTCGTTGTCCTGCTACAAAATAAATTTAGGGCCAATAACACACCTCCCTGAGGGTATAGCATGACGGATAAGTATCTGCCTGTATTTCTCAGCTTTGTGGGCACCATTGAGCGGGCAATGTTGATGGCCGTAGATGCAATGGTTGGCCAAGGAAACGTACTGCAGCAGATGAAAGACATGTCATGCTTACTTCCCGTCAACATTGGATGATTTCCAACATGGCCATCAGTACAAAATCAGCGGAAACATGTGGGACCCAGGTACACCCATCTACTGTCATGAGAAGTCTGGCCAGAAGTCTTCATGGAAGAATTGTGGCCAAAAAGCCATACCTCCAACATGGAAACAAGGCAGGAAAACACAAAAATGACAGCATGTGCTCTGGACTGATGAGTCAAAATTTGAAATATTTGGCTGGAGCAAGAGGCAGTTTGTTCATGAAAGGCTGGAGAGCGGTACAATAATGAGTGTCTGCAGGCAATAGTCATTGTGGAAGTTCCCTGCAAGTTTGAGGCTGCATTTCAGCAAATGGAGTTGGAGATTTGGTCAGGATCAATGGTGTCCTCAATGGTGAGAAATACAGGCATATACTTATCCATCATGCCATACCATCAGGAAGGTGTGTAATTGGTCCCAAATGTATTCACTAGCAGGACAACGACCCCAAACACACAGACAATGTCATTAAGAACTATCATCTGCAAAAAGAAGAACAAGGCATCCTGAAAGTGATGGTTTGGCCCCCACCGAGCCCTGATTTCAACATCATGAAGTCTGTCTGGGATTATATGAAGAGACAGAAGGATTTGAGGCAGCCTACACCCACAGATCTGTGATTAGTTATCCAAGATGTTTGGAACAACCTATCTGCCGAGTTCCTTCAAAAACTGTGTGCAATTGTACCAGAAGAATTGATGCGGGTTTGAAGGCAAAGAGTGGTCACACCAAATATTAATTTGAATTTCTCTTCTGTTCATTTACTTTCCATTTTGTTAATTGATGAAAAAATAGGATTTTTTACTCACCGTAAAATCCTTTTCTCTGAGTCCATGGACCGACACAGCTTCTCTATTGACAAAGTGGGTATTATCCGTTAATTAGGAGTGACTAGGCAGAAAAAACTTGTAAAAAGTGTTGCATCACACCTTCTACAGTACCGCCCAGGGGGCGGACCCTCTGGGTATACCCTCTCAGTCTGCACATCGCAGATCAGTTCGTCAAAAAGCAGTACAAACTTAAAAGGAGGGGTGGGTGCTGTGTCGGTCCATGGACTCAGAGAAAAGGATTTTACGGTGAGTAAAAAATCCTATTTACTCTTTCGTCCATGGACCGACACAGCTTCTCTATTGACAAAGTGGGACGTCCCAAAGCAGTGTCAGAGAAAAAAACGAGGGGTGGTAACAGCATAAAAACAAACTTCACCCCAAAACACAAAACAGCACTCCTCCAACGGAGGAGTTGCAACTCTAAACAGCCGCCTGCAAAACCTTGCGGCCGAAAGAGGCATCCGAAGATGCACCTACATCAACTTTGTAGAATTTTGTGAAAGTGTGAGCGGACGACCAAGTCGCCGCTTTACATAGTTGGGAAACAGACGCTTGATGTCGGAAAGCCCAAGAGGCACCTATTGCCCTGGTCGAATGCGCCGTGACAGGAAAGGGGGGCGCCTGACCCTTTAAGGCGTAAGCCTGGATTACTATCTGTCGGATCCACCTAGAGATGGTGGCCGATGAGACTGCTTGGCCCTTCTTGGGACCAGCCACCGAAACAAACAGTGAGTCTGACTTCCGGAACAGGGAAGTAGCAGATATGTATACTCTCAAAGCTCGGACAACGTCCAAGGAATGCAACGCCGACTCCTTAGGATTCGACGGCTGAGGACACAAGGATGGAAGTACAATGTCTTTGTTGAGATGGAAAGCCGAAACGACCTTCGGAAGAAAGGAAGGCTGCGGCCGCAGCACCACCTTATCCTTGTGGAAAATCAAATAGGGAGCCTTGCAGGACAAGGCTGCCAGCTCAGAGACTCGTCTAACTGACGTAACAGCCACCAAAAAGACCACCTTCTGAGAAAGTGTCAACAGGGGAATATCTCTAATATTCTCAAACGGTGCCTTCTGAAGCACCGAGAGGACCAGGTTCAAGTCCCACGGAGGTAACGGGGGGCGGACCGGAGGGGCCACATGTCGAACCCCCTGCACAAATGTACTCACGAGAGAGTGAGTCGCCAGGGGTCGCTGAAAAAAGACAGCCAGGGCAGATATCTGTCCCTTACTCGTACTTAGGGCAAGCCTTTGGTCTACCCCATGCTGTAAAAACAGCAGGATTCTGGAAACCAAATAGGTACGCGGATGCCATTTCATTTCCTCACACATGGAGATGTAGGCCCTCCAAGTGCGGTGATAGACCTTCCTAGAGGACGGTTTCCGAGCACTTCTCATAGTAGAAATTACTGAGTCTGACAGGCCCCGGTCTCTCAGTACCTGGTTCTCAACAGCCATGCCGTTAAAGCAAATGACTGTAAAGCAGGATGGAATATGGGACCTTGCGACAGCAGGTCCTTCCGTAGTGGTAGGCGCCAGGGGACGTCTGCTACCAGACGTACTAGATCGGCGTACCAAGGACGCTGAGGCCAATCTGGAGCGATTAGGATCATTGGAATTCCCTCTGCCTCCACTCTGCGGAGCAGAAGAGGAAGAAGCCTTAAGGGAGGGAAGGCATAGATTAGCCGATACTGGCCCCACGATGCTACCAACGCGTCCGTTGCGTCTGCCCATGGGTCTCTTGACCGGGCCACAAACCTCAATACCTTCCGATTGAGTCGGGAAGCCAGAAGATCTACGTCTGGTGTGCCCCATCTTTGGCAGAGGAGTTGGAACACCTCCGGGTGTAAGGACCATTCTCCCTGGTCCAGCATCTGGCGGCTCAGGTAGTCCGCCTGCCAGTTTTCCACACCCGGAATGTACACGGCCGACAGTGCCGGTACGCTCCTCTCTGCCCACTTCAGGATGCGAGCGATCTCCGATGCTGCAGCTGAGCTTCTTGTTCCTCCTTGATGATTGACATATGCCACTGCTGTGGCGTTGTCTGACTGGATCCTGACTGGACGCCCTTGCAGTCTCTGAGACCATTTGAAGAGGCACAGCTTGATCGCCCGGATCTCCAGGACATTGATCGGCAGGAGGGCTTCCTCTGGGGTCCAGCGACCTTGCGCCGACTGGACACCCCAGACTCCCCCCCAACCTGTAAGGCTAGCGTCCGTCGTGATCACTATCCAGTAAACCGGAAGAAATGACTTCCCGGCCATTAGAGCCGGTGCTGTCAGCCACCATACCAGGGATCTCCTGACTAGGTGGCTCACTCGGATTTGATAATCCAGAGATGAAGGGCATCTGTTCCATCTGGACAGAACTTCCCTCTGTAACACTCGAGTGTGGTATTGAGCATATGGGACCGCCTCGAAGGAGGCTACCATGAGGTCCAACACTCGCATGCAAAAACTGAGTGACGACCAATTCCTGGAAGTCAGCTGCCGTACTGCAGCCCGGAGGGTCTGCAACTTCTCCACAGGGAGGAATACCTTTGCCTCTGAGGAATCCAGAATCAACCCCAGGTACACTAGGCGTTGAGTGGGCACCAATACTGACTTTTGCGTGTTTAGTATCCAACCACAGTCTCGAAGAGTCTGACAGGTAATGGACACGCTTACCTCTAATTCTGAGCTTGAAGGGCCCTTCAGCAGAAGGTCGTCCAAGTAACCTGTGATAGCGATACCCCGCTGTCTTAGAAGTGCCAGAATCGGAGCGAGCACCTTGGTGAACGTCCTGGGTGCTGAGGCAAGGCCAAACGGGAGGGCCACAAACTGGTAGTGGTTCTTCCCGATAGCAAATCGCAGAAACCTCTGGTGTCTGGAGTATATGGGGACATGCAGGTATGCGTCCTTGATGTCCAAGGAGGCCAGAAAGTCCCCCGGATGGAGAGCCGTGACTACAGATCGAACCGACTCCATCCGAAAACTTTGTACCTTCACAAAGCAATTGAGGGCTCTGAGATCCAAGCTTGGACGAACCCCCTCCTTCTTCGGCACAATGAACAGATTTGAGTAAAAACCCCGTTCCAGTTCTGGAACTGGAATAACTACCCCGCGTTCCAGTAGACCCTGGACCGCCCCATACAGGGCCTCCCGACGGGTCGGTAGTAGCTGGAGATTGGAGGTGTTGAATCTGTCCGGTGGACAAGAGAGAAACTATCTTGTAGCCTGAGGAGATTACTTCGCAAACACACCTGTCGGAGATTAGTGCTGTCCACTGAGTCGCGAATTTGCGAAGACGTCTCCCCACCCGAGAGCTGGGTGGGGGTGGACCTTCATGCGGACGCAAATTTGTCCGCAGGCTTATTGGGTATGCGGGACCAGGGACGCTTTTGTCCTTGGGCAGGCGCTTTATCGGCCTGGGGTCTTTTCCCTGTCGCCCTAGGGGGACGAAAAAACCACTTGTGTGCAGTAAAGGAGGGCCCTTGCCCTTGGCGTGGCCCCTTACCTTTGCTAATTTGGGGAAGCAAAGTGCTTTTACTTCCTGTGGCATCCTTGATGATGTCATCCAGAGAAGCCCCAAAAAGTCTGTCGCCCTTAAAAGGCAGATCCAACAGGGCTTTCTTGGAAGTCTGGTCCGCAGACCAGCCTTTTAGCCAGATCAGGTGGCGTATTGCTACTGCATAAACCGAAGTTTTAGACAGCAGGGGAATAGTATTCATGTCTGACTCGCAGACAAACCTAAGGCCCTGGACCAACAGGTCGGCCAATGTTATCTCATCAGGAGGAGCATCTCGCTCCTTAACCCCTGGAGTAGCAATCTTGCCCATTCAGTAAGTGTGTGAGACACTAGGGCCCCCGCCAATGCCGGGCGTACTGCCGAGCCTACCACTGAGTATAGGTAGCAAGCGAGTGCTTCAGCCTTCTTATCCACAGGGTCCTAGAAAACAGGAGCCCCTTCTACAGGAATTGTGGTGGCTCTATTAAGTCTGGACACCGGAGGGTCCACTATAGGGGGGAGAGGTCCATTTCTTCAGAAAACTCTCCTCAAAAGGGGTACCGTACCGCAAACCTCTTTGGGGCTGTAAAGACCCTCAGTGGGTTCTCCCATTCCTTGTATAAGAGTTTATCAAAAGACACACAAGGGAACACCTTAGCAGTGCGGGCAGGTCTATGAAACCCAAGTGGACCGGAGTCTCTGCTGCTTCTGCAGTATTTTCCAATTTTAGCATATCCCGCACTGCAGTAATAAGGTCAGATACCAAAGCCGTCTCGCGTACTGACCTGGACTTTGAGTCATTCTCACTGTCCGGTCACGGTCTGCAGTCTCTGGTGCGTCAGAATCTGGGCCCCGAGCCATAGCTGGACCTGGTTCTGCACCAGAATTATCCCCAGAAGCTTGCAGGGGATGGGGCGTTTACTACCCCCTGTATTCCCGTGTGCTGCTTCCACCCTGGCAGCAAACGCCTCTAGGATTGCCGACATAGCGTCCATAGACACCTCAGGGACACCAGCTGCTAAATCTGGTGTTTCAGGGGAGAAGACATCTGGCTCAGATGCCATGCTGACCACACGCTGACACTCACAGGGCTCCAGGCAAGATATCAATAGGCCACCCTCCTGCGCTGCAGAGATGCTGGGTCACCCAGAGGACTCACCACCCTGGATAGGTACTGCTATGCTGCGCCTGTGATGCTGTCCCCTTGCTGCTGTGTCAGTCTGCTTCTTTTATCAGCACTTCCTGTGTGAATTTTCGCGCCAGTGTAATGCACCCTAGAGGCCGGAGGCTCTCGCAAAATGGTTGCCAAAACCGTCTGTATGGAAGATAATGTGGGCTCTAAGAAAATGGCCGCCGACAGAAGATAGAGGTCAGGCAGCCATAGCCCACAAAAAAGATGGCCGCCGAACGGCAATATCTGCATACAGGGTGGACAAACATGGCCGCCGATCACCTGATAGGGGCCAGTGGGTGTGGCCGAACTACAGGAAGATGGCCGCCAGGCAGTTACAAGAGGCCAAACTTGGCATGGACCACCTCAAAATGGCCGCCGACAGCATGGAGACACAGAAACACAGGTAAGCAAAAATGACATTTCTTTTAAATGTTAGTTACAGCCAGCCCCGCTCCAGTGGGACCCCCTAGGTGACCCCCAGCACCCAGCAACCTTTAGCTAGAAGCCCAGGGAGGAGGGAAAGGCAGGGAGAGAGGAAAGAAAGGGGCCACAACCACTTACTTGATCTCTCCAGGAATGTCCAGCTAAATCACCCAGCCGAGGCAGGGGAGTTTTACTTACCTATCCTGCATGTATTCTGCTGGAAGACATTCCAAACAGATCATCGTCCGCGCACGGAAGGTGACTGTTGGCCAGGCATGCTGTGATTGGACCCAGAAGGGACGATCATATGTATGCCCTGGAGCATGACGCTCACCGGACAGGCTGCTGCGACTCGGCCGTAAGGTCAGCCGAAGCTGAGCGGTCCGATGCAAGCCTTGGAGCGTAAGCTCACCGGCCAGGCTGCTGCGACTCGGCCGTAAGGTCAGCCGAAGCTGAGCGGTCCGATGCAGGCCCTGGAGCGTAGGCTCACCGGCCACCCGTGGAGCGACGGGCATGTCGTGGAAAACCCAGCGCGTAGCTAGGGTCGGCACACGCTCGATGGCCGAAACTGGGGAGACTACAAGGATCGAGGATCCAGCCTGTCACCCAGTCGGCAGTTGATCGAAGATCGCAGGAAACAACAAATGTAGCAAAAAAATAAAAATATATATATCTTTTTTCCCCGGACCAATGAGCCCGAAGGGAGCCATGTCCTACTCCTTGCTAGACAGAAAAAAACTGATCTGCGATGTGCAGACTGAGAGGGTATACCCAGAGGGTCCGCCCCCTGGGCGGTACTGTAGAAGGTGTGATGCAACACTTTTTACAAGTTTTTTCTGCCTAGTCACTCCTAATTAACGGATAATACCCACTTTGTCAATAGAGAAGCTGTGTCGGTCCATGGACGAAAGAGTAATAAACTATTACTACTTCTATTTCTGAAAGCATTCTTAATTTACAGCTTTTTTCACACCTGCCCTAAACTTTTGTGTACACACATTATATATTGTGACAGCAGGAAGGTAAAGTCACCTGGTTGCATCCAGGGGGGTAGATATATTTCGCCCAGATTCAGGCTTTACGCCGACTTATACAACTAGGTGGAGAGTTGTATAAGGCTAGTGGGCTCATGGGTGACTCATACCTCTAGGGAGAGTGTGGGGCGTCGTGCCGACAGGGAGTTGATGAGACCAGCTGAAGCTTGTCAGCTCATTTAGGCCTCTATAAGAACTCCCAGATTCATTAGGTGTTAGCTCATGCCTGGAACCAGACCTGTGTGGACTGTCTAGGGAGAGTGAACCCCTGTGCGGTGAGACAAAGCCTGTGTGGCTATTTGCTTGGACATTTAAAACCAGGGACTTAGGGACTAGGACAGCACTAGGCTGATCCCAGTTGTTAGTTAGGAAACCTGTATGTTTAGTCAGAGGTCAAGTTGACCAGGATTTATTTTGTTTGTTTCTTTTTCTTTGCTGTGTTTTGTCACTGTAAATAGAAAATAAACCGCACCTTTTTGATTTTGAAAACCACAACCTCCGTTTGCTGGGCCTGTTTTTGTGTGGGGAGCCCATCCCGGGGGTCACACACACCCGCTGCCGAGCTAACCCCCTCACAATATATATATATATATATATATATATATATATATATATATATACACACACACACACACACATATACACACACACACACACATATACATACACACAAACACTACACATAGTTCAACACTAAACACTCCCTACACTTCTACATTATTAAAGACACCCAACATTTTGCCAAGATAAGCAGGAAAATATTTGAAATGTAATAGTGATGAGCCAGAAACATAACAGTACATAATGCATATACAAGAAGGGTAGACTGCAAGACAAAGCCCAAAGACATGCAACAATTGTAAAATAACCAGAGATTGGAAAGACAAAACAGAAAAGATTCCGTGAAACTATTGCGTTGATGGTAAAAAGGCAAAGATAGAGTAGAACAATAGGGAACAGAAAGAAATGTTTTTAATCTGCCTGAGACAGGCAGGGACAACAGGCGCCAACTTTGGACAGGCAGGCACAACATGTGACAGACTGGGACAGGCAGGCACAACATGTGACAGACTGGGACAGGCAGGCACAACATGTGACAGACTGGGACAGGCAGGCACAACATGTGACAGACTGGGACAGGCAGGCACAACATGTGACAGACTGGGACAGGCAGGCACAACATGTGACAGACTGGGACAGGCAGGCACAACATGTGACAGACTGGGACAGGCAGGAACAACATGTGACAGACTGGGACAGGCAGGCACAACATGTGACAGACTGGGACAGGCAGGCACAACATGTGACAGACTGGGACAGGCAGGCACAACATGTGACAGACTGGGACAGGCAGGCATGACAGGCAACAGCTTAGGACGGGTAGGCACAACATGAGACAGCATAGATGACACACCAACAGACAGAGGAAGAGAAATAGTCTGGGATTGAAAGCACAGCCAGAAAACGTTCTGGTAGAGCCAGAAAGAAACGGTGATGTGATGGGAACAGCTACACAAAGCAATAGAATCACTTCCACATTTGCCCCAATGACACACATTACTGATGCTGGGACAGACCTCTCCTGAAATATAAAGTCCATAAACTTATTACCAAAAGCATTTTTAAATGATTGCGCACAAGTAATTCCATTGCAACACTACATGATAGAACTCAGCGAGCTTATAACACGCAGACATGCAAACACATCTCATTGAAATATTTTACAGTCCTTCTCCAAGACCTCTCCATTACATCGGTAGGATTTCGGTCACCAGCCACTATTCCCAAGTACACTTTTCAACATTAGACAAATGATGCTTCTAAATGACACAAAGTCTAGTGGGCAACATCGGGAAAACACAGGGAGTGTGATGAGAAGAACCCAAACTAGGAGATGCAAAGGAAAACAGAGAAGAGATGAAGAAACACAGAAAAGGAGTTAACTCTACGTCAGATATCTCAGCCGCCTCTCTGTCTCCTCAGCTTGTAGAGAATGTATATTTACCTGCATCCATATCTGCAAAGAACCAACGGGACAGGCAGTGAGGTAAAGTAGGAGCTTAGACAGTCAAAGACCAGGCGAGAATGCACCATGTACAAGATAGAGAGGCCGGAGGTTTCCTGGTACACCTCTTACATGACAGGGAGAGTAGATAAATTCAAGACAGTAAGGAGGAACTAGAGACATTCTGATATATTACTAAGGGAAAATCAGCCAAATGTAAGTGAACACTCTGACCAGCATTATTATAGGGAAAGGAGAAAGGGGGAACAATTAAGAAAGGATATACTTTTTAATGATGTTAATAGTACATGCACAGTTTATACTAAACAAATGTGTTATTTATACTATTGCTGCATCCCGCCTCATCTCAGGCCAAAAAAGCATTTGGTATACGTTTGGAAGATGATGGATATGGGCTTAAAATGTATAGATGAGCTGGTCGTGCAAGTTTCTTGTGGCTACAAATGTATCACCTTTTGTTACACAGCAATATCTTCGTACTCTACAAAACAAAGAGGATGAAGTGCACAGAAAACACATACCTTCCGGGGATTCCTCCTGAACATAAGTACCCGTCAGGTACCGGTGTACCAAAGCGGACTTCCCACTAGCTAGATTGCCCACAATGCCCTAGGAAAAAAAAAACAGAGAAAATCGTAAGGCAATGCTTCCCAATAACACCAGGAAACACTGAAGCCAAACTCCTGGCAGATATAAAACACAAATTAATGCAACTTTGTATTCATTTATACATGTGCTACCAAGAAATTGACGATAAGAGGAGACAGCAAAGTGAGCAGAAGGATTCCCTCATCAGTCTGCTGGTACTCCTTAACAATTTAGACTGCAGGCTGGAGGTGGAGAGTGAACACCACCATATTCTTCAGCAGTAAGTGGTGCTTTGAGACGGGGCCGTATAAACAGTAAGTAAGCGGGGTTTTCCCATTTGTGACTTGTGTGTACTGAGCCACTTTTAATTAGAAACATGCTTGCAAGAGCATCTTGTATATTATATTTTCATACTTCTAATATTGGGTTTAAAACCAAATACAGAGGTGTACAAATTCCCTTTACTATGAACAGTCCCTTTCTGAATATCCAAGAGCCTTCTCACCCCGTTGAGGGGTAATTTAGTGTCACTAACTAGGAAGCATACAGTGCATGAGCACCAATCAATGGTCAAACAAGCAAAAGACTTTCAGATCACACTAAACAAACCTCCACAAGCACACGTCCAATCCCTAAAAACACAAGAGCCAGGAACCAGAGCCGGGGAGCAATAGAACAAAGGAAAACCAAAGTAAGACAGTTCAAGCACAACATTATTGTGAGATTCATGTATACGAAGCAAGGACAAGTTTGTTTGTTGTACATAACAAGCAACCGGTGCTTTCATTTAGAATTATTTGGTTAAACTGGCACTTTTTTTTTTTTGTTTTAACTGTAAATCAGTGACATTTGGAGAAAAAAAAGTTAATCAATATCAGTTCCTGGAATTCTATGTTTTTTTTTTTAGAAGGCTTGGCAGTGACTGGCCTTATTTAAATTATGCAGGAGGTCCATGCAACCCAATGTTATACATGGAGCGTGTGAGGACAGAAATACGGGGCTACCATTGCTGACTTGGTTTTAAAGGGTACATGCTTCAGGCCTATCATTGTGATCTGTGCTCCCCAAACTAGTAAGTCACTGATCTGGAACAGGATGAGAGCCCTGAAGCTTACATACACCTTTAAGGCCCATACACACGATCGGAAAATTGTACAAAAAATAACACTTTTGAAGCAATCGTATAATAATCTAATCGTTAGTACACAGCTTTTGTACAAAAGTTTCCGAAGGGACAAACCGGTAGTACGATAGCAGATCGTACGATTTTAGTTTAATCAGTACAGTTTTCGTTTGAAAATACAATACAAATACACTATATCACTTTGGAATTTTTATTCTGTTGTATGAGAATTTTTGTACTTTAGTAACCTCTTCATTTTCAATATGGAGACTACATGCAATAAAAAAAAATGGACGACCATTCGTCCGATAATCTCATTGTGTGTACAAGGCTTTAGTGTAAAAATCTCAAGTCACATCTAAACCCGCATAATAGACTGGTTAATTGCACGCCCATCTTCATTTACAACAATACCCCATTTACTGCTTTTCTGCACTACGAATATACTAATCTCTGAGCACACAAGCTGTTTGTATAATGGTTACCAGTACTGTACCTTGGGCTTTATTACTTGTGATATTTTGTATTTTATCCTTCTTTTTGTCTTGTTTCTTACCGCTTTTGTGCCACTTTGCAATGTTATATACAAAAATGCTATACAAAAAAGACTATCTGGTAAAAAAATTAAAAAGCCCTAAATTCAAAACTCTTTCTTTCTTGTTCATACATCACGGGACACAGAGCAGCATAGTCATTACTATGTGGGTTATATAGAATTACCTTCAGGTGCTGGCACTGGCAACTTCCAAAACAGGAAGTACCCTCCCCTATATAAGCCCCTCCCATCCGGGAGCACCTCAGTTTTTTGCCAGTGTCTAAGGTGTTGGCCAAGGTTAACATGTATTCATCGGGGCTTGTGTACAGGTTCTCTGGGCCTTAGCAAGCTATTCCGGATCCGACCAAAAAAGCTTCATAGCTAAACGGTCGGTACCCGGGCCTTGCAGAGAAGAGCAAGGTTTTGCCTGTAATGCCTCTCTTAGGAGGGCTGGACCCTGGGATCCAGAGCTCTGGTCATACCCAAAACCAAGAGGCTATCTGTGCAGGGTGCTATACAGGTCCAGGGGAGTGGAATCCTTGGGAACCCGGTCCCTGAAGGTCTAGTACAATGCCTGCCGTGAGAGGTGAAGTTTGGGCTTCTGTGGACCAAACAAAGTCCTGCGGCGGGGAAAAGGTAAGTGGGGGCCCCTCAGGAACTTGGTTCTATTGAGGGGACCCCCAAGCCTAATATGTCTTTCTGCCTGTTACCTAAAAGGTATTCCCGCTAATAGCTGTATATGCCTAAGAAATCCTAGAAATGTTTTTTCATAAAGGAAGTTTTTAAACTGTAAACCTGGAAATGTTTTTCATAAAGGAGGTTTTTTTAAAAAAAAAAAAAAAGACAAAAGTGCGGTACCTGTGTTTGTCCACTAGAGGCCGCTGTGGAACGTCTTTTTTTCTTGGGACTATTCCTTCCATGGTGAAAGTCCAGGCAGATGAGTGAGCTCTCTATCAGGGAAGCTGCATTCCTCTGTCATGCTGCCAAGTAGTTTCCTTCCATCCCTGAGTCCTGGTGAAACAGGGACCCTGGCTCCTCTCCCTACATGGCGCCAAGAGCGCACACGTGCACGCGCGCGCGCACACATGCTTTCTTTTTATAAGATTTAGCTTCAAAAAAGGGGGCGGAGCCTGGCGGATGACGCGCTCTGTGCGCCCAGCGCTTCTGCGCATGTGCGGGCGTCCCAGCAAGATAAAAGGACTCAGTCCACGCTGCTTGCTATGGACACAGAGCATGAAAAGGAGCTGGTAGCATGGTATAGGGGCTTACAGCGGGCGGTTGATACAGGCATCCCCAGAAAGACGCATTAGTAGACACCCACTGATATACATAGCAGCAAAATTGCATTAGACTATTTCAGTAAGTGGTGTATTGCGGCTGGAATACCTCAGCTTTGAACTAAGGAATATGCCGCCTAAAAAACTCCGAGATATACCTCTCAGGAAGTGTAGGGGGTCTCCATCGGGCTCTGAGGATCTGGAGCAGTCATCTGCACCCTCCTCCCCTGAGAAATCAGAGGTTAATACCCATAAGGAACCCCCGGGAGTGCCAGGTACTGCGGCTGTCCTCAGTCCACCTGCTCCTGCATATATAACAGAGGAGGTTTTTTCCTCAACTCTGGAGGGATTGGAGCAGAGATTGGCAGCATTGATCGCTTCTTCTCTACAGGAAAGAAAGCGCGCCAGATCTCCATCACCTCCATTAGAGTGCCTGTTGGCAGAGCAACAGTCCCAGGAAGGGACCGACCTACCTGAAGGGGATCAGGAGGAGGTTAACTCTGTTTTTGAGGAATCGACAGTAGATGAACCATTTTCAGCATCACAGACTGAAAGATTGTGGGTCCAGACCCTAACTGACATGGTTCGATCTGCATTTAAAATGCCTCTTGTTGAACCATCAACTACTGCTGTCTCCTCATTGGGGTCGCTAAAAGCTCCCCAGGTTAATTGCTCCTTTCCAATACATCCATTATTGGAAGGACTTATATACCAGGACTGGGAACATCCTGATAAACTATTTGTTCCGCCTAAAAAATTTCCGGTGATCTATCCCATGGAGGAAAAGTTCACCCAGAGATGGAATGTTCCTACGGTGGATGCAGCCATCTCTTCTGTGAACAAATCACTGACATGTCCAGTAGATAATGTTCAAATGTTCAAAGATCCAGTAGATAAAAAATTGGAATCTTTATTAAAATCTGCTTTTCCACAGCAGGGGCTGTTACACAGCCAGCAGTGGCAGCTATTGGGGTCTGCCAAGCTTTAAAGGATCAAATGAAAAAGGTCCTGAGGGATTTGCCAGACCAGCAGGCCCAGGCTCTGGCTGATCTGCCTAGAGCATTATGCTTTGCGGTTGACGCCATCAAGGATTCTATCCATCAGGCCTCCCGCTGTCTTTGGTACATATGCGTAGGCTTCTGTGGCTCAAAAACTGGTCTGCTGAAGCTCCCTGTAAGAAGCTCTTAGTTAGCTTCCCATTTCATGGGGAACGCCTTTTTGGCGAGGACCTGGATAAGTATATCCAGAAGATTTCCAGTGGTAAAAGTACTCTCTTACCGAGTAAGAAGAGGTCTAGGGGTCCATCTTTTAAGAGGACTACCTCTCCTATCCCTGCGACGTCTGCTACTAAGCAGTTCCGACGGCCTCCTCGGTCAAACTCAGGGGGTAAAAATCAGGGACAGTCACAGGGTAATAAGAAACCCTGGATCCGAAGGGGTACTAAACCAGCCTCCAAGTCAAGCCTATGAAGGGCTGCCCCCACTCAAACGGGTGGGGGGAAGACTTCAGTTGTTCGCAGAGACCTGGCGGGAGACGATCAAAGACAGATGGGTGCTCTCCGCAGTAACTCTGGGATACAAGTTGGAGTTAAAAGAGTCTCCTCCTTCCCATTTTATGTGGTCAGGCATGCCAAGAGACCCTCTGAAAAGAGGGTCTCTCCTATTGGCGTTAGAACAACTATTGCTCCAAGGAGTAATTATGGAGGTTCCTATGGAAGAGTGGGGGTTGGGTTTCTACTCAAACCTTTTCACAGTCCCGAAGCCAAACAGGGACATAAGACCCATATTGGACCTAAAGAGTCTAAACAAATTTCTAAACGTCCGGTCTTTCCGGATGGAGTCGATCCGATCGGTCACCGCTGCCCTACAAGGGGAGGAATGGTTAGCCTCGATTGACATCAAAGATGCTTACTTGCATGTTCCCATCTTTCCAGGTCATCAAAAATTTCTACGCTTTGCAGTAGAAGGGCGCCATTTTCAGTTCAGAGCCTTACCATTCGGTCTGGCCACAGCACCACGAGTGTTCACAAAAATTCTGGCCCCACTGTTGGCCGATCTAAGAACACGAGGTGTAACGATAATGGCATACCTAGACGACCTGTTGTTGATGGACCACTCAGTTGCCAAGCTAGAAGTGGTAATTGTCGATACAATCAAGTATCTAGAATCTCACGGTTGGGTCATCAACCTGGACAAGTCAGCCCTACAGCCAGTGAAAAACCTGGTATATCTAGGGCTACGGCTGGATTCAGACCAGAGGAAGATTTTCTTACCTCTAGACAAGGTATCCTCTTTGAGGGGCTTGGTCCGTCTGCTTTGTGCAAAAAGACAGCCGTCCATACGCCTGTGCATGAGGCTGCTAGGAAAGATGGTAGCATCATTCGAAGCTGTGCCATACGCCCAATTCCACTCAAGGAATTTACAGAGGGCCATATTGTCAGCCTGGAACGGAAAAGTTCAGGCTCTAGACTTCCCGATGGCTTTGTCCCCTTCCGTTCGGAAGAGTCTCTGCTGGTGGTTGATCCCCCAGAAGGGAAAACCCTTCAGTCCGATATCTTGGAAGGTGGTCACTACAGATGCCAGCCTTATAGGCTGGGGGGCAGTACTGGAGCAATGGTCGCTCCAGGGCAGATGGTCAAATGTAGTAAAAACCCTGCCCATCAATCTCTTAGAGATACGAGCAGCCCGGTATGCCCTAGTAGCCTGGACATCCAGACTCCAAGGGTCCCCTGTCAGAATTCAATCAGACAATGCCACAGCAGTGGCATATATCAATCATCAGGGAGGCACCAGGAGTCGTGCAGCCCAGAGGGAAGTAAGTCACATCCTGGAATGGGCAGAAAAGCATGTCCCATGTATATCAGCTGTCTTCATTCCAGGGGTGGAGAATTGGAAGGCGGACTTTCTGAGTCGCCAACAGTTATGCCCAGGGGAATGGTCCCTTCATCCCGAGGTCTTCCGAGCAATATGTCAGCGGTGGGGAACACCGGATGTAGATCTGCTAGCATCCAGATTCAACGCAAAGGTGGACAGATTTGTCTCCCGGACAAGGGATCCCCTCGCTTGCGGCTCGGATGCTCTGGTGTTCCCTTGGGATCAGTTCAGACTGATATATGCATTCCCTCCGCTACAATTGTTGCCTCGACTCCTTCGCAGAGTCAGGTTGGAGAAGAAGCCGGTGATCCTGGTGGCTCCAGCGTGGTCCCGAAGGGCCTGGTACGCGGAGATCATCAAAATGTCTGTGGGGAGTCCTTGGACCCTTCCACGTCGTCCGGACCTGCTTTCGCAAGGACCAATATACCACCCTTCCTTACTAACTCTAAGTTTAACGGCCTGGCTATTGAATCCCACATCCTAAAGAGAGGTCTCTCTAACTCTGTGGTATCAACTATAATCAATGCCAGGAAGCCTGTGTCCAGGCAGATCTACTATAGAGTTTGGAAGGCGTACATCACTTGGTGCGAGGCCAGAAAATGGCATCCACGTAAGTAGGTTATAGGCAGAATTGTGGACTTCCTGCAGTGGGCTGTAGACAGGAAGTTTGCCTTAAGTACTATCAAGGGCCAGGTTTCGGCCTTATCAATACTATTTCAAAGGCCCCTGGCTATGCATTCACTTGTCAAATCCTTTATGCAAGGGGTGACTCGTATTATTCCACCGATTAAAGCTCCCATATGCCCATGGGATCTAAATTTGGTTCTGTCGGTTCTGCAGAAGCAGCCGTTTGAACCTTTGCGGCACATTTCCTTGGTTCTACTCACCAGAAAATTGATATTTTTAGTAGCCATATGCTCGGCTAGAAGAGTGTCGGAATTAGCCGCCATGTCCTGTAAAGAGCCATATCTGGTTATTTATAAGGACAGAGTAGTATTACGTCCTCACCCAGCCTTTCTTCCTAAGGTGGTATCGAGGTTTCACTTGAACCAGGATGTGGTTCTTCCTTCTTTTTTCCCCAAACCAAGCTCGGTAGAGGAAAAGTTATTGCATTCTTTGGATGTAGTAAGAGCAGTTAAAGCTTATCTAAAAGCCACTGCTCAGATTCGTAGAACGGATTCTTTGTTTGTTCTGCCGGAAGGCCCCAGAAAGGGTCAGGCAGCATCAAAATCTACTTTAGCCAAGTGGATTCGACAGGTCATAATACAAGCCTATGGCTTGAGAAGTAGACCGCCTCCGTTCAAAGTTAGGGCGCACTCCACGAGAGCAGTTGGAACTTCATGGGCAGTGCATCACCAGGCCTCCCTGGCTCAAATTTGTAAGGCCGCAACATGGTCTTCAGTACACACGTTTACTAGGTTCTACCAGGTGGACGTTAGAAGTCAGGAGGATGTCGCCTTTGGGCGCAGTGTGTTGCAGGCCGCAAAAGATCCTCATGCCTGATGGCGCCCAGCTTATGTATGGTGTATCCCCCCCCCCCTCATTTGGCATTGCTTTGGGACGTCCCACATAGTAATGACTATGCTGCTCTGTGTCCCGTGATGTATGAACAAGAAAGTAGGATTTTTAAAACAGCTTACCTGTAAAATCCTTTTCTTGGAGTACATCACGGGACACAGAGCTCCCACCCCTCTTTTGGGGACACGTATTGCTTTGCTACAAAACTGAGGTACTCCCGGATGGGAGGGGCTTATATAGGGGAGGGTACTTCCTGTTTTGGAAGTTGCCAGTGCCAGCACCTGAAGGTAATTCTATATAACCCACATAGTAATGACTATGCTGCTCTGTGTCCCGTGATGTACTCCAAGAAAAGGATTTTACAGGTAAGCTGTTTTAAAAATCCTACTTTTGTGTCCCCTCTACTTCCATTACAGTCAGATGTCATCCTTGATAAAGACCCAAACTAGCTTGCTATCCACCATAACACTATTTGAGACCGCTTTAAGCCCAGAGAGTGACGATATCTATAAAAATACAACACGTTTACAACACCTACCCAAAAACCCCCCTATATACTAAAATAGGAGCACGATATGCAAAAATCTATAGACATTCAGGACAAGAGATTGCAAATAACTTGATGATTGATGAAACGGATAACATTGATAAGACAGTGCATGGACCCCAGAAGAACATCTAAATAACAGCCTCAGACCTCTCAACAGCATTTCAGGGGTTGTATTAAAAAAAGCACCACATGCCCTAATAGACAGAAATTCTGAACCAGAATCCACAATGTAATCTATCTCATAACTCAGGTTAAACTTATTCAAACTACTTTAAACTGCCTTATTTAATAAATCTGGAAAGGGAAATTTCTAAATACACTAAAGGACTTGTGGATATACTAATTGCCAGAATTGCAATAGTAAAAAAATAGGAAAGTCTACATTATCTTTAGATTTTGCCAAATTGAAACTTACCTGTTTGGTCAACGACAAATATATTTCTACAATATAAAATACCCTAACTGAATTTGATAAAAAGTAGGAATAGTGGATGTGCTATTTATTGATGGACCTTTGAGAACCAGGAGGTCTGAGACCTTTCTTTTTTTACTTTATCTTTTCTGTCCTCCACACAACTCTCAGGATACTCATAGTGTTCCCTTCCACCTCTGAGATGACCGCAGTCCAAACCTAGATGGGAATCGGAGGATCCCCATCTTTTTTCAATCCTACCTTATTAATAAATTGGAATGGTACACTTATTCTCCCAATGATGAAAAAAGATTTTCTTTCTCGTACATCACGGGACACAGAGCGACATAGTCATTACTAATGGGTTATATAGATACCGTCAGGTGCTGGCACTGGCAACTTCCAAAACCGGAAGTACCCTCCCCTATATAAGCCCCTCCCATCCGGGAGCACCTCAGTTTTTTGCCAGTGTCTAAGGTGTTGGCCAAGAAGAAACATGTGTTTTTCACTGAGCTTGCGTACAGGTTCTTTTGGGCCTCAGTAAGCTATTCCGGATCCGACCAAAAAAGCTTCATAGCTAAACGGTCGGTACCCGGGCCTTGCAGAGAAGAGCAAGGTTTTGCCTGTAATGCTTCTCTTAGGAGAGCTGGACCCTGGGATCCAGAGCTCTGGTCATACCCACGACCAAGATGTTTTCTGTGCAGGGTGCTATACAGGTCCAGGGGAGTGGAATCCTTGGGAACCCGGTCCCTGAAGGTTTGATTACAATGCCTGCCGTGATAGGTGAAGTTTGGGCTTCTGTGGCCAAACAGAGTCCTGCGGCGGGGAAAAGGTAAGTGGGGGCCCCTCAGGAACTTGGTTCTATTGGGGGACCCCCAAGCCTAATTTGTCTTTCTGTCTGTTACCTAACGGTATTCCCGCTAATATCTGTGCATGCCTGTAACTACTAAAAAAATTTAATAATTTTAATAGTGGTCAAGAAAAAAAAAAAAAAATTTTATATATATATTTAATATATTAGACTGTGGTACCTGTGTTTGTCCACTAGAGGCCGCTGTGGAACGTTTCTTGTCATGTGGACTAGTTTCTTTTCATCAGAGCAAGTCCAGGCAGATGGTGAGTTCTCTTATGGGAAACTGCTTCCTCTGCCATGTTGCAATGCTCGTCCATCCCCCGGCCTGCGGCAAAGAGGGGCCCTGGCTCTTGTCCCTAGTTTCCATTTTCGAAATTAGCGCCGAAGGCACACGTGGCCGCGTGCCTCTATATATAGAGGTGAGCCGGGAAAGGGGGCGGAGCCTGGGAGATGACGCTCTGTGCGCGCCGCAGCGCTTCTGCGCATGTGCGGGCGTCCCAGCATGTTAAAAACCACAATTTTGTGTTGTGAGCTGGCTATGGAGTGCAGAGACAGAGCTGGCAACATTTAAAAAAGGCATACAGCAAGCGGTTGATGCAGGCATCCCCTAGAAAGGCACATTAGTAGACACCAACTGTTTCTTATAGCAGCATTTATGCTAGACTATTGTCAGTAAGTGGTGTATTTCGGCTGGAATACCTCAGCTTTGGGCTTAGGAATAATGCCGTCTAAAAACTCCGGGACTAGAAATTCCAGGAAGCATAGGGGGTCTCCATCAGGCTCTGAGGATCTTGGGCATGCTTCGGCTGCACCAGTCTCCCCTGAAGAATCAGAGGTTAGTGACCGTAGAGCACCCTCAAGAGTACCTGGTGCTGTGGCTGTCCTCAGTTCACCTGCTCCTGTGTATGTAACAGAGGAGGTTTTTTCCTCAGCTCTGGGAGGGCTGGAAGAGAGATTGTCAGCATTGATCGCTGCTTCCCTGTCACAGGAAAAAAGCTCCCGATCTCCGTCTCCTCCCTCAGAGTGCCTGTTAACAGAGCAACAGTCCCATACAGGGATCGACCTACCTGAAGGGGATCAGGATGAGGTCGATTCTGTTGTAGAGGAATCAACAGTGGAAGAGCCATTCTCAGCATCACATGCTGAAAGGTTATGGGTTCAGTCCCTGACTAATATGGTCCGATCAGCATTTAAAATGCCCCTTGCGGAGCCATCATCCACTTCTGTCTCCTCGTTGGGGTCGCTAAAAGCTCCCCAGACTGTTTGTTCCTTTCCGATCCATCCTTTACTGGAAGGGCTCATTTACCAGGATTGGGAGCATCCTGATAAAATATTTACTCCCCCCAAGAGATTTCCGGTGGTCTATCCCATGGAGGATAAGTTCATCAGAAAATGGAGGGTCCCTACAGTGGACGCAGCCATCTCTTGTGTGAATAAATCACTGACATGTCCAGTGGATAATGTCCAAATGTTCAAGGACCCAATAGATAAAAAATTGGAGTCCTTATTAAAATCTGCTTTTTCTACAGCAGGATTGGTGACACAACCAGCAGTGGCAGCTATTGGGGTCTGCCAAGCAGTGAAGGATCAGTTGAAACAGGTCTTAAGGGACTTGCCAGATCAGCAGGCTCTTGCCCTAGCCGATCTACCTAGAGCCTTATGCTTTGCGGTGGACGCTATAAAGGATTCAATCCATCAGGCCTCCCGCCTTACGCTGTCTGTAGTACATATGCGCAGGCTTCTATGGCTCAAAAACTGGTCTGCTGAAGCTCCCTGTAAAAAATTGCTGGTCAGCTTCCCATTTCATGGTGAACGCTTATTCGGGGAAGACCTGGACAAATATATCCAGAGAATTTCCAGCGGTAAAAGTACACTTTTGCCGGTTAAAAATAGAGTTAGAGGTCCCTCTTTTAAGAGGCCTGCTTCTCCAGTCCCTAGGACATCGGCTGTGAAACAGTTCCGACGGCCTCCTCGGTCAAATCCCGGAGGTAAAAATCAGGGACAATTGCAGGGTAACAAGAAGCCCTGGAGCAGGAGAGGTACAAAACCTCCCCCAAAGTCAAATGCATGAAGGGTTGCCCCCACTCAATCGGGTGGGGGGAAGACTTCAGTTGTTCACAGAGACCTGGCGGGACACGATCAGAGACAGATGGGTGCTCTCCGCAGTAAATCTGGGATACAAATTGGAGTTAAAAAACTCCCCTCCTTCCCGCTTTATAAGGTCAAACGTGCCAAGGGATCCCCAGAAGAGAGGATCCCTCCTGTTGGCACTAGAACAATTATTGCTCCAAGCAGTAATTATAGAGGTTCCCCTGGAAGAATGGGGGTTCGGGTTTTACTCAAACCTCTTTACAGTCCCGAAGCCAAACGGGGACGTGAGGCCCATATTAAATCTAAAAGGGCTAAACAAATTCCTACATATCAGGACTTTCCGGATGGAGTCGATCCGGTCGGTGGCCACTGCCCTACAAGGGGAGGAATGGTTAGCCTCGATCGACATCAAAGATGCTTATTTGCACATTCCCATCTTTCCAGCCCACCAAAAATTTATACGCTTTGCGGTAGAAGGGCGCAATTTTCAGTTCAGAGCCTTACCCTTCGGTCTGGCCACAGCACCACGAGTGTTCACAAAAATTCTGGCCCCATTATTGGCCAATCTAAGAACACGAGGTGTAACGATAATGGCATATCTAGACGACTTGTTGCTGATAGACCACTCAGTGGAAAAACTAGAAGTGGTTGTTCACGAGACAATCAAGTATCTGGAATATCACGGTTGGATTATCAACCGAGACAAGTCAGCCCTAAAACCAGTCAAAAGTCTGGAATACTTGGGGCTAAGGCTGGATTTAGACCAGAGAAAAATTTTCTTGCCTCAAGAAAAGGGGTCGTCTTTGAGAGATTTGATCCACTTAGTGGGTTCAAAAAGACAGCCATCCATACGCCTGTGCATGAGGCTGCTGGGAAAAATGGTGGCATCATTCGAAGCAGTACCCTACGGTCAATTCCATTCAAGGAATTTGCAAAGGGCCATACTGTCAGCCTGGAACAAAAAAGTTCAGGCTCTGGACTTACCAATGTCCTTGTCCCCTTCCGTTCGCAAGAGCCTCCGCTGGTGGTTGGTTCCCCAGAATCTGGAAAGAGGGAAATCCTTCAGTCCGATTTCCTGGAAGGTGGTCACTACAGATGCCAGCCTTATAGGCTGGGGAGCAGTACTGGAGCAATGGTCTCTCCAGGGCAGATGGTCGGATGCGGAAAAGGCCCTGCCCATCAATCTCTTAGAGATACGAGCAGCCCGGTATGCCCTAGTAGCATGGACATCCAAACTCCAAGGGTCCCCTGTCAGAATTCAATCAGACAATGCCACAGCAGTGGCATATATCAATCGTCAGGGGGGCACCAGGAGTCGTGCAGCCCAGAGGGAAGTAAATTACATCCTGAGATGGGCAGAAAGATATGTCCCAGCCATATCTGCGGTATTCATTCCAGGAGTGGAGAATTGGAAGGCGGACTTTCTAAGTCGCCAACAATTATGCCCAGGGGAATGGTCCCTTCATCCCGAGGTTTTCCGGACAATATGTCAGCGGTGGGGAACACCGGATGTAGATCTGCTAGCATCCAGATTCAACGCAAAAGTGGACAGGTTTGTCTCTTGGACAAGGGATCCCCTAGCTTGCGGCTCGGATGCCCTAGTGTTCCCTTGGGATCAGTTCAAGCTGATATATGCATTCCCACCGCCACAATTGTTACCTCGATTACTCCGCAGAATCAGGGTAGAAAAGAAACCAGTGATTCTGGTGGCTCCAGCGTGGCCCCGAAGAGCATGGTACGCGGAGATTGTAAAAATGTCTGTGGGGAGTCCTTGGACCCTCCCACATCGTCCGGACCTGCTTTCGCAAGGACCGATATACCACCCTTCCTTACCAGCCCTAGGTTTGACGGCCTGGCTATTGAAGCCCACATTCTAAAAAAGAGAGGGCTCTCTAATGCTGTGGTATCTACCATGATCAATGCCAGGAAGCCGGTATCCAGGCAGATCTACTATAGAATCTGGAAGGCGTACATCGCCTGGTGTGAGGCCAAGAAATGGCATCCACGTAAATACGTAATAGGTAGGATTCTGGACTTCCTACAATGGGCTGTAGATAGGAAGCTTGCCTTGAGTACTATCAAGGGTCAGATTTCGGCCTTGTCAATATTTTTTCAAAGGCCCTTGGCTTCGCATTCACTAGTCAAAGCCTTTATACAAGGAGTGATGCGTATTAGTCCTCCGGTTAATATTCCCATATGTCCATGGGATCTAAACTTGGTTCTGTCGGTTCTACAGAAACAACCATTTGAACCATTACAGCATATTTCTTTGGTGCTTCTCACCAGGAAATTGATTTTTCTAGTAGCCATTTGTTCGGCTAAAAGAGTGTCGGAATTAGCAGCTATGTCCTGTAAGGAGCCATATCTGGTTATCCATAAGGATAGAGTAGTGTTACGTCCTCATCCAGCCTTTCTTCCTAAGGTGGTATCGAGGTTTCATTTGAACCAAGATGTGGTTCTTCCTTCTTTTTTCCCCAAACCTACTTCGGTAGAGGAAAAGTTATTGCATTCTTTGGATGTAGTAAGAGCAGTTAAAGCTTATCTAAAAGCCACTGCTCAGATTCGCAGAACGGATACTTTGTTTATTCTGCCGGAAGGCCCCAGAAAGGGTCAGGCAGCGTCAAAATCTACTTTAGCCAAGTGGATTCGACAGGTCATAATACAAGCCTATGGCTTGAGAAGGAGACCGCCTCCGTTCAAAGTTAGAGCGCACTCCACGAGAGCAGTTGGAACTTCATGGGCAGTGCATCACCAGGCCTCCCTGGCTCAAATCTGTAAGGCCGCAACATGGTCTTCAGTACACACGTTTACTAGGTTCTACCAGGTGGACGTTAGAAGTCAGGAGGATGTCGCCTTTGGGCGCAGTGTGTTGCAGGCCGCAAAAGATCCTCATGTCTGATAGCGCTCAGCTTATGTATGGTGTATCCCCCCCCCTCATTGGGCATTGCTTTAGGACATCCCATTAGTAATGACTATGCCGCTCTGTGTCCCGTGATGTACGAGAAAGAAAATAGGATTTTTATAACAGCTTACCTGTAAAATCCTTTTCTTGGAGTACATCACGGGACACAGAGCTCCCGCCCCTCTTTGGGGACACTTATTGCTTTGCTACAAAACTGAGGTGCTCCCGGATGGGAGGGGCTTATATAGGGGAGGGTACTTCCGGTTTTGGAAGTTGCCAGTGCCAGCACCTGACGGTATCTATATAACCCATTAGTAATGACTATGTCGCTCTGTGTCCCGTGATGTACTCCAAGAAAAGGATTTTACAGGTAAGCTGTTATAAAAATCCTATTATAGCATGTCAACTGGTGCACATGTTTAAAGCATCCCCCAAAAAAAACAGAAACACCATGGGGAGCAATTGTGACTCTATTATTATTAGCATGTTTTTGATGATGAGTCCATTCCATATGGCTGTAACTTTCTATAAAAAATTTCATAAACAGAGTGCATTAAACAATATTAAAAGGATAAGTTCACCTTTTCAGAAAAAATAATAAATGCACTTTTTTGCAGGTAAAATAATCTGCATTTATTATTTTTTGTTGCAGGAGCCTGTAAAGCATTGCACCAGCGATCAGCAGATCACTGATGCCATTCAGGTCTACCCCAGACCTGTCAGTGTATCTGCTTCCTCGTACACGGAAGCTGATACATGCTGACAGGAAGACTCAATTAACTACCACAGTGCTCACAGCACTGTGGTAGTTCATTAAAAACTACAAGCCGTCAGCCACAAAGACTGCCAGACCTTGTAGTTTTCCCATTCACATAGCGCTGTGAATGAGTAACGTGGCTGGGTGGGCGGAGCCTGGCTCTGCCACATTTTTTTTAAAACATTTTCACAGCTAGCAGGTGGAGAAGAGCACCGGCTAGCTGGCCCAGCAGGGATTGGGGAGGTACGGGGGCCGGTGCATTCATAACATGTTACACCACGAAAATGGGTGCAACATGAAACATGTTATGAAAGGTGAACTTATCCTTTAAAGATTTCCCCTCTATTGCTACTGTAGTTATAATTCAGAAGCTTGTGCTTTCAATGGCCCCTCCCTCCTGTTGAGTGCCCCCATAGCATGCAGCTTGTTATGGGGACTTCCGAGCCGAGCACCACGTGTCCATTCAGACACAGAGCTGTGGTTTGGCCCCGCCCCCTCTCCCCCCTTATCGGCTAACTGATGGATTGACAGCAACAGGAGCCAATGGCGCCACTGCTGTGTCTCAGCCAATCAGGAGGGAGAGTTCCAGACGACCGAGGCACTCGTGCAACATCGCTGGATAGGGATGGGGCTCAGGTAGGTATTAGGGGAGGCTGCTGCACACAGACGGTTTTTTATCTTAATGCAAAGAATGCATCAAAGTGGTTGTAAAGGATAGTTTTTTTTAAATAACAAACATGTCATACTTGCCTCCACCGTGCAGCTCGTTTTGCACAGAGTGGCCCAGATCCACCTGTTCTGGGGTCCCACGGCGGCTCTTGTGGCTCATCCCCACACTAGATAACCCCCTCTGGGAAGCGCTCTCCCGAGGGGGTTACCTTGCGGGCGTGCTCCCGAGTCCAGCATTCGGCATCCAATGCCGAATGCCAAACTCGGTCCAGCCCCCCACATCATTGGATTTGATTGACAGCAGCGGGAGCCAATGGCTGCGCTGCTATCAATCTATCCAATCAAGAGCTGGGAACCCGTGGAGAGAGGGATGGCGGGGACGCGCCCACGGAAATTCAGGGCTCAGGTAAGTAAAACGGGGGGCTGGACACTGCAAGGTGTTTTTTCACCTTAATGAATAGGACGCATTAAGGTGAAAAAACAAAGGTTTACAACCCCTTTAAGGTAAAAAACCTTCTGCCTTTACAATCACTTTACTTGGCCCATAGTAGTTAAAAGAAAGTGGAAGATGTGTCTACACCCTCTCCCTCCCTACCAAGGAATAGATCTCACAGTTCAGAAACCCCCTCCCCCCTGACAAATTGTACACACTATGAGAAAAAAAAAATCCATTCGAGGCACGATCGTTCAATTTTTGTATAGTGTGTACACAACTTTCGATATCTGATTCCAACTTTGCAAATTAAAATTTTCGAAGGGACAAATTACAAAATTTTTGCAAACAAAACAAACAATTTTCATTTAATGGGTGCCGTTTTCATACAAGATAAATCAGACACAAAAGACTGTGCACGATCCGAAACAAATAACGGAAAAAAAAAACCTGCATCGTCCAAAAATTTTCATACATTTTTTCCTTCCTCGGTTCCGACTTGCTGTGAAACATCGAGGAAAACCGGACGATCGTTCGCCCGATTTTCTTATAGTTTGTACTGGGCTTAAGAACTTCAACTGGGAACCTTTAAGGCTACAACTACACAGAGCTACTCATCAGAACAAGGCAGGCCTTGGTAACCCAATGAAAAGGACAGCAGTCCAGCTGCCTCAGCCCTCTATGGAGTCGGTTATTTTCTCAGACTTCGACTGTATGACTGGCTCAGAAATCCTGCAACATTATGTCAGGCTTCCCAACTACAAGTCATGAAATAGCACAATAACCGCTGTGCAACAGTGAGAATATGTAATTATTTACAGATGTAACAAGGGAACAAACGTGTTGCAAAAAAGCCCACAGAAATAAAATTCAATAAACTTCTGGAAGGCTGACAAAATATTGAACAATTCAAAAACACAGCAGCCTCTGACTCGGTTAGGAAATGTTCCTTCAACATTTAGGCCCCTTTCACACTAACGGATATTATTGTGCTTTTAGCTGCATTTTCTAACGCAGCTTAACGCACACAATGCTTTCCTATGGCCCCATTCACACACTGCGTTTAGCTGCGTTTTCAATACATGCGGTTTGGTGCGGATAGAAAAAATTGAATGGACTGCGTCCAGGAGCGATTTAGCGCAGCTATCCGCACATAACCACAGGTAATCGCAGTGCACTGTGTCAGCTGCAGGTAGCAGCGCCGAGCTGGCTCGCTCATCGGGAAAGGACTTTTTTTTTTTTACCTTTCCCAATGAACGACAAGCGCGGGGGACTTGGATCCCCGCCAATGGCAGGCACTGTTTGGTATGAATCTTGAGGGGGAACTCCACGCCAAATTTTAAATAAAAAACCGGCATGGGTTCCCCTCCAAGAGCATACCAGGCTCTTCGGTCTGGTATGGATTTTAAGGGGAACCCCTAAGACGAAAAAACGGCATGGGGGTCCCCCTCAAAATCCATACCAGACCCTTATCCAAGCACGCAGTCCGGTCGGTCAGGAAAGGGGGTGGGGACGAGCGAGCGCCGCCCCCCCTCCTGAACCGTACCCAGCCGCATGCCCTCAACATGGGAGGGTTGGTGTTTTGGGGCAGGGGGGCGCCCTGCGGCCCCCCCAGCCCAAAGCACCTCGTCCTTATGTTGATGAGGACAAGGGCCTCTTCCCGACAACCCTGGGCGTTGGTTGACGGGGTCTGCGGGCGGGGGGCTTATCGGAATCCGGGAGACCCCTTTATTAAGGGGGCCCCCAGATCCCGGCCTCCCACCCTATGTGAATGAGTATGGGGTACATCTTACCCCTACCCATTCACCTGGGGGGAAAAAGTGTAAAAAAAAAAACCACATTAGACAGGTTTTTAAAGTAATTTATTAGGCAGCTCCGGGGGTCTTCTTCCGACTTCGGTGGTCTTCTTCCGACTTCGGGGGTCTCTCAGGCCTCTTCTCCCCCTCTCCGGTGTTGTCTCCGCGCTCTCTGGTTCTTCTCTGGTGCCTTCTTCCTTATGCCTTCTGCCAGGCTCCTCCGCTATCTTCTGCCGTTCTTTTGCTAGCGGAGGAGCCCGGTCTTCTGCGACGTCTTCTTCCCTCTTCTTTTCCTGAGATGTTGACACGACGCTCCCTCCCGCTGTAATGCCGTGAGCGAGGTCCGCAACAAATTATATAGGCATGGAGCATGGCCACCAGGAGATGTCACCCGGTGACCCCGTCTCTTAGGTCGTCACAGTCCCATCATGCTCCGGGACTGTTACGTCATAAGGGGCGGGGTCAACCGAAATGGCAAACCGCAGCTAAAACGCAACCGCGTGTAAACGCAGCTGATCGCACTGTACAAATGTAGCTGATCGCAGTGCCTGGAGACTTGAATTTCACAGAAAAAAAACCATGCTTTTAACTGTGGCAGAATAGCCGTCCGTGTGAAAGGCGCCTTAGGCTTCATTTACACTAGCTTGTCCAAGTCACCCGGGCAGTATAAACATTTACGCCCCCAGATCAGTTTTTCAGCCTCGGAGAGCTTTACTGACTGCTGGCAGTGGGGCTGGACGATGCGCTTATGCCATCCATCTACATATAAATGGCGGAGTCTCCTGCATCGGGGGTAAAGCCCAGTGTGCATTAGGTTCTAGATTTCCTTCTTTAAAAAACAGGTTTAGCCACCTTTGGATTTGCTAACCAGATCTTGAGACACACAGAATTCGATTACCTCTAAACCCTAAATGAACAGTGTGAGAAACTCCAAATCCTTACATACACTCTGACAGAGGCTTCTTACCACGTGATCAGCTGTGACCAATCACAGCTGATCATCGTGTGAACCAGGAAGTGCCGGTAAGCGGCTTTCCTCGGTTCACGTTGACAGGGAGAGCCGACCGGCGGCTCTCCCTGTCAGAGGGGGAGTCTGCATCAGAACATTGATTATCAGCACAGCCCCCATCAAAAGGTGCCCATCAGCTACCAATCAGTGCCCCATCACCTGCCAGCCTGCCCCCCTTTATAAATGCTTGTCCGTGCCCATAAACGTGCCAATCAGTGCCCACTACAGTGCCAATCAGTGCCCAAAAAAGGGCCAATCAATGCCCCATCAGTAATGCCTGTCAGTAGTTCCTCATCAGTGCCGCCTATTCAGTGCCCATCAGTTGTTTTTTTTTCAAAATCAATGGTCTTTTTCATTTATAGCAAAAATTAAAAACCGCAGAGGTGATCAAATACCACCAAAAGAAAGCTCCATTTAACATTACTAACCCTTATGTTAATGTATAATCTCTAAAAATCTCTAATAACAGACCATGATAGCCATTACATGATAAATACTCAAGTATTATCATTATTACTATTATTTCTATTTTTATAGACAGCGCTGAAAGCTAAAAATTGTCCTGGGCAGGAAGGGGGAAGTGCCTGGTATTGAATTGGTTAAGTGATTTGGTACCTGGTCGCGGGCCACACTGAAACTAAATGGTTCCGAATTTCATTTTATTTTTTTCCATTTTGAATAGCATAATGAACTTTCATCAGTTGCAGGAGGAAAATGAAAAGCATCGGTTGCTGTATATGCCACCCCTCCTGTCAAAGTGTAAAACAGATATGACAGGGGGGCCACGCGCAATGGTAAAAACACATCTCAACTGTGGGATTTTACAACCCCCAAACTGCAAATGTAAACAAACCCTTACTGTCCTGAGCCCCCTTATAAGCCTTTTTCATACTCATGCACTGTTTAACCGCATCGTGGATGAAGTGAAGTGCAGTGCACCTTCGGCTTTTTTGCGATTTGCCACAGAATTTTATTATATCCTGCTGGTGTGATGCACTTTCTTAAAGTGCAGAAAAACTCCAGTATTCAGGAGTTTTTGCGCTTTCAGAAAGCACACCAAACCCGCAGGATATAATAGAAGTCTATGGCTCAGTGCAGCTTACCTGCAGATACACTGCACCCGCGGATCAGCGTGAAAACAGCCTCATATTTGTTAATCCTTTTATGGGTGCTAATAAGCCCATTGCAAAACCATAGTGTGCGAGTTGTTTAACCACTTCCATACAGGGCATTTTCACTCCCTTCCTGCCCAGACCAATTTTTAGTTTTCAGCGCTGTTGCACATTGAATGACAATTGCGCGGTCACGCAACACTGCACCCAAATGAAATCTTTGGTTTTTTTCCCCCACAAATAGAGCTTTCGTTTGGTGGTATTTGATCATCTCTGCGGTTTTTATTTTTTGCGCTATAAACAAAAGGAGAGCGACAATTTTGAAAAAAAACACAATATTTTTTACTTTTTGATTTAATAAATATCAGTTTTTTTTTTTTAACAATTTTTTTCCTCAGTTTAGACTGATATGTATTCTTCTACATATTTTTGGTTAAAAAAAAAAAATCGCAATAAGCCTATATTGATTGGTTTGCGCAAAAGTTATATTGTCTACAAAATAGGGGATAGATTTATGGCATTTTTTTTTTTTTTTTTTTGTGACCGTGACATTGCGGCGGACACATCGGACACTTTTGACACGTTTTTGGAACCATTCACATTTATACAGCGATTAGTGCTATAAAACTGCACTGATTACTGTGTAAATGTGACTGGCAGGGAAGGGGTTAACACTAGGGGGCGTTGAAGGGGTTAATATGTTCCCTAGTGAGTGATTTTAACTGTAGGGGGAGGGGACTCATAAGGGGAGGAGACCGATGTGTGTTCCTCTGAAATGGGAACACACATCGGTCTCCTCTCACCTCTGAAAGGAGATGGATCTGTGTGTTTACACACACAGATCCACACTCCTGCCGTGTTTGGCGTCAATCGCGGGTGCCCGGCGGCAGCGCACGTGTCACAAGCGGTGCCGTGGGCGCGCCCCCTAGACGGCCGGGAACAAAAGACGTCATATGACGCCCGCCCGAAGGGAGGGTTCCTGCCGGTGTCATATGACTATGGCCCGGTAAGAAAGGTGTTAATACACTGGCCTTCTTTTCCTCTTACAACTTCTGCCGGCATCGCTCTCTGTCTCTAGACTGCTAGAAAGGTCCCAGGCAAATGCACTTGATATTACTCCGCCTGGTACAGGAGGCAGTACTACAGAGGAAGCATCTGCTTATGTGGCTCCTGCACGCTCCGTGGCCACCTGCTTCATTTGCTGCTGGCTCGTTGCATCTGATGCTCTGGGATGGCGGGCCGATCAACGGGTTGCTGACCCAGGGAATGCGCTTCCCTGGTTTGAGGTCCAAGGCCACATCAGAGGGCTTTGCGGGCCACAGGTTGAGCTGCTCTGATAAGTATGTGCAGGTGGAGAGATTATAGCTTGTTAGGATCAAAAAGTCACCTGTCAATTGAATTTATAAAGTCACTCATTAACAAAACGACATTTAATGTACATGCAGCACTCTTGGTACTCACCACTTTGAGCTCTGGAACAGCTCTGCTTAGTGTCCATTCCTGACTATTTACAAAGGCATCTGAAAAAAATGGAATATTAACAAACCATTAGATAAGCAGTTCACTGTAACATAAAAAGAAAAAACTTTAAATGTCACATATAGCAAAAAGAAACAAGACCCTCGCTGCACACCATAGTTATAAAAGGCCCTGCAGCTCCAAGCAAGGAGGCATTTCATGCATTTGTCTTCCTTCTATTCTATGCCCTAGTTTTGCTCCCATTTTTTTGTTCGAAATACACCAAATCAGCGCCAACCCCTTTGTGGTATGTACGAAAAAATGCAGTAATTCAAGAGCCTTGGGGGGCAGAGACATCAGAGAGATTCTTTAATCGAGAACATCAAGGTGAACTCTAAGTTATGCTGAATATTAAATACTAGACTATACAAGACCCCAGGCTCTGTTGTTGAACATTTAACCCCAAAAGTCCTATATTGGGGTAATGTCTAAAACGTAATATTGTGACCAAATCAGAAGACTGCGGGATACACGTGTCTTGGCTCATAAAAGCAAATCAGATTAATCATACTCATGACAGTATGGTGAAAAGTTTGAAATTTTTGAGTACGAGTTGATGGAGTTGATGCTCCCCGTCTCATACTTGGTGCTCAGACCCCTTTCACACTGTGGGCGGTTTGCAGGCGCTATTGCACTAAAAATAGCACCTGCAAACCGACCTGAAACAGCGGCTGCATCTTTGGAGCGCTCCTCCACCGCTCCTGCACATTGAAAGCAATGGGGTACCTAGGCTATACCGCCGGCAAAGCGCCTTTGCAGAGGCGCTTTGCGGTGGTTTTTAACCCTTTTTCGTCCGCTAGCGGGGGGGGGGGTAAAACCACACCGCTAGCGGCCGAATATCGCCGCAAATCCGACGGTAAAGCGCCGCTAAAAATGGCGGCACTTTACCGCCGACGCACCTCCCGCCCCAGTGTGAAAGGGGCCCTGCCAGCCTGGCCTGCTCTGGGACCTCAGATGGAGGACTCTGCCAGCAACATCTTGCATATTAGTTGCCGTATTTTTATACAGCGATGTGCATGTACAACTGGTACAGCTGAAATGTGCTTCATCACACCCAGCATGCTCAATGCCTGGTGGCATCCAATCACTGAGGCCACTGTAGTACATGCCAAGACCTGCCATTACATTCTTAGCTGAAGCATTTTGTTTTCTTTTTTTAACCAATATTGGGAAACTCTTTGTCAGAAATAATAAAAGTTGATGAGATGCAAACGCTGTCTGGATAACCACATTATTAATAATTGTTACAGTTAGCCAGAGCACATTGCTGCCGCTCAGTGATCCTCAGGGAAAGTTGGATTTGGGCCAGATAATAAACATGATTTTATTATTATAATGTCATGGAGGAAAGACATGGGAAATACCAGGAGGCTCAGACCTAGGTAAGGAGTCTGTTATGTCCTTTCCCTATCCTTTTTGTTAAAATGTCACCAAGCCCACATCATTAAAAACTATCAATAAATGCTGTACTACATGCTGTTCATACTCAGTCAGTCACTATGAGATTCATTTTCTGTATTCTGCAAAAAAACTTGGTTGATCCTGCTGCTCCCCCTATCTTCACCTTCTGTTTATGTCCCCAATTCAGCTAGGGGTTTTGCAGCTGTGGTGGCAACTCTGCACATGCTCAGTTTTCAGTGAGTTTCTATGCTGAGCATTTCCTCCCTATCACATCTGAGCAGCCCATGTAACTATAGAATCACACGTTAGCGTATATACGCTGGTAAATGGCAGCCCACTCCCTCCCTTCTCCCCACGAACCAGCTAAACACAATGGAGGCGGGATATTACATGTAGATTAATGGAGGCTTCACCTCCCTCTTATATTAAGACACAGGCTGGAGGGTTGTGTTACAGCCTGTGACTGGCAGAAATCCCCCCACACCATGTTATTGCCAAAAAATAATAAAGATTTTATTTCAAATATATATTTGTATGATAAATTTAAAACAGTTTATTGATATTAAGTATGTATTTTTACGCTGTATTCCAAAGGCTGTTTTTTGTTTATTTATTTTATTTTGAACATGTGACCAGCAACAGAGGGACTAGAAGCTCCTCTTCCTTATGTTTCCCTGCAGACAGGCTTGGAAAGATCTGGGTCATGTGATGGCTGTATTAGGAAAGAGGTATTTAGATGTTTTTTATTACTACAGTGCCATCATCCAGATACAGAAATAGAAAGGACAATGTAAAAAAATAAACAGTGTGTGTTTAGTATCACTTTAAGTCACTTGCAATGTGCATTTTAAGGAAGTGTTCCAGCGCCCAACATTCTGATTTGTGCGTTCCACAGCCAAACAGCCGGGATACAAAAAATCCCCTTTTCCTTGGTCAGTCTATACACGCCCACTAGGGACAGCAAGATTTGCCAGGATCCAAATCCACAGCTGGAGTATCCAGAGACTTCAATTTCCAAGCTGTCCAAAATCGCATCATAGCATCCTTCTTACTGGCTGCTATGCAGTTTTCCCAATAACTAGCTCAGCAACAAATGCTAAACAAAACAACCCTGCTTCTTACATCACATCACATCTGTACTGCAACTGATCAAAAAAAAATAAAAAATGAGATGAAAATGGAAAATTGTATACTTACCTTTCCGTAATTTTCCTTTCCTGGTGCCTACCATGGCAGCATACCAATGGTTAATAGCTCCGCTCCGATTAACCCACAGGACCACGCAACTCTATAAAAGAAAGAGTTACTCCCCCCTCAGGTATTCTTGTAACTAGTCTTCAGAACTTTAAGGATTATAGAAGGGAGCCATGGTAGGCACCAGGAAAGGAAAATTACGGAAAGGTAAGTATACAATTTTCAGTTTTCCTGGTGCCTTCATGGCAGCATACCAATGGTTATTAACTCGCTTACAGGGAGGGTACTGCAATAATACAATTAAATGAGTTTACAGAACTGATAGTTCCAAGAGACCTCCTCCCAAATCTTGGGAGATAAGGATTGCCGCGTCTAGGGTATAGTGCAACATGAAGGTGAAGGAGAATGACTAACTAGCCGTCCTGCAAATTGTCTCCGGAGAGGCCCTAGCCCAAACGTTGCCGAGGCAGAGGACCTTCCCCGTGATGAGTGCGCATTCGGCGCACTTCGGACTGGGAGACCACTAGCCCGATACGTCCTTGGACTAGCTTGGAGGGCGTCATTGCTTTCTTTGCGCCCTTGGCAATAACGAATGAACATTGATCTTTGCGAAACTGTTGTGTTAGTTCCAAGTAACGCCTCAGGGATCTGGCTATATCCAAACCGTGTAGTTTGAGGAGATTGGATCTTCTCCGAAAGTCAGGAGGAGCCATACCCGGCTGAGAATGTAGAGTGCAGACACTTTAGAGACATGCTAGTGAATAGGCTGTAGGACTACCCTGCCTGGCAAAAAGGTGACGTAGGGTTCCTGTGCCCCTGAGGCTGTGTTTCTGACGCCTTACGACCTGACATGATGGCAATCAGCAAGGTAGGTTCCCAATGTAATGTCTCCCAATGCACACTCTTTAGTGGGTGCAAAGGAAGGGTCTGTTAAGACATCTGTCAGACACCCATATGGGGTATGAGTCTTCCCGGGAGGACGCAGACTTTGACTGTTTTCAGGAAACGTTCTACGAGGGGATTCAGTGCCCAGCGTGCGCCCATCAAAGCTGACAAGGCTACAGGCTGAACCTTCAGAGTGCTTTAGACTTCAGTTTAATTCCAGACCAGTTAGTAGAAAGAGTAGAATCTTTGGAGCCCAGGGTCTAGCGGATTGAAATGGTTGGATTCTGCCAGTTCTGTGAATCCCCTTCGAAACCTAATATAAGGTGGCATAGGTGGATGACTCTCTTGGCTGTAATAATGTTTGAGTGACACCATGCGAGCACCCTAGGTCACCCAGTCTGCTCTGCTCCGCTTTCAGGGCTTCAAGTCCAGGATCCCCGGACGTGGGAGAAAGAAGTCGTCTTGATATAGGAGGTTGTCAGTGTGTGGAAGCTGTACTGAGCTATTTGACTAATAGTGGAAACCGTGTGTGGAATCGGAAGTGGGCTGCACCGAGCCATTTTGACTGAGAGTGGAAACCATGGTCTCCTTGCCCAGTATGGCATGGTTGCCATGATAGTGACCTTCTCCGACAATAGAAGCTGGAGGAAACTCGGCATCAGAGTAATCTTGAGGGAATCTCATAAAAAGCAGAGGAGTTTCGCTTTGAGCGGCAAGCTCAAAGCTCTCAATGGGGAGTACCCCGCTGTTGGTATATCCACCGGACAACCCACAGGCCTAGTGACTATTCGTTGTTGCTGTTGAAAGACCTTGAAAGGCGATCGGTTAGCTGATTCTCAGGGGCTGGGATGTAGGCCGCCTGAAGATTGACCAAATTGTCCTCCGCCCATGAACTAATTGGGGCCACGTCGCTGGACAGAGACCTGCTGTGCATCCCATCTAGGCTTTGAACATAAGCCACTGCCGCCTTGTCGTCTATCTGAACCAGTATGGACTTGCTCCCAAGAAGAGGGACTAGATGTGCCGTCCATGCCACTCTTAGCTCTAGGATATCGGAAATCATACTCTCCGAGTTGAAACCCCATCTTCCTTGTACTAACTGGTTCTTTTGGTGATGTGTCACCCCCCAGTCAAGTTGACTTGCTTCAGATGCAAGAATGGGTCAAGGGAGCGGTGAACTAGGAGGTTGGGAGGCCATGCTCACCCCCAAGGCTGGTTTCCACCGATAACTCATTTGTCTTCGGTGCCTCTTTTCTTCATTGTGCCAGAAAGCCCAAAACGGAGATTGTAAACACCAACTGTTCACTTCCTCCACCTTCTATACCAATTCAGGGATCCTCTGATGGAAGTGACACCGCCTTCACCGGGATGTTGACTAAAGTTTGCAGCTGCGCCCGTAGGCGTCAATTGACTGAGCAGATAAGTCACTTGAATTGGAAGAAATGCGGGACCCTGACCTCCTTTCCCAGAAGGAAGCCAGGATGGTTGCCAAGACCTTGGTGAAGGTTTTGGGGATTGATGAAATCCCAAAGGGAAGATATTGGAAGTGGAGGCGCAGATCACCTACTTTCAACCCGGGAAAAAGATTGGAAAGATGATGAATGAGAATGTGAATGAAAAAAATCCTGGAGACTTATAGAGAGACCATCCAAATATCTGACTGTACTGACAGAATTATGGTGTCTAGGGATACCGAATGACATGTTCTACCCGAACGTATCCGTCAACCCCTCTGGATCCAACACGAGTCTCCAGCCCCTGATTTCCTGGGAACTAAAAGAAAGGACTGGGGAGTAGAGCCCCGGGTGTTTCTCCAAGTTTGGTACTGGCAATACTGCCTGTTGGTGTAGTAGTATTTAAATACACTGAAAGAGAGCTTCCTTCTCGCCCTTGGAGATCAGAATTTGGTGGGTCGGAGAGAAGGGGGGTGGAGGATGGATTGAACTTCCAAAAAAGAATAAGCCCTTGAAAGATCGTGGAGGCTGCATGGACCATTGCAGTTTTCCCACTCCAACCTAGACGAAAGGCTTGATGTTACTGCCAGACCTGTGGATCAGGGGGGTCAGAAGGACTTCTGGCTCTCAACCGACGAAGACGCGGTCTTTAAAAATTGTCCAATTTGGGAAAGGTGGTTCGTGAGCCTTCCCAGCCTCTTCTCTCTTGATCTTTGTTTGGTAATTGACCGTGAGGCGAAATCTCTTCTCCTATCTTGGGGAAGAAATATATATATATTTTTTTTTATATCGCCAAATTGGTCCTTCCATCATATGCGACATCAGGATTGCATTGCGGATTTGTCCACTGACCATGGCTTTAGCCGAAATGCCCTTCTGGTCGTGATGAAGTATAGCATGGCTCAGGGGGAGCACCCCAGGACATCGATGGCTGCATTCTTGGCTAGCCTCATGATCGACGCGCTCAAAGTCGGATCTGAATCAAGAAGCTGAGCATCTGCTTCTGAGACATTGATTGTAGGCGATGTGCTTTCCCCACTTTTTGCCCCTCGTTCTCCTGACCTCGTAAAGGTAACGGTCGAAGCTTTCTTTATCAGGTGAGTGAAAAAACAATATATACTCCAGTTTGGACAGAGGATACCGGATCTTCCTTCCACTGAATCGCATCTTTAAAACGCAATAACATGATAAAAATGTGATGCGATTTTACTAAACTGACATCAAAATGTTGATATGTTCTTTTTGGCTGCAGTCGACTCGCCTTCTGAATCAGCTTCTGAACCAATCTGGAGAGAAATTAGCGTGTTTTATTGCTCTTTCCTCCTTGGACGGACCTTGGCCATACGCTAATTTTCCCAGTAGGGTTTGTTCCCACAAACTCAACAGGCTTTTCCCCTGGATGTGCAGAATTGTGCTGGGAGTCATGCCTGGTTGGGGTATGCTGGGGTGACCTCCGTCACTCCGGGAGGTATTTCCCTCGAGAGAACCCCTGCGGGTGGCTCTCGGTGCGGGCTTGCGGAAATAAACAGAGAATGTTTCCATATGCCCTGTGCTCTTTGAATGAAGGAACTTACCTGATAGTTGCAGCCCTTACCTAGCGGTATGTTGAGGATACCTGAGGGGGGAGTAACTCTTTCTTTTATAGAGTTACGTGGTCCTGTGGGTTAATTGGGGCGGAGCTATTAACCATTGGTATGCTGCCATGAAGGCACCAGGAAATTTAATTATAGGAGCATGCTAGTATTAGTGAAAATGGTTTTAGCACAAGCGTATATTGAAAAGAAAATCATTTTTGGGGTGGTGGGGTAGAAAATCCAGCTCCATCTGATGGATCATTCATTGTGTCTGGGTCAGGCAGCAGCAGGCTCTTGTTCAGTGAAGTCTAACCCAGATACGGATGTGATATGATCTTTTCTGGAAAGCATACAAAGCATCCACTGCAAGAACATCCTGGCTGTGCAATAGATACTGTCCAACTCACGGCTCATCACCAGAACATTCAGAAAACCGCAAAATCCCAATCTGGTGAATTAAAAATTCAGAAAACAAAAGGATACTAAACAATCCTTGGGGGGAGGGTAAAGCAAAGCAAGCTCAAATATAAGCTGCCAATAACAACTAGAACAGACACAGCAAACCCAAAACGTAGGAGGAAGCCAACACATGGAGATAACATGGGGTAGCAGACTACAGTAAAAAGGAATGAATAATTTCATACAGGACAGACATGAACAGCTCATCAGATTCTTAGACCTTTTACCGTGGTGAGATATCGGCTTTATAACTCCAGCCAACAAATGAGTTTATCATAAGGGCAGCTCAGACATCTTTTTGAATTTAACAGTTAAGTAGTTGAACAGTTAAGTAGTTGAAGATTCACCCGAGAGAATGAATGGGATTGCTACTTTTGGTTTATATAAAAAAAAAAAACAGAAGCTGGTGGTCATTTAACCGTCCGAGATTCATTTGAAGCATGTATGGGCAGGGTGAATGTACCCAAGTTGATTGAACGATCCAACTTGGCTACAACCAACCTGCTGCATTTTACATACAATTATTGCTAGCGGCTGTTATAGCCACTAGCAATAATCACTGTGTTCCCCAGGTGGGGACGGCTACAAGCCCCCCTCCCCCCAGCACTCTCCGGGAGAGCACACACTCCGGGAGAGCACACACTCCGGGAGAGCACACACTCCGGGAGAGCACACACTCCGGGAGAGCACACACTCCGGGAGAGCACACACTCCGGGAGAGCACACTGGTTCAGTGGGAGGGATTCCCCCATCAACCCCTGGTTGCAAGAAAGAAATTTGCTCTGTCTATGGCCAGCTTTTGTGGTCAATTCACCTCCTTATGAAACTGATGCCTAAACAAGAGAGTTGAGAATCTACACACAAATTGTGTTAATATTAAATTTATGGTGTGAGACTTCTTAATACCATAACTAAATCAGCCGGAATATCTTGCTTTTTATTTAGACTTTCTTTTTTTCTTTTTTTTGGTACCAACAAAAGTACAAAATCTTTGGATTTCAAACCTGTATTTAAACTCACCAAGACCTGCATGTAGCCCACAACGGCATTACGACTTGCCAGCCCTTGTAAAACTAGAAGGGACTTAATTAGCTTTTATGAACCCCTGGCGCATCAAAGCAAAGCCACAAATCCCTGGATATAAAGCTTCCTCATCACCGATTGCAGCCAGGACTGGTTTACCCAAGAGACCAAAGAAAAAGACATCAGAAAAGTGAGATAATTCCAAAAGGGTCACCCAGAAGTAATTCAGTTCCTTATCATTTTGTACACGGACATAGGTTGAAAAACAACTAAAACCACACTTCAGGTTCTAGAATGGGTAGAGTGGGTGTCTACCCATCATCAGCAAAGACAGAAATAAAATGAGACAATCTTCAGGAAAACAGGGGGCTGATGGGAGGCAATCAGACAAAAGAAAGTGGAACAAAAACTTCCCTTTGATCCTTTTATAGCATCATTGAGCAATATAAACACACTAATTATCAAACATCAATGAGGTGTTTGACACACAGCACCACTCAAACCATCTGTGGGGGGGAACACACAGATCCAGATTTCTGGGATTAAAATGTAAATACGGGATTGATTCCAGACATGTCGCTATGAGCAGAAGAACAGAGAAATGCAAATCCCAAACAGAGAATAGAAAATCAGCAGAATTCATCTGGGTTACCAGCACAAAACAAAGGAGCCATGCAACGTTCCTATGTCTGCTACACACACGTCGCTGTTATCGCCATCACACAATCAGACTGGCTTATCAAAACTGCAGCAAAGAATAAAAAAAATGGAGGCATTTTGCTTACAGCAACAAATCGGCTTCTAGGTTTCATTTTCCCGACACCTTCTACAGTAATTGCTTTCAGAAACTGACCTATTTTTATTTTTTATTCCTTTTTCAAAATGAGTTACAAAGGATTTCTGCAACATTATATATACAATACATAGAAGATTGATAAAGGTCAGATTTAAGATGTTTATTACATTTTGGCTAGCCCTGCTAATAGTTTTACAGGTATTATTTAAAAAGCAAAACAACAACTAAAAGCATATTTTTCCTTGAGAAGATGCAGTTCCAGGTCTACATGTTGCCATAATGCTGGGGGATCTTGCAAGAGTTGCCACCTATGGCCCTGCGGCCTTCTGAGATGCATGACATGTATCCCAGGAGGCTGGCAGGAGGCTGGCAGGGGACCCCCCCCCCCCGACAGTATGGCAACATGTAATGTGCAAGACATGGAGTCAGATCTCTTTGTGTGCATGAGCTAAATTTGGTGCCACCTCATCAGGGGGGTGGCTGCAAGAACCAAATCTGGTGCAACGTCATCAGGGGGCTGACTGCAAGAACCAAATCTGGTGCAACGTCATCAGGGGGCTGGCTGCAAGAACCAAATCTGGTGCAATATTTTCATTTTTGGTAAACTCATTCAATGAATCCAAGCTCTGCATTCACACAATTTCACAGTAACCATGAGATAAAACAAACTTCAGTAATATTTCTTTATCCCATTGTTTTGCAAATCTATGTACACTACAAACTATATGATTGAATCGGTTCTGATATCGCTGTTTTACTAACCTAATTATTATTCTAAATAGGAAACCTTCATTTTGTTTGCAAATATTAAAGCCGATCCATTAAAGTGAATGGGACGGTCGGTGAGTCAACATCGGTGACAGTTGCTCTTTAAAGTGGTTGTAAACCCACTTTTTTTTTTTTTTTGGCCCACCTGCAAGAGAAAGGCATAATGAGCTATTATGACTAGCATAATAGCTCATTATGTTCCACTTACCTTAGATCGGGGCCCCCGAAGCCGTCCTCGTCCCTCTGTCCAGCCGCAGACATCACTGCGGCGATAGCCGGAATGTTACTTCCGGGTATCGCCGCACCAGCCAATCACAGCGCCGCTCCGGCGCTGTGATTGGCCGGAGCGGCGGAGACGTCACTCTGCGCATGCGCACGGGAGGCGTCCCACTCAGCTACGCCCAGCGATTGCTGGGAAGTAGCCGAGTATGTGAATGGGATTAACCCCATAAATGCGCCATTGTCTACGGCGCGCATGCGCCGTAGATAGCGGCGCTTGACATTTTAGTAAATATCTCCTAAACCGTGTAGGTTTAGGAGATATTTCTTGCACCTACAGGTAAGCCTTAATCTAGGCTTACCTGTAGGTGCAAGTTGAAAAAGTGGGTTTACAACCACTTTAAAAAGTATGATTTAAACCAAGCCTTTTCATAGTAATTTAAAATCGACTTGATTTAAATCCAATCCACCCTGCCCAGGAGGAATTGAAATTCTGCCGGTTCAGCAGGGACCTGGCCGAATCTCAGTGTGTGGCCATCCTTGTTCAACGGAAGATGAATGTCTGATTGACTTCTGTAAAACAAACAAGTTGGAATACTTTTCTCGATTAGTGGCCACAGCCACTGATCAGTGTACCCTAATAACATGGGGTCCTGCTGTCAGAATACAATATCACAGTGAGGGGGGATTCCTCCATCTACCTCATTTGCATGTATGGAGGAATCGTTTTTTTTTTTTTTCTGGCCACTGACTAAATGAAAAAAAAACACAAGCCGTGCATAGCTAACTTTAGAACTTTAAAACAATGTGTATTACAGAGATAAGTTACTTTTCAATCATAGACTGAAATTCCTCTGTAGCTTTGTTACCGGGAAAAGTATTAAGTTACTATTGTACTGCACAGACCAGTGATTCTCAAAGTCTCACAATCCACACGTCCCTTTTATCAGAGTCACAGGTGCTAAAGGCCACCTAGCCCTTTATCTTTTCCCTCCTGCCCAGCAGCTTTTTGTATCTCCTCTGCTGTTTTCTAACGGATTTTCAGCTTGTTTCTCTAGCATATTGTTGCTGAATGGTTGCTTTTTGGTACTCCCTCTCCATTAATCACTGCTACCCAAGTGTCTACTCAATCAGTCTCTGTACCTTTTTCCAATATCTTTTATCCAATCCAGATAAAAATACCAGAAAATTCCGCCCATGGCCCATGGTATGGACACTGCTGAGTTTTCTCTGAGTCGTTAGGACATCCATCCATCATGAAAATGGTGCCCAGCTTCTTACAGAATGACATGGTAAAATGTCATATATATACACCCTATACATCCTTAACACGCAATGCAGCGACATTACCATGTCAGACAATCAGGCAAATATTGGTGCCACTTTGTCCACCTGACACCAATATTTGTACAGGTTACAGATGAGAACAACTTATGCCCATAGACCACAATTGGAGAACCACTGACAAAGGTCAAAAAAATGAAAATGTACCGATGGTTTTACTTTCATACTTAACGCCGTATAAATTGTGCCCTTTATTTTGTGAGTCAGTCATGACCACACTATTTTGTTGTGTGGTTCCTGTGCAGTATATTTGCACTGTGGTGGATGCATAGTATGGAACTGTTCACATTAGGTTAATTGAACCTGCAGTGATCAATGAAGACTCAATACATTAAAAAAAATGGGGAAAAATGCACACATGCTGCATTTTTATGTAAAGCAACGCACAAAAATGCAGGTCATCACGCGTCAACGCAATGTGTTATTTATAATAAAAGTGAGAATTCTGACCTTTGACGTGGCCTTTAATTAAAAAATGTATAAAAACAGTTCAGCAATAAAGGTAACAATGCATTATTTCATGTCAACACACACGTGTTTTCTTCTGTGCATTGTAGTGTGAAACAGCCCTATAGTGAGGTAAAAAAAAGTATTTGATCCCCTGCTGATTTTGTACGTTTGCCCACTGACAAAGAAATAAGGGTTTTGCCAAGGGATCAAATACTTATTTCTTTCATTAAAGTGCAAAGCAATTTATAACATTTTTGAAATGCGTTTTTCAGAATTTTTTTGTTGTTATTCCGTCTCTCACTATTAAAATAAACCTACCATTAAAATCATAGACGGATCATGTTCCTATTCAGTGGGCAAATGTACAAAATAAGAAGGGGATCAAATACTTTTTTCCCTCACTGTAACTAAGGCTGACCATACACAATTCGAATCTTGGCCGGTTCAGCAGAAAGCGGCTGAGATTTGAACTGTTAATGGGCAGGCTGATTGTACCAAGTTGATCAATCGATCAAATCGGGTACAACCAGCCTGCCGGATCTGCTTTCGATTATCGCAAGCCGGCCACACACACGGGTCGAAGGACGGACGCTTTTTTGTTGAACTGGTGTTCTGTCGAGAAGTGCCCGGCTATCGAATAGTGCCCGGGACGAACTGCGCAAGAGTTTACGATCAGCTGTTGCGTCGGCTAGACAGCGCTTGCGCACAATAGCCGATTGAAGAAATTTTTTCTGTCAGATTGTGCCTCGCGTTGCCGGGGCACGTTCATGTAGGTGAGGGGTGGATATTTACATGAAGGGGGCGGATTTTTCAATGATGGGCAGTGCTGGGGGCAGAATTTTTAACGATGGCCAAACAAATCTGCAAAACAAATCTTTATCTGCTATAGAAAAAGCCACCCTTCAATTGACTAAACACACCCCGCAAGCGTCCAGGAAGAATAGCAGATAAGGATTTGTTTTGCAGATTTGTTTGGTCATCGTTAAAAATTCCACCCCCAGCACTGCCCATCATTGAAAAATCCGCGCCCCTTCATGTAAATATCCGTCCCTCATCTACACAAAAGTGCATCGGCAATGCGAGACAACAGCTGATCATAAACTCAGCTGTTGTGCTGTTACGTACTGCGCATGCGCAGTTTGTCCCTGGCACTATTCGATAGCGGGCACTTCTCGACAGAACACCGGCTGATGTCTCCCGACATCCTGCCTGTGTCTACGGGGTTTTGGGCTAGGTTCACCCTGTTATGGCTTTAGGGCCGCGTTTACGCGGGCATGGCAGCCCATTAATTTGAATGGGTTGCAGTGCCTGCGTTTTACGCAGAAAAAAGGTTCCTGCAACATTTTGAAAACACAGTGGCCGGGAAATCGTGTGGTGCTTTTGCAACGTGCAATTTCCCTGCAGTTCCCACACCCACAAATGCGCTGGGTTTTTTAGAGGCATGGAGGTGCCATTAAGAATGAATGGCAGCCCCGCAGGCTTTTAAACAGCAGCGCGTTTTGGATGTGGGTGGGGGGTAAAGGTGCGATTTCTGCACCCGCAATAGTGTGAACTTAGCTTAACTTTGCACAAAAACTAAATTATATCTTTAAAATACCTGCACAGAAAATGTAGTTAAAAACTAAAACAAAAGTAAAAAAACAAAATGGATCATTAAACAAACAAGTCGATCTAGTGCCTTTCCTCGATGTCTCTGGAGCATTGCCTTTGTGGTGCCTATATGCTACTTATTTGGTGCAATCCTATAGGAATAAAATAGTAAAGCATGTAAAACATGCCTGACACTATTCAGAAACTCAAGGGTCATACAGAACTGTGAACGTAGCCAGAGAGTAAAATAAGAAGGGGTTAACTACAGTAACATGTACTACAAAATGTAAAGACAAATAGCAGCAGGTTACACTGGGCCTGTTCGATCTCTAGCTGCTCTCCTGTATTTACACAGCAAATACTGGAAGGCAGAATGAACGAGGCCATGCCTGGGTCCAGTTTATGGGCTGGATCCTGACCTGGCCACATCCAAGGGCAGCCATACAAGCGGGTCACAATTTGTGCAGAAACCTTTGACCGATGACACAGAAATGTGACGGACTTTTACCGACTGACTGCAGCGTGATGTGGAAACATATGGTGCTGCTATTGGTCACACATGGGTCACTAAATGGTGCGACTTGGGCTGGGAAAGTACAAAACAATTTGGCCGGTAGAAATCTCAGAGGGGACACAGGAAATGCCGGGATGAGAACTGCGTTGCTTCCAATAAAACAGAGTGAATTTTCCATACAACTTGCACACGAGCATCCCCTGACATTGACACAAAGGTCTGCTATGTGGACCCTGTGGCAGCAAGCTGGATCTAGCAAAACACAAGTCTGTTTACACCCATACATTCAACTAATTACAAAACCAGCGTAACCGTGTAGAACAGTTCCAACTGTAAAGTCATAGTCATCAACGGAGCGGATGAATAACAAGCAGAGATAGAACCCTGGAGAAAAATGGAGTCAGAGCAGCCAACTAATTTTTTATTAGGAATTACGGGGAATTAGAGGATACAATTGGTGGACTGCTCCATGTGTCCTGAGGTTTCTAGCTTTAGTGTGTCCCAAAGGCAAAAAGTAACAAAGATGGCTGCAGACAGGCAGATATCTCCCTAAGGTTTGGTTCACACTACTGCGACCTGAAAGTCATGCAACTTATGGTGCCACTTTGCCAGGTGACTTACTTGTGATTAGCTGGCGACTTGAGTACTACTTTGATGAGACTTAAAACGGAGCTCCACCCTAAAGTGGAACTTCCGCTCATCGGAACCCTCCCCCCCCTCCGGTGTCACAATTGACACCTTTCAGGGGGGAGGGGGTGCAGATACCTGTCTAAGACAGGTATTTGCACCCACTTCTGGGAGTTCTCTCTGCGGGAAATCTGCGGGAAGTATGTCACTTCCTGCAGAATACCCATTGTGTTCTGGGAGACACTAGGCTCCCAGAACACACGGGGACCAGTCAAAACGGCGCAGCGCGACTCGCGCATGCGCCGTAGGGAACCGGGCAGTGAAGCCGCAAGGCTTCACTGCCTGGTTCCCTCACCGAGGATGGTGGTGGGGGCAGCAGAGTGACGAGTGATTGCTCGTCCTCTGCTGCGGACGTCGCTGGACTCCAGGACAGGTAAGTGTCCTAATATTAAAAGTCAGCAGCTGCTGTAGCTGTAGGCTTTTAATATTTTTTTTTTCGCCGGAGCTCCGCCTTAATGTGACTTTGTCTTGTGCAGGTATGCAGAGATAACCGCATACAGGAAGATGCAAGGCACTGCCGATCTGTGGGAGGGGCTTCACCACAGGGAATGCCTGGTAAATCTTCCTGTAATGTCGTATCCAAATCACATCAATATAGATGAGGATCTGACTTGGAGGTGACTTCCATTAAAGTCTATAGGCAAAAGTTGAATATAAGTCGCCATGAAGTAGTACAGGAACCTTTTCTAAAGTCGGAGTGACCTCAGTAGTGCTATTTAAGACCGCTCTCATTGACCAACATAGGATTATACAGGTCACGTGACTTGGGATCTCCCAAGTCGCGGCAGTGTGAACCAACCTAAATCAAGATGTATCCACTCTAGAGGGAATCCTCAGTGAGCCAGAACGCCACCTAATTTATACCTGACTGACAGCAGTGCGGATATAGAAGTCCGTCCCAAAAGTGAAGAAATGGGTCAGCTGGCAGAAGATATTCCAACAAACATTCCAGATAACAAGCACCTCTACCCTCCATTATTCCACCCTAGGAGTTTAGGGACCGTCCACTGAAAACGCTCAGAATTACATATAACCTATGACTGTGTCCTGTCACATCGACTGGGGTTGTTTGTATGATTCATGCAAAAATGAATATGAAGAATAAAAAAAAGATAGAGATATAAATATATGAATCATTTGTGAGGTAAACGTATCCCAATATTTTTTTCTTGCACCCTTTTAAACATATCCCTCCAAAAGTCCTAATTTATGTGGTCTTCTACAAATCCAGGCTTGAATAAATTATGCAGAGTATATCGTTCTCCAGGCAGAAATGGTTTGCTTCATGTTTCACCTTGTGAATTTCTCTAGAACAGCCTCTCTCAATCAGGGTTCCTCCAGGGTTCATTAGGGGTTCCTTATGCAAGGAGTGTCTTCTGCCGCTCAGATCTTTTTAGGTATCTGGAAGGATGAGGAAGAGATTCTTTCCACTGACTACAAATAAAAGGAGTATTCTTCTCGCTGACCATTATGGTAATAATCAGTGAACTGTAGATACAGTAATTATTACCAGGGGTTTCTTGAGACCAGAAAGCTATTTTAAGTGTCCCTCCATGTTGAAAAGGCTGCTCTAGAACAGTGGTCTCCAAACTGTGGCCCTTTGCTTGCCTTTATCTGGCCCTTAGGACACGATTCCTCCCACTGACACCAACAATGGGGCACGATTCATCACACTAACACCAATGATGGGGATTTTTCTTCGAACTAATACCAATGATGGGTCACTATTCTTTCCACTGATACCAATGATGGGGTACTAATCCTCTCACTAATACTATTGATGGGGCACTATTCCTCTACTGACACCAATGATGGGGATTATTCTTCCTACTAATAGGGTACTATTCCTTCCATTGAGACCAACCATGGGACACCATTTCTCCCACTGATGCCAACAATGGAGATTATTCTTCCCATTAATATGAATACCTCCTACTACAGATGTTATATAAATATTTTACTCCCACTGACCTCCACTAGCCATAATCCGGCCCTCCTAAAGTCTGAAGGACAGTAAACTGGCCCTTTGCTTAGAAAGTTTGGAGATCCCTGCTCTAGAACATCTTTTGTAGTGTCCAAGAGAGAGACATCTTTTTCAGGCATCAGCCAGGGTCAGCATCTACTTCGTGGACTGGAATGTTAAAGTATTACTAAAAGTTCTTTTTTTTTTTTTAAATAACAAACATGTTATACTTACCTGCTCTGTGCAATGGTTTTGCACAGAGCAGCCCCGATGCTCCTCTTCTTGGGTCTACCGGTGCTCCCTGCCCCTACCTCCTGCTGAGTGTCTCCACAGCAAGCTGCTTGCTTCCAAGCCACCTCTGTGTGTCTTCTAGACTCGGCCCCACCTCCTGCTCATTGGCTGGGAATGACAGCAGTGGAAGCCAATGGCTCCCACTGCTGTGTCTCAGCCAATGAGCAGGGAGAGACCCGGGAGAGCCGGGGCTTTCGTGCACATCGCTGAATCAGGATTAGGCTCAGGTATGTATTCGGGGGGGCTGTGGGGGAGCTGCAGACTGAATTTTTTTTTACCTTCATGATTAGAATGCACGAAGGTAAAAAAAACTTCACCCTTTTACAACCACTTTAAGCTGGCCATGGATTGTTTTTTTTTTTGTTTTTTTTTATCAGCCAGCTAAGCAAAAAAACACAATTCACACATTTGAGGTGGATGAAGGAATTCTCCCCACTGTGCTACTGTATTCTGACAGCCGGACACGTCCACTGAATACAATGATTAGCGCTGCAGCTGATTGGATGTATGTGCTGACTGAACACAGTCCTGTTAAAGAGGAGTCAATGTCTAGGTCGATTCCTCTTGAACAGGAACGGCCACAGATGGATCGAAATTAGCTGGTCCATGCTAAACCGGCCAAATTAATCTATTTATCAGCTATGGCCAGATTTACAGTGATACCACTTGAGAAGAGGAGACTGAGAAAATGTTTCTTCATGCCTGCAATAGACCGATATCATCTCTGTCTAAACAAAGTCACTTGACTAGAGCTCCAGGTCTTGTATAAAAGATTCAGCTTTTTGAAAAAAAACTGTATACTATTGCTGAATATTGTGACATGCCATGAACTAATATGAATGAGCCCTAAGGTCACTTTAATGCAATGACTACATCTTCATGAACTAACAGGTCACATGCTCAGAAATATAAACCAATCTATAAACCGGAAGCATCTACTGAACTATAAACATGACAACAAAAGTGAAAATGGTGCATTTTATATTCTCTGACACACGAGGTGTAAAGATAACTCTCAAGTTTCCACAATGAGTTTTGCAACAAAGAAACCTAAGCCAACACATAAAAAGTTCCAGGGTCCATAAAATAAAACAAAACCAAATGCTGACCTCGGGTAGGTTACGTCAATTTTCCAAACAAGACCTGGCTGCATCTCTACTGATTGAGATGGCTCAAACAATCACAGCGCTAAAGAGTGATTTATAGGGTTTTTTGTCACAGACTGCCTAAATGTAAAATACATTGGCACGCCTAATTTTTGCATTCTCACAAAGGTTTAAAGGCATGCCAACTGAGTTAAATGGAGGAGAGGGACGAGTGTACTTTTCAAGTGTCACCATGTTATTTGCCTTCTCTATATGTTGATAGTTTTGTCTATTCTGAAGCTTTTCTTATTACTACAATTTTGTTTCCTGAACGTTAAATACTGAAACATGGAGGTTTATGTGGCAAATGTGCAGCTTTATGAGTTTACCATATAGAAAGCAGGAATAAACCCAACAGCAAACATTATACTGCAGTTTAACAATTCTTTACATTTGGCACTTTTTGGGAGGGTGAGGGGAGCGGGTATCTGCCGTCCCGATCTGAGTGGAAGTTCACCCCACCCCCCTTCTCCCCTGCAGCCTTCTGGGGCACATCACAGGTCCCAAAAGACTCTGCCGGATCATGCACGAAGCGCAGCTCATGCATGCGCAGTAGGAAACAGGCTGTGAAGCCAGAAGGCTTCACTGCCAGTTTCCCTTGCTTAAAGCGGAGCTCCAGCCCCCCCCCCCACACACACACACACAAAATTTAAAGTCAGCAGCTACAAATACTGTAGCTGCTGACTTTTAATATTAGGACACTTACCTGTCCCGGGATCCCGCAATGTCAGCACCCCAGCTGATTTTTCAATTGGCTCTCGGGTGCTGCCACCATTCCTTGTAAGGGAAACTAGCAGTGAATACTTGCGATTTCACAGCTGGTTCGCTACTGCGCATGCATGAAGCATGCAGTGCTTTCTGATTGGCCCAGTGGCGGTGGAAGGAGGAGGGGGGGCCAAACTTCCAGGGACCCGCTCCCCCTTCCCCCCCGAAGGGTGCCAAATGTGGCAACAGATGAGGGGGAGGGGGAGGAAGCAAACAAGCGGAGCTTCCCCTTTTGGGTGGCGCTCCGCTTTAAGATGCCGGCGACTGGACCCGATGCCAATTGAAGAATCGGTTAGGGTGAGGACATTGCTGGATAGGTAAAAGTCCTTATAATAAAAGTCAGCAGCTACAGTATTTTTTTTTATTAAAAGGTGAACCTGTCCTTTAAGGTGGACAAATTGATGCTCAATTTAACCACTTAACGACCGCCCACTGTAAATATACGTCAGCAGAATGGCACCGACAGGCAGAATCACGTATATGTACGTGATTGCCTTTGTATAGTTGGGGGGTCCGATCGGACCCCCCTTCTTTACAGTGAGCGGTCGTTTTACCTTCGGGAGCGATCCGGCATGAGGGGACGGCCGTTCGATTCCGGCCACCCCCTCTCGATCGCCCCGGCGAATGAGAGAGCTTCCCCTGCCTGCCAGGAAGGAGGAAGTGATGTCATCTCTCCTGGGGCGCTCACATATACAGAGCGCCGTACAGGAGAAGATGCCAGGTTAGTACACAGAACAGCACACTGACACCAGGACACATAGGCACATAAATCGCCCCCCCAGATCACCCCCCAGCCCCCCCCAGCCCCCAGTCACAGTGTCACTGATTGCAGTGACCATTTATTTAGTGATCACTGCAATCAGTGACATTTGGGACTGTAAAAGTGTCAGTACATTTAGTTTTAGGTCCAGTGTAGCCCCCTAACCCCCCCTAATAAAGGTTTAACCCCCTGATCACCCCCCAGATAACCCTTTCACCCCCTATCACCACTGTCACTAAGCAATCATTTTTCTGATCGATGTCTTAGCGTCGGTGATGCTGATCGGTAGCCAGTAATTTTTTTTAGGTTCGCCGCAGGTTTTTATAGCGTCGGGTACCCCCATATATTACCTAATGAAGGTTTAACCCCCTTGATCGCCCCCCAGGTAACCCTTTCACCCCCTATCACCACTGTCACTAAGTTATAATTTTTCTGATCGATGTCTTAGCGTCGGCGATGCTGATCGGTAGCCAGTAATTTTTTTTAGGTTCGCCGCAGGTTTTTATAGCGTCGGGTACCCCCATATATTACCTAATAAAGGTTTAACCCCCTTGATCACCCCCCAGGTAACCCTTTCACCCCCTAGCACCGCCGTGGCTATGCAATAATTTTTCTGATCGATGTCTTAGCGTCGGTGATGCTGATCGGTAGCCAGTAATTTTTTTTAGGTTCGCCGCAGGTTTTTATAGCGTCGGGTACCCCCATATATTACCTAATAAAGGTTTAACCCCCTTGATCGCCCCCCCAGGTAACCCTTTCACCCCCTATCACCACTGTCACTAAGCGATAATTTTTCTGATCGATGTCTTAGCGTCGGCGATGCTGATCGGTAGCCAGTAATTTTTTTTAGGTTCGCCGCAGGTTTTTATAGCGTCGGGTACCCCCATATATTACCTAATAAAGGTGTAACCCCCTTGATCACCCCCCAGGTAACCCTTTCACCCCCTAGCACCGCCATCACTATGCGATCATTTTTCTGATCGATGTCTTAGCGTCGGTGATGCTGATCGGTAGCCAGTAATTTTTTTTAGGTTCGCCGCAGGTTTTTATAGCGTCAGGTACCCCCATATATTATCTAATAAAGGTTTAACCCCCTGATCGCCCCCCAGGTAACCCTTTCACCCCCTATCACCACTGTCGCTAAGCAATCGTTTTTATGATCGTTGTCTTAGTGTCGGTGATGCCGATAGGTAGCCAGTAATTTTTTTTTAGGTTCGCCGTCAGGTTTTTATATAGCGTCAGGTACCCCCATATATTACCTAATAAAGGTTTTAACCCCCTAATTGCCCCTAGTTAACCCTTTCACCAGTGATCATCATATAAGTGTTACGGGTGACGCTGGTTAGTTAGTTTGCTTTTTATAGTGTCAGGGCACCCGCCATATATAACCCAATAAAGGTTTAACCCCCTGATCGCCCGGCGGGTGATATCAGTTAGGTTTTAGCGTCAGAGAGGGTCTGCGTCACACCCCAGGCAGCGTCAGGTTAGTGCCAGTAGCGCTAACACCCACACGTGAAGCATACACCTCCCTTAGTGGTATAGTATCTGAACAGATCAATATCTGATCTGATCTGATCTATACTAGTGTCCCCAGCAGTTTAGGGTTCCCAAAAACGCAGTGTTAGCGGGATCAGCCCAGATACCTGCTAGCACCTGCGTTTTGCCCCTCCGTCCAGACCAGGCCACCCAAGTGCAGTATCGATCGATCACTGTCACTTGCAAAACACAACACACATAACTGCAGCGTTCGCAGAGACAGGCCTGATCCCTGCGACTCCAGTGCTGTAGGAGGTGATTTCACCACCACAGTTAAAAAAAAAAAGCATATATGTCGAAGCATTGGGGCAGCAGGAGCGGAGGAGCGATTTTGCTCCAAATGCCGCGTATATACGGTCGAAATTCCGACGGAGGCTTGCCCGTGGAAAAGTCTGACCATATGTACGCGGCATAACTTTTGCGAGAAGATGCCCCCATGCTTCGGCATATATAAATGGTGCATGTATGCCCATCATTGGAAGTGGGTGGATGAAGGGCGGTATTCTAATGGTGGGCATACCCACCGATCAATCTTTTTTTTTCGTTCAGCCAACAGGCTGCATGAAAAAAAAGATTACAATACATGTCCAACAAGGACCAGCAACGTACTGGTATGTTGCTGGACTTTGAATGTTTATACCAGAATGATGCCTGCGGGTTTAGGTATCATCTTGGTATCATTCTTTTCAGCCAGCGGCCAGCTTTCATGTAAAAGCAATCCTAGTGGCTAACAAGCAGTGGGAGGGAATGTCCCCCCCCCCCCTGGATATAAAAAGCGCCATTGGGAAATTGGGAAAGCATTTTATCACACCGATCTTGGTGTGGTCTGATGCTTTGAGGGCAGAGGAAAGATCTAGGGTCCAATAGACCCCAGTTTTTTCAAAAAAGAGTACCTGTCATTACCTATTGCTATCATAGGGGATATTTACATTCCCTGAGATAACAATAAAAGTGATAAAAATAAATAAATATGGAAGCAACAGTTTAAAAATAAAATAAAAAAGCAAAATTAATAATAAAAAAAAAAAAAAAAAAGCACCCCTGTCCTGCCCTGCTCTTGCCCAATGGCGAACGCAAGCGTCGGTCTGGCGTCATATGTAAACAGCAATTGCACCATGCATGTGAGGTATCACCGCAAAGGTCAGATCGAGGGCAGTAATTTTAGCAGTAGACCTCCTCTGTAAATCTAACGGGGTAACCTGTAAATGCTTTTAACCACTTGACCACTGGGCACTTAAACCCCCTTAATAACCAGACCAATTTTCAGCTTTCGGTGCTCTCACATTTTGAATGACAATTACTCAGTCATACAACACTGTACCCATATGACATTTTTGTCCTTTTTTCACACAAATAGAGCTTTCTTTTGGTGGTATTTAATCACTGTTGGGTTGTTTTTTTTTTGCGCTATAAGAGAAAAAAGACTGAAAATTTTGTAAAAAAATGATTTTTTTTTCGTTTCTGTTATAAAATTTTGCAAATTACTATTTTTTCTTCATAAATTTTGGCCAAAATTTATACTGCTACATATCTTTGGTAAAAATAAGTACAAATTGGTGTATATTATTTGGTCTTTGTGAAAGTTATAGAGTCCACAAGCTATGGTGCCAATATCTGAAAATTGATCACACCTGAAGTACTGACGGCCTATCTCAATTCTTGAGACCCTAACATGGCAGAAAAGTACAAATACCCCCCAAATGACCCCTTTTTGGAAAGAAGACATTCCAAGGTATTCAGAAAGAGGCATTGTGAGTTTTTTGAAGTTGTCATTTTTTCCCACAATTCTTTGCAAAATCAAGATTTTTTTTTTCTCTTTTTTTTTTCCACAAAATTGTCATATTAGCAGGTTATTTCTCACACACAGCATATGCATTCCACAAATTACACCCCAAAACACATTCTGCTATTACTCCCGAGTATGGCGATACCACATGTGTGAGACTTTTACACAGCGTGGCCACATACAGAGGCCCAACATGCAGGGAGCACCTTCAGGCGTTCTGGAGCACCCAGGCCAATTCTGACATTTCTCTCCTACATGTAAAAATCATCATTTGTTTGCTAGAAAATTACATAGAACCCCAAAACATTATATATGTTTTTTTAGCAAAGACCTTAGAGAATATAATAGTGGTTGTTGCAACTTTTTATCTCGCACGATATTTGCGCAGCAATTTTTTTAACGCGTTTTTTACGGAAAAAAATGTTTTGTGCTTAAAAAAAAAGAAAAAACAGTAAAGTTAGCCCAATGTTTTTGCATAATGTGAAAGATGAAGTTACGCCGAGTAAATAGATACCTAACATGTCGCCCTTAAAAATTGCACACACTCGTGGAATGGCGCCAAACTTCGCTACTTAAAAAATCCCCATAGGCGACGCTTTAAATATTTTTACTGGTTACATGTTTTGAGTTACAGAGGAGGTCTAGGGCCAAAATGATTGCTCTCGCTCTAACGTTCGCAGAGATACCTCACATGTGTGGTTTGAAAACCGTTTTCATATGTGGGCGGGACTTACGTATGCGTTCGCTTCTGTATGCGAGCTCACGGGGACAGGGGCGCTTTAAAAAAAAAAAAAAAATTTATTCTTCATTTTACTTTATTTATTTTAGTTTGACATGTTTTTCCGCCCTAAACATTTTTTTGATCACTTTTATACCTATTACAAGGAACGTAAACATCCCTTGTAATAGGAATATGGCATGACAGGTCCTCTTTACAGTGAGATATGGGGGGGGGTGTCAATAAGACCCCACATCTCACCTCTAGGCTGGGAAGCCTGAAAAAAATACAAAAAAAAAAACAACAATCCTGGCTTTGATCGTAGCGGTGAGTCGGTAGAAGCACCGGAGGGCGGCGGGGGGGGGGACATCCCCTCTCGCCTCCCGTAAGAATGATCAAGCGGCGGAACAGCCGCTATGATTGTTCTTATGGTGTAGGGAATCGCCGGCTGAAAAAGCTAATAATAGGATTTTTATAACAGCTTACCTGTAAAATCCTTTTCTTGGAGTACACCACGGGACACAGAGCTAGTCATTACATAATGGGTTAAGGGTCACCAGCGGTGATTGGACACTGGCACAACCAATGGAAGACAGTTCCCCTCCATATAACCCCTCCCATCAGGGAAGTACCTCAGTTTTGTAGCAAAGCAGTAAGGTTCCCATAAGAAGGGTGGGACCTCTGTGTCCCGTGGTGTACTCCAAGAAAAGGATTTTACAGGTAAGCTGTTATAAAAATCCTATTTTCTTTATCGTACACCACGGGACACAGAGCTAGTCATTACATAATGGGACGTCCCAGAGCAATGCTCATATGAAGGGGGGGAGACACAGATCAAACCGACCGCTTGCGGACCAGAAGCCCTATACTGCTGCCTGCAGCACACTTCGCCCGAAGGCGGAATCCTCATGTCCTTTCACATCTATTTGATAGAATTTGGAAAATGTATGGACTGAGGACCAAGTTGCAGCCTTACAGATCTGAGCCATCGAAGCCTGGTGGTGCACTGCCCATGAAGCACTTATCGCCCTGGTAGAGTGCGCCTTAACAGGAAAAGGAGGAGTCCTGTTCTTTAAACCATAAGCTTGAACAATTACTTGTCTAATCCACCTGGCAATGGTGGATTTTGATACCGCTTGGCCCTTCTTGGGACCATCTGGTAAAATAAACAAAACATCTGTTTTACGTATCTGAGCGGTTGCTTGCAGATACACCCTTACCGCTCTTACTAGATCTAGAGAGTGTAATAATTTTTCCGTCCGCGGGTTTGGAAAAAAGGAAGGCAGAACAATGTCTTGATTCAAGTGAAAAGCCGACACCACCTTAGGCAGAAAAGCCGGATGGGGTCGTAGTACGATCTTGTCCTTGTGACAAATTAGATAAGGCTCTTTACAAGAAAGAGCTGCTAGCTCTGATACTCTCCTAGCAGAAGCTATAGCAATCAGAAAGGCCAATTTCCTACTTAATATAATTAAAGGAATATGGCGAATAGGTTCAAAAGGTTGCTTTTGCAACACTGACAATACCAAATTCAAATCCCATGGACACAAGGGAGACCTGACTGGAGGATTTATCCTCAGTACCCCCTGAATGAATGTCCGAACTAGGGAGTGAGATGCCAATGGTCTCTGAAAGAAGACTGATAGAGCCGATATTTGCCCTTTGATGGTGCTAAGGGCTAATTTCATATCCACTCCTAACTGGCAAAAAGCAAGAATCCTACTTATTTCATATTTCAGAGGATTCCAACTTCTGGATTCACACCAGGAAACGTATGCTTTCCAGACTCTATGATAGATGAGTCTGGAGGCTGGCTTTCTAGCATTAATGAGCGTAGAAAGAACCAGGCCAGAGACCCCTCTCTTTTTCAAAATGTGGGTCTCAGCAGCCAGGCCGTCAAATTTAGCCTTTGTAAGGAAGGGTGGAATACTGGACCCTGTGACAACAGGTCGTGTCGAAGTGGAAGCTTCCAGGGCCTTCCTATCGCCATTTTTACGATCTCGGCATACCAAGGCCTCCTGGGCCAGTTTGGGGCCACTAGGATTACTGGTATTCCCTCCTCCTTGATCCTGCGAAGCAGTCTTTGTAGAAGAGGGATCGGAGGGAATGCATAGATCAGTGAGAACTGATTCCATGGAGTTATTAGAGCGTCTGTCCCATAGGCTAGAGGATCTCTAGTTCTGGACACAAAGTTGTCCAATTTCTTGTTGAACCTGGAAGCTAGCAGGTCTACATCTGGGTTTCCCCATCTCAGACATATGGCCTGAAAGATCTCTGGGTGAAGAGACCACTCTCCTGGTAGCAGCTGCTGACGACTCATGTAGTCTGCTTGCCAGTTTTCTATCCCTGGAATGAAGATTGCAGAGATGCAAGGTACATGCTCTTCTGCCCATGCCAAGATCCGGTTCACCTCTCTTTGGGCTGCCCGACTGTGGGTGCCTCCTTGGTGATTGATGTAAGCTACTGCCGTAGCATTGTCGGATTGAACCCGAACTGGGTAGCCCTGTAACCTGTATGTCCAGGTTTTGAGGGCTAGATATACCGCCCGGATCTCTAGCACATTGATGGGCAGGATCCCCTGAGTCTTGGCCCAGGTTCCCTGGGTAGAAGCCTCCTCGAATACTGCACCCCAGCCCGATAGGCTGGCATCCGTAGATACCACCATCCAGGCCACTGGGAGGAAGGACTTTCCCTTCCGTAAATTCCTGGCTTCTAGCCACCAATTGAAGCTGTGGCGTACTTGTGAGGACAGGCGCATGGGTATATCCAGAGCTTGGCTCTTCCTGTTCCAGGAGGCTAAAATATTGCCTTGAAGTAGTCTCGAATGAAACTGGGCGTAAGGGACCGCCTCGAAGGAGGCTACCATCTTTCCCAATAGTCTCATGCAAAGGCGAATAGACGGCCTCTTGTTTGCTTTGACCTTGTGGATCAGGTCTTTCAGAGACTGTATCTTTGGCTCTGGCAGGTATACCCTGTTTTGGGCTGTATCTATGATCATGCCCAGGTACACTATCCTTCTTTGGGCCTGGAGAGAGGATTTTTGTAAGTTTATAATCCATCCTAAATGCTCCAGGTATCCTACTGTAGTGTCTACAGCGTGATCCAATCCCTCCTTTGACTGATCTATTAATAGTAGATCGTCTAGATAGGCTGTTACCGCAATGCCCCGTGTTCTTAGGTTTGCTAACAGAGGAGCTAGCACCTTTGTGAATACTCTGGGCGCGGTGGCTACACCAAATGGCAGGGCCACAAATTGAAAGTGGCGATCTTCTACCGCAAACCTTAGGAATCTTTGGTGAGCGGGGAGGATTGGTATGTGTAGATATGCGTCTTTGATATCTATGGACGCAATGAATTCTCCGCCTTTTAAAGTAGCGACCACGGATCGAATCGTTTCCATTCGAAAATGGCGAACGTTCAGAAACTGGTTTAGATTTTTTAGATCCAGGATGGGTCTGACTTCTCCGTTCGGTTTTGGAATCACAAAGAGGTTTGAGTAAAAACCTGAACCTTGCTCCTTTTGGGGTACCTCTGTAACCACACCTTGAGCTATTAAGTGATTCAAACCTTTGAAGAAGGATCCTCTTTTTTGTGGATCCTTGGAGAGTCTTGAACTTCGGAATTGAGAAGATGGGATCTCTCGAAATTCCAGTCTGTACCCTGAGGATATTGTGGATACCACCCATTTGTCCTGGGTTTCTGAACGCCAAGTCGCTGAGAACTGACGAAGCCTTCCCCCCACTCGGCCGAGCGGGGGCGCCCCTTCAATGAGAGGTTTTGGGGGCTTGCTTATTAGCTCTTGAACCCCACGGCTTCTTGTTCTTCTGAGCCTGTTCTTTGGCTTTTTTGGGCGGCTGAAAAGGCCGTCGCCACTGGCTGGAGTCAGATTTCCCGGGAGCTGGGGAGAGAGTGTGTTTAAAACAAGGTCTCTTGTTTTTCTTTCTCTCAGGTAAAAGTGTCGTTTTACCACTTGATATCTTTTGGATATATCTTTCTAAATCTTCCCCAAAAAGGCGTTCGCCATGGAACGGGAAACTTGCCAACAACTTTTTGCATGGGGCTTCCGCTGACCAATGCTTAAGCCAAAGTACTCTGCGCATCTGTACCAGCTGGAGTGTAAGGCGTGATGCCTGTATGATAGAATCTCTCATGGCATCCACTGTGAAGCATAAGGCTTTAGGCAAATTCTCCCAATTTTTAGCCTGCTCTGAAGGCAGCTCCTTCAGCCCCTGCTTTACCTGTTGGCTGACGACCTGACACATACCGACTGCTGCTACTGCAGGTTGGATAATTGAGCCGGCCAAAAGGAAGGAGGATTTCAGTAAGGATTCCAACTTCTTCTCAGAAGGATCTTTAAACACTTGTACATTATCCACTGGACATGTCAGGTTTTTATTTACACAAGAAATAGCCGCATCTACCGTAGGCAGGCTCCATTTCTTTAAAAAAATTTCCTCCATAGGATAAAGAATGTTAAACTTTTTTGGAGGTGAAAAACGCTTATCTGGATGTTGCCAGTCTGCGTACAATAGATCCTCTAGTAACGGATGAACCGGGAAGGAGCATGCACCTTGCAGGGATCTTAATGATCCTAGGGAGGAGACAGGTGATTCTGTTACCTCCAAAGAGGGTAACCTAAATGCAGCTCGCACGGCTCCTGCATAGCATTGCACCTGTGACTTTAAAATCTGGGATACCGAAAAAGGCTCATCCGATATCCCTGATCCGTCTGACTCCTCATCCTCTGCTGATGTAGCCTCCTCCTCATCCTCCTCCTCCTCAGGTACTTCTGAAGGGAGGTCCAATACTGGAGGAGATCTGCTTCGCTTATTGTCCTTTTTAGAGGATTTAGCGATTAAAGTAGCAATTTTCTCCTCCAGATTATTTAGGGCAGCTGATAAAGTGTCCTCAGTGACATATGCAGGCCCAGGCTTCACTGGGGAAGCCGCCATACCTGACAGAGGTAATGGCTCATCCTGTACAGGTGCTTTTGGCAACACAGGAGAGGAAGGTACCGAGTCAGCACAGCTAGAGCCCCCTGTCTCAGGCGGCGGTGCTCTTTTATCTCTTTTTGTCCGCATTACTTCCCCTGGAAGACTTACTGTTTAGACAAAATACAAGGTACCTAAATGCATATACTACCGTGTTCAGTTTAGCAAATACATTAAGTATGCAACTTTTAACACATAACTATGCATAACATGGATGTCTTCTAGGAAGTACCCAATCCAACCACATGGAGTCTTACGTCCCTGTATAGCTGCTGTGTTTCTCTGCCAGGAACAAGAGAACTAACGAGCTTGCTTGCTGCTGCAGTGCTTTTTACACTGACAGTCTTTTAAATTTGGCGCCGTTTCTGTGCCTGCGCGCGCCACGTGCCCGCGCACGCCTCGCCCCCCCCCCCTCCGATAAAGCGCGCTCCCGCGCGCGCACGCGGCCTTTAGCGCTATGGTGGTGGCCATAGTGAGAGAGGACTCTCATCAGCCCCTGTTCCCACTTACCTGCATCTGCAGGTGTCTGTATCGGCCACCGGAAGGAGGAGCGGGGTGCTCAAGCAAGCTCAGCAGCGGAGGTGACGAGCAGTGTACTTCGCCGAAGCCGACACTGAACAGAGTGAGGTGAGTATATTCAGCTCTTTACTCCCCCCAGTGGTGGAAAAAAAGAAGACATCCACTTTTTGAAAAAGGTCCCAACCTAGTTATGGACCTTCTAATCTCACCTTATCCACGCCGCAGGTTTTTCTGCTGAAAGTTTTCAGACAGATACCAAACTTCACCCTTCACGGTGGGCTATGTGTGCCAACCTTCAGGGATATGGGTTCCTATTTAAAGGATACCTCTCCCCTGGGCCTTGTACAAGACTCTTACCAGGACTTTATAGCGAAATAGCGAAAGTGCTGGATCTTAGAGCCCAGTCCTCCGAAGAGAGACATTACAGGCGACGCCTCATGGATGAGGCCCGGATCCCATCCAGATTCAGCTCATTTGTAGGCGTCTTGGATGGATCCGAAAGCATAGCTCTTTTACCCCCAGAGGGTCTCTTTGGTAGAGCTTTCCTTTAGCACCTCCTAACGCGTCCAACACCTTTCGACACTGGCGAAAAAACTGAGGTACTTCCCTGATGGGAGGGGTTATATGGAGGGGAACTGTCTTCCATTGGTTGTGCCAGTGTCCAATCACTGCTGGTGACCCTTAACCCATTATGTAATGACTAGCTCTGTGTCCCGTGGTGTACGATAAAGAAATCTGAATGATGCCTGTAGCTGCTCCCATCATTCAGATATCCCCGCACAAAGTCAAGGACGTCATATGACGGCCGGAGGGCGGGAAGTGGTTATTGCAGAGTATTGCCGGGCATTGCGGAGTATTGCCGGGCATTGCGGAGTATTGCCGGGCATTGCGGAGTATTGCAGGGCATTGCGGAGTATTGCGGACTATGGCAGGGTATTGCGGTGTATGGCAGGGTATTGCACGGGTATTGCACAGGGTATTGCACAGGGTATTGTGGAGGGTATTGCACAGGGTATTGTGGAGGGTATTGCAGAGTATTGTGGAGGGTATTGCAGAGTATTGTGGAGGGTATTGCAGAGTATTGTGGAGGGTATTGCAGAGTATTGTGGAGGGTATTGCAGAGTATTGTGGAGGGTATTGCAGAGTATTGCGGAGGGTATTGCAGAGTATTGTGCAGGGTATTGCAGAGTATTGTGCAGGGTATTGCAGAGTATTTTGCAGAATATTGCGCAGGGTATTGCAGAGTATTGCGCAGGGTATTGCAGAGTATTGCGCAGGGTATTGCAGAGTATTGCGCAGGGTATTGCAGAGTATTGCACCAGAGTATTGCACCAGAGTATTGCAGAGTATTGCACCAGAGTATTGCAGAGTATTGCACCAGGGTATTGCAGAGTATTTTGCAGGGTATTGCAGAGTATTTTGCAGGGTATTGCAGAGTATTGCGCAGGGTATTGCAGAGTATTGCGCAGGGTATTGCAGAGTATTGCGCAGGGTATTGCGCAGGGTATTGCAGAGTATTGTGCAGGGTATTGCAGAGTATTTTGCAGGGTATTGCAGAGTATTTTGCAGGGTATTGCAGAGTATTTTGCAGGGTATTGCAGAGTATTGCGCAGGGTATTGCAGAGTATTGCACCAGGGTATTGCCGAGTATTGCACCAGGGTATTGCAGAGTATTGCACCAGGGTATTGCAGAGTATTGCACCAGGGTATTGGCAGGGTATTTTGCAGAGTATTGGCAGGGTATTTTGCAGAGTATTGGCAGGGTGTATTGCAGAGTATTGGCAGGGTATAGCACAGGGATGGCTGAGCAGGGATAGATGGATGGCTGGATCTGTGACTGCAATTGTCACAGATCCAGCCCACAGTGCTGCTGCTGCCATCCGCTCCCTCCCCCTCCCCTCTCACACTGTACCGATCGGTACAGAGAGGGGAGGGAGGAACCGGCGTCATCAAATGACGCCGGTCTGTTTACAAGTGATTGCTCCGTCATTTGACGGAGCGATCACGTGGTAAACGGCCGCTATCAGCGGCGATTTACCGCGATTCGTGATCCGCCGGGTCCTCTGGACCCGGCGGTCACGGAGTTTCCCGTGTGCGCGCCCCAGGGGGCGCGCGGGAGCGCGATTCTGGGAGGACGTTATATAACGTCCTCCCAGAGTTAAGCAACCACCTTGTCGACGTTATTTGTCGGCAGGTGGTTGTTAAGTGGTTAAAGGCTTTTAAAAATGTATGTAGTTTGTCGCCAATGCGCGTTTGTGCGAAATTTTAAAGCATGTCGTGTTTGGTATCTATGTACTCGGCCTAAGATCATCTTTTTTATTTCATCAAACATTTGGGCAATATAGTGTGTTTTAGTGCATTAAAATTAAAAAAAGTGTATTTTTTCCCAAAAAAATGCGTTTGAAAAATCGCTGCGCAAATACTGTGTAGAAAAAAAAAATGCAACACCCACCATTTTATTCTGTAGGGCCTTTGCTTTAAAAATATATATAATGTTTGGGGGTTCAACATAATTTTCTTGCAAAAAAAAATATGTTTTCATGTAAACAAAAAGTGTCAAAAAGGGCTTTGTCTTCAAGTGGTTAGAAGAGTGGATGTAAGCTTCCTAATGTTGTGTATAAAATGCCAGAACAGTTCAAAACCCCCCCAAATGACCCCATTTTGGAAAGTAGACACCCCAAGCTATATACTGAGAGGCATGTCGAGTCCATGGAATATTTTATATGTTGACACAAGTTGCGGAAAAAATAATTTATTTATTTATTTATTTTTTTATTTTATTTTTTGCACAAAGTTGTCACTAAATGATATATTGCTCAAACATGCCATGGGCATATGTGGAATTACACCCCAAAATACATTCTGTTGCTTCTCTTGAGTACGGGGATACCACATGTGTGAGACTTTTTGGGAGCCTAGCCGCGTACGGGACCCCAAAAACCAATCACCGCCTTCAGGCTTTCTAAGGGTGTCAATTTTTGATTTCACTTCTCACTGCCTATCACAGTTTCGGAGGCCATGGAATGCCCAGATGGCACAAAACCCCCCCAAATGACCCCATTTTGGAAAGTAGACACCCCAAGCTATTTGCTGAGAGGTATTGTGAGTATTTTGCAGATCTCGCTTTTTGTCACAAAGTTTTGAAAATTTAAAAAAAAAAAAAAAAAATGTTCTTTCTTCATTTTCAAAAACAAATGAGAGCTGTAAAATACTCACCATGCCTCTCAGCAAACAGCTTGGGGTGTCTACTTTCCAAAATGGGGTCATTTGGGGGGGTTTTGTGCTATTTTGGCATTTTATGGCCTTCAAAACTGTGATAGGTAGTGAGGAGTGAAATCAAAAATTTGCGCCCTTAGAAATCCTGGAGGCGGTGCTTGGTTTCCGGGGTCCCGTACGTGGCTAGGCTCCTAAAAAGTCCCACACATGTGGTATCCCCGTACTTAGGAGAAGCAGCAGAATGTATTTTGGGGTGCAATTCCACATATAACCATGGCATGTGTGAGCAATATATCATTTAGTGACAACTTTTTGTAATTTTTTTTTTTTTTTGTCATTATTCAATCACTTGGGACAAAAAAAAAATATTCAATGGGCTCAACATGCCTCTCAGCAATTTCCTTGGGGTGTCTACTTTCTAAAATGGGGTCATTTGGGGGGGTTTTGTACTGCCCTGTCATTTTAGCACCTCAAGAAATGAGATAGGCAGTCATAAATTAAAAGCTGTGTAAATTCCAGAAAATGTACCCTAGTTTGTAAACGCTATAACTTTTGCGCAAACCGATAAATATACGCTTATTGACATTTTTTTTACTAAAGACATGTGGCTGAATACATTTTGGCCTAAATGTATGACTACAATTGAGTTTATTCATTTTTTCTTATAACAAAAAGTAGAAAATATCATTTTTTTTCAAAAATTTCGGTCTTTTTCCGTTTATATCGCAAAAAATAAAAATCGCAGAGGCAATCAAATACCATTAAAAGAAAGCTCTATTTGTGGGAAGAAAAGGACGCAAATTTCGTTTGGGTACAACATTGCATGTCCGCACAATTTACAGTTAAAGCTGCGCAGTGCAAAATTCTGAATTCACCTCTGGTCCTCTAGCTACCAAATGGTCCGGGGCTTAAGTGGTTAAACCAAATGGACAGGAAACTTTGCAGACTTGGGATGGAAAATGTTTCTGGTTTCTTATATGAACAAAATTCCGTTAATGTGGTCCTCAGTTTGGAAAAAATAATTTTATTTTATGTGTATATTTATGGCAACAATCCAAAATTAAATACTAAAGTTCTATACATTATCATGACAATCAAATTGAATTTATAACAAAATTTGTTGATGGCATCACTATCGCTCCAATGAACAATTTTTCAACATTTTGTACAAACGTTTAAATGAAAATCTAACCATGTATGTATGGTCAGCTTTAGGTTTAGTCTCCTATCCTCTGGAACTCTCTACCTCAATCAGTCTGGCTATCTCCTACTCTGATTGCCTTTAGGCGATCCCTGAAAAGCCTCCTCTTCATGGAACTCTATTCATGCCAACTAATCTCATCTTTTCCATCAGCTCATCCCCCACAGTTACAACCTTCTGTACCACTTTCCCCAGCCTATTAGATTGTAAGCTCCTATGAGCAGAGCCCTTTTAACTCTATTGTATTTGATTTTATTGTAACTGTATTGCCTCGCTTTTATATTGGAAAGTGCTGCGTAACCTGTTGGCGCTATATAAATCCTGTATAATAATCATTTTTATTGCCACGTTTCACAGCATTGTCTGGAAGAATGGAGGAATAGCACTTTAATCATTCTACATGCTTTAAAAAATAATCATGTTGAACGTGTCCTTATACATTGATTGATATATATATATATATATATCAAACAAAAGTGTATAAAAAGGCCTCCAATACACCGCTCGGGGCCAAAGAAATAAATGCTGAACCCAAAACGAGACCAAGAAAGGTCATGCAGAGTGAGACATAAAATGTTGATGAAGTGTTCCTTATAGTTTTATCAAACACAAAGGAGAAACCTGTCTGAGCAGCTGTTTAAAACCTAGCAAAATACAAAAATAGTATAAAAAACATAATAACAGTTCAAATCTGTGTCAGTCATATACTGTAAACAGCGCTATGTTGAGTGACAATGCTATGTGGCCAACTCCACAAAAAAAATCTTTAGAAAGATGATGAACTAGGCAGTGATTCAGACGGTGTCCATAGGTGATCCTAGAATAATAGCAGTGTGCACCTTCCACCGAACCCTCCAGATCCACCACGTGAGAACACACTCCCCTTAGGGCAGGGGTGTCCAAAGTTTTTTCAAAGAGGGCCATATTTGATGAAGTGAACATGCTCGAGGGCCGACCATTTTGCCTGACATTCTTTGAACCATTAAAATTTGGTCTAAGTGTGTTCGTCCGAGCACTAATAGACTGCCAAACAAGAATTCTCTTGCCTTTGTGGCTGTGTGTGAGTAAAGAGGTGAGCTCTGTGTGTTTCACTTTAAAGAGGGAAGTTTCAGGAAAAAATGTAGTTTTTTTTTTTTTTTTTTTAAGTAAAGGTCTGTGAAGCAGATCCCCAGACCATCCCCAGTCCATCACAGACTGGGGATCTGTGAGGGGCTGGGGATCTGTGAGGGGCCGGGGCTCTGTGAGGGACCGGGGCTCTGTGAGGGGCCGGGGCTCTGTGAGGGGCCGGGGCTCTGTGAGGGGCCGGGGCTCTGTGAGGGGCCGGGGCTCTGTTCTGTGAGGGGCCGGGGATCTGTGATGGACTGGGGAATGCCCCAGTCCATCACAGATCCCCAGTCCATCACTGATCCCACCCCCATCGCAGAGCCCACTTCATAGACCCCACTCCATCTCAGACCCCCCCCCCCCATTACAGACTCCCTCCATATTAGAGTCAGACTGTCACTTTTATCAATGCAGCATTCCCCCTCCCCACACTGCCCTACCTTAATCACACAAGCCAGGAAGCACACATGGCATGGCAGGTCCAGACAAAGGGCAGGACTTTTCAAGTTAAAGGCGGGTGATTGGTTGCTGGGACCGCCCCACTGTCTAGCAACCAATCACCTGCTTTGTAACTTGAAAGATCCCGCCCTTTTTCCGGACCTGCAGCACTTCCAGGCTTGTGTGGGGAGGGGGAGGAAGGGGGAGTGATGCGAGAGTCGGCAGAGGGGAGAGAACACTGACAATTTAGCAAAGCTGCGGGCCACTACTGGATCCGGATTCGGCCCGAGATCCACTATTTAGTGATGCCACATATATATCTTTTGTGGTCCCGGTGCTGGGAGATCATTGGCGGCCACAAAAGATATATATGCCCAGATAACCAAGCGGGCCGTTCAAAACCGGAACGCGGGCCGCAATTGGCCCGCGAGCCGGACTTTGGACATGCCTGCCTTAGGGGTTTAAACTCACCAGAGCATGATATATAACCAGCATTAAACAGGGGATATTCATCTGAACCATAGACTGTAGTCTGCATCAGTCAGGGAGACACATGGATGATGGAGGCTCCAAAAGAGGCAAATAAACAAAAAGAAAGCGCAATAGCGTAATCCCGTTTATTATATTAAAATAAGCCCCTGACATCACACATCCCCTCATAGATTATACGTACCGTATTTATCGGCGTATAACACGCGCCGGCGTATAACACACACCCCAAGTTTAGGAGGAAATTTTAGGGAAAAAAACTTTTAGCAGGGAAGTTTAAGGAAAAATAACTTACATTTAAATGCAGCCTTGTCAGTGTCCATTGCAGCCTTGTCACAGTGCAGCCTTGTCAGTGTCCATTGCAGCCTTGCCCCAGAGTCGCCGTGCAGCCTTGCCCCAGAGTCGCCGTGCAGCCTTGCCCCAGTGTCGCCGTGCAGCCTTGCCCCAGTGTCGCCGTGCATCATTTTAAAATTGGCGCCGAGAATGTGCGGACGCCGCTGAGAATGCCGGGGACGCAGGGACTGGGCGGAGCCGCCGCCGAGATACACATAGCCGAGTGTACTCAGCTATACTCGGCTTTTCTCGGCTCCACTCACAGTCACGCCGAGTCCCGCCCTATGATGGACATAACACAGGTCCAATGGCGGGACTGGGCGTGACTGTGAGCGGAGCCGAGAAAAGCCGAGTATAGCCGAGTACATTCGGCTATGTGTATCTCGCTCCGCTCCGCTCACAGTCAGCGGAGACAGCTCAGGGATGTCAGTATCGGCGTATAACACGCACCCACGATTTTCCCCTGATTTTCAGGGGAAAAAAGTGCGTGTTATACGCCGATAAATACGGTACATTAAACAATATTCAATGAGCATTTGAAAGAAAACACTGGCACTTCACCGCCTTCGCCGTCCGGCGTATACCGCTGTAACCACAAGCTGTAATCCAATTACTTCCTAGTTCCGGGTCCAGCTGCGGTGGAGCGCACAGGTCACTTCCGGAGTGTTGTGTGGGTTACGCCCTGACGCGTTTCATCATATCCTGACTTCAACCGAGGGCGTGCCCACACGACTCACACGCCGGCTTATATTGTCACTGCCTCCTACAACCTAGCCTATCAGCGCCTGCCCAGCATTAAAAAATGCAAAAAATTCATATATTTTGCATAGCAGCTCAGATAGTCACATTTAATGGATAAAAAATAAATGTATAAAACACTAATAATCGCTAATAAAACAGTTAATATCCAGATCAACATTTAACCCTTTTGGCGATGAAGTGTCTACTGAAAAAATCCATTGAGTCTCTCTCTTAGAGAGGGCTCTAACCAAGTTAGAGCCTCTCCACACGGGTTTCAAGCGGTCGATACCCCAAAATGTAAGACCATTCGGGTCTAGATTGTGAAATAATTAAAAATGGAGTGACACATTATGGTCTTTAAAACCAATTTTGATATTCGCAATATGCTCTAAGAGAGAGACTCAATGGATTTTTTTGGTAGACACTTTATCGCCGAAAGGGTTAAATGTTGATCTGGATATTAACTGTTTTATTAGCGATTATTAGTGTTTTATCCATTAAATCTGAGCTGCTATGCAAAATATATGAATTTTTAGCATTTTTAATTATATATTCTGCACTGTTTTCTATAGACCTCAATTTTATGAATGTAGAATGTTTACCATTTACATTGATGCTGTGTTTGTCTTATGAAGTATATATGTATGCAGTCTTTTATTTTAATATTTATTTACTGTATATCCCTACCAGGATTTATCTATTTTATGAATAAGTGTCAGTGTGGTAGTGAAAATAGATTCCAGTCATTATCGCACGGTTTTGCCCCGCCTTTAGAGTGCCCGTGATGTATAATCTGGGTTATAACTAGTTTAGTGCAATAAGGCTTATTGTCCCCCTTGTCCACCTGGAGGAAGCTGCCAGTGTTTACCTCCGCTATGGCGATGTGCACCTATCGCCATGCTGGGCATGCGCTGATTGGCTAGGGTGTAGGAGGCAGTGACAATATAAGCCAGCGTGTGAGTCGTGTGGGCACGCCCTCTGTTGAAGTCAGGATATGACGAAACACGTCAAGGCGTGACCCACACGACACGGCGGAAGTGACCTGTGCGCTCCACCCGGAACAAGGAAGTAATCGGATTACAGCTTGCGGTTACAGCGGTATACGCCGGACAGCAGAGACGGTGAAGTGCCAGTGTTTTCTTTCAAATGCTCATTGAATATTGTTTGATGTACGTATAAATCTATGAGGGGATGTGTGATGTCAGGGGCTTATTTTAATATAATAAACGGGATTACACTATTGCGCTTTCTTTTGTTTATTTGCCTATTTTGGAGCCTCCATCATCCATGTGTCTCCCTGACTGATGCGGACTACAGTCTATGGTTCAGATGAATATCCCCTGTTTAATGCTGGTTATATATCATTCTCTGGTGAGTTTAAACCCCTAAGGGGAGTGTGTTCTCACGTGGTGGATCTGGAGGGTTCGGTGGAAGGTGCACACTGCTATTATTCTAGGATCACCTATGGACACCGTCTGAATCACTGCCTAGTTCATCATCTTTCTAAAGACTTTTTTTTTGTGGAGTTGGCCACATAGCATTGTCACTCAACATAGCGCTGTTTACAGTATATGACTGACACAGATTTGAACTGTTTTTATGTTTTTTTATACTATTTTATATAAATATGCAGTTCGGTGTCTTAGCTACACACACACTGCACAATGAAATCTGCAGTCTCCTTTTGTGGCTCTAAGAGAAGTTAACCCTGTGGGTACAAATAGAGCCTAATTGCCTTGCTGGGATGTGATATCATATCACTTGTACAGGTACTTGGAACAGAAAGAGTTATTGTTCACTGGGAGGGGGAACAGAGCTGCCCCCAGTGACCTGTCTGACAGGAGGGGCAATAATCTAGAGCTGTCACTTGCAAACACTGAGCTCCCATGTGTTGCCCAGACAAAAGCCAGAAGCAGAAAATATAAGAATGGAAACACATTGAGTTACCACGCCCCCCCCCCCCTCATTCCCCACCACCTCCCCCTCTGGGGTATATGCCGCTAGATGCAGGATCTGACAATGCTTACAGCTGCAGCGTCCAACCTGGGGGCCGCTCATTAATTAGCCCTCCCGCACTAGTCCCCAGGGCCAGCAATGTCAGTACAGCACATGTGCAGATCTCCATGCCATCAGCTGATCTCCATGACATCAACAGAGAGGAGATTACACCAAGTCCCACACAAGGAGAGCAAAGACAATCCAATAACATGAAGTCAATGCACTATATAGCATGTAGATCATCGGAAAAATAAAAGCCACACAAATACAATGCGATAGAAGTAATAGAGACACGGAATGTAATGCCTATAAATGGTGCACACCTGGGGAAAAGATCAACCACATACACTCATCCAGAATGACAAACTGACTTTTACAGAAGATACTCCATAGATACATGGTATGCAGCAATACTCACCTTCTAGCATTACCCTGTAGTGTCACTAATGAAATCTGATTTCTCATAACATAAGCATATCCCTCTATAGTCGGCTCTCAGCATGAGTCTGACAAGTTTTCCTGACACCAAGAGAAGAGTGGTGACAGGGGAGGGAGCTCCAGCTGATTGACCGCCTCAGCTCTATTCCTGTTTGCTGTGTGAAGGGAGGCGTGTCCTATCCCTCCAATCAACCGTCAGACCTCTCCTCACTGAGCTCTGCAGAGTGTAACTTCAGCTCTCCGCCTTCTTTTTTCTGAAATCTCAGACAAGCTTTAAAGAGGAACTGCAGTCTGCTCACATAATTTGTAATAAAAACACCCTTGCCATTCTGAAGCTTCCCTTCAACCACTATGCATATTATTTTATATATACTGTGATTCTGTACTTGCCAAGTCTTCTGCATAAATCTCCCTCCGTGAAGCTGCTGCCTGTTCACGTCCTGGATTTAAACAAGGCAGATCCCCATTCTGACAGATGACAGATCTACTGTTCCCAGTGATCAGGAACAGTGTTCTCTGTTATGTTCCAGTGAACCCATCCCCCCTACAGTTAGAACACACTGAGGGAACACGGTTAACCCCTTGCTCTCCCCCCAGTGTTAACCCCTTCCCTGCCAGGGTAATTTTTACATTGATCAGTGCATTTGTATAGCCCTGATCAATGTAATAATGTCACTGGTCCCCAAAAAGTGTCATTTGGGGTCAGATGTCAGCCGCAATGTCACAGTCGCGCTAAAAATCGCAGATCGCCGCCATTACCAGTAAAAATAAAAACAAAATTAAATGTCCCTAAAATCTATCCCATAGTTTGTAGACGCGATAACTTGTACACCTATTGTGATTTATTTTACCAATAATATGTAGAACAATATATATCGGCCTAAACTGATGAATAAATTAGTTTTTTTATATATATTTTTTTGGGGTATTTTTTTTATTTTTTTCAAAATTGTTATATAGCGCAAAAAATAAAACCACAGAGGTGAAAATACCACCAAAAGAAAGCTATTTGTGGGGAAGAAAAGGACGTAAATTTTTGTTTGGGTACAACGTCGCACAACCGTGCAATTGTCAGTTAAAGCGATGCAGTGCCTTATGACAAAAAATGGCCTGGTCATTAAGGGGGTAAATCCTTCCGGTCCGTAAGTGGTTAATAACTGTCAGATAAGGCAATTTTTCCCAATGAACACCAATGCAATAGGCATGCTTCCCACTGACCGTCAATGTAAAGGGGCCCTTTTCTTAATGCTTTCCCAATGACCACCAATGTAAAAGGAGTAATTTTGCTGTGATCACCAGTAAATGGGGCCCTTTTCCACTGACCACCAATGTAAAAGGAGTAATTTTGCTGTGATCACCAGTAAATGGGGCCCTTTTCCACTGACCACCAGTGAAGAATGCACCTCCCCACTTACCATCAATGTAGGGGATCAATTCACTGATCACTAATGGAAGGGGGCCACTTCATAGACCACCATTGTACGTGGCATCCCCCACTGCCAACCAATCTGAGAGAAAATGACAATTTTAACTGCTTTCATTTTTTTCTGGCTATTATTATTATTGGTTTTATTTGTTTATTATTCAAAATAATTTGGTTGTATAGAGAAACCTTTATGTCTCGACTGTGCACGCAATGTACCATGTGTCGTATATACAATTAACCTTTGTTCAGACAGAAGCCGACACTGTCCTGCATGCAGGCTCACTTTGTTACTGTGCCAGCGTCCGCCCCGAGCTGCACTACAGAGGTGAATGCAGACGCAGCAGCTTCATATCAAAACTGATGTGGGCAGAAGAAGGTGCACGGATCTGAATGTACATTGTCTGCGTTTGGATCTGCGCACTCGCTTCTGCCCGCATGTGAAATTGTGACATGCGGCTGTGTCTGCTTAGCTGCTGCATCTGTATCTGTATTCACCTCTGTAGGCTGCCTGCATGCAGAGCAATAACCAAGGGATCCTGCGTGCAAGATGAATCCCAGCACTCATATCAATGAAGTTCCCTGAGACCTGAAAATTATTTCAAGGGTTCCTATAAAGTCAAAGCGTTCATAGGTAGGCTTATAATTTTATTGCTGACTATGATAAACTGAAATCTCATTGCTATGAGTTACAGCACTGATCATTTCCACTGCTTTGTATGAAAAAAAGACACCATGCCTTATCCATAGTAACCAATCACATCCTTCATATCAGTCTTCTATATTACAACATGAAAGGAAACATTGGACTGGCTGAAAGAGACAACAAAGAGTTAAACTTTCAATCACATTGATAAGTATGGCCAACCGTCAGGAATAAATAAGCAAATGGGCGGAATATGTGGCAGGTAAAATCTGGGCTGACAGACTGTATATAGAAGCTGTCTAGACAAAGTCAAAACTCTACCTGGAGAAAGAAAGGGCAATTTGTATCATTCCAGACAAATTATTAAACTATGTAATAAGAAAATAGAAAGTAAACACAGACATATGGCGAATCGGAGACAGACTGCAAGCAGATGTCTTTATAAATGTGATCTGAAGACTCTTCCAACAATAAAGATGCACACACTGACATACATACAGTAACACTTTCACAGGGCATGGCTGTGACGTCAGCAGGCCGCAGTGTCCCCGTACAGCCGGGAGGGTTGTGCACACACAATGCATTCCTCAAATAACTCAACAGGATTGGCAGAGCCAAGAATCCACCTTGTTCTGATCTGATACAGGCACCTGATTCTTCACCCCTAGGAGACAAAGAGCATGCTAGACCTGCCGCTCTGGACCAAACAATGGCTACTAATGTGTTTACCTTAACATTCCCAGCTTGTAGTATTCGGGAAGTCACAATGTGTAAAAGTGCCTGAATGTATCACAAGCTGTTAAATACACATCTTGGTGTTTACACCTGCACTACCTTAAACAAAAGACCATTACTGAAAAGGGGCTTAAGAGTTCATTTCAAGTGAAAAACTAGATGTTTTATGTCTTTTTAAAGTGACACTGTCCCAAGAGAGGTATGGGGGTCCCGCCATTGCTGGGGACCTGCAGGACATGCTAGTTGCCTGGCTGTGTCCACCTTAAAGTAGAATTTTGTCAAAATGAAAAAAAAATGCAAGCAGGAAGGTTTTAAAAGCTTCTTACATCAGTTTACAATCATCTTTAGTGTGTACGCTGAGCTATTTATCTGCTGAGAATTATTAGGCCTCATGCCCACGGGCGTTTTTTCAGCCGCGTTTTTGAGCGTTTTTTACAGCTTAAAAACGCCTGTCCATGTTAGTCTATAGCTTCATGCCCACCTAGGCGTTTTTGAGCTGTAAAGAGCATAGGCGTTTGTAAGCTGTAAAAAAAACCCAGGGCCAGTGCGTTCCTCAGCGTCAGAATTTGGCAGGAAAAAACGCGAGCGTCAAAAAACGCGCACTAACGCGCGGTCGCGTTTTTAGCTCCGACGTTTTTTTTTTTTGTTTTTTTTTTCAAAAAAAAAATAAAATAAAATATTTACAATAACATGGACAGGCGTTTTTAAGCTGCAAAAAACGCAGCTGTAAAAACGCCAGTGGGCATGAGGCCTTAAAGTAGTTGCAAAGGCTCAAGGTGTGCAGCAGTCCCCCTCTAATACTTACCTGAGCCCCATCGGGATCCAGCGATGTGCACGAGAGCAGCGGACTCTCCTTCCTCATTGGCTGGGCCAAGCTGTGGCTGTGTGTGTAAATGGACACGCAAAGCAGCGGCTCTGGAGCGAGCCTGCTTGGGTGCCCCCACAGCAAGCAGCTTGCTGTGGTGGCACTAAGCAGGAGGGAGGTGCCAGCAGTGCCGGTGGGGGACCCGAGAAAAGGAGGATTGGAGCTGCTCTGTGTAAAACAAATGAATTGCCTTTACCATCACTTTAAAGTGGTTGTAAAGGCATAAGTTTTTTTTTTGTTTTTTTTTACCTTTTACCACTTCAGCTCTGGAAGGTTTACCCCTCTTCATGACCAGGCCATTTTTTGTTATACGGCACTGTGTTACTTTAACTGACAATTGCGCAGTCCTGCTTAGCAGAAACACAGGATCAGTACTTTCCCCTCCCACAGAATGTCGGTCTGCCTTGTTTGCTGTTGTCTCCCGAACAATCAGCAGGTACCGGCGGACATCGCCTCAGCTGGACTCACTGATTGGCTCCTGCTGTGTTCAATCACAGCAGTAATGGGTCACCAGCAGCGTTGCGCACGCCTCTGACCCGGAAGTGAGGTGATCTGATGCAGAGCGGCCACTCTGACACCGTATATGTGCGTGGGGCGGTCCGCAAGCGGTTAATGCATTCTCTGCGTTGATGTACAAAACCCCACATGATCAGCTCGCCAGCACCCCCTAAATATTTACTGGCGTCCTATCTCGATCCAGCGCTGCTCTCACTCCCTCCTCACAGGACTCAGAGGCAGCAGCAGGGGTCATTGGCTCCTGTTGCTGTCAACCAAATCCTGTGAGAGCTGAGGACAGGGGGGGCACTCAGAGGGGAGGAAGAGCTAAGAGCGCCAGTGGAGGGACCCTAGAAGAGAAGAAAGGGACTGCTCCATGCAATACCACTGAACAGAGCAGGTTATTATAACATGTTTATTGTTTTCATAAAAAATAAAAAATGTTTATAATGACTAATGAGTTACGGCATCCTGGGACGGTCAGTATAAAGATGGCAGAAGATGCTGAACCCAGAAGACGACCAGGCACTTGCAGAGGAGCTCTTGGGACCTTGCATGACTGGGGTAGAGGTACGTAAAGTGCAATTTAATTTAGCTTTCGGTACTTTTGAGTCACAGACCCAGAACAACCAAACTATAACTGAGTACCAGAAACGTGTTTGAATTCCTTATCTAAGAGACTCAACACACTGAAGCCAAAGTATCAGCATGACAGCCAGAGAACGACTATTCTCCAGAGGAGAGGCAACCTTCATGAGCCTCACGTCCCTCTAATCACATGTTCACCATGGAGGAGGAAAGTAGCACATAACTTGACTTTTCTATTCCATTTTTTATAGATTTGCTCCAGGAAGTACAACATTAGAAAACTAAAGTGGTACAATTATGCATTCCAAGTGCAAGAACAATTCAAAGAATTTAGAAAAAGAAAAAAACGACGTGTTTCACAGAGAAAGTAGAGTGGAGTGGAGTGTGCATTCCATGCCATGACAGTGATTAGCTTATATTCAATGAATGATCACTGGCATTCTGTACATCCAGTCCAAGGAAGCTCAGTAGAAAGACTTCATACACAGTTATACATGACCTCTCTGAATGTATTTTTGGTGCATGGATTTTCCATGGCCTGCAGTGAGTTTTAGGCCTGCCGCAGTACAAATTTAGTTAGTTATTTTAAATACATGCAAAAATATATGCACTTAAACGACTCTGCAAAGACGACAAATACACCAAAACATCCTTAATAATAGAATAAAACACTCCCCGCATTACACTGACTCTGCCAACAATAATAAATATTTAATCATTTAAAGTAGAGATGCACCGAAATTCTGGCGGCTGAAAAAAAAAAAAAAATCTGAAATTTGTGTTTTCAGCACATTGCCGAAAGAAAAATATTGCCGAAAATGGGGCGGGCCTGGACGGAGCCCCATCCCTGGTGCCGCCCATTGCGGGGGTGTCATCCTTGCTCGCCCCAGTTCTCCATTCTCCTCCCCTCCCTCCCACAGAGCAGCGGTCTCCGTGTGTCATGGAGCTGAATTGCACGGTCCCGCCTCCTGTGACAGACGGCACACCGATCCAATGGTGGGACATTGAATCAGCGTGACATGATCACAGGAGGCGGGACATTGTTACTGCAGCCCGGGAAATTCAAATACAGCTCTGTGACACACGAAGATTGCCGCTCTGATCCGGCCACTGTTAGGCTACATGACGGGCACTGGTGAGGCTGCATCTGATGGGCAGGGGCAGGCTGCATCTGATGGGCATGGGCAGGCTGCATCTGATGGGCACAGGTAATCTGCATGACAGGCACAGGCAGGCTGCATGATGGGCACAGGCAGGCTGCATCTGATGGGCACAGGTAATCTGCATGACAGGCAGGCTGCATGATGGGCACAGGCAGGCTTGCATCTGATAGGCTATGATACATCTCCTGTATAATGTCTGCAGTCTCTGACCATCTCCTGTATCATTACTGCAGTCTGTGACCATCTCCCGTACTATAATAGTTAATAAGGTGACTCAAGCGCTGGTATAAATAATCAAAATGGATATATAATAAAATAAAAATAAATGATAAAAGCTGCAACCATAAATAAGTGTTCTGACACTGAGTGATATATGTTAATATGTGATGGTGCGCTAAAATCAACCTATTATAAAGCACAAAATAAATATAAATGTATATATCGTATGTATATTCTATAAACGCGATAAACATACAACTCAATAATGTGCATAATCTGTGAAAAACATCCACAATAGAACCAATCCAGAGTACACACAGACTGATTAAATTGGTTAGCCTGATCAATGAAAATCCCAAAGATTTTATATTTGTTGTTTTTCCTATATAGAGCAAACCTGTCCACGATCCATTTGGTAATTAGCCTTCAGGTGATCTCTCATTAGTTCCTTTCTGGTTTCCTCATATAGAACGATTCTCAAACGAAACAAGAGAGATATAGATCATAGCGCAATATGTTAAAACTTGATCACAAGGTCTGGAGTGTTTAAAGTTTGACTCACATTTGCTCATACAACCAGCGCGCTTGTATAGAACGATCAGATGCAATGTAGTGAACTCCTGTACTATGTCTGCAGTCTCTGACCATCTCCTGTATTATGTCTGCAGTCCCTGACCATCTCTTGTATCATGTCTGCAGTCTCTGACCATCTCCTGTATCATGTCTGCAGTCTCTGACCATCTCCTGTACCAGATGGTTAGAGACTGTGGACATGATACAAGAGATGGTTAGAGACTACAGACTGCATTTTTCCTGAGCTTTTCTTGCACTAAAAGGTGCCAATAATGGCTAACAATAAATTAATATTAATTTAAATTGATGATATTAATTAAAAAGTCGAATATAATACAATTGTATATAAAAATATAAATATTTTTTAAAAACTGTCATTTTTGATATCAGTATTGGTTTTCGGCCTAGTGGATCCTTCATTTTTGGCACCAAAATTTCCATTCGGTGCACCCCTAAATTTAAAGCACTGCCTTGGTGCAGGTACCAAAAGGTGTATATTTATTTAGAAAACCATAATCAGTACCTCTTCTCTGCGTAGAACTTGTGTGGGGCATTACTTTTCTAGATAAGCCTACCATGCATAATTCCACATTATGGCAAGATGCTCCTTGTGGGTTAAAATGTTTATTTTTTTTTAATCAGTCTAACTTTAAATGCAGACGTTAGACTGGAATTGAAGTAACAAAACAAATTCCTCCAGAAATAAATCTTCTAGAAGGTGATGTGCTTCATACATACACATGGGCATACGTCTGAAAAATATGAGCTGGTTCTCTACACTTCAGTTTAGTGTGTAATGCCCCATTCACACCTCAGTGTTTTGTAGCTTGAAGCTTCAAAACGCTGAAGGAGAAAACATCAATGATTCTTTATGGCGTTGGTTCAAGTCGCCTGAAGCTCAAAAAAGTTATGGACCTTTAAAATGTATAAAAATAAAAACTGGTGGAAAAGCTAAAAATGCTGAAAAATGGAGCAAGAAATTACGCAACAGATTATTTTTTTTATTAGCCAATAAATAAAACTATAAAGGCCAAAGTTGAAAGACGCGCAAAAGAACACTGGAAGAACGCTCAAAGACGCTACGCTCAGGTGTGAACGCAGCCTAAAGCACAAGGCATCCTCAGTCAAAGACAAAGCTATCACAATGATACCAGAACCTCGTATCCCCACTTTTGTTTTACAAACTATATATACAAAATTCTATTTATTGCCACCTCCATTTTTATCGGATGCCTTCTTGTTGTAGAAATGGAAGTCTATTACAGACATTGTCCTGCTGTAAAACCTTCAGCCATTAAAAGTAGAAGACTTCGATCCAACACTGAATCATGAAGCTCACAGGAGATAGTGAAGGCTTCAATGTCTCCATCCTGACCACAAACTATGAGCCAGCATCATATGCACATACCAGTGAATGGTTACTGTCTTACATAACATGATACTTAACACCCTAAACAATTCAGTTGATTCTTAGCAAGTGCCGTTCATTGTGCACTGGGGATTAAAGGCGAGGGAAGGGGGAGACGAAGTGATGAGGACTAAACTGCTATTGACTTGAATGTCAGTTGATGCAAATTGAGCTTATATACCTGACGGTTCTCATAGATCACCAGAAACTCTCCCTGAGGCTCTAAACAGCCAACCATTTGTATTGTTACACTCAATGTGATAACGGACACTTACCAGTCCACATCAGGAGAGGCCTGAATAGTCGGCATGTCCATACTGACAGCAGCTCATTGAATATAGCTCCTCCGGTAAGACAAAATCACCAGGTTACATATAGTAAAATGTCACCCTAATTCCATAGAACTATTTATTTTCATTGGCTCTAATTTCTCAGCAGAGCCAATTGCTCAGACATAAACATTATCCGATTGCCAGACATTTCTACCCAGCAATACAACCCAAAGCACAGCAGAAACTCTGCACAGACATTGTCCCATATGTCATCAGACCATGACAGCTTGTACTACAGAGCAACATGGAGAACATCCAACATCATCCAAAGACAATGTGAGCCGAGCTGGAGAATTCACAAGACGTGCCACATGTCTGTATGCCGGAGTCCACAATGGACACTTCCAGAACCTGCCCAGGGGAAGATGAAGAGTTAACTACAACATAAAGTAAATATTACCCATCCAAAGAACAGAAAACTAAAAGTAGTATTAAACCCAAAATCAAAAATGTTATTTATTGCAGCTTAAAAAACTTTGATGTGGTGGCTGCATCAGTTTACTTATTTAAGTTTTTTCCCCTCTGTTTTCACCTGGTGATCTGGCCAGTAGCACACCTCCTTAGTCTGCCCCTATTCTGACTGAAGAACCACAAGGGCAACTTTGAATAGCAGCATTGTTAAAGTGGTTGTAGGGTTCAAGGTTTTTTTTTTTACCTGCATGCATTCTTTGCATGCAGGTAAAAAAACCTTCTCTGTGCCACAGCCCCCCCCCCCCCCATACTTACCTGAGCCCCATCGTGATCCAGCGATGTGCACAAGAGCCTTGGCTCTCCCTCCTCATTTGCTGAGACATTGGTTCCCGCTGCGGTCAATCACAACCAGTGAGCTAATGAGGAGAGAGTGGGGGTGGGGTAAATAGACTCGCTGGAGTGCTCCCATTGCAACCTGCTTGCTCTTGGGGCACTTGGCAGGGGGAGGAGCCAGGAGCACCGGCGGGGGACCTGAGAATAGGAGGATCGGAGCTGCTCTGTGCAAAACAACTACACAGAGCAAGTATGAAATGTTTATAGAAGACTATAAGCTGCCCATACTCGGTTCAAATTTCGGCTGATTCTTGCTGAATCAACATTTGAGCTGTGGGTGGCCCTGTTGGCACCACCCACCTCAACAAACTGCCTGAAAATTCAAATGAGCCAGGTGAAAAATGGGTGATAGAGCAGCAACTGCATCCAATCCGATATAGCAACTGTTCAGGAATTCAGGGAGCCGCAGGTGCTGTGGCTATCTGATTACAATAGTCAGCAGGGGAGATTTTTTCATCCAATCGGTTTAGCATGTATGTAGAAATCAACCGATTTCTCCTGCTCAGCCTGTGGGCGCTAAAAGAGAGAAATCTTAAAAGAGAAGTATGTTTTTTTTCAGAATCATACTTACCTAGGTGGATGCAGCATTGCTCTGATGCTGCATCTGTTCCCCGCCGGCTCTAATACCCCTTTCACACTGGGGCAGTACGGGCGTAAGCGGTATAGCAGCGCTTTTCGGCCGCTAGCGGGGCGCTTTTAACCCTAGCTAGCATCCGAAAGGGGTAACAGCACCCGTGTTGCGTTGCTGCGTCCTTTTTTCCTATCCTGCAAGTGCACCGCCCCAGTGTGAAAGCACTCAAGCTTTCACACTGGGGTGGCTTGAGAGGCGCTTTTCAGGTGCTATTCTTAGCACCAAAATGCCTGAAAAGTGCACCAGTGTGATAGGGGTCTTAGACTGAGAACGGAGCGATCAAACACTGCCGATCGCTCGGTTCTCAGAGCTCCCTGAGCAGAGAGCTGGTGACCGTCAGTCACTGCTCTCTCCTCCCCCTCAGTCACTGGAGCACTGGGCTGTGGAGGGGGCAGGAGCGGCCGGCTCAAGGCTCTCAGCAGCTCACTGAGAGGCTGAGCCAGATGCCGGTCCAGGCATGTGGGCGGATCCCAACTTCATGGTCACAATCTTGTCTAAGCCTGGAACAGCTCTGTGACGTTAGCCAACAGCGGGCTTTAGCCTGCTGTCTGATGAACACAAGTCACAGGAATGCAGAACGAACTGCACTCCTGTGATCCACAGGATAGGTACAACCAAACGAGCTTTGGCTGTACTACTTACCTTTAAAGCAGTACTAAACTCTCTCAATCAAGATTAACTATTTTAAATCCTTATGCTGCTAGGAAGGTTTATTATATTTACTGGATTCCAGGAAGTAATTGTTACATGAATTATCTGCCCTTACTCAAGATGGCTGTGGCTGGAAATGCTAGGGGGTGTTTTTTTAAAGTGATTTCTCCTTGAGTTTGTTATGAATATTAAAAATGAATTAAATAGCGGTTTAATTTCGGGGTGCTCAGATACAGTTCAGCTGGGGGTACCCCACATTATTCTGTACAAATTGATTCTTGAATTTAGTAATACAGACTATTATGTCAGCCACAACAGCCCATTTTATTAATTATGGAGGCTGGTAAAGGTGTACGGACCTCCATTCTTCCTTCACTCATACTTCTATATTCACCCCACTGCCGCCATTAACCACCTGCCTGTCAAATATGGCTGAACGGTTGATGAAAGACATATGTTATTCAAACCTCCAGAGCATAATGCATCGTGTTCCAGCACATGACTGAAGTGCGAAGGGGAGGGGGGGGATATGATGTATTTAGAATGTACAGAACTGGTTTCTGACTAGACATGAGAAGGTTGGCAGCTTGAAAAAGTATCCTGCAGTCCTGACACAGGTCAGTGCAAACTGTAAACAGGCCGTCACTCGTCACGCCGACAATGAGAGTTATATATAAACCTCTCTATATCTGTGCCTGACACCGACTATGTGCGAATCTGCTGCCTGTGGAGGTGTCAGAAAGGGATATTATCAGCAATATGTGGCACCTCGTGTGTCAAATTCAGACACTTCATCAAAGTGAAGGCAAGTGGGAGAATCTGAGAGCTACTGTCCTACTAACAGTGCCAATTCCGGGGCGGGGTCCTGCAGAGGCACATCACAGCCATCCAACACCTATACAACTACCTCCTTCCTAGACGAGGCCCCAAGGCTTTAGAGATCCAAAAATCAGAAAATTAACCTAAAAAAAATATCAATAAAATGGCGTACAATTAAGATGGTAAAAGATATGTTTCTGTGCTGTAAACCTAATAGTCTTCTTATAAAAGTCTCTTAAAGCTGGACTCCATGAAAAGATAAAATAGGCTCCCCCCCCCCCCACTGCAACAAGGGCTGAATGTTCTTTTAGGTCAGGGGGCCGCAGACTTACCAGATCCTCCACTTCTGCAGGCTCCCTCCAGGCTGTAAAACTGATCACCTCTGCTTCTTCTCTCCTATACTCCAGCGGTCACAGGTTCTCTGATGACATCAAGTCCAATGCAGAGCCCATAAACCTGCACTGGACGTAAGAACACTGAGAAATAGTCCACTGACAGAGCGTAGAGCAGTAGAGGAGAGCGCCTGCTACTGGGGTTGGGAGGAATGGGTACGTAATCTGCTTTTTGTGGCTCCCTAGACCAGCCTTTTTCAACCAGGGTGCCTTCAGGGGTGCCTTGGCAAAATACCAAGAAATTGGCCAAAAACGGTATACAAGCCAACCGGTGGATCAAGCCTGCCTATTACTTGCACAAAGCCACAGGTTTTCATTGTGCACCATTACAGCCTTCCAGCCACCAGTGTCCTAACAACCAATGATGTCATCGGTTGATAAGGACGTCAAGCACCACAACCAATGATGTCATCGGTTGATAAGGACGTCAGGCACCACAATCAATGATGTCATCGGTTGATAAGGAGGACGTCAGGCAACTGCCCCTCTCCTTCAGCACCAGGGTCACTTTAGCTGAGTGAGGGAGAAGAGAAACATTAGGACACTAATCAGTACCAGTATGAAAAGATGCATTTGCGTTGGAAGAATAAATCACTGTCAATGTTGGGCATGTGGATATTGCTACATTATGCACAACTATTAGTCTAATTTTTTACATTTTAGAATGTGGATGCCTTGAGATTGTGTGGAATTTTAAAGGGTGCCTTGACTGAAAAAGGTTGAGAAACACTGCCCTAGACCATTACGAGCATTTAGCCCTGTGCAGTTCAGGGGCAATGAGGACTTTGACGCAATCAACGTTTTCATGCGCAGACGCCCCAATGCGTGCGTTTACATATGTACGTGTATATGTGGGAGTTAGAAGCAAAAATTACACAAGAAAAGACTGCTGTCTGGAAACAATGCATGGAAGGAAACGAAAAAAGGTGTTCTGGAGTAGAAACAAAATATTTCAGAGAAAGGCAACAGAGATATGAAGATCGATGGATCTGCACAGAAGAACATAATGCACTATAATATATGGTCTCAGAAGACGGTCTCCAATCTCCAGACTGTTCATATCTTAATCTCCATATAAATTTTCTTCTCTCCCAGCACAGTAAATTCCTGACAAGCCATCAAACAAGTACGTGCCTTATAAATACTAATAAAGACTCAGTATATGTTAAAGCCGGCCATGTGCTTTTGGGGTCTCATCCACAAATTATCTTGCCAAATAAAAATGTTGTCTTTTAGCCTCAGTTCACACTATGAACCATATGTGAATCGCATAGGAACCGCAATCATATACACTTCACATGCAATTCAGTGCGGTGCGATTTGAGCCCATTCATTTTAAATGGGCTCAAATTGCACTGCATCACACCAAACACATGCATGCAGCAATTTTGGAACTGCACCCGGATCTCATGGTCGCTTAGTACAAATGCACTGCGTTTGTGACCTGTGTTTGGATTGCACTGACACCTGAAGAAAATGACAAGGGCAGTGCGATTTGAATGTGATCCGAGAAACGTGCACGGATTGTGGCATTTTCCGCAACACACTATGAACCAGAACAAGCACATTATCTGCTTAGCACTGGACAGGACAATTCCTAGTCACCAGGTCAATGTAGCAACTGAAAACAATTTTTATTTTTTTTTTAAACACACCTTTCTGGACACCAGGTTGCTAAGAGCTATCGCCATTGAGGAGACTGGAAATGGGAAAACCGCACTGCGTAAGAAGGTAGCCGCTTTTGAGACTGCATTGACAGCCAGCGCTGCATGAAACAGACTTGCAGGCGTGTAAAAAAAAAAAAAAAACAGTCTGTCGCAACACCGGCTGTCAATACAGTTGCGTTCCCCAACAATGCTGGCTTTACCCAACGATAGCTCCAGCATTTTAGCGCCTGCTTTCCCACCAATAACATGCTGTTTAAGCATGTTGGGTAAACCCCCATGCCCACACATTGTTATGTAGTGTCAGCTCATGGGTTTTTAAAGCTGGCTTCTAGTTGTGGGTGAGATTTGTCCAGGCCTAGATTAAGTCATTCCCTGCTCCATCTAGAAGTTAAAAAAATGAATCTTTTAGCTATTATTGCCATTGTGAGCATGTATATTATATAGTCTTCAGTTGGGGTGCTATAAAAGATAGAAGATATAATCCAACCCTCAAATCATACTCCTGACTCTACACTCAGGGAAAATAGTGCTGGAATGCTGGATGAGTTACTTTACTAATACAAATCCGGTTACAAGTAGAATTCATTTATGCTCCATGCACACTGGGCTTAAAAAAACGTCTGTTCCCTTGGCAGAAATAAACTCATCTAGAGCGCTTTTTTGTATATAATTTAGGTGAGCTTAGGAGAGTTTAGCGTTTTTTCTGCCAGAAATCTCCAAATCAGAAACGCAAACCAGAAGAGGGTTTTTTCTGCCTCTAAACGTTAAACTTAAAATATGCCTCCAATTGTCCTAATGTGTATGGACACATAAGATAACACTGAGTGAGCGGATTCTACAGGCAGAACACAAAACTCCTGTAGAAGTGATTTTTAAGCCAGTGTGCATGGAGCCCAATCCAAAACAACCAGCATGCAACCGGAGAGGAGTCTATTTGGGGTAAACAATGGTCGGGTCACAGGGGAATTAGTAGTAGCAAAACACACAACACAAAGAGAAAAATAACAGGCATGATGGTATAAAAAAAAAAAATATGACCGCACAGCTTTTATTACTCTGCAAACACAACACTTGCTGCTATCTAAAAAACATAATCTGGAGAGAAGCCAATTAGGGCTGCATTCCAATAGATAATAAAATATGCAGGGTTGTAAAGGGTGTATGGTACCAAACGGCATAGCACACACATCCACAATGGGCTGGCATGATGTCACATGCACCAGGCAAATGCTGGCACATACATCCACAATGGGCTGGCATGATGTCACATGCACCAGGCAAATGCTGGCACATACATCCACAATGGGCTGGCATGGTGTCACATACATCCACAATGGGCTGGCATGGTGTCCCATACATCCACAATGGGCTGGCATGGTGTCACATGAACCAGGCAAATACTGGCACATACATCCACAATGGGCTGGCATGGTGTCACATACATCCACAATGGGCTGGCATGGTGTCCCATACATCCACAATGGGCTGGCATGGTGTCACATGAACCAGGCAAATACTGGCATATACATCCACAATGGGCTGGCATGGTGTCACATACATCCACAATGGGCTGGCATGGTGTGACATGCACCAGGCAAATGCTGGCCAGAAAACCCCAGATGTAAATGTTCTTTGCATCCATAACCTGTGTAAATGGAGCCTCAGACATGAAGTGACATTGACTACTAAGAGGGTCATTCTTGCCTTTGTTGCTACAGGTTTCATCATATAGTATAAAGCACTTATGTGTATGGTAGGTGTTAATGAGCAGATGTTGGCGACTTGCTTCACATCTTGCACAAGAAGCTAGATTACACGTGATTCAGAGCTCTATGGCTATACCACATTTATCTAATCTAAATCTAGACCTATATAATAAATACTGGCTCATGCACACCAACACGAGGCGTACAGCATGCATGAGAATAGGGAACCCTCCACAGCTGCTGAATACAGCCTCCCATACTTGGGTAAGCATGGATGTTCAACCCTGAAAACAGAATGTCTTCTGCCAGGGTTGTAGGTCCATGCGCCCGTTTACCTGTGTATAGTCTCATCCTGCAATTGCTTTCTATGGGCGGCTGTTCACAGCAACTATGTTTCCCGGGGAAGATTTCTTGCAGGTTCTTTGCTGCATGAACCCCATGCAGCTGTGTGCATGAGCCCTGTACTATTACACATAAAACAGTGATAATGGTTTACACACACTAAACAGATCACACACTGCACATCAACAGAGGGGCATGTACCCCACACATTATGGCTGCTGTCACAACTCCCCCTTAAAGTTCTTGTAAAGGCTGAAGTTTTGCATTGAAAGCATGAAGGTAAAAAACCTGTGTGCTGCTCCCCCCACAGCCTCCCAAAACTCACCTGAGCCCCCTCTTGATCCAGCGATGTGCACAAGAGAGCCTTGGCTGTCCCGCGTCTCTCTCTCTCCATTGGCTGATCACAGCCAGTGAGCCAATGATGAGAGAGGGGGGGCGCAAGCCACATCTCTATGTGTCTTATGGATGCATGTGGCTCAGGAGCGAACATGCCCCTCTATAGTGTGTACATGTCTCTATCGAGAGCACAAAGAGTAATTTCTGTTTGCTGCTGTGTTCCTCTGCTATCAAAAGTCACTTCTGACTAGTTTTCATGACTACAAGAAAAAAAATGGTGACAGGGGAGGTAGTTCCAGCACACAGCCCGTGATTGACAGCCTCAGCTTCGTTCCTGTGTGAAGAGGAGTGTGTCCCTTTCCTCCAATCAGCTCTTACTGAGCTCTGCAGTGTCGCCTCAGCTCTCCGCCCCCGATTTCTGAAAGCATAGAGGAGCTGTATAAATTCTGCGTTTTAAGTTGGCTGTAGAGAAGAGAAGACTGCAGATAAACAGATACACCTTATGTAGGAGGATTTGTTTAATCTCTGTATATCACCTGAGGCCAGTCACTGCACTGGGTATTTGTGAGGGTTTACAGCCACTTTAATTCCAAAATTTCTGATTATCATGCAGATCCTTTAGCTTCAATACTAGTAGTTGCTGCTGCTATCGGGAGAGGTTCATCTGCTTAAACGACACAATTGAGATCCGAGCTGGCCATATCAGATCTGATTGGCCAGAAAATTTTGGTTCTTCTCCGCTTGGATTTTATCCGTGGGGTGGAACAACCAGGCACCTCAATCTGGGACTCAATATCTTGATTCTATAGTGATTCTCTGAAGTGATTAGATTCCAGGTGACTTATCATCTCTCAGTGCTCTTCCATGCACACGGATTCATTCTGTGTTGTGTATAAAATAGCACCACCTCTATGGTTCACCAATTTTACTCCATTTTGAGAGCATCCCCGAACTTAATTCAGCTACCTGATTTTTTACTTCATCTATAATACACAGTAATACTTGACAAAAGACTCCTGAAGAAGCCAGTTAAATTGTCGAAACGTTGAGAATATTTGTCTTTATACTACTTTGGATATAGAGTGTAATATAGATGAATTTTATCACGTTTATATATATTTCTATATATTTTATATAAATAAAAATCGAATTTTTGATATATATTGTGTTTCTTTGCACTTTTTCTTGTCTTCAATACTAGTAGTCACTGATCCAGAAAGTAGCATGCATATAATACTTTTTTTTTTTTTTTTTGAGCTGCTGCATGCTTCTTCCCAGCTTATGATTTAAAAAAACTGAAGCCTAAAGTTAAAGGGGTTGTAAAGGTTCGTTTTTTATTTTCTAAATAGGTTCCTTTAAGCTAGTGCATTATTGGTTCATTTACCTCTTCCTTAGATTTCCCTTCTAAATGTTTTTTTTCTTTGTTTTCTTTGTCTGAATTTCTCACTTCCTGTTCCTCCTCAGTAAGCTGTTTAGTAAGCTGTTCTGGCTGACTAACCACCGCTTGGATGATGGTGTGAAGTTTAGTGAGGAGAAACAGGAAGTGAGAAATTCAGACAAAGAAAAAAAACATTTAGAAGGTAAATAGAAGGAAAAGGTAAGTGAACCAACAATGCACTAGCTTAAAGGAACCTATTTAGAAAATAAAAAACGAACCTTTACAACCCCTTTAAACATTACTTGTGCCTTACAAAAAGTCACCAGTAGTAGAAAATGTACTTGGTCTTAGGGCTGGTTCACACCACAAAACCGCACTCCAGATCTGTTCCGGATGCATTTCTTCATGCACGTTTTTAACCCCATTCTGGTGCGTTTTTGATGCGTTTCTGGATCCATTCCAGATGCTTTTTTTCCTTTTTTCTACTGTACTGAGGTCTGGTGAGTTTTGCATCCCGGTGCATTTTGGATGCATTTTACCACAATCCAGTACAGTCCAGTGCAGGGAAAAAAAGCAGCATGTTCTACTTTTTTTTTCCTGAAACTGAAAAGCCCTGGAACTGACCGCGCTGGTGTGAACTATGCCATTGGAAACCATATAACCTACTTTCCATGCGTTTATGATGCACTGGACTGCACATAGTGTGAACTGGCCCTTAAGCCCTGGTTCACACTGGTGCGATTTGACATGTCAAATCGCAAGTCTAATCGGCGATATTTGCCGCAAATTGCAGGCAATGGCACCGTCCTAATCGGTGCAACGCCGCATCTGCGGCGCTGCACCGATTTCAAAAAGTAGTTTCTGTACTACTTTTTGCGATTTCGGGCCGCGATTTACATTGACATCTGTGTAGAAACCTGCACAGATGTCCCTGTAATCGCGGCCGAAATCGGGACTGAAAGGCAGGAGTGAAATCGTGCGAGTTCAGCTGAACTTGCACAGCTTCACTCCCGCAGCCCCAGTGTGAACCTGGGCTAAAACAGATTTATTTTTTTGCCTTGTTTGTTGGAATCTTGCAGGAACCCCAACACCTGAACCATGTGACTAAACAGACAAGGTATTCCTAAATACGGGTATAAAATGTAGGCACTGAGGGGTGTCTGTGCACATACACAGCTGCAGCAGTAACCTCCAAGTCTCTCTATAATGACCAAATGCAAAGTAGTGTTACAAAGCCCTGGGCAAAGTGCGGCAAATGTCACATCTCTCGGACTAAAATTCAGAACTGTCTCACTGGTTTGTCAGCGCAATTATTCTGTACCTACCAATGTTAGAAGCCTGGGCACATTTATCAGTATAGGACACCCAGACCAGGGCATATTGTGTATACAGCACAGGCATGTCAACACAAACATAACCAAGGTCAAAGTACAAGAATGCGGCTGAAATTCTATCCCTATGCCAGAAGACATGTGCTCGTAGTGAAAGGGTTATTCTGGAACGGCAACAAAACCTAAGAGCCGGTTCACACAGGGGCGGCACGACTTTGGGGGCGACTCTGCAAGGCGATCTCAAGACGACTTGAGAGGCGACTTGCAAAATTACTTCTGTATTGAAGTCAATGCAAGTCGCCCCCAAAGTCGTACAAGAACCTTTTTCTAAGTCAGAGCGACTTGCGTCGCTCCTATTAGAACGGTTCTATTGAATAGAGTGGAGCACGACTTGTCAGGCGGCTGAGTCGCCTGACGAGTTGCCCCTGTGTGAATCGGCTCTAAAGAGACTTTGGTACCACCGATATAAAAACGCTACCATGTTACAAATATTTTCTTTGAGCCGCATTAGCACAGGAGGCACACCAACACCTACAAGCAACAGGAGCAATGCACGAACATGAATGAGCTATCCAATGCAAGTTCAGTAAGTCTTTGTATTTGCACGAAAAAGGTGCAGGAACCTTTTTTTCCCCGTGCTGTTATCAGATTGCATAGGTGTTCACACCCACGTGATTCCGATTCCTGTCTGAATTCACAGTTCGCACTGCGATCCGTTCTGGGGCCGTCATTAACTGTGTATTGAAACCCGCAACGTTTCGCAGAGGGCAGTGTGAACTGCCTACGAGGGAGATGTGATGCAAGAACCAGCACTGAATGGCGCTGGTTCTCGCATCACATATGTGTGAACCCAGGCTCAAATGAATGTCGCAGAAAAACAGAAGGAAGACTATTTTGGGGGTGGGGCTTTGTTTGGCACCATGTTACGGCCTAAATATGGGTCTAACAAGTAACATGGTTAAAAAGGTGGAATTAGCCTTTAATACTTTATAACTATTGAACTGTTTTATCTTTACTTGCAACTCCTTTTTCTGCCCTAATCAATAGGCACCTCATAGAACTTGTGAATCGCAGAACTAAACTCAATTAAACAGGCCTGCAGTAAGGGCCTGTCCACACCAGAGCGCAGTGCGGGAAAGGCATGTTCTGTGAGCATTTCCCACACCATGCTGGAATGCACTGCCCTTGCATCTGCTGCGGGTGCCAATGTATTGTTAACGGAACCCCGAACGTGGACCAAGTCACATGGTACCGCACTACCACGCGGTTTGGTGCTGCACGTTTCTCAAATGACACGTTCCAGTGCGATTCCGGTGTGAGTCGGCCCCAAGCAATAAGGGCTCATGCACACAGGTGTACAATACTCTGCATTCAGATCCCCAATTTATATGGCTCTGAATTCTATGCTATGAGCCCAATCGCATGCCTTTCTTTTGGTCTGTGGCACTTTTTTTTATTAGTACTGCGTAAATTAAATTACCGATATATGCACCACTGCCAAATGAATTCAGAGCTGACATGTAAACGGCAACATGTAGGCAGTGCAAGATGAAGAGTGACTGAAGGCCGGTCATTCTGTGCAAGGATGACTCACTCAGGACCAATATGTAGGTATCAATAGTGTCATCAGCAGAGGGGCAGAACTTCTTACCTCAAGTGCAGTATGGATACTTTTTAGGCTTCATGTACACGGGACGTTTTTACAACCTCTGCTGAAAGATTTAACTTAACAGATAGTAACCCACGTTTAGAACGTCTGTTTGCCACGTTTACATGCTGCGTCTAGCGGTGTTTTGCCACGTTTAGAAGCATATTAAAAAAATAAAAGTTTTTTTTTAAAAAAATAGCCAAAAATTAAATAGCCTGCAAAGAAAACGCGACTAAACGCGAGTTCCAAAAAAAAAAGCCTCTAAACTCAACTGCCTAGAAATGACTATAAACGACCCAGTGTACATGTACTGATAAGATAACAGAGGAGAGTTCAGGGGCAGTTGAAAAAATGCCCAACTGCTCCTAAGACCCCTTACAGGCGTTTTTCAGGCGCTTTAGCGCTAAAATAGCGCCTGTAAAGCACTTGAAAAAAGCCTCATCTGCAATCCCAGTGTGAAAGCCTGCGCTGGTAGGACGTCAAAAATAGACCCGCAAACAGCTTTTTTGAGGCGCTTTAGGAGCGGTGTATACACCGCTCCTAAAGCGCCCCTTCCCATTGAAATCAATGGGCAGCGCTGCCAAAGCGCCTCGGCAGCGGCGCTTTTAACGCTTTATTCGTCCGCTAGCGCCCGAAAAACGCTGGTAAAGAGCCGCTAGTTTTACCAGCACTTTACCTGCGTTTTTCAGGCGCTGGCAGTGTGAAAAGGCTCTAAACGTCCGTTTACCAGCAGCAGTGTACATGAGGCCTTACATGAGGCCTTATGCAGGAGCTTGCTGCAAGCCTGTGTAGATCAACATGGCCATGTGCATGATGCCTAAAACTTTTAATAGCTTATGTATGAAAAGGAAACAAGCTGCTGCCTTTAACAACCAATCAGTTTTTTAGTATCATTCTTGCAATGCAGAGTTCAAAATGAAACAAGCATTATGACTGGTTGCTGAAGACAACAGGAAATGTTTTTGTAAACACACCACAAATGAAAGGGGGGTTATGGGCGAGATCTCTCCCATGCTTGCATGTCAATAACTACAAACTGCATTTCAGCCATTAATCAGGCTCCATTATCCTCGTCATTCACCTCATTTTATTACACTTCTCCCCCCAGCTGTAATCAGCAATATGTAAGTTCTTGTGCTTATCAGTTGTGAGTTTACCCACACTGATATCACCGATTACCTGCATGCTCTGTTCCTCACAATCCTCCCAGCTTTGTTAGCAAAAGCCCTTTCCAACAAAATATTTCAGAAATTTCGGCATTAATATTTAACAAGGCCATTTTTTTATGCCACATATTGAATCATAAATTCCATCATCCCCAGAGGCACCATAACTCTGCCTGGTGCCATGACTGCTGCAAGGCTGGGGCTCCTACAAGGCATCTGGAGCTCCGTCCACACACTACAGCTTTCTGTAAGACCCCAGAGCAAGCCTGCGTTTTATCATTCCTGGATTCCATGGAAGTCACAATGCCCCAGACTACAGGCTTGGAAATAAAATCAGAAACTGAGGATTGTGCCGGCCACAGCAAACAATTAATTCTCACTTTTTGGGTACATGCAGATGGCCGTAACTAATAATCATACAAGTTGGATCTTGCTGACAAAGGGTGGGAGAAAAGATTCTGTGAAAAAAATGCATGAAAACGTCCATACAGCGTTTAGATTTGGAACATTCTATTTCCATTCTATTTACAAGTGTACGCATGTAGGCCTCATTCACACCTGAGAGATTTAAAGCACAAACTGAGGTCTGCCCAGAAGAACACTAGGATTTCCATTATATTCAATGGTGCTCGTTCACACCTGGATTTTGGACAGACTTCTAATAGAGGACCTGAAAATTTTTAAAGAAACAATTTTTTTTTGTAAATTTTTTTGCCTAATAACTAGCTTTCCAGTTGCATAAAAAAACTCTCAAGACTAAAACGCAGGTAAAAAATGCCAATACAATTGCTCAAGAGAACACATAGAAAATGATCAAAGATGCTCAGCTCAGGTGTGAATGAAGCCTTACATGCGATTACAGACATGTATTTGCATAAACAGCATCTCACAAAAGTGAGTACACCCCTTACATTTTTGTAAATATTTTATTATATCGTTTCATGTGACAACACTGAAGAAATTACACTTTGCTACAATTTAAAGTAGTGAGTGTACAGCTTGTATAACAGTGTAAATGTGCTGTCCCTTCAAAATAACTCAACTCACAGCCATTAATGTCTAAACTGCTGGCAACAAAAGTGAGTACACCCCTAGGTGAAAATGTCCAAAATGGGCCCAATTAGCCATATTTTCTCCTCAGTGTCATGTTACTTGTTAGTGTTACAAGGTCTCAGGTGTGAATGGGGAGCAGGTGTGATTTCTCATATACTGGTCACTGGAAGTGCAACATGGCACATCATGGCAAAGAACGCTCTGAGGATCTGAAAAAAAGAATTGTTGCTCTACATAAAAATGGTCTAGGCTACAAGAAGATTGCCAAGACCCTGAAACTGAGCTGCAGCACGGTGTCCAAGACCATACAGCGGTTTAACAGGACTGGTTTCACTCAGAACAGGCCTCGCCATGGTCGACCGAAAAAGTTGAGTGCGCATGCTCAGCGTCAGAGGTTGTCTTTGGGATATAGACGTATGAGTGCTGCCAGCATTGCTGCAGAGGTTGAAGGGGTGGGGAGGTCAGCCTGTCAGTGCTCAGACCATATGCCGCACACTGCATCAAGTTGGTCTGCATGGCTGTTGTCCCATAAGGAAGCCTCTTCTAAAGATGATGCACAAGAAAGTCCGCAGTTTGCTGAAGACAAGCAGACTAAAGGACATGCTAGAGAAGGTGAGTGTAAAGGTAATGGACTGGCCAAGCCTGTCTCCAGACCTAAACCCTATTGAGCATCTGTGGGGCATCCTCAAACGGAAGGTGGAGAAACGCAAGGTCTCGAATATCCACCAGCTCTGTGATGTCGTCATGGAGGAGGGGAAGAGGACTCCAGTGGCAACCTGTGAAGCTCTGGTGAACTCCATGCCCAAGCGGGTTAAGGCAGTGCTGAAAAATAATGGTGGTTACACAAAATATTAACACTTTGTGCACAATTTGGAAATTTTCACTTAGGGGTGTACTCACTTTTGTTGCCAGCGGTTTAGACATTAATGGCTGTGTGTTGAGTTATTTTGAGGGGACAGCAAATTTACCCTGTTATACAGGCTGTACACTCACTACTTTACATTGTAGCAAAGTGTAATTTCTTCAGTGTTGTCACATGAAAAGATATAATAAAATATTTACAAAAATGTGAGGGGTGTACTCACTTTTGTGAGATACTGTATGTGTAAATTTTTTATGGATCTGAACCCAGTGAAAGTTTATTGACCTTACTGCACGGTGTGCAGGGGCCCAGAGCAAACATCAGAACTGCGTTCAGAGCCATAATAATAATAATAATAATTTTAAAAAAACAATACTTTCGAAAACCGGCAATTTTTTTGAGGCTTTGTTAGTAAAACAAAACAAGTGATTGCTTGCTATGTAGAACACAGACCCGGTCCTTTATTTTTCCACCAAGCCGAGATTATTCTATTGAAGCCCATCTAAAGCTCACCACGCACGTGGTACAATCTGATTATGTAATCTGATAGATCTATCAACGAATATGTAGTACAAGGGCCTGTCTGATTGGATAACTAATGCCTAGTACACACGGGTCGAATGTCGGAAACCAGCAAATAGAAACCGTCCGACATTCGGCCCATCTGTACGGCAAAAAAGTTTGCCGACCAGCGCTCTCAGCCAATGGAAGGAGTGTTCTGGTGGGGGTCATCCTCCATTCAGAACACAATAGCTCAGCAGGGGAGATTGCTGTACTAACATCGGATTGTTAGCACAGGGGCTCCGACCTGAGCTGTCATTTTTTCGTTCTTGTATTTTTTGGCAACTCTAAAGTCGATTTTACAACAAGATTGGACCAGCTTATGGACCAGCATCCTGCAACATGGAGACATGGGAGCCTGGCACTGCCAGGAGGGAACAAGTGCTGTGTGTACATGCCAGCTTCACAAAATGTGATGTAGGAAGCCACAAACTCTCAGGCTCCTTTCACACGTGTGAGACCACAAAGTCCTGCGACTTTTGTAGCGTCAGAAGAAATGTCCGTCTTAGAAATGCATTGAATTTCACATGTCCTGCAACTTGGGGTCTCACAAAATCGGATCCCAAGTCGCACAAGTGTGAAAGGAGCCTCAATGTCAAATACACAAACAGACATAAAGCATCCATATTGGAAGTAAATGCATTTCTATAAACAGATGGCAGACAACAAATGTAATATTTGTGTTCAATAGTCTGAGGAACAAAACACTATGTACTGCAGCTCAGGGAAGGGTCGCACTCTATGTACTGCAGCTCAGGAAAGGGTCGCACACTATGTACTGCAGCTCAGGGAAGGGTCGCACACTATGTACTGCATGCTCAGGGAAGGGTCGCACACTATGTACTGCAGCGACGCTTTGATTCACTGCCATGGCAAAGATGATACCATATGCTGTGTACAGCGGGCAGTACCATCATTGAAATGCAATTGATTCCAGCGTCTTGTCGCAACAAAGTGCAATGCATGCGGCTGCAGCGCGGTGTTGCAGGGTTAAAGTAGGCGACATACAGTCAGGTCAATAAATATTGGGACATCGACACAATTGTAATCTTTTTGGCTCTATACACCACCACAATGGATATGAAATGAAACAAACAAGATGTGCTTTAAATGCAGACTTGCAGCTTTAATTTGAGGGTATTTTCACCCAAATCAGGTGAACGGTGTAGGAATTGCATCAGTTTGTATATGTGCCTCCCACTTTTTAAGGGACCAAAAGTAATGGGACAATTGGCTGCTCAGCTGTTCCATGGCCAGGTGTGTGTTATCCCCTCATTATCACATTTACAAGGAGCAGATAAAAGGTCCAGAGTTCATTTCAAGTGTGTTATTTGCATTTGGAATCTGTTGCTGTCAACTCTCAATATGAGATCCAAAGAGCTGTCACTATCAGTGAAGCAAACCATCATTAGGCTGAAAAAACAAAACAAACCCATCAGAGAGATAGCAAAAACATTAGGTGTGGCCAAATCAACTGTTTGGAACATCCTTAAAAAGAAAGAACGCACCGGTGAGCTCAGCAACACCAAAAGACCCGGAAGTTAATGGAAAACAACTGTGGTGGATGACCAAAGAATTCTTTCCCTGGTGAAGAAAACACCCTTCACAACAGTTGGCCAGATCAAGAACACTCTCCAGGAGGTAGGTGTATGTGTGTCAATGTCAACAATCAAGAGAAGACTTCACCAGAGTGAATACAGAGGGTTCACCACGAGATGTAAACCATTGGTGAGCCTCAAAAACAGGAAGGCCAGATTAGAGTTTGCCAAACAACATCTAAAAAAGCCTTCACAGTTCTGGAACAACATCCTATGGAGAGATGAGACCAAGATCAACTTGTACCAGAGTGATGGGAAGAGAAGAGTATAGAAAAGGAAAGGAGCTGCTCATGATCCAAAGCAAACCACCTCATCAGTGAAGCATGGTGGTGGTAGTGTCATGGTGTGGGCATGTATGGCTGCCAATGGAACTGGTTCTCTTGTATTTATTGATGATGTGACTGCTAATAAAAGCAGCAGGATGAATTCTGAAGTGTTTCGGGCAATATTATCTGCTCATATTCAGCCAAATGCTTCAGAACTCATTGGACGGCGCTTCACAGTGCAGATGGACAATGACCCGAAGCATACTGCAAAAGCAGCCAAAGTTTTTTAAGGGAAAGAAGTGGAATGTTATGCAATGGCCAAGTCAATCACCTGACCTGAATCCGATTGAGCATGCATTTCACTTGCTGAAGACAAAACTGAAGGGAAAATGCCCCAAGAACAAGCAGGAACTGAAGACAGTTGCAGTAGAGGCCCGGCAGAGCATCACCAGGGATGAAACCCAGCGTCTGGTGACTGATGTCATCGCTTTCCAGACTTCAGGCTTTAATTGACTGCAAAGGATTTGCAACCAAGTATTACAAAGTGAAAGTTTGATTTATGATTGTTAATCTGTCCCATTACTTTTGGTCCCTTAAAAAGTGGGAGGCACATATACAAACTGTTGTAATTCCTACACCGTTCACCTGATTTGGATGTAAATACCCTCAAATTAAAGCTGCAAGTCTGCAGTTAAAGCACACCTTGTTTGTTTCACTTCAAATCCATTGTGGTGGTGTATAGAGCCAAAAAGATTCGAATTGTGTCGATGTCCCAATATTTATGGACCGGACTGTATGTTCTCCCAGCCACCTGTCAGACACCCCCTCAGCAAGGCCTGTAAACAAGCCCAAAGTAAACCAACAGAAAACTCAGCAGATGACATAAATATTCCAAAAGCTGCAATCTTCTAAACACTTGTATACACACAATGCTGAGCCAGGGAGAGCTGAATCCACTTAGACTTCCATGGAAACTAAACAAAATATCATATTCTGCAGGGTCATGCGTGTCAGAATAGCGCCGTGTGCCAGGGATAGGCTGACAGAGTGCCTGGAGCACGGGAGAACCTACAGCCTCCCTATAAGTGGGGAAATTACAGGTTCCTTCACACCAACCCACACACTCATCACTTTCTATATGTCTTGGTGTTCATCCTATGTATATCTATGCAGATCAATGCAGCTCAGCTGACATGGAGTGAAGAACGCCTTAGAGACAGAGGAGGAGATTTACTAAAACTGGAGAGTGCAAAATCTGGTGCAGCTCTGCATAGGAACCAATCACCTTCCAGGTTTTATTGTCAAACTGAACAACTTGAGAGCTGATTGGTTACCATGCAAAGCTGCACCAGATTCTGAGTGTTCCATTCTTAGTAAATTTCCCCCAGACTGTCTAACTTGCAGCACCATTCAATCTGATCTAATGCGTTTTTGAAAACGAATGCATGCACTACTGTTGGTGCGATTTATGCACATTCAAATGAATGGGCTAAACATCACACAAGTCGCACAGGAATCTGGTACAGCCCTTAGTCTAGGTTCACATCTATGCATGAAGGATTGATGTGCTTTTTATGGCACGTTTTCTGGTGCGCTTTTTTTTTTGCACTTCTTTATTTTTTTTGCATTTTTCGTGAAGTGTTGATGTTGCTAGGAAGAGGTGTCTGTTGTCATGCAGGAAAATGCACCAAACACACGTACATGCGTTTTTTTTTTTTTTTTTATTCCATTGAAGTCTGGAGCCAAAAATGCTCCGTACTGCATGCAAAAAAAGTCTCTGCACCTTTCTATGTGCCCTGACATTGATCCTGTGTATAGCTATGCAGATAAACACAGCTCAGCTGACATGGGGGGAACAAGGCTGTAGAGACAGACCGTCTAACTTGGTCATCATTTGAAAGATTTCATCAAATGCCCCAGAATAGTGTCAGAATCTACAGGGCAGAAGCAGGCAAAGGAGAAATGTAAGGTGCTTTTCACACATGCAGACCACCATTTGTCGGATGAAAAACGGACATCAACACATCTCAATGGAAAAACAGATGTAAATGGATGATCATCTGTTTTTATCATCAGTTTTTTTTTTTTTTTTTGGAACGGATCAAAGCCCTTTTTTTCTTCCGTTAAAAAAACGGATCAGACGAAAAACAGATGTAAAACGTACAAACGGCTCGTTTTTGCATGAAAATATGGCTCTGGGACTTAAGTGGTTAAGGACTCTAGCTCACAGTGTATACAGCGCTCCTACACCGCCCCTGCCCATTGGAATGAAGCGCTGCAACACGGGCGCTTTTAACTCCCAATCCGCATGTGTGAAAGGGGCCTTACACATTTTGCTAAAATCCTTGTAATGATGCAAAAATCGCATTGCAGGAAATTGCATATATGCAACTGGGATGCATAGGAAAAAAGACTGAAGTGCGTTTCTGTGGATCTGCAAACGCACTAAAAAACGCATAATATGAACCTAGCCTCAGTAAATGGAAGTTTAATGACCGGAAGACAAGTAGGGCGGAATTGTGAGTGGAGTACACACAGTTCTTGTAGTGCCACAAGGGGAGACACATCTGCTGGAGAAGGAGGCCAGCCCAGCTGGCGGTGCTGTGTGATCCGAGTGAATAAGGAACACAGCTGGCTCTTCCACTATTCTCCATATACTAAAGGAAAGAGTCTAGCAGGTGCTGTCTGATGGAGATACACAATGTAATAATACTGGTCATACCATCACAGGGTAATCAGACATTGTGTGCCCACTGCTATTGTAGAAGGAAGATCATCACAACATCCTGCAGCCATTCAAAAGCAGTCTTCTACAAAACTACGGCCACCAACCTCCAAGTATACATTCTAGTATCTGCAAACTGCTGACCACAGGCAGAAAACAGACAAAAACAAAGTAAAAAAGTACATGTAAATACTAAGGCTCCATGTACACAGAAGCTCAAAAACGGTTGTTTTTAAAGCAGCAGAACAAGCTAGCTTTTATCAGCGTTTTTTTACTAGCTTTTATTAGCGTTTTTCAGTGTAGCTTTTTAAAAAAAAAAAAAAAATTTTTTTTTTTTCAATGGACCAAAAAACGCTAAAAAAACGCTCGCGGACAGCGTTTTTGAGCCTTTTTTTTCTGCCGAAAAAAGGCACTTTGAACGCAAATTTCTTGCGTTCAGAAAAAAGCCCATTAACTCCACTGCTCATTAAAGCTAAAAAACGTTATGTGTACATGAACACATAGGCTAACAGAGTGCAGTTAATGGGCTTTTTAAAAAAACGCCAATAAACTGCAGTTTATCAGCTTCTGTGTACATGGAGCCTAACTGGACGACATTTGGTTTGCTGGAGCACTGCGGAGAATAAAAACTGAAATGTATTTCTGTTTATAAAATGGAGTTTTATTTCATTGTTGTAGCTCAGAGCTGCTGATCGCCTCTAGTCTCTTTCGGCCACTTCCTGTCTACATGCACTCCCTCCAGCACTGGTCACTGCTCTGGACTGGCATCCTGGTGGGGACAATTGTGGACCACACCTGCACAATGTGTTGGCACAGGGGCTTTAAGGGCCCTTTACTGCAGGCAGACCGATCGGTTCCGCTGGTCAGTTTTTCACACGGATCCGATCAGACTCTCCATTATCCTCTATGGAGCAGCAGATGTAAACAGACATGTGCCCGTTTAGACCCAGTGACATCCAATAAAAACAGACAGAGGGGATCAGTTCCCTTTCCATCTGCATGGGTGCTCAACCTGTGGCCCTCCAGCTGTTGTCCCATGAGGCATTGCAAGTGGCGGACAGTTAGAAGTATGACTCCCAAAGGCAGAGAGGCATGATGACACTTGTAGCTCTGCAACAGCTGGAGGGCCACAGGTTGAGCACCCATGGATCAGATCAGATGGCTGGGGGTGTAAATGGACAGGCGGTCCATATACATCTGACCGCCCATGGAGGAGAGCAAGATGTGTGTGTGTGTGTGTCAGCTCTGCATAGGCGGACATGGACCAGCCATCCGCCTGCTCAGAGGGGAACAGTGGAAAGATTCTCCCCACTGAGCTGGCAGAGTTTGCCCCGTGTGGAAGGGGCCTTAGTCTCCACCAAGGGCGTTTGTGACAGGGTGACAACGCAGGAGCGAAACTGGGAGACAGTTGTCACTGTATAATAGGAGTGCATGAGCAAAAACCTGAACACTTCAACTCTACTCCATCACGCAAGTTCCCCAGGTACTTTTTAACTGCAGGTTTCATTTAACTTTAAATAGTTTATTTGGACCAAGCTAGTCCACATGAACTATTTCCTTCATTAATATGTGTGTCCGCTGTGAGTGCGGTTTAAACTGTATGTAGCATCAGCTATGTACACTATACAGCACTGTATTCCGGTAGTGGTATGGAGATTTCCCATCCTGTTCCTGGAACAAAATTAAGTCAGGCTAAGTGTTCAGCAAGGCTGGGCACTGAGGAAGAAGGTAATCCTTTGAAACGAGTCAGCCGGCAGTGGCCCTTGTCATTTCCTCTGTGACCACCTGGAGTTCATTTGGTTCTGACTCATTGCTGCTACTTCTGGAGACTATTTACACTGTGAGCCATTCACCTACATTTGTGAGTAGTTTTCTTTTTATCCATTTTTAATAAAATGTATCCAAAGGCTAATATGCACTAGGCTGGTGCGTCCTTTCTTTCTTCTTCTCGTTAAGTGTTCAGCAATTCACAGGAAGCTTTGTATTTTATGAAAGAAAGAATGCTTCTCCTGATTGGCTGAGGTGTAAGAGGCGGGTGGATGACATCAAGATCTTCACCTCAGCCAGAGGAAGCCTTCATTCACAGAATAAAGCATCTTCTACCTGGGTGCTGGTGTTTGGAAATCTCCACTGACTGGCATGAGCAAGCTTGTAGAAGGAAAAACATCCTGGACGGCCGCATGCCATTAGAGGCATCTTTATTATTGAAATAAAAACCAGTACAGTAATTTTATGTATAGAAGAAACAAGGACAATGTGTCGGCTACGACCAAGCATCAAATGATGTGAAACGCGTCAGTTTGTCCTGGTTTCTTCTATCCATGAAATTACTGTACTGGATTTTATTTCAATAATAAAGATGCCTCCAACGGTGTGCGGCCGTCCAGAATGTTTTTCCTTCTACAGGCTTGTGCAGAGCCAGCACCTGTGAGTTCACAATAGGGCGGGAGCTTTCCTGAAGTTTTGGGGCTTTGAGAGTGGCAATCTTTTCTTACATGGTATGAGCAAGAGTCCGTTATCCAGCACACAGTGACTCTTATGGCGATGTAAGCTGAGCTGTGCATGCGCAGCTCAGTTTACATGCAGCAGAAGACTGTGAGAAGGCAGAGAGCAAGTCTCTTCTGCAATAGCCTGCCTGCTCGCAGTCTGTTGTAAAATGCCTTCAGTTCTGCTTTAAGGCATGCCATGAATGATAACTCACACTTGCTTGTGCTCTTAACTGAACTGTCAAGACATCAAACGGCTGATCACATGCAGCACTTAAAGCGGCGTTCCACTTATTTTTGTGTATATTAAAAGTCAGCCGCTACAAAAAGTGTATCTTCTGACTTTTAATAAACAGACACTCACCTGTCCCACAGTCCAGCAATGCAGCCGCCCGAACCTTCACTTCTCTAATCTCTGCGGCGCCGGCATTGCAAGTGTGGGCACCTGGCTGTGACAGCTTGCAGCTTCACAGCTGGATGGGCACTGAGCATGTGTAGTGCCTCCCTATAGGTCGGGCAATCTTCTGGGACCTGTGACATGTCCCAGAAGATTGCTAAGAGGGAGGGGGAGAGGAGAACTTCCGCTCGAGGTGGCTAGGCGGAGCCTGTCAAAACCAAGTACCTGCCCCCCCCAAAATAAAATGACATGCCAAATGTGGCATATTTGGGGGGGGAGGGTTTAAAGCGGAACTTGCCCCTTTGGGTGGAGCTCCGCTTTAAGATGTGCAACTGAAAATCAAACAGAGGTTAAAGTGGAGCTCCACACAAAAAGGGGAAGTTGTGCTTTAAGGACTTGTCCCCCCGCTCCTCTTAAAGAATTGCCACTTTTGAGGAGCGGGTACCCAACTTTGACAGGTACCCGCGCCCACTTCCACTCTGACCGCCTAGACAATCGGAAGCAGAAGTTCTCCTCTCTACCTCCCCTTCATTCTTCTGGGACACATCCCAAAAGACTGCTTAACCATTCACGGTGAAACCGGCTAGGGTGGGCACGCCGCTGGATCGTGGGACAGGTAAGTGCCTGTTTGTTTTAAAAGTCAGCAGCTATAGGTTTTGTAGCTGCTAACTTATTTTTTTCACAGGAAACTGGAACTCCTCTTTAAGATTGCAGCTTTTTGACACCGACAGTGATCTTAAAGCACAACTCCAGCAAAAGATTATTTTTTATGGAGGAGTTGGAACCCGTGTCAGGTTTTCCATCATTGTTTGTGTCCTTTTCGAGGAGATTTCACTTCCTGTTCTGATGACACCCTGTGCATGGGTGGGTTAACGGGGGTCACCAGGATAAAGAGTGTAACGCTCTCTAACAGAGGTTCTAACCATTCCCCATTTAATCCAAAACTAAAGAAAAGTTTTGGATGAAGTTGGGCTTCGATTTCATGTTCCAGCCAGCAGTTCTGTTTCAACACCAGCACCGCCCTTCCACTGGGGAAGGCAGCACATTATGTGGACTTTATCCCAAACAGCCAAAAGTCTTCCAGTTAGCAAATTAACAGAGGTCACACAGGATGTTTTCCACCAATATTAAACCTCAGTGCCCATTCCTCTGGAATTCGTAGAATTACACAGCCATATGCATACATATGTTCTTCTTTAGTCCCAAGTTTCTGGTATAATGTATACATTGCGAGGATGACAGCAGCAAGAAATAAAATAAATCACATCATAATACGGGATGGAGGAAATATGTCCTGCAAGACAACACATGCTTAGCTGCACTCAGCGGAACATAAACCTAATAAAACCATAGAATATATTGACCTCAAAGAACTAATAGAAAGCAAACTATGTGCACTTACACATCGAGTCAACATACACGCTCAATTTGTTTGCTTAGCTCAGTTGTCCAATAGCCATGACTGATTAACCTCACCCCCCAATACGATGCTGGGATCTGCCTATACAAGACACCGCTTCCTGTCTGCTAGGTAATATACACATCAAAGCCAGATACTAAAAATGCCAGATAAGGGCGGCAGAATTCAGCTTTTGTTAAAAATTCATTAATGCACCCACATTCATAAAATATAAAAAAATTAAATAAAAAAAAAAATAATAGCAAATACAAACAGTGGGGTTCATTTACTAAAACTGGACAGTGCAAAATCTGGTGCAGATGTGCATAGAAATTCGCTTTCAGGTTTTAGCCCTCGTTCACACTGAACTCGCATCATTTCAAACCCGCATTTCAGTGCGCGTTCGGGGGGCGATTTGAAAGACATCTGTGCGGGTTCATGCACAGATGTCTATTGAAATCGGCAAAAGTAGCGCAGGAACTACTTTTGGAAATTGGTGCGGCGCCGCAATGTCGGCGTCCCACCGATTGGGACAGTGCCGTTACCGGCAATAGGCTGCGATTTGGCATGCAATTTGACATTGTCAAAACTTAAAAGAGAAGAATGAATATATAAAGATTTGATGGATAGTTTCCAGAAACAAAACTGTAAAATCTCCCAGTCCCAATATAAACTAGAAAGAAAAAACCAAAGAGAGACAGACTCTCACAGAACGGGATTTTGAGGGGAGATACCAGTTTATAGGTGACTACACTTGAGACGGTAAAAAAAATGTTTGCGTTTCCATGCAATCTATTTGGAGTGAACTAGGTGAGCACGTTACAACTTCTTTGTAAATTTGTTACTATGCATTTAAATTGTATTATGCAACAAATGTATACATATACCAATATTCTATCATTGTTTGGCACTAATTATAAATCCTTATGTCTTATACAGACTTGATGAAATAACAGAGAAATGCTAAGCCCTGACGAAGCACGACCACGCGAAACATGTCGGCTATTTGCACATTCTAGTTCTTTGTTTCCAAGCTTTTATGATTCTGTATTATTGTAATTTTAAGATGTTATGAATTAGTTTATATTTTTCTATATTTACCGTCTCAAGTGTACTCACCTATAACAAAACTGGTATCTCCCCTCAAAATCCCGTTCTGTGAGAGTCTGTCTCTCTTTTGTTTTTTCTTAAAAGAGAAGCATGTTTTTTTTAATTTGCTAATCATACTTACCTAGGTGGATGCAGCATCAGACCGCTGCTGCAGCTGTCCCCCGGCGTCTCTGCGCTGAGAACCAAGCCACGGAACACTGCCGATGGCTCAGTTCTCACTTCTCCCCGAGTGGAGAGATGCTGCCTGTCAGTCAGGATCTCTCCTGCTCTGATCCTCCACGCTCATTGGAGCGATGAGCTGTGGAGGGGCGGAGAGCAGCCGTCTAAGCGACTCACTGAGACTGCCATCACTCAAGGCAGCTGCTAGCGGATCCAGACTTCGGAAGTCAGGATGACGCGGTGCCTCGACTGATAGCAGTGACGTCAGCGGAGAGCGGACTTTCGACCGCTGCTCTCTGCTGAAAACAGGTCACAGGAGTGCAAAACTAATTGCAGCCCTGTGACCCAGAGAAGAAGCCCAGCCTAAAAAGCTCAGACTGGACTTCTACCTTCAGCTTGTTCAATTAAAGGAGAAGCTGATTGGCTACCATGCACAGCTGCACAAGATTTTGCACTCTTCAGTTTTAGTAAATCTCCAAAGAAAAGAAAAGGCTCCTGCATTGTTTACATTCTGTACAGAGGGATGGAGTGCTAATAAAGTATTAGCAGGAGTTTGGCTTCAATATGTTAGATGTACTAGCAAATTTAAATACATTAACACTCCCTTCCCCCCAGACTGACAAAGGCCTAAGAAAAGAAAACTAATGCAGCCACCACATCTCTTGACTGGTAAGCTGCTAATTTGCCATGCTGCAATGCAAAGCCTGTATATGGCTGCCATTACAGCTTGGGTAGGGGGCCAGTCAAAAATGTTGCTCAATTGCCAAGTGTAAACTAGGTTCACACTAATGTGTTTTCAGATGCAACTTGAGTCACACAGAATCGCATAACAATGGAAATCACATTGTTTTTAATGTGGCCCATTCACATTCACATCAATGCAACGCAGCACATAAAATCGCACTGAAAGTCAGATCAAAATCGTATCGCAGCAGTGTAAACCGAACATTAAAGTGCAAGTTCACATTTAATGCAGCCGGTTCTACCTAGCCTGTCACCATCATCTATATAAACATCCCTCTTGTGTATCCTCAGTGCCAGCCTGCCCACAGTGCCTGGCTCCAGTCACTCTGCATATGTGAAGGTTCTCCTACATCCAGGTGATGTATATCTAGTTGCAGTCATATAGAGCTGGAAAGCTCTGCAATGTTGAAGACATTTCAGATCTTATCCAATCAGCTTCTTCAGTTGTAATAAGTGCCAGGGAAATACCCGGCATCTATATCCACGCAGGTAGCACATCTGCCTACCATACACGTGCACATGCATCCCCCACAGGGAAGAAAGAAAGTTCTAGCCACATGCACTTGGAAATAGCTGCATCTGGGAAGCCGACCTCAACAGAAGCATTCTCTCTGTACTTGGGGGGTTATGGTCTCAGGCGTGTGCGCTGTGTAAACCTGTTAGTGCCAATCGCAGCTCTGGGTACACAATAAAACCCACATAGAGGCCTGTAGACCTGCCCAGCTGTGGGGAGCCCAGGCAGTCAGGTATGGGAGGGCTATACATATGATTGGGAGGATGTGACGGGTACTAAATGCATAGGACCCAAACTTGGACTTTATTTGTAATTCTGCATTGGAAAATCGTCACTTGACGGTTTATAATTAAAATTTCCAATTTATGTCAGAAAGATGCATTGGGAACTGTGAACACTATTCTGGGCCCAAACACTGGAGACATTTTTTCAACATGGCAGCACCGATAATGAATTTGGCATAATGAATTTGGTATTCCATTAATCCAGACAGACTTGGTGAAAAAATATCAAGTTACCACTTTAAGAAATAAATGATATACTTAGGGGTTGCTAAAACTGGAGCGTGCAAAATCTGGTGCAGCTGTGGTAGCCAATCAGCTTTTAACTTCAGCTTGTTCAGTTAAGCTTTGACAATAAAACCTGGAAGCGGATTGATTTCTGTGCAGAGCTGCACCAGATTTTGCACTCTCCTGTTTTAGTAAATCAGCCCCTTTACGTCCAATAACGTGGGCAAAACATTGCCTTTTAAGACTAAAGCAAAACATATGATGGATGATGCATTGGGACAGGGAAACAACTTTACTAAATCTTCTGAATTGTGAATTCTGGATGAATGCCCTTGAATTAGACTACTGGTGAGGCAGCTTCCATCAAAGGCTTCTGACATGTTTTGCTCGCTAACAGATTCCCTTTAAGAGCTGTAGATGCATTATAATTAGCTGTTTACTTGCAGCAGTATGGCTTTATACCAGCTACTGTTCTCTGGCATCAGCACTTCTGCAAAGGCAGCTAAAAGATGCTGGGCGCAGTATCCTTCTGCATCGTTCAGCCACGTCCGGAAGTCTGTTTTATGACCCAAGATCTCGCTGCATCATTCCTTACTTCCACAGCACCATCATTACACAGGTACTAGAGAAGCAACGCAGATCATTATTATTCAGACCAGTCCACTAAGTCAAGGTGTTAAAAAATATCCTGTATCCTTTATGTGTGAAAGGAAAATAACTGCTGAGATGCCAATCTGTCCTGGGAGTGAAGCCTATCACTGGTTTGTAAGCTGAAGGGTGCAGGTAATTATTTCAGCAAGCCATACACTTGCACATGACGCTTCCTTATCAGAAAATAAAATCAGGTGTGCAAAACAATACAGTATTAAAGCGTTAGTAAACTAACTTTAAATTTGTACCTACAGGTAAGCTTACATTAAGGCTTACCTGTAGGTACAGTGAATATCTCCTAAATGTGCATTGTTTAGGAGATATTCACATTGGCAATAGCCGATGACCTCACCTGCGCATGCGTAGTGACGTTCTGCATTGAGGGCAGAGTTTGGCGTGGAATGTGCAACACCGTGCCATTCAAATGGCCGGAGTGAACCCGAACCTGGAAGGAAGACTGGGTAAAGCTGGAAGCTCTGGCAGCGATGACAGCACGCCGCTGGAGGGCTTTAGTTGAAATGGAAGTCTGCAATAATGCACTATTATGCATACTAGAACATTATGGCATTAAAGTGGTTCTAAAGGCATTAGGTTTTTGTTACCTTAATTAATTCTCTGCATTAAGGTAAAACACCTTCCGCACTAAGCTCTCCCCACCCCCCAGTAAACTTACTTAAGCCCAACCGCGATCCAGCAATTTGCACAAAAGCAGCGGCTCTCTCCCTCCTCATTGGCACAGAGACAGCAGCGAGCCATTAAGGAGGGAGCGGTGCCAAGCTGTGTTCTGTGTGTCTAAAGACACAGAGCTGGCTCTGGGAGCGAACCCACATGAGCGCCAACATAGCAAGTGGCTTGCTATGGTGGGATCTCAGCAGGGGAGGAGCCAGGAGCACCAGATGGAGGACCCTGGAAGGAGAATCAGGGCTGCTCTGTGCAAAAACATTACAAAGAGCAGGTAAGTATAACGTGTTTGTTGTTAAAAATAAAATTGTAAACATATTATACACATACACACCGGTTTATATACACATACATACACACACGCACGCACCGTATTTTCCGGCGTATAAGATGACCTTTTACACCGGAATTACACAGCCAAAAACCGGGGGTCGTCTTATATGCCGGGTGAAGCAGCTGCCCGATGGATATCAGCCCACCGGGTGATCTGTAAAGCTGTATGTATTCAGTATATGCGCCGCTCAGCCAATCCCGGTGGGTGATGCACTCTGTTGATGACTACAGAGCCTGCTAAGCCTGCTCGGATTGGAGTAACAACCTCTGCCATTCCAAGCAGGCTAATGTAATGATATCCATCTGGCGGCCTCTTCGTTTCTGAACATACTTTAGCACAAAACCAACATTTTAAACTGAAAATTAGGGGGTCGTCTTATATGCCCAGCCACCTTATATGCCGGCAAATACGGTGTATGTATGTATATATATATATATATATAGTTTACAATCACTTTAACCTGTGATACACATATGTAAATCTTAAGATCATGTGTGTGCATATAAGCACACACGAACAGCATGCACTACAACACTGCCACTGATGTTTACTTTTGTTTTGTGCAAACTTTATTGAAATGTCACAAAGTGGCATTCCATTAGGTTCCCTTGACCTCATTGACCTGGCACGCTGTGCTGAAAAGAGGTATTGCATGCTGTACTACTTTTGTTCCAACGTACACCAACCCAAAGCAACATGACATGAGGAAGAGCGATTTGTCTTGTCTATGTGTTGGGACCCATTCAAACCAGATATGTGGGTCTGCACTGGACAGCCCTGCCCAAACGCGTCTGCTGTTAAAGGACCTTAAATGTGTAGCGTATGTATTTATCGTGCATTTATGTCTACCAAGAGTTCAACTAAAAAACTACCCCCTTGTCCTCTGCACTGGTACTGGTAGTGCCCACATGTGTGACTACAGGTGGTATAATCCAGGGAAATGCATGAAACATACCTTTGCATGTAACATGCAGGGACTGAAAAATCGAAATAATGGAGAAATAAACAGCCAGATGCTCGGTCAGCCAAGGCCTGAGAGCTTCATATCAGAAACACATTTCAGAGAGATAACAATAAATGTGTATTCTGTGCATGGCGCTGGCTGGTAAGAGGTACAATTCAATTCAGATCATCCACAGACCTTCTTGGGAACTTCATGAAGATGATAAACATGTTCCTTGCACAGCAGCAGTGAAGTTTCAAGGAATTCCACAAGCACCTGGAGCCTAGCTAATTAATCCCAGGCTGCCTGAACTCTGAAAGCCGATCCCCAACCATTCCCAGGGCTGTCACATCTCACCGGAGCTCTGCGTGTACCTTCATGTCAAGTCACCACCTAATCTTTCCACCGCTCGAAAAACCTTGGCCACAGCGAGGTATTTGGGTTCAGGAATATAAAAAGGTACATTGGTAAATACATCCGCCGGGAACCTCCCAGCATGTAAAAAGCTTGCCAGATGCAGGTATGGCAGAATATGTTAAAGAACTCTAATATGACTAAAATCAATGTATTAGGCAAATTATCACTTTAACCTGAAACTTACATTAGAAGAAAAGCTCATTTGCAGCCTAAAGCCTCCTACACACAATCCGATGGTTGGCCAACCGAGCGTCTGATTTGTGTCCAAAGGGTGTGTGCCAGTATCTTGTCTTGCATACGAACGGTACACAACTGTCGGCCAACAAACATGAACATAGTAACGTACTATGAGAAATTGCAGCTCTTGAGCGTCACCCTTTGGGCCCCTTCTGCTAATTTTGTGTTTGGTGAGCATTGATTCCGAGCATGCGTGTTTGTACTTTCGACTTTTGTGTGACGGACTTGTGTACTGATGATATGAAAATCAGACAACAGACCTTTGTCCGCCGAAAATTTACTAGCCTGCCATCAAACATTTGTTGCCCGAAAGTTGGACAACAATTGTCGGAAGGAGCGTACTGTCAGATTTTAGGACTACAGTCTGTCAACAGACAATCCCCTGCCAACAATCGGATCATGTGTACGAGGCTTAAGCCCAGGTTCACACTGGGCTGCGAGAATGAAGCCGTGTGAGTTCAGCTGAATTCGGCTGCGATTACAGAGACATCAGTGCAGTTTCTGCAGATGCGGCCTCGCACTGATTAGGACGGTGCCATTGCTGGCAATCACCCGCAAATGCCGCCGATTTGACATGTCAAATCGCATGTCAAATCGCACCAGTGTGAACCAGGGCTAAGACTTAATACCCAAATTGTGTCTGTGCCCACCATTCTCCATCCTACAATTTATGGACGGACATCTTCTCAGCTAAGTCAGGCTGGGGAGAAATAGTGGCTACATGGGTTCTCCAAATACAAAACCTTACACGTGCACCTACATGTTATGCAGCAAAGCAACGCTATCAAATAGTTTTTTTTCCCCCACAGGAAGGGCCCTTGTATTTTATTTTATTTTTTTTAATTTACAGTCATGTGACCAATTTAAATGTATCCAAAATTTGGGCTGGATTCCTTTGTGTGCATGTCGCACGCATGGTAACACAGAAGTAAATGGCTACATATAGTTCCCCTTTGCCTATCACACAAAACTGAACCACATTAGACATGAACCAGCCCCACAGGCAAAAGTAGAGTTTCTGTTTGATTGCATTTCTATGCAACAAAATACACGCATTTTGCTGCATGAAAACAGACAGGTGTGAATAGGCCCTGTAAGACACATCGCACACCCCATCCCAATATTACCACAGGCACTGGCTACACCCTTTTTGACATAAACAAGGAGAACAAGTCTTCAATCTCCACAAGTAACCTGCACCATGCATCTTCCATTTCGAAAGCATAAAAAAAAATTGTGGGAGCGCCTGCATGGAGAATTAAGGTGGCCATACACTTTTTTTGTTTCAGGAATGTTTGTTCAATTATCAAATTGTTAGTGGGATCAAATGGGCGTTCATGCTTGTCGGTGACGAGAAAATTCTAAAGAGCGAGGTCAAAAAAATTTCTTAAATTAATACAATTCTAAAAGTGAATGTGGCTACAGAAGCGGCCATTGCTGATCTCCTGAAAATGTATACTGCCTGGCTGTTTGGCTTCCCCATTGCCTTCATTACTTTCTAAATGATGGAGCTGATCAATTATACAGATCACAGAAGGTAGAGAAAAGCAGAGGCCCTTTTCTGCACTGGGTCAGTGACTTCAAATACTGAACCAACACAGTCAGCTTTTCAGGAGAAATTAACAATGACAACCTTTACGTTTTTTCCAGGTTAAAGTGGTACAAGGATTTTTTTATCTTAAAGCGATTGTAAAGTCTTGTTTTTTTAGTTAAAAATAATAATGATGTTATACTTCCCTTCTCTGTGGACTGGCTTTGCACAGAGCAGCCCCAATCCTCCTCTTCTTGGGTCCCTCTTCAGCTCTCCTGGCCCCTCCCTCCTGTTGAGTCCCCCCACAGCAAGCAGCTTGCTATGGGGACACCCGAGCCGAGTCACAGCTCCCTGTGTCCATTCAGACACAGAGCCGTGCCCCGCCCACGCCCCCTTTCTCTCCCAATGGCACCACTCTGCTATCTCAGTCAATGAGGAGGGGAGTCCCGGGCAGCCGAGACACACCTAAGACATTGCTGGATCTAGATGGGCTCAGGTAAGTATTAAGGGGGCTGCTGCACACAGAAGGCTTTTTATCCTAAAGCAAAGAATGTATTACGATAAAGAAAAAAACATTCTGCCTTTATAACCCCTTTAAAGCAAAAAACCTTCTGTAGTGCTGCAGCCCCCCCCCCCCCCCCCCCGTTTTACTTACCTGAACGCTGACATACTTTGGCCCGGGAAGGAGCATACCAGCTCTAGCTGGTGTCTCGTGTCCTGATTGGATAGATTGATAGCAGCGCAACCAATGGCTCCCGCTGCTGTCAATCATATCCAATGACGCTGTGGCGGAGGGCGGGGCCGAGTCCCGCATTCTGTGTGAATGGACACAGATGCGGGACTCGGGAGCACGCCCGCACGGGTGTCCACCAAGGAGATCGCTTCTCCGACGTGGACACTCAATGCGGGGAGAACCCAGGAGCGCAGCTGAGGGACCCCAGAAGAGGAAGATCTACAATTCCCATGAGGCACTGCAAGGCTAAACAGTTACAAGCATAACTCCCATAGGCAGAGGCATGATGGGACTTGTAGTTCCGCAACAGCTGGAGGGCCGCAGGTTTGAGACCCCTGCTTTAAGGTAAAAAATAAAAAATCTACATCCGCCCCCCCCCAAACACTTACCTGAGCCCCATCTCTGTCCAGCAATATGCACAAGAGCTGTGGCTTGCTCTCTCTCCTCATTGGACAGAGAAGAAGGAGCCACTAGCATCACTCAATCACAGCCAGTGGGGAGAGAGCAGGGGGTGGGGCTAAGACACACTATGTGTCAACACACAAAGCTGGCTTGGGAGAGAGCACATATGAGTGCCCCCATAGTAAGCAGCTTGCTATGGGGCACTCAGCAGTGGGGGGGGGGGGGGGGTCAGGGCTGCTGTGTGAAAAACACAGCATGTAAGTATAACATTTGTTATTTTAAAATGTTTGCCTTTAGAATCACACTGTTCACACTGGTGCGATCTGTCATGAGTTTTGAGTGTTCCAAATGACATGACAAGTGTCAGCAAAGCCTGGCAGAAAAGCTCAGAGTAGTCAATCTCCTGTCCTGGTAAGTTGCCAGGACACAGCATACTTTGATCGCTCAGCCTCAGCATCATACGTGGTCTCTCTCCCCCTTTAGTAGCCGCAGCTGAGTTCAGTGGTGCTGCATCAGGAGGGGAGCGTGCACTGGGCATGTGCACCTTTTGAACTAAGAAGAGTGATCGCACCCTATGATGCTGGCTGTGAGCGATCAAGGTATGCCGTGTCCTGGCAACTAACCAGCACAGGGAGAGGATAACAATATGGAAGTTTTTCTGGAAATTATATCGGGCCCCCCGACTGCACAGTGTACCTTCACTCACTGGGGCCCCCCGACTGCACCGTGTACCTTCACCCACTGACTGCACCGTGTACCTTCACCCACTGACTGCACCGTGTACCTTCACCCACTGACTGCACCGTGTACCTTCACCCACTGACTGCACCGTGTACCTTCACCCACTGACTGCACCGTGTACCTTCACCCACTGACTGCACCGTGTACCTTCACCCACTGACTGCACCGTGTACCTTCACCCACTGACTGCACCGTGTACCTTCACCCACTGACTGCACAGTGTACCTTCACCCACTGACTGCACAGTGTACCTTCACCCACTGACTGCACAGTGTACCTTCACCCACTGACTGCACAGTGTACCTTCACCCACTGACTGCACAGTGTACCTTCACCCACTGACTGCACCGTGTACCTTCACCCACTGACTGCACCGTGTACCTTCACCCACTGACTGCACCGTGTACCTTCACCCACTGACTGCACCGTGTACCTTCACCCACTGACTGCACCGTGTACCTTCACCCACTGACTGCACCATGTACCTTCACCCACTGACTGCACCATGTACCTTCACCCACTGACTGCACCATGTACCTTCACCCACTGACTGCACCATGTACCTTCACCCACTGACTGCACCATGTACCTTCACCCACTGACTGCACAGTGTACCTTCACCCACTGACTGCACAGTGTACCTTCACCCACTGACTGCACCATGTACCTTCACCCACTGACTGCACCGTGTACCTTCACCCACTGACTGCACCGTGTACCTTCACCCACTGACTGCACCGTGTACCTTCACCCACTGACTGCACCGTGTACCTTCACCCACTGACTGCACCGTGTACCTTCACCCACTGACTGCACCGTGTACCTTCACCCACTGACTGCACCGTGTACCTTCACCCACTGACTGCACCGTGTACCTTCACCCACTGACTGCACCGTGTACCTTCACCCACTGACTGCACCGTGTACCTTCACCCACTGACTGCACCGTGTACCTTCACCCACTGGGCCCCCTGACTGCAGTGTACCCACTGGGCCCCCCTACTGCACAGTATACCATCACCCACTGGGGCCCCCCGACTGCACAGTGTACCTTCACCCACTGACTGCACAGTGTACCTTCACCCACTGACTGCACAGTGTACCTTCACCCACTGACTGCACAGTGTACCTTCACCCACTGACTGCACAGTGTACCTTCACCCACTGGGCCCCCTACTGCACCTTGTACCATCACCCACTGGGCCCCCCCCCCCCCCGACTGCACAGTCCATTTTATTCAAAAGCCTTTAAGTGCCAGAAGAGAATTTCGATCCTGCGATGGCAGCTATGTAACTCAGGGCGCCCTGAGATCAACATTTAGCACAGAGAACAGTGCTCTCCGATTCTGGATCTAGGCATTACTGCATGAGGCTATTACTACATATCGGTCATTTGTGTGATGAGACAATATTACAAAGGCCATAATGGTTCACTTACAGCCCCCCCCCCCCCCCCCCCCAAGTCAAAACAGGACTAATGAAATTATTCTACAGAGCCAGTGAATCCTTCTATTGGAAGGACAATGCAGATTGCATGGAACAATGGAAGGATATTCTATGACCAGGCCATGACATTGTGTTAGTGGGTATAAAGTGCAGAACACACACGACAAACGCTGACCAGGGTGACCCAGTAACCCACATTAGAACAAAACTGCCTCCTTCCATCCTGAGGGTCACAGACATAAGAGAAGACATCCTCCAACCACCAGACTTCTCCAGATCCCCAGCATGAGCCAAATACCTGCATTGCACAACTGGTCACACAGCCAAATTCTACAAACATCCCCAACTCCACACTGTGCCAATCGGATTTATTCATTCACAACCTGCAACAAACGTATCGCCATCCACACACTGCCAGGACCCAATCCTCCATAATACATGTCACATCCCCATTCTCCACAGGTCACTGACAGCTGTCACAGGCCACTGCTGGGGGGAGGATTATGTAATACAACCAATGGAGCAAGCTGCAGGAGACACAACAATGAATCGATCTAGAATCATGACACTGCCATCTCATCAAAGATCTGTACAATGACCCCCTAATGGGATGAGCCAATAAGGTGCAGAGCAGTGTACAGCAACCAATCACAGTTCATCATACAGTTAATATAAATCTGATTGATAGCAATTAGTGTCTGTGCTAAGAACATAGCTCCAAGGGTCACCATACACGTTACAATCGTGCCATACAATCTCTGTGCAAACAACCTTAGATCTAACTATATAATACAAGGGCCTACCTAATCTAACCTAATCTTGTACTAAATCGTTGTTGGTAGACCAAAAATAGATTGTAACATGTAAGCTCCCCACACAGTCTACCTTAGATTTATTATTATACAAGATTTATATAGCGCCAACAGTTTACGCAGCGCTGTACAACATACAGTTACCAACAACTATGTAATGCAAGGGCCTGCTTTATTGGATACAAATTGAACGGATAGTTTAGGCAGATCCTCATATTACATCTATTGGTAAATCTAAATGAGGTTGTACAAAGAGTGTACAGTCAGATTGTAACGTGTATGATGAGCTTACGTCAGCCTCTCTCAATCTTCTTATACCGTCTCTGGAGAGCCGCTGCTAAAATTATTCTATCTACAGCTCATGGTCTAATAATATTGTCATCAGTAAGTTGTAGAAAGAAATCTCCCTGTCACATACGGTCAGTGGAAAATTGTCCCTCTACACCAGAGACTCTCAACCAGGGTTCCTCCAGAGGTTGCTAGGGGTTCCTTGAGCAATTTCTGTCTCTTGGATAAGTTCCCACTGACACCATTCATCTTTTTAGGTATCTGTTAAGAGGGCAATTCTTCCCACTGACCACAAGTGTAGGAACATTCTTCCCACCAACCATCCCATTTAATTATCATGAGTTGTAGATAGAGTCATTTTTAGCAGGGGTTCCCTGAGAATGGAAAGTAATTTCAAGGGTTCCCCTGTGCTAAAAAGGCAGAGAAAGGCTGCTCTACACTGATGGTCAGAGGAAAATTAGCCCGCCCATCAATGGCCAGAGGAAAATTGCCCCCTTCCATCAATGGGTCAGAGGATAATTACCCCCTTCCATCAATGGGTCAGAGGATAATTACCCCCTTCCATCAATGGGTCAGAGGATAATTACCCCCTTCCATCAATGGGTCAGAGGATAATTACCCCCTTCCATCAATGGGTCAGAGGATAATTACCCCCTTCCATCAATGGGTCAGAGGATAATTACCCCCTTCCATCAATGGGTCAGAGGATAATAACCCCCTTCCATCAATGGGTCAGAGGATAATAACCCCCTTCCATCAATGGGTCAGAGGATAATAACCCCCTTCCATCAATGGGTCAGAGGATAATAACCCCCTTCCATCAATGGGTCAGAGGATAATAACCCCCTTCCATCAATGGGTCAGAGGATAATAACCCCCTTCCATCAATGGGTCAGAGGATAATAACCCCCTTCCATCAATGAGTCAGAGGATAATTACCCCCTTCCATCAATGGGTCAGAGGATAATTACCCCCTTCCATCAATGGGTCAGAGGATAATTACCCCCTTCCATCAATGGGTCAGAGGATAATGACCCCCTTCCATCAATGGTCAGAGGAAAATGACCCCCTTCCATCAATGGTCAGAGGAAAATGACCCCCTTCCATCAATGGTCAGAGGAAAATGACCCCCTTCCATCAATGGTCAGAGGAAAATGACCCCCTTCCATCAATGGTCAGAGGAAAATGACCCCCTTCCATCAATGGTCAGAGGAAAATGACCCCCTTCCATCAATGGTCAGAGGAAAATGACCCCCTTCCATCAATGGTCAGAGGAAAATGACCCCCTTCCATCAATGGTCAGAGGAAAATGACTCCCTTCCATCAATGGTCAGAGGAAAATGACCCCCTTCCATCAATGGTCAGAGGAAAATGACCCCCTTCCATCAATGGTCAGAGGAAAATTACTCCCTTCCATCAATGGTCAGAGGAAAATGACCCCCTTCCATCAATGGTCAGAGGAAAATGACCCCCTTCCATCAATGGTCAGAGGAAAATGACCCCCTTCCATCAATGGTCAAAGAAAAATTACCCCCTCCCATCAATGGTCAGAGGAAAAGTGCCCCTCCCATCAATGGTCAGAGGAAAAGTGCCCCTCCCATCAATGGTCAGAGGAAAAGTGCCCCTCCCATCAATGGTCAGAGGAAAAGTGCCCCTCCCATCAATGGTCAGAGGAAAAGTGCCCCTCCCATCAATGGCCAGAGGAAAAGTGCCCCTCCCATCAATGGTCAGAGGAAAAGTGCCCCTCCCATCAATGGTCAGAGGAAAAGTGCCCCTCCCATCAATGGCCAGAGGAAAAGTGCCCCTCCCATCAATGGCCAGAGGAAAAGTGCCCCTCCCATCAATGGCCAAAGGAAAAGTACCCCTCCCATCAATGGCCAAAGGAAAAGTGCCCCTCCCATCAATGGCCAAAGGAAAAGTGCCCCTCCCATCAATGGCCAAAGGAAAACTGCCCCTCCCATCAATGGCCAAAGGAAAACTGCCCCTCCCATCAATGGCCAAAGGAAAACTGCCCCTCCCATCAATGGCCATAGGAAAACTGCCCCTCCCATCAATGGCCAAAGGAAAACTGCCCCTCCCATCAATGGCCAAAGGAAAATTGCCCCCTGATGTTGGTTGTCAGTGTAGACAGGAGATCCGTCCACCAATGTCCACTAGTCAAGGAACCTCTAGAAGCTGTGAAGGTTCTCAGGATTCCTCCGGACCCTGGAGCTGCTCTAAGTACCAGATCACGCATGAGGCCTGTTAAGTTGAGAGATCTAAAGTAATGCCTCTCCCACCATGACATGAACTCATCCTGCCAAGACTCCCCTCCTCTGGTAGGTCAGGCCATGTGTTCTCCTGTATGCCGTGAGCCATCCACATAGCTGAAGATACACCAAGACCCCTCCCTTCCCCTCATCACCTGGAATACAACACCTGTCAGGCACACACGGGTTGTGTAGGAAGACACCTGGACTCCCAACTGCAAACCGTCACCCTGACACAAGAGATTCCAGTGTCCTCCCAGACAGGTCCACTTATCTATGATTGCTGGGCCCTCAGATCCTATGCACAGGGGGGGGGGGGGGTATAAAGCACCTTTGTAGGGGGATCCATTGACGCTCTCCGAGCTGGACTGGATGTTGTCGGCAGCGGGTCTTTTGAGGCTGCTGAAGTAACTCCTGGACCTGGAATGTCCGGTTCTAGGTGAGCGGCCCCCGGGCCCAACGAAAGATACAGGGGCCCCGTCCTTCCTGGAGAAGATCCCACTAAAGAACCTGAGCAGCCTCCTCTCCTGCCCTCTCCTGTCCATCTCCATCTGCTCGGACAATTTGGTGAGGTCACTGTTGTCCAGGGTCCGGTTCTTGCTCTTGCTGCGCTCCCACCTTTCCAGGTCGCTCAGGGGGTCGCTCTTGTTCAGCACCTCGCCCACGTCCAGGGTGTTCCTCTTGTCGGTGGTGTCAGTGGGGGTCAGGATGGACATGGTGGTCTCCCCCGGCCTGGGAGAGGGGCTGAGACAGCTGGAGCTGCTGTGGTGCTTGTCCCGGGTCAGGCTCCGGATCCTCAGCAGTTCTCCATTCCAGTGTCTGAAGCTGAAGCTTCTCCGCAGGAGGTTGGGGGGTCTCTTGTCCCAGGGGGGCTCAGTATGGGGGGATGGGGGAGGATCTGGGGGAGTCGTCTGACTCTCTGCATCCTTCTCTGGGGGAGTTCTCTGACTCTCTGCATCCTTCTCTGGGGGAGTCCTCTGACTCTCTGCATCCTTCTCTGGGGGAGTCCTCTGACTCTCTGCATCCTTCTCTGGGGGAGTCCTCTCCTTCTCTGGGGGGATCCTCCTCTCCACTTCCCAAGGGGGGGTCCCCTTCTTCCTCTTCTCCTCCTCCTCGGGGGGCTCTCGGGACCGGCTGAGTCGGAGGCGGCCCAGCTCCAGCTGTCCGGTACTGCGGGTCCTGAAATTCCGTAGTCCGGGGTGCGGGGGGAAGGTGTCGGTCTCTTCTTCTCCTCCTCCGCCGCCCTCCTCCTCCTCCGGACATCGCTCCAATCGGCTCTCCCCCGACACCAGCTCCTTCTTCACCAGGGTCAGGGAGATCCGGTACACCGTCTTCCTCTGCGGGGTCCCCCGCTCCATCGGGGGGGGTGCCGGGTCCAGCAGATACATGAGGGGGGGGGGAGGCGCAGGTCTTGGTGCAGAAGGAAGGAGGGGTGCCGGGGAGCTTCACCCCCTCTCTGCGCCTCTCAGCACCCCGAGCTGCCGGCTGGACCCCGAGAACCGAGCCGGGGACGGCTCCGATGGGAACGGCATGAGGAGCCGGGAGAGAAGCGAGCAGAGCCCGCAGGAGACTGACACTGGAGAGGGGAAGACACCCGGAGACTGGGAGGGGGAGGAGACACCGAGGAGGGAGGGCGGAGACATGGAGGGGACTGGGAGGAGAGAGGGAGGGGACTGGGAGGAGAGCAAAGCCCGGGCCGGAGCTGGAGAGGAGACACAGCCGATACTACAATACAATCACATCGTATCTTTTAGCTCCTCCCCCTCCTCCGATTCACAGCGATCACACCCGAGGATCGGCGCCTCATTATCAATACACAGTCCAACCCCATTCTACTGCACCGAGTATAGTGCCAACACTGACTGGCACAGGTCACTGCAGCCAGAGCCATGTACAATACAAGGAGAGCAGGAGCCGCCCCCACTCTACCCATATGAATGTCTATATAGCGCCAACATCTTCCACAGCGCAGTACAATGTCACATCATGCAGGACCATCTCCTCTATCCCCATAGGACATGCACAGGATTGTCTTCTCCATCCCCATAGGAATGTCTATATAGCGCCAACATCTTCCACAGCGCAGTACAAAGGCAACTCCTTCATCCCTTTACTTCTTCTATCATTTATATAGCGCCAACATCTTCCACAGCGCAGTACAAAGGCAACTCCTTCATCCCTTTACTTCTTCCATCATTTATATAGCGCCAACATCTTCCACAGCGCAGTACAAAGGCAACTCCTTCATCCCTTTACTTCTTCCATCATTTATATAGCGCCAACATCTTCCACAGCGCAGTACAAAGGCAACTCCTTCATCCCTTTACTTCTTCCATCATTTATATAGCGCCAACATCTTCCACAGCGCAGTACAAAGGCAACTCCTTCATCCATCATTTATATAGCGCCAACATCTTCCACAGCGCAGTACAAAGACAACTCCTTCATCCCTTTACTTCTTCCATCATTTATATAGCGCCAACATCTTCCACAGCGCAGTACAAAGACAACCTCCTTCATCCCTTTACTTCTTCTATCATTTATATAGCGCCAACATCTTCCACAGCGCAGTACAAAGACAACTCCTTCATCCCTTTACTTCTTCCATCATTTGTATAGCGCCAACATCTTCCACAGCGCAGTACAAAGACAACCTCCTTCATCCCTTTACTTCTTCCATCATTTATATAGCGCCAACATCTTCCACAGCGCAGTACAAAGACAACCTCCTTCATCCCTTTACTTCTTCCATCATTTATATAGCGCCAACATCTTCCACAGCGCAGTACAAAGACAACCTCCTTCATCCCTTTACTTCTTCCATCATTTATATAGCGCCAACATCTTCCACAGCGCAGTACAAAGACAACCTCCTTCATCCCTTTACTTCTTCCATCATTTATATAGCGCCAACATCTTCCACAGCGCAGTACAAAGGCAACTCCTTCATCCCTTTACTTCTTCCATCATTTATATAGCGCCAACATCTTCCACAGCGCAGTACAAAGACAACTCCTTCATCCCTTTACTTCTTCCATCATTTATATAGCGCCAACATCTTCCACAGCGCAGTACAAAGACAACCTCCTTCATCCCTTTACTTCTTCCATCATTTATATAGCGCCAACATCTTCCACAGCGCAGTACAAAGGCAAATCCTTCATCCCTTTACTTCTTCCATCATTTATATAGCGCCAACATCTTCCACAGCGCAGTACAAAGGCAACTCCTTCATCCCTTTACTTCTTCCATCATTTATATAGCGCCAACATCTTCCACAGCGCAGTACAAAGGCAACTCCTTCATCCCTTTACTTCTTCCATCATTTATATAGCGCCAACATCTTCCACAGCGCAGTACAAAGGCAACTCCTTCATCCCTTTACTTCTTCCATCATTTATATAGCGCCAACATCTTCCACAGCGCAGTACAAAGGCAAATCCTTCATCCCTTTACTTCTTCCATCATTTATATAGCGCCAACATCTTCCACAGCGCAGTACAAAGGCAAATCCTTCATCCCTTTACTTCTTCCATCATTTATATAGCGCCAACATCTTCCACAGCGCAGTACAAAGGCAACTCCTTCATCCCTTTACTTCTTCTATCTTTTATATAGCGCCAACATCTTCCACAGCGCAGTACAAAGGCAACTCCTTCATCCCTTTACTTCTTCCATCATTTATATAGCGCCAACATCATCCACAGCGCAGTACAAAGGCAACTCCTTCATCCCTTTACTTCTTCCATCATTTATATAGCGCCAACATCTTCCACAGCGCAGTACAAAGACAACTCCTTCATCCCTTTACTTCTTCCATCATTTATATAGCGCCAACATCTTCCACAGCGCAGTACAAAGGCAACTCCTTCATCCCTTTACTTCTTCTATCTTTTATATAGCGCCAACATCTTCCACAGCGCAGTACAAAGGCAACTCCTTCATCCCTTTACTTCTTCCATCATTTATATAGCGCCAACATCTTCCACAGCGCAGTACAAAGGCAACTCCTTCATCCCTTTACTTCTTCTATCTTTTATATAGCGCCAACATCTTCCACAGCGCAGTACAAAGACAACTCCTTCATCCCTTTACTTCTTCCATCATTTATATAGCGCCAACATCTTCCACAGCGCAGTACAAAGGCAACTCCTTCATCCCTTTACTTCTTCCATCATTTATATAGCGCCAACATCTTCCACAGCGCAGTACAAAGACAACTCCTTCATCCCTTTACTTCTTCCATCATTTATATAGCGCCAACATCTTCCACAGCGCAGTACAAAGGCAACTCCTTCATCCCTTTACTTCTTCTATCTTTTATATAGCGCCAACATCTTCCACAGCGCAGTACAAAGACAACTCCTTCATCCCTTTACTTCTTCCATCATTTATATAGCGCCAACATCTTCCACAGCGCAGTACAAAGGCAACTCCTTCATCCCTTTACTTCTTCTATCTTTTATATAGCGCCAACATCTTCCACAGCGCAGTACAAAGGCAACTCCTTCATCCCTTTACTTCTTCCATCATTTATATAGCGCCAACATCTTCCACAGCGCAGTACAAAGGCAACTCCTTCATCCCTTTACTTCTTCTATCATTTATATAGCGCCAACATCTTCCACAGCGCAGTACAAAGGCAACTCCTTCATCCCTTTACTTCTTCCATCATTTATATAGCGCCAACATCTTCCACAGCGCAGTACAAAGGCAACTCCTTCATCCCTTTACTTCTTCCATCATTTATATAGCGCCAACATCTTCCACAGCGCAGTACAAAGGCAACTCCTTCATCCCTTTACTTCTTCTATCTTTTATATAGCGCCAACATCTTCCACAGCGCAGTACAAAGGCAACTCCTTCATCCCTTTACTTCTTCCATCATTTATATAGCGCCAACATCTTCCACAGCGCAGTACAAAGGCAACTCCTTCATCCCTTTACTTCTTCCATCATTTATATAGCGCCAACATCTTCCACAGCGCAGTACAAAGGCAACTCCTTCATCCCTTTACTTCTTCCATCATTTATATAGCGCCAACATCTTCCACAGCGCAGTACAAAGACAACCTCCTTCATCCCTTTACTTCTTCCATCATTTATATAGCGCCAACATCTTCCACAGCGCAGTACAAAGGCAACTCCTTCATCCCTTTACTTCTTCCATCATTTATATAGCGCCAACATCTTCCACAGCGCAGTACAAAGACAACTCCTTCATCCCTTTACTTCTTCCATCATTTATATAGCGCCAACATCTTCCACAGCGCAGTACAAAGACAACCTCCTTCATCCCTTTACTTCTTCCATCATTTATATAGCGCCAACATCTTCCACAGCGCAGTACAAAGGCAAATCCTTCATCCCTTTACTTCTTCCATCATTTATATAGCGCCAACATCTTCCACAGCGCAGTACAAAGGCAACTCCTTCATCCCTTTACTTCTTCCATCATTTATATAGCGCCAACATCTTCCACAGCGCAGTACAAAGGCAACTCCTTCATCCCTTTACTTCTTCCATCATTTATATAGCGCCAACATCTTCCACAGCGCAGTACAAAGGCAACTCCTTCATCCCTTTACTTCTTCCATCATTTATATAGCGCCAACATCTTCCACAGCGCAGTACAAAGGCAAATCCTTCATCCCTTTACTTCTTCCATCATTTATATAGCGCCAACATCTTCCACAGCGCAGTACAAAGGCAAATCCTTCATCCCTTTACTTCTTCCATCATTTATATAGCGCCAACATCTTCCACAGCGCAGTACAAAGGCAACTCCTTCATCCCTTTACTTCTTCTATCTTTTATATAGCGCCAACATCTTCCACAGCGCAGTACAAAGGCAACTCCTTCATCCCTTTACTTCTTCCATCATTTATATAGCGCCAACATCATCCACAGCGCAGTACAAAGGCAACTCCTTCATCCCTTTACTTCTTCCATCATTTATATAGCGCCAACATCTTCCACAGCGCAGTACAAAGACAACTCCTTCATCCCTTTACTTCTTCCATCATTTATATAGCGCCAACATCTTCCACAGCGCAGTACAAAGGCAACTCCTTCATCCCTTTACTTCTTCTATCTTTTATATAGCGCCAACATCTTCCACAGCGCAGTACAAAGGCAACTCCTTCATCCCTTTACTTCTTCTATCATTTATATAGCGCCAACATCTTCCACAGCGCAGTACAAAGGCAACTCCTTCATCCCTTTACTTCTTCCATCATTTATATAGCGCCAACATCTTCCACAGCGCAGTACAAAGGCAACTCTTTCATCCCTTTACTTCTTCCATCATTTATATAGCGCCAACATCTTCCACAGCGCAGTACAAAGGCAACTCCTTCATCCCTTTACTTCTTCTATCTTTTATATAGCGCCAACATCTTCCACAGCGCAGTACAAAGGCAACTCCTTCATCCCTTTACTTCTTCCATCATTTATATAGCGCCAACATCTTCCACAGCGCAGTACAAAGGCAACTCCTTCATCCCTTTACTTCTTCTATCATTTATATAGCGCCAACATCTTCCACAGCGCAGTACAAAGACAACTCCTTCATCCCTTTACTTCTTCCATCATTTATATAGCGCCAACATCTTCCACAGCGCAGTACAAAGGCAACTCCTTCATCCCTTTACTTCTTCTATCATTTATATAGCGCCAACATCTTCCACAGCGCAGTACAAAGGCAACTCCTTCATCCCTTTACTTCTTCCATCATTTATATAGCGCCAACATCTTCCACAGCGCAGTACAAAGGCAACTCCTTCATCCCTTTACTTCTTCTATCATTTATATAGCGCCAACATCTTCCACAGCGCAGTACAAAGGCAACTCCTTCATCCCTTTACTTCTTCCATCATTTATATAGCGCCAACATCTTCCACAGCGCAGTACAAAGACAACCTCCTTCATCCCTTTACTTCTTCCATCATTTATATAGCGCCAACATCTTCCACAGCGCAGTACAAAGGCAACCTCCTTCATCCCTTTACTTCTTCCATCATTTGTATAGCGCCAACATCTTCCACAGCGCAGTACAAAGACAACCTCCTTCATCCCTTTACTTCTTCCATCATTTATATAGCGCCAACATCTTCCACAGCGCAGTACAAAGACAACCTCCTTCATCCCTTTACTTCTTCCATCATTTATATAGCGCCAACATCTTCCACAGCGCAGTACAAAGGCAACTCCTTCATCCCTTTACTTCTTCCATCATTTATATAGCGCCAACATCTTCCACAGCGCAGTACAAAGGCAACTCCTTCATCCCTTTACTTCTTCCATCATTTATATAGCGCCAACATCTTCCACAGCGCAGTACAAAGACAACCTCCTACATCCCTTTACTTCTTCCATCATTTATATAGCGCCAACATCTTCCACAGCGCAGTACAAAGGCAACTCCTTCATCCCTTTACTTCTTCCATCATTTATATAGCGCCAACATCTTCCACAGCGCAGTACAAAGGCAACTCCTTCATCCCTTTACTTCTTCCATCATTTATATAGCGCCAACATCTTCCACAGCGCAGTACAAAGGCAAATCCTTCATCCCTTTACTTCTTCCATCATTTGTATAGTGCCAACATCTTCCACAGCACAGTACAAAGACAACCTCCTTCATCCCTTTACTTCTTCCATCATTTATATAGCGCCAACATCTTCCACAGCGCAGTACAAAGGCAACTCCTTCATCCCTTTACTTCTTCCATCATTTATATAGCGCCAACATCTTCCACAGCGCAGTACAAAGGCAACTCCTTCATCCCTTTACTTCTTCCATCATTTATATAGCGCCAACATCTTCCACAGCGCAGTACAAAGGCAACTCCTTCATCCCTTTACTTCTTCCATCATTTATATAGCGCCAACATCTTCCACAGCGCAGTACAAAGGCAACTCCTTCATCCCTTTACTTCTTCCATCATTTATATAGCGCCAACATCTTCCACAGCGCAGTACAAAGGCAACTCCTTCATCCCTTTACTTCTTCCATCATTTATATAGCGCCAACATCTTCCACAGCGCAGTACAAAGGCAACTCCTTCATCCCTTTACTTCTTCCATCATTTATATAGCGCCAACATCTTCCACAGCGCAGTACAAAGACAACCTCCTTCATCCCTTTACTTCTTCCATCATTTATATAGCGCCAACATCTTCCACAGCGCAGTACAAAGGCAACTCCTTCATCCCTTTACTTCTTCCATCATTTATATAGCGCCAACATCTTCCACAGCGCAGTACAAAGGCAACTCCTTCATCCCTTTACTTCTTCCATCATTTATATAGCGCCAACATCTTCCACAGCGCAGTACAAAGGCAACTCCTTCATCCCTTTACTTCTTCCATCATTTATATAGCGCCAACATCTTCCACAGCGCAGTACAAAGGCAACTCCTTCATCCCTTTACTTCTTCCATCATTTATATAGCGCCAACATCTTCCACAGCGCAGTACAAAGACAACTCCTTCATCCCTTTACTTCTTCTATCATTTATATAGCGCCAACATCTTCCACAGCGCAGTACAAAGACAACCTCCTTCATCCCTTTACTTCTTCCATCATTTATATAGCGCCAACATCTTCCACAGCGCAATACAAAGACAACCTCCTTCATCCCTTTACTTCTTCCATCATTTATATAGCGCCAACATCTTCCACAGCGCAGTACAAAGACAACCTCCTTCATCCCTTTACTTCTTCCATCATTTATATAGCGCCAACATCTTCCACAGCGCAGTACAAAGACAACCCTCCTTCATCCCTTTACTTCTTCCATCATTTATATAGCGCCAACATCTTCCACAGCGCAGTACAAAGACAACCTCCTTCATCCCTTTACTTCTTCCATCATTTATATAGCGCCAACATCTTCCACAGCGCAGTACAAAGACAACCTCCTTCATCCCTTTACTTCTTCTATCATTTATATAGCGCCAACATCTTCCACAGCGCAGTACAAAGGCAACTCCTTCATCCCTTTACTTCTTCCATCATTTATATAGCGCCAACATCTTCCACAGCGCAGTACAAAGGCAACTCCTTCATCCCTTTACTTCTTCCATCATTTATATAGCGCCAACATCTTCCACAGCGCAGTACAAAGGCAACTCCTTCATCCCTTTACTTCTTCCATCATTTATATAGCGCCAACATCTTCCACAGCGCAGTACAAAGACAACCTCCTTCATCCCTTTACTTCTTCCATCATTTGTATAGCGCCAACATCTTCCACAGCGCAGTACAAAGGCAACTCCTTCATCCCTTTACTTCTTCCATCATTTATATAGCGCCAACATCTTCCACAGCGCAGTACAAAGGCAACTCCTTCATCCCTTTACTTCTTCCATCATTTATATAGCGCCAACATCTTCCACAGCGCAGTACAAAGACAACCTCCTTCATCCCTTTACTTCTTCCATCATTTATATAGCGCCAACATCTTCCACAGCGCAGTACAAAGACAACCTCCTTCATCCCTTTACTTCTTCCATCATTTATATAGCGCCAACATCTTCCACAGCGCAGAACAAAGACAACTCCTTCATCCCTTTACTTCTTCCATCATTTATATAGCGCCAACATCTTCCACAGCGCAGTACAAAGGCAACTCCTTCATCCCTTTACTTCTTCCATCATTTATATAGCGCCAACATCTTCCACAGCGCAGTACAAAGGCAACTCCTTCATCCCTTTACTTCTTCCATCATTTATATAGCGCCAACATCTTCCACAGCGCAGTACAAAGGCAACTCCTTCATCCCTTTACTTCTTCCATCATTTATACAGCGCCAACATCTTCCACAGCGCAGTACAAAGACAACCTCCTTCATCCCTTTACTTCTTCCATCATTTATATAGCGCCAACATCTTCCACAGCGCAGTACAAAGGCAACTCCTTCATCCCTTTACTTCTTCCATCATTTATATAGCGCCAACATCTTCCACAGCGCAGTACAAAGGCAACTCCTTCATCCCTTTACTTCTTCCATCATTTATATAGCGCCAACATCTTCCACAGCGCAGTACAAAGGCAACTCCTTCATCCCTTTACTTCTTCCATCATTTATATAGCGCCAACATCTTCCACAGCGCAGTACAAAGACAACCTCCTTCATCCCTTTACTTCTTCTATCATTTATATAGCGCCAACATCTTCCACAGCGCAGTACAAAGACAACCTCCTTCATCCCTTTACTTCTTCCATCATTTATATAGCGCCAACATCTTCCACAGCGCAGTACAAAGACAACCTCCTTCATCCCTTTTTCTTTTTCGTACATCACGGGACACAGAGCGACTTAGTCATTACTAATGGGTTATATAGATTACCTTCAGGTGTTGGCACTGGCCAATTCCAAACCGGAAGTACCCTCCCCTATATAAGCCCCTCCCACCCGGGAGCACCTCAGTTTTTTGCCAGTGTCTAAGGTGTTGGCCAAAGAGTAACATGTGTTTTCACTGGGCTTGCGTACAGGTTCTTTTGGGCTTTAGTAAGCTGTTCCGGATCCGACCAAAAAAGCTTCATAGCTAAACGGTCGGTACCCGGGCCTTGCAGCAGAAGAGCAAGGTGTTGCCTGTAATGCTTCTCTTAGGAGGGCTGGACCCTGGGATCCAGAGCTCTGGTCATACCCACGACCAAGATGTTGTCTGTGCAGGGTGCTATACAGGTCCAGGGGAGTGGAATCCTTGGGAACCCGGTCCCCGAAGGTTTAATTACAATGCCTGCCGTGATAGGTGAAGTTTGGACTTCTGTGGACCAAACAAAGTCCTGCGGCGGGGATCAGGTAAGTGGGGGCCCCCAGGAACTTGGTTCTATTGGGGGACCCCCAAGCCTAATTTGTCTTTCTGTCTGTTACCTAACGGTATTCCCGCTAAATATCTGTGTTTGCCTGTAACTACTGAAAATGTAAAATTTTAATAGTAGTCAAGAAAAAAAAAAAAAAAAAGGGACCGCGGTACCTGTGTTAAACCACTAGAGGCCGCTGTAGTCCATTTTTTCTTGTCATGTGGATCTTTGGTTTTCTCAAGTCAAAAGATCCAGGCAGCTGGTAAGTTTCTCTGTGGGAATCCACTTCCTCTGCCCTGTTGCTGCGCTCATCCACCGCACAGGCCCTCCGGCAAAAAGGGCCCTGGCTCCTAGTCCCCTGTTTGATTTCGAAAAGGGCGCCAATGGCGCGGGCGCGTGCACGCGCCTCCTATGAAAAAAAAGGGGCGGGGCGGGTGGATGACGCTCGATGCGCGCCGCGGCGCTTCTGCGCATGTGCGGGCGTCCCAGCATAGTTAAAAGACACAGTACAAGTGTCAGCTGGATGCAAACAGAGCTAGCAACAAACAGTGGCACACAGAGGCGGTTGATGCAGGCATCCCCATAGAAAGGCACTTTAGTGGACACCAGCTGGTATATAGCAGCACCTGTGTTAGACTATTACCAGCAAAAATTGGTGTATGACGACGGGAATACCTCAGCTTTGTGCTTAAAGGATATGTCGTCCAGACGCTCCGGAAATAGATCTTCCAGGAAGCCAAAGGGGTCTCCATCGGGCTCTGAGGATATTGGGCATGCTTGTACTGCACCAATCTCCCCTGAGAATTCAGAGGTCAGTAGCCGTAGAAACCCCGCAGGAATGCCTGGTGCTGCGGCTGTCCCCAGTCCACCTGCTCCTGTATATATAACAGAGGAGGTTTTATCCTCAACTCTGGGAGGATTGGAAGAGAGATTAACAGCATTGATCGCTGCTTCCCTGTCACAGGAAAAGCGCGTCCGATCTCCGTCTCCTCCTTCAGAGTGCCTGTTAGTGGAGGAACAGCCCCACACAGAGATCGACCTACCTGAAGGGGATCAGGATGAGGTTGATTCAGTTATGGAGGAATCAACAGTGGAAGAACCTTTCTCAGCATCTCAGGCTGAAAGATTATGGGTTCAGTCTCTGACTAACATGGTCCGATCAGCATTTAAAATGCCTCTGGCGGAACCACCATCCACTACGGTTTCCTCACTGGGGTCGCTAAAAGCTCCCCAGGCTGTCTGTTCCTTCCCAATCCACCCTTTATTAGAAGGGCTTATTTACCAGGATTGGGAGCATCCTGATAAAATATTTGCTCCCCCCAAGAGATTTCCTGTGATCTATCCCATGGAGGATAAGTTCATAAAAAATGCAGGGTCCCTACAGTGGACGCAGCCATCTCTTCTGTTAACAAATCACTGACATGTCCAGTAGATAATGTTCCAATGTTCAAAGACCCAATAGATAAAAAATTGGAGTCTTTTCTAAAATCTGCTTTCTCTACAGCAAGCATGGTGACACAACCTGCGGTAGCAGCGATTGGAGTCTGCCAAGCAGTGAAAGATCAGTTGAAACAAGTCTTAAGGGACTTACCAGATCAGCAGGCTCTTGCCCTAGCTGACCTGCCTAGAGCCTTGTGTTTTGCGTTGGACGCCATAAAGGATACAATCCAACAGGCCTCCCGCTTTACGCTGTCTATAGTACATATGCGTAGGCTTCTGTGGCTCAAAAACTGGTCTGCTGAAGCTCCCTGTAAAAAACTGCTGGTTAGCTTCCCATTTCATGGAGAACGCTTATTTGGAGAAGATCTGGACAAATATATCCAGAAAATTTCTGCCGGTAAAAGTTCACTCTTACCGGTTAAGAACAAGGGTAGAAGTCCTTCTTTTAAGAGGCCTACTTCTCCAGTCCCGGGCACATCGGCTGTGAAGCAGTTCCGACGGCCTCCGCGGTCAAATTCAGGGGGCAGAAATCAGGGACAATCACAGGGTAACAAAAAGCCCTGGATCAAGAGAGGTACAAAACCTCCCCCCAAGGCATGAAGCGTTGCCCCCACTCAATCGGGTGGGGGGAAGACTTCAGTTGTTCACAGAGACCTGGCGGGACACCATCAGAGACAGATGGGTGCTCTCCGCAGTAAGTCTGGGATACAAGCTGGAGTTAAAAGGCACTCCTCCTGCCCAATTTATGAGGTCAAACGTGCCAAGAGATCCCCAAAAGAGAGGATCCCTCCTTCTGGCACTAGAACAACTATTGCTCCAAGGTGTAATCATGAAGGTTCCCCTGGAAGAAAGCGGATTCGGGTTTTACTCGAACCTTTTCACAGTCCCCAAACCAAATGGGGACGTGAGGCCCATATTAAATCTAAAAGGGCTAAACAAGTTCCTAAATATCAGGACTTTTCGGATGGAGTCGATCCGATCGGTGGCCACCGCCCTACAAGGGCAGGAATGGTTAGCCTCGATCGACATAAAGGATGCTTATCTGCATATTCCCATCTTTCCGGCCCACCAGAAATTTCTACGCTTTGCAGTAGAAGGGCGCCATTTTCAGTTCAGAGCCTTACCTTTCGGTCTGGCCACAGCACCACGAGTGTTCACAAAAATTCTGGCCCCATTATTGGCCAATCTAAGAACACAGGGTGTAACGATAATGGCATATCTAGACGACCTGCTACTAATAGACCACTCAGTGGAAAAGCTGGAAGTAGCTATTCACAAGACAATCAAGTATCTGGAATATCACGGTTGGATTATCAACCGGGACAAGTCAGCTCTAAGACCAGTCAAAAGTCTGGAATACTTAGGGCTAAGGCTGGATTCAAATCAGAGAAAGATTTTCTTACCTCCAGAGAAGGTGTCGTCTTTAAAAGATTTGACCCACTTAGTGGGTACAAAAAGAAAACCATCCATACGCCTCTGCATGAGGCTGCTGGGAAAGATGGTGGCTTCATTCGAAGCGGTACCCTACGGTCAATTCCATTCAAGGAATTTGCAAAGGGCCATACTGTCAGCCTGGAACAAAAAAGTTCAGGCTTTAGACTTACCAATGTCCCTGTCCCCTTCCGTTCGCAAGAGCCTCCATTGGTGGTTGGTGCCCCAGAATCTGGAAAGAGGGAAACCCTTCAGTCCGGTTTCTTGGAAGGTGGTCACTACAGATGCCAGCCTCATAGGCTGGGGGGCAGTACTGGAGCAATGGTCTCTCCAGGGCAAGTGGTCAGAAGCAGAAAAGGCCCTGCCCATCAATCTCTTAGAGATACGAGCAGCCCGGTATGCCCTAGTAGCATGGACATCCAAACTCCAAGGGTCCCCTGTCAGAATTCAATCAGACAATGCCACAGCAGTGGCATATATCAATCACCAGGGTGGCACCAAGAGTCGTGCAGCCCAGAGGGAAGCAAATTGCATCCTGGAGTGGGCAGAAAGATATGTCCCAGCCATATCCGCGGTTTTCATCCCAGGAGTGGAAAATTGGAGAGCGGACTTTCTAAGTCGCCAACAATTATGCCCGGGGGAATGGTCTCTTCACCCCGAGGTTTTCCAGGCAATATGCCAGCGGTGGGGAACACCGGATGTAGATCTGCTAGCATCCAGATTCAACGCAAAGGTGGACAGATTTGTGTCTCGCACAAGGGATCCCCTAGCTTGCGGCTCGGATGCCCTAGTGTTCCCTTGGGATCAGTTCAAGCTGATATATGCATTCCCACCGCCACAATTGTTACCGTGATGATTACTCCGCAGAATCAGGGTAGAAAAGAAACCAGTGATTCTGGTGGCTCCAGCGTGGCCCCGAAGGGCATGGTACGCGGAGATTGTAAAAATGTCAGTGAGGAGTCCTTGGACCCTCCCACATCGTCCGGACCTGCTGTCGCAGGGACCGATATACCACCCTTCCTTACCAGCCCTAGGTTTGACGGCCTGGCTATTGAAGCCCACATTCTGAAAAAGAGAGGGCTCTCTAATTCTGTGGTATCTACCATGATCAATGCCAGGAAGCCGGTATCCAGGCAGATCTATTATAGGATCTGGAAAGCATACATTACGTGGTGTGAGGCCAAGAAATGGCATCCACGTAAGTACGTGATAGGTAGGATTTTGGACTTCCTACAGTGGGCTGTAGATAGGAAGCTTGCCTTGAGTACTATCAAGGGTCAGATTTCGGCCTTGTCAATATTTTTTCAAAGGCCCTTGGCTTCGCATTCACTAGTCAAAGCCTTTATACAAGGAGTGATGCGTATTAGCCCTCCGGTTAGTATTCCCATATGTCCTTGGGACTTAAACCTGGTTCTGTCGGTTCTACAGAAACAACCGTTGAACCATTGCAACACATTTCCTTGGTTCTTCTCACCAGGAAATTGATTTTCTTAGTAGCCGTTTGTTCGGCTAAAAGAGTATCGGAACTAGCCGCCTTGTCCTGTAAGGAGCCATATCTGGTTGTCCATAAGGACAGAGTAGTATTACGTCCTCATCCAGCCTTTCTTCCTAAGGTGGTATCGAGGTTTCATTTGAACCAAGATGTGGTTCTTCCTTCTTTTTTCCCCAAACCTAGCTCGGTAGAGGAAAAGTTATTACATTCTTTGGATGTAGTAAGAGCAGTTAAAGCTTATCTGAAAGCCACGGCTCAGATTCGCAGAACGGATTCTTTGTTTGTTCTGCCGGAAGGCCCCAGAAAGGGTCAGGCAGCATCAAAATCTACTTTAGCCAAGTGGATTCGACAGGTCATTATGCAAGCTTATAGCTTGAGAAGGAGACCGCCTCCGTTCAAAGTTAGGGCGCACTCCACAAGAGCAGTTGGAACTTCATGGGCAGTGCATCACCAGGCCTCCCTGGCTCAAGTATGTAAGGCCGCGACATGGTCTTCGGTACACACGTTTACTAGATTCTACCAGGTAGACGTTAGAAGTCAGGAGGATGTCGCCTTTGGGCGCAGTGTGTTGCAGGCCGCAAAAGATCCTCATGCCTGATGGCGCCCAGCTTATGTATCCCTCCCCTCATTTGGCATTGCTTTGGGACGTCCCATTAGTAATGACTAAGTCGCTCTGTGTCCCGTGATGTACGAAAAAGAAAAAGGGATTTTTATAACAGCTTACCTGTAAAATCCTTTTCTTGGAGTACATCACGGGACACAGAGCTCCCACCCCTCTTTTTGGGACACTTATTGCTTGGCTACAAAACTGAGGTGCTCCCGGGTGGGAGGGGCTTATATATGGGAGGGTACTTCCGGTTTGGAATTGGCCAGTGCCAACACCTGAAGGTAATCTATATAACCCATTAGTAATGACTAAGTCGCTCTGTGTCCCGTGATGTACTCCAAGAAAAGGATTTTACAGGTAAGCTGTTATAAAAATCCCTTTACTTCTTCCATCATTTATATAGCGCCAACATCTTCCACAGCGCAGTACAAAGGCAACTCCTTCATCCCTTTACTTCTTCTATCATTTATATAGCGCCAACATCTTCCACAGCGCAGTACAAAGGCAACTCCTTCATCCCTTTACTTCTTCCATCATTTATATAGCGCCAACATCTTCCACAGCGCAGTACAAAGACAACCTCCTTCATCCCTTTACTTCTTCCATCATTTGTATAGCGCCAACATCTTCCACAGCGCAGTACAAAGGCAACCTCCTTCATCCCTTTACTTCTTCCATCATTTGTATAGCGCCAACATCTTCCACAGCGCAGTACAAAGACAACCTCCTTCATCCCTTTACTTCTTCCATCATTTATATAGCGCCAACATCTTCCACAGCGCAGTACAAAGACAACCTCCTTCATCCCTTTACTTCTTCCATCATTTATATAGCGCCAACATCTTCCACAGCGCAGTACAAAGGCAACTCCTTCATCCCTTTACTTCTTCCATCATTTATATAGCGCCAACATCTTCCACAGCGCAGTACAAAGACAACCTCCTTCATCCCTTTACTTCTTCTATCTTTTATATAGCGCCAACATCTTCCACAGCGCAGTACAAAGGCAACTCCTTCATCCCTTTACTTCTTCCATCATTTATATAGCGCCAACATCTTCCACAGCGCAGTACAAAGACAACCTCCTTCATCCCTTTACTTCTTCCATCATTTATATAGCGCCAACATCTTCCACAGCGCAGTACAAAGACAACCTCCTTCATCCCTTTACTTCTTCTATCATTTATATAGCGCCAACATCTTCCACAGCGCAGTACAAAGACAACCTCCTTCATCCCTTTACTTCTTCCATCATTTATATAGCGCCAACATCTTCCACAGCGCAGTACAAAGGCAACTCCTTCATCCCTTTACTTCTTCTATCATTTATATAGCGCCAACATCTTCCACAGCGCAGTACAAAGGCAACTCCTTCATCCCTTTACTTCTTCTATCATTTATATAGTGCCAACATCTTCCACAGCGCAGTACAAAGACAACCTCCTTCATCCCTTTACTTCTTCCATCATTTATATAGCGCCAACATCTTCCACAGCGCAGTACAAAGACAACCTCCTTCATCCCTTTACTTCTTCCATCATTTATATAGCGCCAACATCTTCCACAGCGCAGTACAAAGGCAACTCCTTCATCCCTTTACTTCTTCCATCATTTGTATAGCGCCAACATCTTCCACAGCGCAGTACAAAGGCAACTCCTTCATCCCTTTACTTCTTCCATCATTTATATAGCGCCAACATCTTCCACAGCGCAGTACAAAGGCAACTCCTCATCCCTTTACTTCTTCCATCATTTGTATAGCGCCAACATCTTCCACAGCGCAGTACAAAGACAACTCCTTCATCCCTTTACTTCTTCCATCATTTATATAGCGCCAACATCTTCCACAGCGCAGTACAAAGGCAACGCCTTCATCCCTTTACTTCTTCCATCATTTATATAGCGCCAACATCTTCCACAGCGCAGTACAAAGGCAACTCCTTCATCCCTTTACTTCTTCCATCATTTATATAGCGCCAACATCTTCCACAGCGCAGTACAAAGGCAACTCCTTCATCCCTTTACTTCTTCCATCATTTATATAGCGCCAACATCTTCCACAGCGCAGTACAAAGGCAACTCCTTCATCCCTTTACTTCTTCCATCATTTATATAGCGCCAACATCTTCCACAGCGCAGTACAAAGACAACCTCCTTCATCCCTTTACTTCTTCCATCATTTATATAGCGCCAACATCTTCCACAGCGCAGTACATAGACAACCTCCTTCATCCCTTTACTTCTTCTATCATTTATATAGCGCCAACATCTTCCACAGCGCAGTACAAAGACAACCTCCTTCATCCCTTTACTTCTTCCATCATTTATACAGCGCCAACATCTTCCACAGCGCAGTACAAAGGCAACTCCTTCATCCCTTTACTTCTTCTATCATTTATATAGCGCCAACATCTTCCACAGCGCAGTACAAAGGCAACTCCTTCATCCCTTTACTTCTTCTATCATTTATATAGTGCCAACATCTTCCACAGCGCAGTACAAAGACAACCTCCTTCATCCCTTTACTTCTTCCATCATTTATATAGCGCCAACATCTTCCACAGCGCAGTACAAAGACAACCTCCTTCATCCCTTTACTTCTTCCATCATTTATATAGCGCCAACATCTTCCACAGCGCAGTACAAAGGCAACTCCTTCATCCCTTTACTTCTTCCATCATTTATATAGCGCCAACATCTTCCACAGCGCAGTACAAAGGCAACTCCTTCATCCCTTTGCTTCTTCCATCATTTGTATAGCGCCAACATCTTCCACAGCGCAGTACAAAGGCAACTCCTTCATCCCTTTACTTCTTCCATCATTTATATAGCGCCAACATCTTCCACAGCGCAGTACAAAGGCAACTCCTTCATCCCTTTACTTCTTCCATCATTTGTATAGCGCCAACATCTTCCACAGCGCAGTACAAAGACAACTCCTTCATCCCTTTACTTCTTCCATCATTTATATAGCGCCAACATCTTCCACAGCGCAGTACAAAGGCAACTCCTTCATCCCTTTACTTCTTCCATCATTTATATAGCGCCAACATCTTCCACAGCGCAGTACAAAGGCAACTCCTTCATCCCTTTACTTCTTCCATCATTTATATAGCGCCAACATCTTCCACAGCGCAGTACAAAGGCAACTCCTTCATCCCTTTACTTCTTCCATCATTTATATAGCGCCAACATCTTCCACAGCGCAATACAAAGACAACCTCCTTCATCCCTTTACTTCTTCCATCATTTATATAGCGCCAACATCTTCCACAGCGCAGTACAAAGGCAACTCCTTCATCCCTTTACTTCTTCCATCATTTATATAGCGCCAACATCTTCCACAGCGCAGTACAAAGACAACCTCCTTCATCCCTTTACTTCTTCCATCATTTATATAGCGCCAACATCTTCCACGGCGCAGTACAAAGGCAAGGTGGTCTGGTCCGATGAATTTTAGAATGGTTTGAGGAGCACAACAATGAGTTTGAGGTAATGAACTGGCCTCCAGATCTCAATCCAATCTCGCATCTGTGGGATGTGCTGGAAAAACAAGTCCAATCCATGGAGACCCCACATCACAACTTACGGGACTTAAAGGATCTTCTACTGACGGCTTGGTTGCAGATACCTTTAATGGTCTAGTGGAGTCCATGCCTAATGGGTCATAATGTTATGGGTGATCTGTGTATAGCTCAAACATCTTCCACGGTGCAGTATAATGTAAGATAATGCATCTCCTCCATCCCCATTTCCTATACTATATAATGATGAGACGATACGCAGAGGATTATTTGCTTCATCCCCATTCTCCTGTACCAATGGCAATGTGTATCATCTCCAACATCTTCTACAGCGCAGGAGCCCTCTTCTTCATTCTACTCTAACCATGTGGAGGCCAACATTCTCCCCATCTCTAAAGAATTATGTAGTGCCCTGCCCCCATTGATCGGGGCGCTATTGTAAATTTAGGGGGTGTCTGAGCCAATAGTTGGGCTCAGAACTTGTGTAATTATATACAAATTGCCTCTGTCCTGGCTATGGTGGGGCCTGATAGTATTTTCCCTTGTTGCCTGAAGGTGGCGGTACCACCTCAGGTCCATGTTGGAACGCAGGCAGACCATGGTGTATTGGGTTTCCCTTCTCGGCAGCGGTTCAGTGGGAGTGGTGCCCCGCTGTGCATGCTGGGGAGGGATACTTAAGGGGCAGACGCCATTGTGAGGGTCTTCTTCTTCGCCTTGTGGCCCTCCTGGCGCGAGGTATGTGTGTGTGATTTCGGTCTCGGGGCCACGTTGGCCCGGGGCTGTATCTCTTTTTAGTAGGCCCAGCTATGCTGGCTGGGGCCTGCAAAGAAAGGAAGAAAGACAAGGGATTCCAAGCTGTCCGTCCAAGTGGAGGAAGCTGCTTCACGAAGGAGACCAGGGGAAGACCTTCCCTGGAGGAGACCGGCAAAGTGCTTGTGTCTCGGGTTAGGCCTGGTGGCTTCGTTGAAGAGGGATCCATAATTCTACTCGCCTCACAGCTCGCCGAGTCGGCCTAAAGGTTCGTCGCTGTTTGGCTGGAAGTTTGGGACTGTTAAATTCTGTGGCAGAGGTTTCCTGGACTATCCATTTACATGTTCATTTACACGGTCTGTGGCAGAGACTGTACTCACACAGGTTCGTGTATCATCCCGGCTACTAGGCCAAGTGAGAGGGGACTATCCGGGTGATCAATACCCACTCGATCTTTGAGAGTGGTGAAAGACTAATTGGAGCACTAGACAATTTTTTGTGAACTCTGTACCGCGTACCTGAATCCTCCCATTATCTTTCCTACCTTCTACCTGCTACTTTCTCTACAAGTTTTACCGCAGCAAAAATAAAACCACAGTTGAAGGTTTTACATCTTGTGTGGACATTGAAGTTACTGCAGACTTTCTCCCCTGACAACAAACTTAGAGGTAACGTGCAAGACCCAAATTTAAACCAGCAGCTCCTACGGGGGTAGTGCTACAATAAGATCTACAGAGGACAGAACCCATACAATGAGAATTCCACCAAAAACTGTCCAATCTAGATCCTTGTACATAACCACACACACCTGTCCTTGGGTAACATAAAGTCTCCCCCTGGCCAAAGACAGGTATGTGGTCAGGATCTTGTCACCAACACAGATTTGAAAGGGTTAGCTCACCTTAACAACAAATAAATAAAAGGTGAACCAAAAGCGGACACCCTTTCCACCCCCTGATACCTGCTCAACTTACCTCCAAAGTTGCTGAGCTGTAACCCCCCCCCTCCCAAGCCGCTCCAGCAGCCTGGGGATCTGAAATCCAAGGTTATCCATCTATAAATATGTACATTGGATCATCTCAGCCTGGTTAGGTCTGTGGAGAAGCTCTCAAGCCTTCATCTGACAACCGAGGTCCTGAGCCCAATAAAGAGAGGGGCGGCCTTTAGTGTCATGGCCCTAGGACATCAGAGGAGCCACATGGCCGATATGTCCTCCACTGCTCCTCGCACTTGTTTACTGACATTACATGATACCAGCTTCTATTACCTCTAAAGTGTACAGGGTTAAGGGGTGGATTACCTGATACCCCAGAGATCCTGGTCTATCCTTCAAGTAAAAATACCAACTACCCCATAAATTCCATCTCAGCCACTTCACTTGTACCGGATCAGACTGATCATTCCAGGAGGCCTACCAATAGACATGGTAATATTCCTAAGTCTATGGATATAGGTAGATCGATTTGGATCAATGCTTGATTTTTGACAGTAAATGTGTTCAGACAAAGAGGTAATGGCCAAGCATAGGGGGATCTTCAGATTAAAGAACTTGCTCTAAAGAAATTCTTCTACACAAAAAGTCAAAACCAACAATGCGAGGTATAACCACTCTTTACCTTCTAATAAATGCCCAGCACGGGCACTAATAGGACAACTACATTCTAAATTACCAATACAATTGCAATGCTCACTTAGGCTTTTATTTTTTTTGTGATATCTAGTTGATGATTCATACTACTACCTTCCTGTGAAATTACAGCTATCCTAAAATGTACCCCCCCCCCCCCCCCCCGCAGCAAGCCACTTTCCTTATACCTGTCCACAATACTGCCTCTGACAATAGTTGACCGTGCAGATTCCTGGAGGAATCTCTTACCCCTCGATCAGTCTGTGGGCTGAAAGACAGAAAGCTATGTGTATAGCCAGCTTTAGGCTACATGTACACTAGCCTACCATGACCGCGGGAAAATGCAAAACGCAGCAAAAAAGCGGTCAAAACGTTCCTATCACGAACACGATTCTTCCCCAATCAGGAGAGGGAGATTTAACCTCACCTAAGTATGGAAGCTCCTAAACTCTGCTAAAAGCCTATGTGAAAATGGACACAGGTTTTTATGGAGTTGAGTTTAGGAGTATTGGCAAAAAAATGCCAGTGTACATGAAAACAAAATATCAATCAACCCCTGGTTTCCTATTGTGTGAGCAACATAGTAGTAGCATGTAGTAGGGATCAAAAGAAAAAGCACAATCCTTCAGTTCTGGGCGATTAATCACAATACATGCTACTATGTACATTATACTACAGGGAGACATTTGTTTCATTAGTGATCAATTGCTACTCCTTGGCCTTGTTTTGAGGCAATTTTAATAGCACTACTTGAAACCACCCATAAAACCAAGACTGAATTTCCCAACATTCTATTTGGTTATGTAGATCTGTAAAAAAAAAAAATGCAATTTATACAATATGTGTGTGTATATACACACACACACACACATATATGTATATACACATGTGTCAGTAACAGCCCATGCAATCCTTACATACAAAGACACCAAAACATACAAGTTCAGAAATGAAGTTATGTGTAATAAAATGGAATGACACAAGGAAATGTATTGAATGCATGAAGAAAGGAAGGTGCAAAAAGGCATGGAAAGCCAAGGCACCAGCTGAAACCTATCAGTAATTAGAAAGCAATCCTGCCCCTTGTCAGTCCAAATTAATATCAACTGGTTCAGTCTCAAATTACGGCCTATAAAAAGGCAAACCATTACCAAGATGTCATACAAGAAACATCTCATGATGGGTAGAAGCAAAGAGCTCTCTCAAGACCTTTGCAACCTTATTGTTGCAAAACATACTGATGGCATTGGTTACAGAAGGATTTCTAAACTTCTGAATGTTCCAGTGAGCACTGTTGGGGTCATAATACGGAAGTAGAAAGAACATAATTTTACCATAAACCAGGCACAACCAGGTTCTCCCCGCAAGATTTCTGACAAAGGAGTGAAAAGAACTATCAGAAGAGCCGTCCAAGAGCCAAAGACCACTTGTGGAGAGCTTCAGAAAGACTTGGAATTAGCAGGTACAATTGTTTCAAAGAAAACCTTAAAGCGGAGCTCCCACTACATTTAACAATTTAACCATAATAATGTAGCGCCCTGCTCCTGGTGATCAGGCGCTATGTTAAATTTAGTGGGTGTCTGAGCTGGTAGTTAGCTCAGACTCTGTAAATAATTAAGGCTAAATCAGCCTCTGTTCCGGTTATGGCTGTGTTGGAAGGACTTCCCACTGTTTGCCTGTAGGTGGCGTTACCACCCCAGGTCGGTGTTGAAATACAAGCAGGCCAGAGTGAATTGTGTACTTTCCCTCAGGAACAGCCCAGTGGGAGTGGTCTCCCTGCTGGGCATGCTGGGGAAGGGTACTTAAGGGGCAGACTCCATTTTACGGGGCTCTTCTTCGCCTCGTGGCCCTCCTGGCTCGAGGTATGTGTTACTGGGAATTCAGCCTCGGGGCCACGTTGGCCCGAGGTTGCATCTGTGCCAGGTAGGCCCAGTTGTCCTGACTGGGGCCTACACTTAGAAGGTGATCCTATGCTGTCCATCCTGCGGGAGGAAGCTACTCAATGGAGGAAACCAGGGGAGGACCTGTCCTGGAAAGGATCAAGCAGAAGGCTGGTATCTTGCGGAAGGCCTGGTGACCCTATTGGAGGATGCACCGTAGCTAAAGTAACCTTACAGTCTGCCGGGTTGGCTTAAAGGCTCTTAGACTGTAAGGCTGGATATCCGGGTACTAAAATCCTGTGGCAGAGGATAATTGAACGGTTCAACTTATCATCTTAAAAGGTCTGTGGCAGAGACTGTTCTTTCTTATTCGTTCGTTCATCATTCCGGCTGCTAGGCCAAGTGAGAGGGGCCTATCCGGGTGAGCAATACCCACTTGAAGGAGAGTGGTGAGTGAGACTTTGTATCTTAGGAGTTTTCCCCAGTGATCTGCTGTGTGTGCCTGAACCTTCCCCTAACCCTCCATTCCTCTACCTATACAAGTTTGTTTGGAAATAAAGCCTGAAGAAAAGGGATTCATAACTTGTGTGGACATTGAAGTTACTATAGACTCTCATCCCCAAGACGACGAATGTTGAGGTAACGTGCAAGGCCCAAAATCTAAACCAGCAGCTCCTACGGGGGTTTGCTACAAATATATTTCATGAGGCAATCACATTGTATATGTAAGTTCACCTACTGTATTTAAATCCGCCGCCAATCTCCCGAGTAATCTTAGAAAGACACTTTATAAAACTTCTCGGCGGTTCTCATTTTGCTTGTGGGCATGGTGAAGCCCACAAGCACTTACCGTATTTATCGGCGTATAACACACACTTTTTTCCCCTTAAAATCAGGGGAAAATCGTGGGTGCGTGTTATATGCCGATACTCCGTCGAATTCCCCTGCTGAAACGAGCGAGAGGAGCGAGCGGAGCCGAAGTACACTCGGCTTTACTCGGCTCCTCTCGCAGTCCCGCCCATCTCTGACTGCGCCGCTGACATAGAGAAAGCCGAGTGTACTTCGGCTAGTCTCGGCTCCTCTCGCAGTCCTGCCCCTGACTGTGAGCAGAGCCGAGTCTAGCCGAAGTACACTCGGCTTTCTCTGTCAGCGGCGCAGTCAGTGGAGATGGGCGGGACTGCGAGAGGAGCCGAGTCTAGCCGAAGTACACTCGGCCCCGCTCGCTCCTCTCCACAGAAATCGGCGCCAAATTTAAAAAAACGCCGAGACTGACAAGACTACAAAGGCACTGGGCAAGGCTGCAGTTGGACAGATGGACACTGGGCAAGGCTGCAGATGGACACTGGGCAAGGCTGCAGATGGACACTGGGCAAGGCTGCATGCTGCATTTAAATGTAAGTTTTTTTTCCTTGAATTTCCCTCCTAAAAGTTTTTTTTCCTTAAAATTCCCTCCTAAACTTGGGGTGCGTGTTATACGCCGGCGCGTGTTATACGCCGATAAATACGGTACTTCCTGAATAGGGTGATGATGTATGACCATCATGCACCGTCCCGTCCCATTCTCGCGCATGCGCTTTCCGCACCTCACTGCAGCGCCGACAACCTCTGGGGTTGCTATCGGTTTCTAAATCCCGCGATATCTCGCAGCAGGCCTCCGCAATGACTCCTGGGAGGAATGACACAAGCTCCCAGGAGACAGTGCGGTAAAAGGAGATGACGAAATAGCCGCATCAGACCCGCCTATATCCGCAGTAAAGAGAGACAGGAAACAGAGGAAAATCAAGATAACAAAGGTACCGTAGAGAAAAAAATAAACTTCCGTTCCTAACTGTGTTCATTGCTGCGGTATGATTAATGTAATGTTATAAAATAGGGTGGAGCTCCGCTATAAGTAATGCACTCAACCGCCATGGCCTGTGTGCATGCTCACCGTGCAAGACTCCATTGCTGAAGAAAAAGCATGTTAAGCTAGTTTAAAGTTTTCTGCACAACATTTAGACAAGCTTGTGAAATACTGGGAGAATATAGTCTGGTCAGATGAGACCAAAATTGAACTCTTTGGATCAGTGGCGTCACTAGGGTTGGTGTCACCTGGTGCTGTAAAATATGGTGTCACCCCCCCCCCCCCGGTCACTGAGCATGAGCAATCCAGGGCACTGAGCAGGCTAGCGCATCAGCACAGCTCTGCCCCCTGTGTAATCCCCTAATGTTACCGCCTCGTGCAATCTACCTAATGTAACCCCCCCTGTGCAATCCCCCTAATGTTACCCCCTGCAATCCCCCTAATGTAACGCCCTCCCCTGTGCAATTCTCCTAATGTAACGCCCCTCCCTGTGTAATCCCTGTAATGTAACGCCCCCCCTGTGTAATCCCCTAATGTAATGCCCCCCCCTGTGTAATCCCCCTAATGTAACGTCCCCCTGTGTAATCCCCTAATGTAATGCCCCCCCTGTGTAATCCCCCTAATGTAACGTCCCCCTGTGCAATCCCCCCAATGTAACCCCCCCTGCAATCCCCCTAATGCTACCCCCTGCAATCCCCCTAAAGTGACGTGCCCCCCTGTGTAATCCCCCTAACATTACCCCCCTGCAATCCCCCCAATGTAACCCCCCCTGCAATCCCCCTAATGTAACCCCCCCTGTGTAATCCCCCTAATGCTTCCCCCCTGCAATCCCCCTAAAGTAACGCGCCCCCTGTGGAATCCCCCTAATGTTACCCCCCTGCAATCCCCCTTAATGTAACCCCCCTGTGTAATCCCCCTAATGCTACCCCCCTGCAATCCCCCTAAAGTAAGCCCCCCCTGTGTAATCCCCCTGTTACCCCCCTGAAATCCCCCCCAATGCAACCCCCCCTGTGTAATGCCGTTAATGCTACCCCCCGTAATCCCCCTAATGTAACACCCCCCTGTGTAATCCCCCTAATGTTACCCCCCTACAATCCCCCCCAATGCAACCCCCCCTGTGTAATGCCCCTAATGCTACCTCCCTGTAATCCCCCTAATGTAACACCCCCCTGTGTAATGCCCCTAATGTTGACCCCCCTGCAATCCCCCAAAGTAACACCCCCCTGTGTAATCCCCCTAATGTTAACCCCCCTGCAATCCCCCTAATGTAATGCCCCCCCCTGTATACCTCCCCTTCCAACATTTACAGACCTCAGATCAGCGCTGCTCTGTGCACACGAATGTCCCTCTTCCTAGGCTCCTCCTCCTGTTGTGGATATACTGTCAGTGTGGAGTGAAGGAGGAGCCTAGGCATCGACGTCGGTCTGAGGACTGCAATTGTGATAGGACACTGGCACCGTGACCTCTCCCCACCTGCCTGTCACAAGTGCCGTTGTAGATCGCAGTGCTGGTTCCCGGAGGACATGCAGGCGCCGGGCGCAGGGGAAGAAGGAAGAGGAGAGAGCCGCGGCCAGCGCGGCGCCTCTCAATGCAGTGCTGTGCCAGGTGTCACCCCTCTGGTGGGTGTCACCCGGGTGCGGCCCGCACTCCCCTTACAACGCCTCTGCTTTGGATGCCATAATACACACCATGTTTGGAGGTGAAATGGCACTGCACATCACCCCAAAAACACCCCAATACCAACAGTGAAGTTTGGAGGTGGGAACATCATGGTGTGGGGCCGTTTTTCAGCATACGGTACTGGCAAACGTCAGATCATTGAAGGAAGGATGAATGGAAAAATGTACCAAGACATTCTTGATAAAAAATCTGCTGCCATCTACCAGGATGATGAGGATGAAACGAGGGTGGAGATTTCAGCAAGACAATCATCCCAAATACAAAGCCAAGAAAACTCTCAATTAGGTTCAAAAAAAGAAAATAAAGCTGATAGAATGGCTCAGCCTAGCACCTGACTTGAATACAATAGAAAATCTATGGAAAAAACTAAAGATCAGAGTTCTTAGAAGAGGCCCACAGAACCTTCAAGAGTTGAAGACTGTGTGGAAGAATGGGCCAAAATCACACCTGAGCAATGCATGCGACCTAGTTTCTCCATACAAGAAGCGTCTTGAAGTTGTCATTAACAAAGCATAATGTACAAAGTATTAAATACATTTCAGTTAGCGTGTTCAATACTTTTTTTCCCCTTTCTTACACATAACGTAAAGTCTGAACTTATTTGTTTTGGTTTCTTTGTATGTATGAATTACATGGGTTGCATGAATTACATATGGTGAAAGTTTCCTGTCAATAGCACCTTTAGAAATATATTTACCTAAAAAAAGGTGACATGTTCAATGTGTGTGTGTATATATGTATATATATATATACACACACATACACACATACACACATACACACATACACACACACACACACACACAGAGAGAGAGGCAACAACAAGAACCTTACATTTCAACATCCAAGTCCCTTCATTTCCTTCTCAGGTGTTTAATAAATGCCACTTCCTAAAATCTATGCCAGGTTTTCCATATGGTAGACGGGAAGCCTAGTCCAGGCAGAAGAAGCCTCTTCTCCATCCTCAACTGACTCTGCTACTGCTGCTCCCCGCCACTGACACACATTGCCATTGGGCTTATTTAATGAGTCAAACTGACTTAACACTTTAATGCGACACTATATATATATATATATATATATATATATATATATATACACATATACATATACACACACACATACACAGTATATCCATACACAGAGAGAGAAAGAAACTGTCACATTATAGTTTCCAATGTTTAAACAACTGCACAATTACCATATATACTCGCGTATAAGCCAACACAAATATAAGCCGAGGTACCTAATTTTACCACCAAAAAATGGGAAAACTTATTGACTCGAGTATAAGCCTAGGGTGTCCATGTGCATGCCTCACTGTGCCCAATCTCCGGCGCTGTGTGACTAGACTGACTTTTAACATGGGAGTCTATGGACGGGGTGCCCGGCTTTAAAAAATTGGTGCTCCTCGGCCGTAGGTCCCCTAGACAACAAACTTTGCACACTTGCAGATGAAGAGTGGGGCTACACGTGTGCCAAGTTTGGGGTCCAGGGGACCTAAGGCTGGCCGGGATCAGGCGCACAAAGTTGAAGTCGGACACAGACTCGAGTATAAGCCGAGGGGTGCATTTTCAGCACAAAAAAATGTGCTGAAAAACTCGGCTTATACTCGAGTATATACGGTATATGGTCTCTATTACTGATAAAAGCAGAAAATTCAGAAACATTTTATACAGAAGAATCTCCATATTTCTATGTATAGTGATACCTCTCTATGCTCTCAGATATAACACCTTGGTAAATGGATCACACATTTGCACAGCTGTCATATTAACCATGGCACTGCTGCATTACCTAATATTTTCTCCCTTTCATTGTTCATGTTGCCTTTACTATTCCCCTCACCCTACATGTTCTGGAAATCCAGGTTAAGACGCGGCAACCTACATAGGGGGATTTTTAGCGTCATAAATTCAGCTGCACAGGAGGCAATGAAAAAGAAAAATAATGCACAAAGCCAACAACCCTCAGTACACAGCATACAGATGGAATAAAGTGTGTGTGCACCATGTATGTATAAAACACATCAAGTCACATATGCTACAATGACTTCCAATGTGCTCCAGGATGGACGGGGTTAAGTTACCCATGTATCTCTGTGACAGTCACTCAGACATAAGGGAGATAGCCTGGCCTCTGCACAGTGATCTGCCATTGTAAATTAGCTGCCACAGTGCCCATTACTGCATCTGCAAGAATTTAACACACCAAGTGCACCTGAGCCCCCTACCTTACATCACCCCTCTCCCCACATTACACAGCCCTCCCCTTCAATATGGCAGATCAGCCTTTCCCTCTCTGATTAGAGAACCGACATCTCCATCATCCACCCAACAGCCAGCTTCTCCTCTTTAGCAGCATTCTCCTTCCACTACAGAATGCACAATACATACACTGTATATACTGTATGTTCCAGTGCAGATCCTGTGCTCCGCATTTGCAAGAACAAAGTCAAATTAGTTTAAATTTGATGTTTACAAACTTAAGCTGTCCATACACAGCTCAAATTGTTGCTGAAATGGCCAAATTCAAGCCATGGGTGGCCCTGACAGCCGCACCAAAAATCAAAAGGGCTGTCACCCAGTGATTGCATCCAATCAGGTATTCCGGCAGGTGTGGGTGTTGCGGCTGATTGAATATCATATCCAGCAGCAGAGATCCCTCCATTCACATGGTTTAGTATGAATAATGTATTTGATTTCTCTCATTCAGCCTGCAGGCTGAATGAGAGACATTTATGGGTATTTAGCCAGCACAAGGTTGGCCATCGACAGTTTGAATTTCAGCCATTAAACCTGTGAAAAGCATAGATTTTCCATAACAGCATAGATGGAAGATGGAAGGATCTCCATTGTATTCAGGGAGCCGCAGCACCTGCCGCCGCCAGACATTGACCGTGTCTGATAGGATGCAATTACTGCTTGGCCAATAATTTTCCACACCTAGTGCAGCAGATTTTTAAATCTACTTTTTTCAAGCCAGATTGTGCTCACAGGCCCACCCACGACTCACAATTCCAATTGCAGAAATTCTGAGCCGTCTATGGCCATGGGCGCACCAAGAGTGCATGCAGACCAGCATTACAACATCTACACATCATGTATTTTATGGAAGCATTTCACAAAACATATGAATGTGAGCTGCGCCTACCCAATGCATTATTGTGCATTAAGGTATACCGGACTTCTACCCAAGTTCCCCACCACAAAGCTCACTTCTCTGGGTTATATCTGTTTGTTGTGGTGATGGGTGCTCCCTACATTTGTAGTTTTTGGAATAATCCCCTTCTTACAGTTACAAAGATCATTCATTTCAGTGGCAACTTATCTGAGTGGCAGAAATTGCTGCTTGCTCCAGGAACTCCCAGCAACCTCTGGAGGAATCCAGGTTGAGAAAGGCCTTTGACAAAAGTTTAATGCCAGAGTCTTCAGTACCAGTTGCTGAAAGCTTTGAGCGCGAGCGACTCCTTTGCCTTATAAAAAAGGGATGCCCCATTCAATGTAAATCTATAAATCGGACTTTACTTATGGCTTAGCCATGTAGATTCCCAGCATCTACAGCCAACCTAAAAGAAAACCCCTCTGCCTCTAAAAATCAGACATATTGCTACACTAAGCTATTGTAAGAGCCGGTTCACACTGGGGCGGCACGACTTTGGGGGCGACTCGGCAAGGCGATCTCAAGACGACTTGAGAGGCGATTTGCAAAATGACTTCTGTATTGAAGTCAATGCAAGTCGCCCCGAGTCACCCCCAAAGTCGTACAAGAACCTTTTTCTAAATTAGAACGGTTCTATTAAATAGAGCGGAGCGCGACTTGTCAGGCGGCTGAGTCGCCCGACGAGTCGCCCCTGTGTGAACCGGGTCTTAATGTGTATGTCTGGGGAAAAATCATAACACCTCCACAATACAAGCACATTTTCCACGTTTTGTTTTTTTAAACACTGCAACACTCGATCCTGCTAAAAATCCAGTAAGCTCTTAACGTTCTGTAGTGAGCCAACAACATTGCCTCCGCAGCACTGAAATCCCAAGCAGTGTTGTCAGCCCTGCCTGAACTGTCTTCTGCTAAACTATAACCTCCACATTATGTTACATAGATTGGTGGAGGTGGGGGGGTTGTTCTGTAGTAGAGTAGGAGAAAACCCCTGCAGTGGACAAAGCGGCTTAGAAATTCAGTGCAACAAAGGCAGCCTTATCAGCTAAAGCCTTGTACACACAATCGGATTTTCCAACGGGAATTGTGTGATCCGACCGTTTGTACGCACCAATAGAAAATTGTTGTCCGATTTTCCATGTACAAATGTTGGATGGCAGGCTTTAAAATTTTATGCGGACAATGGTCTGTTGTCGGATTTTCCAATCCTGTGTATACAAGACCGTCAAACAAAAGTCCAAAGTACAAACACACATACTCGGAAGCAATGCTCACCAAACAGGACATTAGCAGAAGGTGCCCAAAGGGTGCCGCTAAAGCGCAAAAAAAACACATAGTACGTCTAGTACGTCACTACGTTCGTGTTTGTTGGCCGACAATTGTGTGCCATTTGTATGCAACACAAAATCCAGGCACACGCCCTTCGGACAAAAGTCAGACGCTTTGTCTGCGGAAAATCCGATCGTGTGTACGAGGCTTAACCACTTGTATACCGCCCACCATCAAATGACGGCGGGTGGAAGACTCTCTTGTTCTGACCGGACGTCATATGACGTCGCGGCTTTAAAAGCAGCTAGGGGGCGCGCACGTGCGCCTGCCGCGTCGCTGGGGACCCAATGCGCGTGCCCAGTAACCGAGCAGGACCGTGGATCTGTGTGTGTAAACGCACAGATCCACGTCCTGTCAGGGAGAGGAGACCGATGGTGTGTCCCTTGTACATAGGGACAACCATCGGTCACCTCCCCCAGTCAGTCCCCTCCCCCCACAGTTAGAACACATCTAGGAAACACATTTAACCCCTTCCTCGCTCCCCTAGTGTTAACCCCTTCCCTGCCAGTCACATTTATACAGTAATCAATGCATTTTTATAGCAGGGATTGCTGTATAAATGTGAATGGTCCCAAAAATGTGTCAAAAGTGTCCGATGTGTCCGCCGCAATATCGCAGTCACGATAAAAATCGCAGATCGCCGCCATTACTAGTTAAAATAAAATAAAAAAAATGCTATAAATCGATCCCCTATATTGTATCTGCTATAACTTTTGCGCAAACCAATCAATAAACGCTTATTGCGATTTTTTTTTACCAAAAATATGTAGAATACGTATCGGCCTAAACTGAGGAAAATAAATTTTTTTAATTTTTTTTTAAATGGATATTTATTATAGCAAAAAGTAAAAAAGTGTTTTTTTTTTTTTCAAACTTGACGCTCTTCTTTTGTTTATAGCACAAAACATAAAAACCGCAGAGGTGATCAAATACCACCAAAAGAGTTTTGTTCCAATCAAAAAATAACAAAATGCGATGAGCACAGATGTTTATATTTACCCTCTATTAGACTTAAACGAGCGGTATAACTCACATGCAAGTGTTTTTTTTTTTTTTTTTTTTATTTTACGGTTATTATACTTAATATGCTAACTACAATCTGTATGTACTGCAAAGTTGTCTTTATGTTTGTATCCGTGTCTTATCTTTAAATAAAAATAAAAATAAAAATACCACCAAAAGAAAGCTCTATTTGTGGGGAAAAAAGGACGCAAATTTCATTTGGGAGCAACGTCGCACGACCGCGCAATTGTCATTCAAAGTGTGACAGCGCTGAAAGCTGAAAAATGGCTTGGGCAGGAAGGGGGTTTTCGTGCACAGTAGGCAGGTGGTTAACAGAGGTTTGGAGCTCACAGGATCTCTGGCATGATTCACAGCAGTTATTCATCTACTTGCAGGATGTTTTTTTTTTTTTTTTTTTTTTTATAAAACATGTGTAAGAATTTCAGAGAAATACTGCACATATTTTATTTTGCTCAAACATACCCTTTAAAAATTACCTTTCCATTTCAATCATCATTTATCGTGATTTTTCGAAAACAGAAAAAATTCAAATGTCACTTTTTTGCAATATGACAATCTGAAAGTATTTCCCAGAAATCATATTGGCTTGTGGCTTTTACTACAAGCCTATAGTCCAACACAGACTGCAGGCATCCCCCTACAACAGGGACTTCATTATGAGAAGATAGTGAGGGCTCAGGCACATGGGATGTACAATGTGCTGAGTTCAGATCTGAATGTAGCGGTATTGTATGCTATGGGCCCATTCACACAGCTTCATTTTGGTCCATAGTGTTTATCTGCGTTAAAAAAAAAAAAAAAATAGAATTTAGAATCCAAGGTCCGATTTTGGCTGTATTTTACTCGGTTTGCTTGTGCAAACGTTTACATGCATACAGCATAAATGGCCTATATGCTCCACAGCCTAGTAAATTCAGGGCTGAGATGTAAACATTCTAAATGAGTGAAGGACAAGGTGATTCTGCATCTGCACAGCAGCCTCAGTCTATACATTGTTGATGTTTAAAGCTGAATGGGTCATTCATGTGACAAGAGAAGATGACCTTGGCCATTGTGTGAATGACTCATTCAGGGCAAGATGTATAGTAAATATCACTAATGTGTAGGCAGTCCCATGGGTAGCCACTGCACTCAATGTCTGAGGTTAATGCCCAGGTGCTCGGCCACAAAGAAATAACAAAGCAAATCCAAAACCAGTATAGAGGCAATCACAGATCTTGCAGAGGAGATAAATCAAAGCAAAAGCTTTTTATTGTCAAAGCTCAGTCCGTCTTTCTCAAGATGTGTAGGCAGTGGTAGTACAGAATGACTTTACATAGTATTTATCCCAACTTATACAGACATAGGTGAGTGTAGGACTTTAAGTGTTACTGAACCCAAAACCCTGCATTTACTAGATCTGGTCTCCCACAGTACACAGAAATGCAATTATTTTAGTTAATATAAACTGCTAAATACCCTTTCTCATCAGCAGTACAGTATATAGCTCCTGCTGAGCACTGGTTAAAGCTTGTAGGAGAAGTTTTCATTCTCCTCTGACTATCCTATGAGGCTGCATGTCTTCTGACCCTCTGTCTGGACAGTGCTGATTGGCCCTGTGCAGATCAAATGCACCCTCCCAAAAAATAAAAAACTCTAGCAATACACACTAAACTGAGCATGTGCAGAGTGCCTCCAAAGCTCTGTTTCAGTAAAAGAACTGGAGGATCAGAAAAGACAGGATCAAACAGCCTTTTTACACAATGTGGAGGATTAACCCCTTAGATTCCAGAGTGAGTATAGCAAGCATGCTTTACTGCATATACAGAATGATTTTACTCTTGCGGGTTTAGTAACACTTTCAATTGCAGTAGGGACCACTTTTTGCCCAGGATCTTGCTTTCTAATGATCAGATTTATCACTTCCCTAACTAGCTTTCCAATAGCGATCAGCATTAGCTTTTCCACCTCACACTAAGGAGTCAATTCACCAATAGTGGTGGCGGCTTCTTAACAACCAGCTAGTATTCCTTAAAAGGGTTGTAAAGGTACAATTTTTTTTCCTAAATAGCTTCCTTTACCTTACTGCAGTCCCCCTTCACTTACCTCATCCTTCGATTTTGCTTTTAAATGTCCTTATTTCTTCTGAGAAATCCTCACTTCCTGCTTTCTTCCTGGTGTGGAGTGTCGTGCTCGCCCCCTCCCTTGGACTACAAGAGAGTCAGGATTCCCACTAACACACAGCTCCTTTCTCTATCTGCAAAAGGGCTGCAACTAACGATTATTTTCATAATCGATTAGTTGGCCGATTATTGTTTTGATTAATCGATTAATCGGTTAATAACCTTAAAAAATAAAAATCTATTAAAAAAAAGGTAATTTTGCTGCGATTTTTGCATTTTTTATTTATTTTTGGCCAATTTGTTGTTGGGCAGATTAAAAAGCACAAATTTCCGCAAAAAAACACATTATTACATGCTTTTCTGCAGCTTCTCCATTGAACTATATTGAACCAAAAAAACAAAATAGCACCGTTTTGCGTTAAAAAAAGTCCTTGCCCTTTCCAAATACGCAGCAGCTGAAAAAATCCTGGATGTGAAGGTGTCCCATAGGAAACCATGTAAATGAACTGTAGGGTGTTTCTGCAAAAAGCACCAAAAACACAAAGGTTGTGACCCAGGCCTGAGATGTTTAGTAACATAATGGGGGTTAAAAAAACAAAAATTAGTACAAAAAGAGAAAATAATCGCTACTGTAAGCGGTTCATTTTTTACTGTGGGGCAGTGAAAGTAATATTTACAGTAGCGATTTGCTCTTTTTGTACTATAAAGGGCTCATTTTAGTTTGTTTTAACCCCATTATGTTACTGCCCAATTAATCGATTATGAAAATAGTAATCGATTAGTTGTTGATTAATCGATTAGTTGTTTCGGCCCTAATCTGCAACGACACTCCCCACCAGGAAGAAAGCCTTGCATTACTGTGTGGAGTTACAGACAGAAGAACAGGAAGTGAGGATTTCTCAGAAGAAATAAGGACATTTAAAAGCAAAATCGAAGGATGAGGTAAGTGAAGGAGGACGGCACTAAGGTAAAGGAAGCTATTTAGGGAAAACAAATTGTACCTTTACAACCCCTTTAAACATCATATCGATAGACCACAACGTATTTAACAAATGTTTTTGTTTCCTTTTCTTTGTAATTGACTTTTAGACAGGTCTATGCAGTATTTACCGATCATTTCTTATATTTGTGGTAAATCCTGTGTAAACCTGTAGTGAATTGACATTTTTCATACTGCATGCGATATTTGGGTTAAATGTGTCATATGACCCAAATATGTCATGCAATATCTGTTTGTGAATTGACCCCTAAGTTTGGTAGAGATGGATGAGCTCAGGTGTGTTCGGATATTGGTCTGACCCACCAAGAAGCTGTCATTGCGGACCTCCAATCATAAGGAGGGGAGGCATTTCACTCCCGTCAGCCATGCGCCTACACACTCCTTGTACACGTATATATTGCGGAGTGGGCAGAGCACTTATGACTGGTGGTCCTCAGCGACAGCTTCCTGACGGGATAGATCAGGCAGGTTTTGGATAGTATCCGAACATGCTCCAGTTCAACCCTGGTAGAGGTCAGGCTGTTCCTCTCCTAAACAGTATCTTGCCATCACCCTCAATACCATGGCAGGAGACCAACCGTTAAACCTGGTACATACCACTAGTTTTTTGTCGCTGGGTTGAACGGAAAAACATCTGACAACTCAGGTTGGAGCCACTGTACTAAAAATTCGATGTTAGTACAGCAATCTCCCCTGCTGTTCTATTGTGTTCTGACAGGGGAATGGCCCCCTGCCAGAACACTTCGGTCGGCTTAGAGCGCTGCTCAGGAGCTGGATGGCAGACCTTTATCGGTCATGAGCCTTTGATAGAAGCCGGACAATCGGCTGGCTTGTGTCGGACCTCCTGCCATACACACGGGCCGAATGTTAGTCGGTTTCTATTGAACTGGCTGATGTCGGCCGGCCTTCGGTTGTATATACTAGGCTTTAGGCTGTGCTCACTCCTGAGCAGAGTGATTTTCAAGCCTCACGAATACAAATGTTTTAGAATTGGATTTTATGCATTTTCTATTCAAGCTTTAGGCATTTTTGTTCTAGTCAATGGAAAGCACTGGGGGGCTAGGGCCTCTTACCGGCCAGAAAATGCCTGAAATACACCTGAAAAAAGCTCAAATGCGCTCAATTCAAGGTGACTTCCTTCAAACACACAGAAGGTTTATCATTGCCTACAGTAGCCAAGGATTTGTTCAATAAAAACACAAATTTGCCAGTGAAAACTGAATCTATGCAATGTTTGTAATTCTTCAATTCTGTTTTAAAAGGGGATTAGAGAGAGATTTACCCCTTTGCTGAAATGTAATAAATATAGCTTCTCATGGGATTATGTTCATATAAACTCCAGAAATTTAGAAATGGGTTCTGTACAATCTAAACAAACTGGGACAGTATGCTTTATCAAGTCATGTCCAAATGACACCAATCATAATAGATTCCACCTAATGAAACCGTAAACCTGAATTGCTATGCCGGTTATTTAAAAGAATGACTAATAAGGTTTGCATATATCTTTCAAGAGCTCATCAGATCTGAAGATAACGTAAAAGTGATACCGAATGGGCTGTCTGCCCATTAAATACATAAAAAAAAAAAAATTGCACACTGCCTCTGCTAAGGTTAGCCATACACAGATAGAAATGTAAGAGATTCTTGTTTAGTGTGGATGGAGGGATCTCCTCTGCTTGTTAGTGTATTCAAATAGCTACAGGAGCTGTGGCTGCTTAAAGTGTAACTCCACTTTTGTTAAGAAAAACATTCCCCTCTGGATGATCAATGTACATTGCAGGGATTTTACCAAACATCGTTGCAGATTTCTACCTTTGTTATTCTGAAGAAATCGCTGTTTATCTGTGTCCATATGCAAAGTGAATCTGTATGGGAGTGGTACTTTTAATTATAAATCAGTTTCTACACTTGCAGGGATCTAATGAGGAAAGTGACAGGGTCTGCATCCTTAATTTCCCTTTAGGAGTATATCACCAAAAATGAAATTTTTGTTACAGGGGATGCCCAAAATCTTATTTGTAGCTTAGCGCAGACTTCTAGGAAAATCAGCAAGCTAATCACACAAGCAGAAAATTGCATTTTGGGTAGGCAATCTGTACACTATCTGTATACAGAATGCCTCCAGGTAGCCATATTAGATTGCATTTTACAGAAAATTACAGATTGAAAAGGAAAGGCAATTTTTAATAACATTCAATTATAATATCACTTGTGTCGCAATTATTTACGCTATATATTTTTTTTGTTTATTTGTTAATTTTCTTTTTTTGTTTATTCACAAAAGTGGAGTTACCCTTTAAATACCTAAACCTTGACAGCATCTAAATGAATGAAATCACTGCTTGCCTGACAATTTTTCACCCTGTTTGGCCAATTTTTAAATCCAAGTTTGTTGAGCCGAGTGGTGCTAACAGGTGATTCATCAAAACTGAAGACGTGTATGGCCAGCTTAAACCTTCATTGACCTGAAATGTCTGTCAGACGTGCTACATTTTTCAGGATTAAATTATGGAATGCTATAAAGTCCAACTCCAGTCTAGACTTTTCTATATATGAATGTAACTGCTCAGATGTATGGTTAACAGCATACAGACGCAGCCTGTCATTGACTTGTACAAATGGCTTTAAGCAACAAAATATCAACCAAATCTTCGTCTTTGATCCCCCCCAAGACCTCCTGCTCTCTAGCTCCCTCATCACCTCCTTCCATACTCACCTCCAGGACTTCTCCAGAGCCTCTCCCATCCTATGGATCTCCCTATCCCAATCTGTCCAACTATCTCCAACTCCATACACTTTTAGACTATCCCTGAAAACGTTACTCTTCAGAAAAGCCTATCCTGCCTCCACCTAACGGTACTTTAATTTTCTTCATCAGCTCATCCCACACAGTTAATACCTTTTGTATCACTTGACCCTCTCTCTTAGATTGTAAGCTCGAACGAACAGGGCTCTCTGATTCCTCCTGTATTGAATTGTATTGTAACTGTACGGTCTGCCCTAATGTTGTGAAGTGCTGCGCAAACTGTTGGCGCTATGTAAATCCTGTATAATAATAATAATAATAACACCTGTGACTCCCAGACGCACAACTATACTTGTTTTTTATGGTGTATGGCCCTCTGTGCTGTGCAAATGAGCCCTAAATTGACAGCTTGTCTCCAACCATGAACATTTAGTTCTCCCCTTAAAGAGGTCGGTCATAAGAAGCTGTCATTGCGGACTTCATTCTGAAGAAGCTATTGGTCTGGTTCTCCCTGGTGGCAATGTTTTAAAAAAACAAAATCAGGACCGGAGGTGCACATTTCTAGGTCAGTGACTCAAAAAGCGCTGAAGTCAAAGGATCAGCAAGACAGCCAAGCAAGAACCCACTCAGAAAATTGGCAATGGCAGTTCTCGTATTTCCTTAATTTGCAGATTTACTTTAGCCGGCCTTCAAAAAAATATTTTATTTATAATCTGCAGTGATAGGATACTGGTGCAATCCAAAAAGAAAAAAATCTATCTGCAGATGCAAAAATGGTTATAGTATTAGTCGATATCAAAATTAAACCCCAAGATTCTATTTCTCCACACAAATGCCCCATCGTATGGACCCTATACATCGTATGGACCCTATACCCTGACCTCTCATCACATAGAAGACAAGAACCAAGAAGACAAGAACCAGAATTCGCTTTTTTCCTTTCCTAAACCTGCATACAGAAAATCCCCGATCTCTCTCCACAACATCTGCTCGTTCCTGCACTACATTGAGAACTATGCTACAAACACTGCAGTTATTTATTACAGTGTCAGCCAGTAAACAGAGAAAGGTAGAACAAGATCCACACATCTAGCAGCCTGCAGCACCGCTAAAGCCCAACTCACTGCATTACATTATGCAGTAATCCCAGCTCAGGTCGTAGTTGGAGCTAAACCCCATATTTCATACTGCGTTGTGCTGGCTTACAAAATAAACACATGCAGGAAGAAAAACAAAGCTGCTTTTAATTAATGCAGCCAAGAGATGCCGCCTGGCTAGAGTCACACTGGAGAAATCGAACGTGTTCTTTTAAAACATGGAAAATATGCTTAAAGCCACCACAGGCCAACAGTGTAGGGTCTGGGAGGTTCTGTAATGAAAAGGTTAAGAATAAAGCCAGTCTGTTAATTGAAAAATGTTTGCCGATGCCTAAAGTGAACTTCTAACCAGTAGCCAGACATGCTAAAAAAATTACCGATCTAAAATGCTACCTGAGCATGGTGTAGCTGGATATATTTATCAGATGTAGTCACGTATTTAAATGGACAGATCTACAATGCCCCGATTTAGGGAAATTGTTGGAATTGCCAGAAGTCCTCATATTATGGCTCCAATATGTTCAAATCGCTACAATGACAGTCAGCTAAGGCACTCCCATCTTCACCGGTCTTCCTTCAGGGTTCGGGGGCTTCAGCGATATGAATGGCCGAGCCAGCGATGACGTCACTCCCACGCATGCATGCAGGCGTCGCTGTTAACGGCATGGCTCTGAAGAAACGGCACGGGTATGCCGTTCCTTCTGGGCGCATGTGCTGGTGACGTCACCGACTGCATCTAGGAAAAGGACAGAACAGAAAAGGAAGGACTAAGAGGATGCAGGGGAGGGAAGCGGAGCAATCCCCAAAAAAATAAAGATGACGCGTGAAGGTATATTCAACTTGAGTGGGGTGGACTGGACTGAATCATAAAAATTTACATTAAATCAGGGTTTAAAATATGCCCCCAAAAAACCTACGAGTAAATTTCAGATGTTCATAGATGTCCAAAAATATGTTATAAAATTTGAGTATCAAAACGACACTTTCTATCTAATCCAGTTAATAGGGTTAGCAACCATAATGTAGGGGGTAATAAGAAAGGTTTAAGAAATGCGTCCCTGTTCAATCCTCCTGGTAACCCAGCCCCTAGTATTTCAGTCTTCAAATAATTGGTTTTACAGGACCTACAGCGAGTGTATTTTAAAAAAGAACACCAGAAAGATATACATGAATGGATAGAGTCCTTATGTGAAAGAAAAAATTCGAATTGTAAGCCCTGCGGACGAGGGAGGAGGGATTGTGCTCCTGAAAAAGCAAGACTATTTAGATGAGATGGATAACCTTTTATCTGATATAGGAAACTTATACCATCCTTAAAAAGGATCCTACCAACTTATATAAAAGACAACTAAACAGTTTGATTCAGGATGGATAAAGAAAGGGAATCATAAGTAAAAAAAATAGCAAGAATTCCTAATTCATTTAGCACCTAGGATGCTGATTATTACATACCAAAAGTGCCTAAAAATCCACTCCACCCACCGGGTCTTCTGATAGTCAGTGGCACAGATTTACATACCTCACGTATAGGAACATTTTTAGATTTTTCTCTTCAAACTCTTGTAATGAAAGCCCCAGCCTTTCTGAAAGATTCTATGCAAATTATTAATGACATTCCTCAATGGGAAGCAGCAGAGGATGTGCTGCTGGTAACATCAGACGTCCCTCCTCTATATAACATTATTCCACATGAGATAGGATATCAAGCGGGCAGATATTTCTTAATTAAAGATACATTTTTGTACGTTCCCAAATTGGAATTTATGTTGACGACGTTACAATTTGCTTTGGAGCATAATAATTTTTTTCTATGGAGGAGAGTATTATTTGCAATGCACAGGAGTGGCGATGGGGGCAAAATTTGCAACCAACCTCGCCAATCTTTTTATGGCACTTTGGGAGAATGATTACATCTTCTTCCAGGAAAATCCTCTTTTTTTTTTTTTGGCGTTGCTATATAGACGACACCTTCTTTCTGTGGAAAGGAAACGAGGAATCTTTTCATTCATTTATGAGGAGTCTTAACAGCAACCAGTGGGGGATTAGATTTACGTATGAACACAGTGGATCTTTTGTCAATTTTTTTTATTTGGTCATTTTTAAACATCAGGGTCAATTATTAACTAAAACATACTTTAACCCAACAGACAGGAACGGATTTATTCCGATAGACAGCTGTTACCACCCCAATTGGCCATACCTAAGGGACAGTTCCAACGTATTAGAAGAAGCTGTTCTCCCAAGCCAATATATTAAAATAGCGCTTTATGGAAAAGGGGTATGACCCAGAAACTTTAGGGAAGGAATTGTAAGATATTTCACTCTTAAATAGAAATAGTCTTTTGGCCCCCCAAAAATAAAAGTAAAAATAAAGCTCTGATGAATAAAAATAAGTTCAAATGGGCTTTCCTAACTACTTTCTCTTCCCAATACTGGTGGGTAAATAAAATAATGAAAAACCATTGGCAGGTTTGGAAAAGTGACAGGATCTTAGGTCCTAAACTCCCAGATAAACCAAATGTAATTTATAGGAAAAATAAAACCCTGAAATATGTGTTGGCACCAAGTGCAATTGATCCACCTCAGAAAATGAGTATGTTTGGGAATCGAATAGGCTTCTTCCCCATGTAAAAGATGTAGTGTCTGTAAAAGTCTAGGACCATCAGGACCTCGTCTTTCTCCACACAAATTACCTCCAAGTTGTACAATATCAATGATTTTATTACCTGTGGAACTATAGGGGTTATTTATCTCCGTAGGTGCCCGTGTAGCCTCCAGTATGAGGGGAGGACCACACAGGCACTAAACTTCCGGATAGGGGAACACTTAACCAACATTCGTAAAGGTTTCATAGGATACAGTGAGTCCAAGCATTTTCGTTATCATGGTAGGAACCCCTCTGTTCCTCAGGTTATAGCCATTAAGAAATTCATCCCACACTAGAGGGAAAATAATCTCAAAAAACACATTTCACATCGGGAAACCTGGTGGATTTTTGACTTGCAGACAATATAGTCCCCTGGGTCTCAACCAGTGGCGGCTGGTGCTCAAATTTTTGGGGGGGGCGCAAACAAACTGAAAAAAATAAAAATCATCAATTGCCGCCACTGTGCCCATTAAAACGCAGCCACTGTGCCCAAACGCCACTAGTTTGTCCCCAAATGCAGACAGTTTCCCCCCAATATACAGCCAGTTTGTCCCCCCATAATACAGCCAGTTTCTCCCCCATAATACAGCCAGTTTCTCCCCCAATAATGCAGCCAGTTTCTCCCCCAATAATGCAGCCAGTTTTTCCCCCATATGCAGCCAGTTTCTCCCCCATATGCAGCCAGTTTCTCCCCCAATAATACAGCCAGTTTCTCCCCCAATAATACAGCCAGTTTCTCCCCCAATAATGCAGCCAGTTTCTCCCCCATAATACAGCCAGTTTCTCCCCCATAATACAGCCAGTTTCTCCCCCATAATACAGCCAGTTTCTCCCCCATATGCAGCCAGTTTCTCCCCCATAATACAGCCAGTTTCTCCCCCATATGCAGCCAGTTTCTCCCCCATATGCAGCCAGTTTCTCCCCCAAATGCAGCCAGTTTCTCCCCCATATGCAGCCAGTTTCTCCCCCCATATGCAGCCAGTTTCTCCCCCATATGCAGCCAGTTTCTCCCCCATAATGCAGCCAGTTTCTCCCCCATAATGCAGCCAGTTTCTCCCCCATAATGCAGCCAGTTTCTCCCCCATAATGCAGCCAGTTTCTCCCCCATAATGCAGCCAGTTTCTCCCCCATAATGCAGCCAGTTTCTCCCCCATAATGCAGCCAGTTTCTCCCCCATAATGCAGCCAGTTTCTCCCCCAAATGCAGCCAGTTTCTCCCCCATATGCAGCCAGTTTCTCCCCCATATGCAGCCAGTTTCCCCCCATAATGCAGCCAGTTTCCCCCCCAAATGCAGCCAGTTTCCCCCCCATATGCAGCCAGTTTCTCCCCCATATGCAGCCAGTTTCTCCCCCATATGCAGCCAGTTTCTCCCCCATAATGCAGCCAGTTTCTCCCCCATAATGCAGCCAGTTTTTCCCCCAAATGCAGCCAGTTTCTCCCCCATAATGCAGCCAGTTTGTCCTCATAATACAGCCAGTTTCTCCCCCAAATGCAGCCAGTTTCTCCCCCATATGCAGCCAGTTTCTCCCCCATAATGCAGCCAGTTTCTCCCCCATAATGCAGCCAGTTTCTCCCCCAAATGCAGCCAGTTTCTCCTCCATATGCAGCCAGTTTCTCCCCCATATGCAGCCAGTTTCTCCCCCATAATGCAGCCAGTTTCTCCCCCCAGCCCTGCACTTACCTTCCTCGAGTCAGCACCGTCCTTCCGTCCTCGATGTCTTCTCCCGCCCTCGATGTCACTTCAGCCAATCAGGTTACCGGTAACCAGACCCGGTGAACCTGATTGGCCAGGGAACGCACCCCTGTGCGTCCTCTCATTAGGTAGTTAGAAGCCGATTACAGCCCTCAGGCTGTAGTCGGGAAGCCTATCAGAGCCGCTGGCTCTGATAGGCACTTCTAAAGGCCAATCAGACGCTGTGATTCAGATGGCCGGCGCTCAAGGGGCCGGCCATCTGAATAGTGGGCGGCAGCAATACATAGGTTCATGCAATGCATGAACCTATGTATTGTTGTGGTGAGTGACGGCCGGGCGCAGAAGCGAGCGGTAGCGGCGCTTCTAATATAAAAATATTTTTCTTTTGTGAAACAAATTTTATGTCAAATTATGATTGTGTTAACCAATGGGTGATCTCTCTCCCCCCTTTTTATATATATATATTTTTTTTAGATAAATACTAGTGTGCATAATTCATGTATTTGTGTATACATAAGGACTTCTTTTAAATGCTCATTATATTCTTAGTAATTATAAACAAATTAATAATAATATACTCCATTGAAATGGATGACACTAGACAGGAAGAGCCAGTAATGGTCCTTCCGGTGTCTCTCCTGCTCTACATGTATATAGAGCGTGGTGAGTGACGTCCAGGTAGAGCCTTCGGTCCCAGTCGATGCCTTGTATGGGGAAACGCGTCAGAAGGAGCAGCAATCCTTGAAGTCACCACGTATCAGCCTGCTGGCCTGAGCGGCGGCTGTGTGATTTTTACACTTTCTACCGTGATTTTGGATGTAAGTGCTATATTATTTTTTAAAAAAATGGGGGGAAATACTGCACCATGAAGCCTCTTCCTTCTACTCTATGATATGCTATTATGCTGGAGATTGGCTGGAAAAGGTGGATTTTGTGTCTGAGATTTACACAATATTGGACAGCCTGTTGTATGAAAGAGTATCTTTCACTTGGATCAGCCTGAGGAGGAGTATTCCCGGTCGGCCGTTTCTGGTGCGAGTCTGTATGATCTCTATAATTTGAGATCCAACAGTTCTGGTAAGCGGCACAGGTTTATCTTTGTATGAACAGGAGCACCGGGTGAACTTACTGTGTCCATCTACCTTTTTGCACATTGTGGAGCACTTTATGGACTTTTGTTTTTCCTTTTTTTTTTTTTTTTTTGTCTTTTTTCAGATTTATGATTCACTATTGCACCAATATGTGATGAACGCGGGTGTCAGATACTTGCCCTCCGTGCTAACTTGCGACGAAGGACCGATCAATCTCACACCACGCTGTCACTTACGTAACAATGCCACTCTCAGCTGCGCCCAGCACAAAGATTTTCCAGCTTGCGGGACCACAATCGAAGTGCCAGCAGCCTGAGAGCGATTGTCACTGGGCTTATTACACAATTAACCCTTCAACTGCCACCACTGACATTTGATGAGGGAGGGCCAGAACTCCCATTAATTAGCAATACCAATTATGATTTTAGAATAAGCATCTGCAACACACACTGCCACCACAGACAGGTCTGCTCAGAGGCCTTACTCTACAACAGTAGCACGCTTCAAGAGGCAGGTTCGTTTATAGCTTGCATTAAGAGTTTTAGAGACAAGGTTAGCACTTTTCAACATAAGGGTTTATTATGAAAAGGGCAAGTTGGTTCAAATAAAATGTTTACAGAAAAAGATGTTTCAAGAGACAACGACAATATACAGCCACAAAGAAATAAGGTAGAATTGGGGAAGAAGAATACTTGCAATTAATGTCCAAGGGTTGATCAGAGTTCGATCGATGAGCTAGGTTCTCAAACTTGGCAGATGTTCCTGCATGGATGGTAAAAAGGAGAACTCGCTTCGACTACTGCAACTCCCTCCCCATTGGATTACCTTTACATAGACTATCCCCCCTTCAGTACATCATGAATGCCGCTGCAAGACTCATCCACCTTACCAACCATTCAGTGTCCTCCACCCCTCTCTGCCAATCCCTCCACTGGCTTCCACTCACCCAACGAATAAAATTCAAAGTACTAACAATAATCTACAAAGCCATCCACAACTTGGCCCCCAGCTACATCACTAACCTAGTCCCAAAATACCAACCAAGCCACTCTCTTCGGTCCTCCCAAGACCTTCTGCTCTCTTGTCCCCTCCTCCCATGCTCGCCTCCAGGATTTCTCCAGAGCTTCTCCCATCCTTTGGAACTCCCTACCCCAATCTGCCCAACTGTCCCCTAATCTATCCATATTTAGACGATCCCTGAAAACTCTTCTCTTTAAAGAAGCCTATCCTGCTTCTAAGTAACACTGTTTCACTTCCTCCATCAGCTCATCCCCCACAGCTATTACCTTTTGTATCAATTGACCCACCCCTTTTAGATTGTAAGCTCTAATGAGCATGGCCCTCTGATTCCTCTTGTACCAAATTGTAATGTAAACTGTTAGTGCTATATAAATCCTGTATAATAATATAATAATAATCTATTTTGTATTTTATATTAAAGATATTTTTTGTATTGGATAAGCGTTTAATTTATACACATAAGTTAATTACATGGATTTTATGATCTCTAAGAGACAGTGGCTAAGTGGTTAGCACCTCCACCTAACAGCACTAGGGTCATCATTTTGAATTCCAACCATGACACTACCTGCCTGGAGTTTTCATGTTCTCCCTGTGTTTGTGTGGGTTTCCTCCCGTTACTCTGGTTTCCTCCCACACTCCAAAGACATGCTGGTAGGTTAATTGGCTACTGTCGAAATTGGCCCTAGTATGCAAGAATGTGAATTAGGGATGATAGATTGTAAGCTCCTTGAGGGCAGGGACTGATGTGAATGTACAATATATATGTAAAGCTTTGCGTAAACTGACCTTAATTAAACTAAGTTTACTGTAAGTAAACTAACTAACTGTGACAGTAAGTAAACTGACCTGTAATTAAACAAATAAAACAAATCCTAGTCTACAAACCTGGTTATTCTAGCTGACTACTATCCAAAATTAAAAAAAGGTTTACAAAATACCGGTAATTCAAACACAAATCAAATTTTAAGCAGCCAATGTATAAAGGTTTATTATATAAAATTACACTCTTCTCCTATCGGTTGAACTCAACTATTCTGTGTACACTAAGATTTTCCACACCAAGGGGATATGGTTGTCCCTCAGTAACATGACATAGATCAGAGGGCAAATAAAACAGATGCCAGAGAATTACACCCCTATCATTAATCAGATTAAAAGGGAGACAACAAAGAAAGTAGGAAGACAGGCACTAGGGTGAGGAAAACATTCCGGAATGTCAGGGAAAATACCTATTACCTAAAATTCCTGGATTATTAGGACAAAATGCAACAAGCGGGCCATAAAGAGCAGACTCTGCATTGTGTCCATTTGACTTCTAAAACACAATCTAAAATTTGTAACTGTGTTCTTTTTTTCCCGAAGAAGCCCAAAGAGAGACCAGAAATAACAGAATGATTTGGGCAAGAGCCCAAATTCACTTTTTCATACGTCAGTAACAGAATATACTCTATATCCAGCCTTCTGAAGGATGCTAAAGTCCTTAATTTACTTCCTTGGCAATTCCAGATAAGACTAAAAGGAAACTGCTAGTGTAAAGCTCCATACACACGATAAGAATATCAGACAAATCATAGTCAGTTTTTTTTTCCATGCTTTTTTTCCTATTAAAAATAAAGCGGTTAGTAAAGTTACTAAAAGTTTAGCATGACAGAATACAACTTGGGAAGTGATGTAATGTGTTGTATTATATTATAATGTATTTTTAATTCCGAGCAAGCGTGTTCTTCTGATTTTTTGATTATACAAAAATCGTACGGTCTGGTATCGTATGAGAAAAACTTTTGCGTTTGTCCCTTCAGATAATTTCGCATTAACTGTCATAATTGGCTCTCGAAAGCTGTGTACCATCAGATTATCACACGGTCGCTCTGAATGCGGTATTTTTTGCATCCAATTTTCTAAACGTGTTTTTATTCTGCGTCAAAAATGCATAGACAGTGTTTAACATTGATTCCAATGGCCCTAGTTCATACCAGTGCAGCGTATAACACTTAAGTCAACAAAAGTAGAACATGTTGTATTTTTTTCTGTATGAAACACATTTGGATTGCGGCAAAACACATAAAAAAACACACTAGAACACAAGTGTCCCCAACGATCTTCAAGTGAGATGAAGAAAAAAAAAAAAAACGCACTGGAATACATAAAAGACGCATTAAAATGTGCATGCAGAAATGTATCTGAAATGCAGAAATTGTGGTGTGAACCAGCCGTAAGAAACATAGGGGTTGATTTACTAAAGGGAAATCCACTCTGCACTACAAGTGTCTTGAAAGTGCAGTCACTGTAGATCTGAGGGGAAGCTCTGCTGATTTTATCATCCAATCATGTGCAGGCAAAAATGCTGTTTTTTATTTTCCTTGCATGTCCCCCTCAGATCTACAGCGACTGCACTTGAAAGGGCACTTTCAGTGCACTTGTAGTGCAAAGTGGATTTGCCTTTCGTAAATAACCCCCATAGTGTTACCAACCTTCCTATGAGATGCTAAGGTAACCTACTATGTACATCTATTCACACTTTGAATGAATGAATGCATGTACGAACGAACAAGGCACACATCAGCATTTCCAGATTATTAAAGGACGACATCTTTTTACCAGGTTCTAAAAAACAAGCTCTCTAAGCAGCCATGATTATTTAGCAGGAGAATTGTGGGTTTTTATGTCATCAGAGACTGGGGATAGTATAACTGAAAATAAGACAGTCCGTGTGAGGTAAACCTTGCAATAAAATCACCAGGCATCGAAACCAGCTTTTTGAAACATCAAAGTGCGTATTTAGGGTTATTCAATTTTTAGATAAAACACTGTAGTCTTTAATGGTTGACACCTGGTCGAAACAGCAGGGCTACAGATGATGGTACATACGGCATTTCCTTTAACATATGTCAGTATTCATATATAAGCCTGCTCCCTAAATATTAAAGGCAAAGCATTTCTGTCCATTAATTCCTGCAGGAACTACTTCCATTTAATCCCGAAGCACAATCACTCTACCAGAATGGAATACAAATAATTTCCATTTCACTGGAATAGCAGCACAGAAGCAAAGCAGTAAAGTAGTGACTGCTTGCAGACATGAAAACCACTGAGCAACATTAATAATATTGTGTTTTTAGCCGCCGCTTGTATATAGTATGTATACTCTATTGCCTTGTACTCACGATCGGAATTTCCGATGAAAAAAGTCCGATGGACTTGTTTCATCGGAAATTCCGATCGTGTGTGGGCCCCATCGGACTTTTTTCCATCGGTGTGAAAAAAATAGAACATGTTTCAAATTTTTCTGATGGGCAAAACTTTCTGATGTGGAACTCCGACGGAGAAAAAATCCACGCATGCTCAGAATCAAGTCGACGCATGCTTGGAAGCATTGAACTTCCTTTTTCTCGGCTCGTCGTAGTGTTGTACGGTATGTCACCGCGTTTTGGACAGTCGAAATTTACTCTGACAGTGTGTATGCAAGACAGCTTGAACGGAATTCCGATGAAAAAATTCCATCGGACTTTAGACCATCGGATACCCCGATCGTGTGTACCGGGCATAAGTCAATGTCCGTATGTATGCAGTGCTAAAAATTTGAACGTCTTGATAGATTGCATTGCACTCTAGATGTGGCATCAAACAGTAGAGTTACCGCAAAGCTGTGTGAATCAGGAAAATAAAACAAAAACTGTATTACTAGGCCTGGGTAGATGTTTATCCAAGATGATGTTATTTTCAGGTTTGCCCAGTCTCAGGGGAGACGTAAGCACCAACAGGTTCCTGCAGAAACCAGATGGACAAGATTCTTGCATCTGATGCAAAGAGAAGCCAAGAATAGACCTCTCTATATGTGCCAATGACAGAAGTCAAAAGAGGTGTCTCAAAACTATCCCACCAGGTTCAATGTAAAGTTCCCAAAACACACATACAATTACACGTTTTCAACTACGGAGCCCGATGCACTAGTTATTTCTCTACAGGTGCCAGATTATAATAGCACTTGTATAAAAAAGTCTGGGTTGCATGGAAAGGGTTAGAACAGCCATTCTCAACCAGGGTTCTGTGGAACCTCCAAAGGTTCCTAGGGGTTACTTGAGGAGAAAGCAATGGGAGATTCATCTCCTGCCCATACTGCCCATTCAATATTGCTCAAAGTACCGAACAGTCGCACACTGATGATATCACTTCCTTGTAAAACTATTACTACAAGTAGGCATAAACTGCCATTCCTGCCTGAAAACTATCTCCTTTAACACGTTTCACCCTTTAAAGGCTACAGCCAGCCATTGATGGATCGAAATTCAGCCAGCTCAGCAGGGACTGGCCGAATTTCGATTCATGTATGGGCAGTCTGGTTGTACTGAAGCCGAGCCACCAATCATCAATCGTCTTCAGTACAACCAGCCTGTCTGGGTTTTTTTTGTACAATCACTTCCAGCAGCTATAGCACCTGACAGAGATCATTGCATTCTGACAGCTAGGAAACCTCCTGCTGTCAGAATACAATAGCTTCATAGCAGGGATCCCCATCAACACTGAATTTGTTGATGGGCGAATCAAGCAATTTTCTTTCCTGCAACCCGTGGTTGCAGGAAAGAAAATTACTTAATGCATGGTCTACTTTAGTCGCTGCAGAAGCAGCTTTGTCTACATAATTATTCCATTTTTGTCATGCTTATTGATGAAGGTAATTTTGTCATATAGAGCAGGGATGTTACGTACATTTTATTCTTTTATTTAAAAATCTCCATAACCTTCTGATCACACCGGTGTACCATTAGCTGTAGGTATAACAATTTTTCTGAGGTTTTCCTGAGACCTAAAATTTATTACAAAGGTTCTTCCATGGTAGACAGGTTCAGAAAGGCGAGATTTGAACCTAGGCAACTCTATTATTTCTGGTCTTGTGTGCCTCATTGGGATTTTTACTTACGTCCTGTCCTTATGAGAACCTGTCACACAAGGTGTCACCACAACAAGAAGTGAAGGTAAATCTCCCCATTAAGCGCAAAACGGGAATAAAATATGACCATTTTTAATCATTTACCACTACTTCAAAATAAATGGATTGGTTTTTGTATCTGAGAGATTTATCCTCAATTTTTATCCCTGTGAAAAGGTGAATAAAGTGAAGAAAAGACAGCAATTTAATAAATCTTACCCCTATTCAAAACCATAAGAAAAGTATTTTGGCCAAAGTTTTAATGTTCAGTTTTGTTCCGAATTTAGTTTAATGTTCAGAACTGTCCTAAATTGTGGCCAAACCTGAAAAAGGAATCACTTTAAATAAGCCCCCTTATCCATCCAGCAAGTTGTATGTGAATGTATCTTGAATCCATCTACACAAAACCTCTGTATTGTGGACTCGAAGTATCACAAGTTGGTATTCAGAGTAAAGAACAAATTGTTAAGAAAAAATATATTGACATAATACAATAATGAATGAAATCTCAAAAGGCCACTTGTCACCCCCCCACACAATGATTTGTTATATCTAGTAAAAAATATCCATAACAAAAACAGGAGAGGCTTATCTAAAAGCCATGGTGTATATATATTAAAACGTTCCCCAAATCCACTTCCACTCCAAAAAATTGGAATTTGGCGATTTTTTTTATATATATGTCAATACAAATTTGTGGTACGTTGAGTCCACAATACAGGTTTTGGTGGATTTAATGTTTAGTACCGTTGGACTCTGTACCCTTTGTGTTTGGACTGGTTCTTGTGGCTGAATGTATCAGGCCTAAAACATAACAGATTAACACTTGTAGACTGTCCTTCCTAATCTTTCCTAAAATGTTGTAGGAAGGCCATAGACGAGTCGAAAACCAAGTGAAAATTCTTGGTCGTTAGTTTTTCACATCACTAGTGTGCCAGCTGCCATACGCGATTTTGGTGTCGCAATTAAAAGTGCCTGATCCAACATGCTGGGTTTTGTTTCGAAAAATGAAACAAATGATGGCACAATTGTAAACGCCATTTTGTTTTTTGATCGACAGAACATTCAGTTTTCAACTCGTCTATGGCCTGCCTAAGGATTACTATGGAAGCTGTGCCCAAACAAGGCATGCAAAGAGCAAAGACCTAGGGACCAGTTTAATCTGGTGGCACCCCGCAGGTGAGCCAATCTATATAGTCCCTATAAGATCGGAAATCTTCACTGTTCATGCATGCATTATACTCAGCCTGCTCTGGGAAGCCCACTTTGTCCTTACATGACCTTGCCTCAATAGGTTTCTCTGCATTTGCCTAATCTCTGCCATTTGTGTCTTATCATGATGAGCAAGGCAAATAGGAAGGGCAAGGAGCGATATCATTTTCTAAGGTCAGGTTTTTTTTTTTTTTTCAGGGAAAATCCTAAAATGTACTCATCTCAAGATGCTACGTGGTGAGTGGCATGTTATGTGCAAGGCAGTGCTGTATGCCTCATTCTGCATCAATTTCTTCATGTTAAAAGGGTACCGTGGCATCCTAGAACAGGAAGAAAAAAGGATGCAACACATTACATCGAAACCGAGAGGACCGGGCTGCACTGTCTGCCCTGAAAAGAAGCAAAATGGCACAACGGGAGATTCTGCTTCTATTCTCAGTGTCATTTTGGCTCCTGGGTTAAGCAGACCCAGCTGTCCAGGAAATGCCATTGTAATGAACACATTATTGAACACGGAGGAATCAATCAGGGTTTTTCTGCGAAGCCTTCCCAAACTTTGCACGTGCCAATTGTCCAAACAAAACACGCGCCATCCCAGAAAACAGGGTGGCAGTCTTTATTAGATGTATAGCTGCAGTCCAGAAATAGACCCAATGGAGGAGAATGCACATTGTGTTTAATTAGGAAAACAAATGTATGAGACAGTCTGTATGCTGCAGTAAGCAATCCTTCTTTTGTGGTATGAGAGTAAAGGAAAAAAATTGGATTGGCTGCCATCATATCCTTCCCACAGACACTCTCATAAAAGAGGCCTTGTGTGTGCATTTATGGTATATGTTACTGTATGCATATATAGCGCTGTCAAGTGCATTATATATACCGTAGTTCCAAGTAGACATGAGAAATAAGGATCTCAAGCAATTGGTGCTACCTAACCAACCATTGCACCATAAAAAGAGACAACGTATGCGTACAACCGGTAGTAGGAAGAGACTTTTTAACCACCCACCTTTAGGCCTAAAGGTGGAACTGGGGGGATCTAAGTCTTGTAATGCGAGTTCTGTCACCTATAGGAAGCTGAGTGAAGAAAAAGAGGGAGCGTTCATTTTAAAACACATGTACAGTAAACACCAAGGAAAAATCTAATTCTGAATTTTTCTTCTTCACTATGCACAAAATATGAACAGACAGCCTTAGTTAAAAAATAAAAAAAAATCCCTACGGCTTTAATCACGTCACTAACCAAGAAATCTTCCTGCAGGGATGCCTGTCCTCTTCCTGTCTCTGAACCTTCAGCCCTGCACTGGTCAACAGCTTCAGGTCTTCAGGCCAAGCAGTTGTACAGATAGCCTGACAGGGACACACCCCCTCCTCCTCCCTTCTCCATTGAGAAAAATTATTTCATGGATTACACTGCTTGTACCACAATCTGTGAATGGAGGAGAGTCCGATCAGTCACAAGATTCCCTCTCCCCATCAAAGAATGTGTTACAAGCAGTATAACCAATTAAATAACTTTTCTCATTGTGCAATTATGATAAGATAGTAAGTGATGTGACTAAAGCCTGGTACATACTACAATTTTTTTTTTTGCGCAATCCCATGGGTTGCACGAACGGAAAAAAAAACTGACAGCTCCGGTGTGAGGTTAGTCCAACGATCGGTTTTCCAGCATGCACATCCGACAGAAAACGGCCGAACAGCTGGCTTCTGTCGGATAGACCTTCACGCAGGCAGAATGCCGGCCGGTATTTTTTGTACCAGCATATGTCTTCTGACATTCTGCCCGTGTGTACTGGGTTTAAAGCTGCAGGGATTTTTTTTAAGTGTTTGGACACCTAAGACACAAAATATGAACAAAGCATATCCCTCTATAGTGTGTACTTGTTTTAATGAAGGGCCAGTTAACACCACAAAAAAAAACACACCAGATGCGTTCCAGATAGGTTTTTTGCTTACAGTTCACACCACACTCCATTCCGATGCATTTTTCTATGTTCCAGTACAGTTCTGTGCAAAAAAAAAAAGCAACTCGTTCTACTTTTTTTCTGCACTGGAAACTGTCTGGAACTGACTGCGCCGGTGTGAACCAGGGCCATTGAAATACATGAAAAAAACACCGTGTATGCATTTTTGATGCAGAAAATAAAATAACACACTGAACGGTATCTTGTGTGAACTAGCCCAAAAAAAACTAAGGGGTTTATTTACAAAAGGCAAATCCACTTTGCACTACAAGTGCAAACTAGAAGTGCAAAGTGCACTTGAAATTGCACTAAAAGTCGCTGTAAATCTGAGGGGTAGATCTGAAACGAGGGGAAGCTCTGCTGATTTTATTATCCAATCATGTGCAAGCTAAAATGCTGTTTTTTATTTTCCTTGCATGTCCCCCTCGGATCTACAGCGACTGCACTTCCAAGTGCACTTTCATAGGATGCATTTAGGTGAAAAAACAAGAGGGTTTACAACCCCTTTAAGTTAAACTTTAACTTTAAGAAAGGTGGTGTCTGCAAATGTCAAAACCCATTGGATCTTCACAAACACTGGATAAGGATACACACCAAAAAGTCAAAAGTGAACACAAAACTGAGCACATGTTGGCGTCCATGTAAACAAAGGTGTGTTCACTAAGCACTTGGTTTTCAAATAAAAGGTACTAGGCGATAAATTCACCTTTCTTCATGAATGAGAACATCTCAGGAGACCAAAGTAGCCACATCAATAAATTTTCCTGAGCTGCCAAACAAGACAGGGATTTCCTTCCCTGGCACAAAAGCACATGACAAATGGTGGCAGACACACAACAGCCAACGTCTCTCAGGAAGCGATTTATAGACAAGAAAACGCAATTAAAGACAATATTTTTCCATTTACCAATTACTCGCAGCAGCTCTCAAAGTTATGGGTTCACTTAGGTGTCTGCATTTGCCATAGCTTTTCTCCGACACCGTCAGCAAACGGATATGCAGACTCATTTAAACGAATGTAATTATCTGATTTATAAGACTGGATACATGTCTGGCGAACACAGAATGGGTGTGGGAATGTTTATTTTCCAATGTCTCCATTACAGAAGAGTTCTGTGTCTTTCCCTGCAGATACTGACAACAGCAGACGTTCACATCTAACCAGAAGGTTACATTTCTTCACATTTATCTGCACTCCAGATGTGTTGTGTATGTCAGCATTCTCTGAATCTACAAAGCTATTACATTGTGCTTTAATACAATTATCAAAGTAACTTTAAGATTCTAGATTACCTTGGACAGAACCCAGAATCATTTACAGCCATACTCCTTTATAAAATACCTTAGTTCTTATGTGTGTCTCCTGCCACAGTAAGGAAAGCTGGCCATAAACCAAATAAAAGAGTCCAAGATCATTTTAATTGCTGGTAAAAAAAAAGCTTCACTGCTGCTCAGCAACTGCTGTAAAGTTGTTACTCCAAGTGGAGTGTCCAATACTGGTTCTAATATAGATATTTTAAGTCATTCTTTCCTCGAAGTCCTTCCAAGTTTATCCTGTGTGGAGCCCAGACGAAACGCGTTGGCTGCTTTTATAAGATTTTTTTTGCTAACAATTAAAATTATCTTGGACTTTTATCAGGCTTTTGTCTGGCACTCCTTTTCTGTATTTCTAGGTTTTGAGCTACTGTTGGATGCCCTTCGAGGGAAACCTTGCAGACCTATTGAGCTTGTCTGAAGTTTTCCTTTATCAGACTTCACTTGTAAGTCTAAAAATTCCCAGCACCTTTTTGGTGATGTTGTTTCCTCTTGTTCAGCCCCGAAAGCTAAACAAGAGAAATCTCTCAATTCCCTCCCTGCTAAACATTGCAGATGAAGGAATCTCCACTGTTGGCTATTGTATTCTGACAGCCAGCACCTGCAGCTGTCAGATTACCTGAACAGTGTCTGCATCTGACTGGATGCAGCTGTTGTTTGGCTGACATTTTTCCACCTTGCTTTTTTGATTCTCAGATTGATGGCTGTCAGGCAGGAAAAAGCAGACGGGGCCACCGAAGGCTCATCTTCATTCTGTAAATGGCCAGGTTACTGTGATCGGTATTGGTCAGGGCAGGTTTGAAATTGATTAGAAGAATAACTACATTGTTTACTGAGTGCAAACATGGAGGACCAATGTCATCAGCACCCACAGATCTAACAGGCTGACTTCTCAGTGTCATTAGTCCATGACAGACCTTGCTTTCCTCCATTGTTGAATGAAAAGCCCCAGTAAGTAAAACTAGATGTTGGGAAAAAAAATGACTCGATCTTGACAGGTTAAAAGAAAAGAAAATATTTTTTAACACGGTAATAGATACTTGCATTCCCTGAGGTCCCTGCATTCACCTAGAAAACAGATTAGTACATTTTGTGGAATAAAAATCTTTACATATGCAGAAAATCCTTACATTGAAAATGTTAGTATTCATTGTGATGTATATTTGGACATGCAGCAATGAAGGGGTTAAGGATTTGCAGTCCCCAGGCCATTGCGATTCTGGGCGAGATGTACCCACAAAGGGACAATTTTAAGCAGTAATTTTTGCAGGGAAAGGAAGTCCTCCGTGTACACGCCATAATTATTGGTTTCCTGTGTTTGCCTTCTATGAATATCTTGCTTTCCAAAATAAGTTTTTTTTCCCTTTCTCCTTTATAAAACACACAATAATGTCACATTCTGTCAATTCTAACCAGACTTCTTACTTATCCAAATCCCCTCCCATGGAGCTCATCGGCAGGCCCATTTTTAGATGGTACAAATACAGATAGCATTATATAGTATAAGGCCATATTGCTTCTAAATTCAAATCACAGTGAACTTAAAGTAGAACTATAGGCAAAACTTTTTTTTCAATTTGGATACAATAAGGGAGGGTTATAACCCATCAGTTTATTTAATTTTTGCCATTTGTATCCATTGGGGAGATTTTCCTTCTCTTCCTGTCCCATAGCCAAAAAGTGAGAGGAAATCGCAGAAAATTAAGGGAAATCATTGGGAACCCCCAAGTCACTAGAACTAGTGTCTCCATTAGAAAATGTCTCCTCTATTACTTTTCTGGAGGCAACCCAAAATGTGGGATTTTTATTTACTTTCACGTTTAGTGATAATGGTAAACAGGACAAATGCGGTGAATCTCCCTAACAGGGACACAGCCGGTAGTAAAAACTGACAAGTGTTCTAATCCCTCTCTACTCTATCCAAAACTTTAAAAAAATTGCATGCGCTAGTAAACTAGTACTGCCAAGTGAGAAAAATGTGATGAAACTGGTAAAAAAAAATCTTCCAGCACGCAGGCAAATCTTAGGTCGTCCGAATTAAACTGTGTGGAGGTAAGCTGTCACCATAATGTTTAACCACTTGTCGACCAGCGCACAACGATATACGTTGACCCAATGGCACGGCTGGGCAGATGGGCATACAGGTTTTCCCCCTTTAAGATGTGGCATTGTGGGAGCACGCGCCCGCTGCAAGCTCCGTGACTCGATGTCCGCGTGGATACCCGCGTTCGTCTCACGGAGAGGAACGAATGGGGAAAACAAGCATTTCCCCATTCTTACTAGTGACAGGACACTGATCACAGCTCCCTGTAATCAGGAGCGGTGATCAGTGTCATGTCACACGTAGCCCATCCCCCCCACAGTTAGAACACATCACTAGGACACACTTAACCCCTTCAGCGCCCCCTACTGGTTAACCCTTTACTGCCAGTGTAACTTTTACAGTAATCAGTGCATTTTTATAGCACTGATCGCTGTATCAATGACAATGGTCCCAAAATGGCGTCAAAAGTGGCCGATGTGTCCGCCATAATGTCGCAGTCACGATAAAAATTGCTAATCGTCGCCATTACTAGTAAAAAAATTTTTATAAAAATGCCATAAAACTATCCCCTATTTTGTATACGCTATAACTTTTGCGCAAACCAATCAAACGCTTATTGCGATTTTGTTTACCAAAAATATGTAGAAGAATACGTATCGGCCTAAACTGAGGAAAACATTTTTTTTATATATATTTTTTGGTGATATTTATTATAGCAAAAAGTAAAAAAGTATTGCTTTTTTTTCAAAATTGTCGCTCTATTTTTGTTTATAGCGCAAAAAATTAAAACCACAGAGGTGATCAAAAGCCACCAAAAGAAAGCTCTATTTGTGTGAAAAAAAGGACATCAATTTTGTTTGGGAGCCACGTCGCACCACCGCGCAATTGTCAGTTAAAGCGACGCAGTGCCGAATCGCAAAAAGTGCTCTGGTCTTTGGCCAGCCAAATGGTCCTGGGCTTCAGTGGTTAAGTATGCACAGCACACTTTCACATTAAGACGCATGTACCTGTCAGCATACGCATCTGCAGCAGTGACAGGTCCAGGCTGTAGTCACTTGGTCTGTCACTGCCATGTCCTCGATCTTTTCCACCACATTCCCCTTCAGTCATGTGATGGGTGCTGAAGATGCAACACCTAGGCATGTGTACATAGGTGGTAATAAAATTAATAGCAGTGTGGGGGGAAAAGATATTTCTGCAAAAATGGTCTCTGGCTGCTCCTTTACAGTCCAATCACAGAATGTAGGAAAGAGGGCGATTTATCTGTAATGTTTAACCATAGTTAAGCTGGCTATACGTATAAACATTTTGCTGGGATGGCCTGAACAAGAGAAATCTAGAAATGACCCAATCCACATCAAAAACATGTGGATGGACTAATCTCCTACTGCCAGCTATTGTAATCAAGCAGCCAGCAACCGCGGCTGTCAGAATACCCAAACAGTTACTTCAGCCGGTTGGTCGCAGTCAATGTTTGGCTAACTTTTTTTGGCCTGGGTTCTTCGATTTCTTAACAGAAGTTTGTTAATGTGGATGTAAACCCGAATTTTTTTATTTTTTTTGCTGTCACAATGTAGAGTATAAGATTTCCTATCATTTGTGGCAGGTCTTGCCACAAAGAGTTAATCCAGCTCTGAGCAATCCTCTTTTATTGTTCAGTGAGATAAAACGGACAAACAGAGAAAAACCTTTGTCCGTTCCGCCCCCTTGCTTTGAGTGGCAGGTTATTTACATATCTCGTGCACTAGCTTTAGACAGACATTATTTTTTAATTCCCACCCCCACTCCTTTTCTGAAGTCATGTGGTTACTTTTCTGGATTTTGACTGGATGTTAGTGATCATAGCAGAAGGAATACACAGGAGAAAATGCATGTTGACAAGGGGAGTGTAGAGGTGGGCGGGGAGTTTACTGACATCACGACTCCACCCACCGAGCTCCAGACAACAGATCCACCCACAGAATCTGCAGTTTTTCAGTTCTTATAACAGACAGAGGGGAGACATTTGACAGATAAGGATACATGCAGGAGGCATCTGTATCCTTATAGATCAGCACTATGGCAGTAGTTTAGAAAGGATGAGAGTGTGTTTACATCCACTTTAAGCTGAGTGGTGTTGGAAAAGCCACCCACAGCTCAGATTTCAGAAGATTCACAGGAATCGGTCGAAATTCAAGTCATGTATGGCTAGTTTTCGAAACAGTCAAAGTAACCAAACTTTCTGTGTTGTCTGGCAGGGCTGTGTAAATGCGAAGGACAAGCAGAACAAATGGCAAATCCTTAGGCAGTAGATCCCAGTCATGTCACTAGACAGAATGTGGAAATCGCTTGTTTCCATAGGCATCTCCCCGTTCTGCCTCTCCGTGCCACAAACACAGGCCACCGGCGGACATCGAGGCCGCGGGACCTGTGGGCATGCTCCCATGGCGCCTATTTGCGCAGCCATGCCATTCTGCCGATGTACATCATCGTGCAGCGGTCGGCAAGCGGTTAAACCTATAAAATCACTTTAATTTGTCCACAGACGTGAGTCTTGGTTGTTAAAGTGGTTGTAAACCTGGAAAGTCAAATCTAAACAGAACACTAAATCTAATAAAGAGCAAGGGCACAAATCATTTGAGCATAATATGGCAGGTAGAAGAACAGCCTGTTATCTGTAATCCTCCCAGCTCTCCTGAAAAAAAAAAAAATTACACCATAAAAAAATATGGTGGCGCCACGCCCCTTCTTCTTTGACAGCCTGTGTAATGAGACACATGCCTGAACCCATGTGAAGGGGGCATGTTTCCTGCTCTGTACCTTGCTGTAAGATGTGAGCTGTGACTGAGATTGGAGCCAGGTACAATGCTCACTCCGCCAGCAGAGCATACAGAAAGACAAGAGAGAGAGAGAGAGAGAGAGAGAGAGACACACATCAGAGAGAGACAGCAGAGACAGAGACAGCCATGAGAGAGAAATACATGAGAGAGAGAGAGACCAGAGAGAGAGAGAGAGAGAGAGAGAGAGAAAGACGCCAGAGAGAGAGACAGACACCAGAGAGAGAGAGAGAGACCAGAGAGAGAGAGACACCAGAGAGACACCAGAGAGAGAGACATCAGAGAGAGAGAGAGAGAGGGACATCAGAGAGAGAGAGAGACACATCAGAGAGAGAGAGAGGGACATGAGAGAGAGAGAGAGGGGGACATCAGAGAGAGAGAGAGAGAGAGACATCAGAGAGAGACAGCAGAGACAGAGACAGCCATGTGAGAGAAATACATGAGAGAGAGAGAGAGAGAGAGACATCGGGGAGAGAGAGAGACCAGAGAGAGAGAGACACCAGAGAGAGAGAGAGAGAGAGACACCAGAGAGAGAGACACCAGAGAGAGAGGGACATCAGAGAGAGAGAGAGGGACATCAGAGAGAGAGAGACACACATCAGAGAGAGAGGGACATGAGAGAGAGAGAGAGAGAGAGGGGGGGGACATCAGAGAGAGAGACATCAGAGATAGAGAGAGAGAGACATCAGAGAGAGAGACATCAGAGAGAGAGAGAGAAAAACACAGAGAGAGACAGACAGAGAGAGAGACAGAGAGAGAGACACACACAGAGAGAGACAGAGAGAGAGACAGAGAGAGACACAGAGAGAGAGACCTTTGAAAGAGAGCGAGACACACATCAGAGAGACAGACTTTTGAGAGAGAGAGACTTGAGAGCGAGACATCAGAGAGAGACTTTTGAGAGAAAGACACGAGAGGGAGAGAAAGAGAGAGGGGCACACATTAGCAAGAGAGAGAGAGACTTGAGAGAGAGACACACACACACACACACACACATCAGTAGAGAGAGACATCAGAGACTTTTGAGAGAAACACACATCAGAGAGAGAGAGAGAGAGAGAGAGACTTTTAAGAGAGAGCAAGAAAGACACACATCGGAGACAGTGAGAGATCAGAGAGACATGAGAGAGAGAGAGAGACATACATCAGAGAATTACACAAACTGATTAGGTAGGAGGGGAATAGTGTGATGTTAGGTCTCCGCCCCAAGCTTTGGTGCTATGCCACGCCCACAGATCGACAGATTTCTGAGGGCTACAACCAAATGAGGACTTTTTGAGAGGTACACACAATGTGAATTAGGTTATAACAACATTATCTACTAAACTGTGCAAAGAATGGGTTTTTGGGTTTACAACCACTTTAAAGACTTAATAGTATACACTGGTAGACTTAACGCTGATTTTTTTATTTTTTTAAATCAGTAAAATTCTCTGACGTTACAGAAGCTGGAGGTAGATTAGTCAGGAGAAAGTGTAATTGGAGCAGATGTTTAGTGAAAGTTTCCCAAGTAGATACCAAGAGAGACTTTACGTTCCAAAGTATCCAAGATCAGGAAGTTTCCCAGAGATGCATCTTCCCCAAGCGGGAGTATGATCTGTGCAAGATCACCCCGACTTCCTGAGGTCAGCTACGGCAGCTTCATGTGCACTCCCTGGACACAATCCCTTGGGAGCCCTGTGCACAAATGGTAAACAAACCAAAAAATAACTATAAAACTGTTGACTAAAAAAAAACAAAAAAAAAAACAGACAACAAATACAATTTTGGAAAGCATTACTGTGCACCAATGATTGGAAAATAGAATCAAAGCTAATCTCCAGGCCCAAACATATTCAATATTCCTCAGTAGCCACAAGGGATATAAACCCACTTTGTATGGACCAAGCATTTCGAAACCTAGATATTCCCTTGTAAAATAAGTGGCGACATCCCCAGTGTGCCGTACATATCCTGTGCAGAGCGGAGAGCTGTGGGAGCGGCCAACAGGCTCCACTCACTACAAACTGCCTGGAGAAACGACAGAAGGGGCGGAGCTGAGACCGGTCACCCTGCACAAGGACAGAGCATCAGTAATTGGTCTGTATTACAGGAAGCTTCTTTACAGAGGTGCAATAATCTATGATTATTTCTCACTGGATTACAGCAGAGATCTATAGAAAATACACCAAGTAGACCAAGATTTAAATAAGCATACGCAGGCCTCTTGTATTCAGATCATCTTTGTTTATCCCGAAGTTTGGGTTTAAACTTGCTGTCATATGAAGTAGTGGCCATCCCAGTTGAAAGTTCCAGTTGTACACTTTGAAGCGTGCATGCCGTTTTGACGGGCACCAGCTCTAAATAACCGATTGCATTAGTCAAAAAGCTACTTTGCATCATAAACTATTTTTTTCCATTACCATTTTATTTTATTTTTTATACAATTATGCTGCTAATCTTCTTCTGTCCTTTTTAACCACTTCCTGTCCACATACAGTCTCTTCAGAATTGGCTATATCTCAGCACTTTGGACTGTCTGCCTGATGGAGATGACGACACACCGTCCTGAAATAATGTGTGTAGGCATGGTGTATTTTAGACTCCACCAGGGTCAGACATTACAGGGTGACAGCGCAGGAGCACAACTGAGAAAGACATAGCACCCTATAAAATTAAGGACCTAAAAAAGGACCTTCATGGCCAGATCAACAGGTATTCTATGATTGAAAGCTACACACTGAACAATACAAAGCCACTTTTAAAATTACAATAACATATTAAAGCTTTTATGAGATTTTAGTGATTAAGGTTTAGATTTACTTTAATACTAATCGGATTATATTTTATTTTCGAAGAGTTAACGTGACTGCGTTGGCCATGACAAGGACAACTCTGCTATTGTATAGCATAGATTAGAAAATAATCTGGCAAGCTAATATCGGCAACTGCAAGTGGAATTTAAATGGGGACTAAGCCCCCCTATTCTTTACAGCTGAGGAAGCCGCCATCTTGGCTTCTGTTTGGTCTGCAGTTGCCATGGTGTTCATATGTTCTGTGGTGCTATGATATTAGATGGCTTTGATTAATGGCCCGTACACACGATCCGAATATCGTACGACTTTTTTCGCTTAATAGACGCAAGTAAAATTAAATAGGTTATTAAAGTCACGAAAATTCTCGTACGACAGAAAAAAAAAATCGGAAGTGATGTCATGTGTTGTAATGTATTTGCATTGTATTTTCGGACGACAACTATACTGACTAAACGAAAATCGTACGATCTGGTATCGTACGAGGAAAATTTTCGTGCTTGTCCGATAAAATAATATCGGATGAACTGTCATGATCGGCTCACGAAGCTCTGTACCAACGATCCGATTATCGTACGATTCTTCCTCGGACGACATTTATCGTACGATATTCGGATCGTGTGTACGGGGCTTAAGATCAAACATAAGCAGACTAGTAACTGCAATAGTTATTATTCAAGACATGCCTTGAATGCAACTGGTTTTGGAAACAGTTAAATTGAGGAGTTTAGTTCTGCTTTAAAGTGGAACTAAACCCACTGATTTAACAGTTTCCCAAAACAGTTACACTGAAGGCATGCTGTGAATGATAACTGTCACAATTGCCTATTTTCTCAACCGAACTGTCAGGCTTGTTTAGTTCTGCATCAGATACATTGAAATACAACTTGTACCCTGGCCAGAAAAAAAGAACAGTTAGATTGAAAGGAAAAATCTGATTGGTTGCTATAGGGCAACACCGTCTATTGGCGTTTTAGATTTTGTTTTGAATTTCTCTATTTTTTACAACCAGCCTTCATGTCCTTAAATTGACATATCACAGACTCCACCCTTTTCGCCAGAAAAGGAAAACCATAATGCAATATTGTAAGTTTCCCACAAAGTGAAGTATGGACATATCCAGCTTTATCCCTCTCCCTTGGCCAGATCCTGGTATGTTTGAATGGGGATTGGACCATGGGAGGGCTACAATGGAGATGGGGAATGTGTTAAAGTGCTCACAATAGCAGAGAGATCTTACATTATGTCAGTGCGATCTGCCTTATTCTTTTTTTTTTTTTGCAATCAAAAGCAGGAAGGTGGTATTGAAAATGTGAGTTTTGGTGCCACCTGCTCTGAGCCCACTTCCCTATGAGAGCAGGTCAGTGTTCGGTGCACGGCACTGGTAATAAAGGCTGTAATTCCTTTTTCTAGGATGGGAAAATCAAAGACGTTTATATATCTTGTTTTGTTCACACATTCTTTAAACCTTATCAGATAGGCAGCCACCCCAAAGAGGCAGACAACTGGAGTGAAATCTTATCTGGGAATATGAAGGAAATGTACAGTTACTAGGGAAATGAAATTCAATATAAATGTGCTCTATGGTTCTTCTAGTAAATATAAGTGCCAATTATTATTTGAGTGTGTTCCAACTGAAAATTTCTTAGTAAAGTATATTGTTTCACATGGACATATGGATTCATTCTGTGTGGTGGTGCTATGGGCGTCTTGCACACACAACAATAGGAAGCCTAAAAACAGAAAGTGTGACTCCACTGCCAATGTACTGTTTAATGATATATTACTACCATTTTTGCATTGCATAGTGCATGGAGAGGGGCGAATGAAATCTATATAATGGGACAGTACACCAATGTGTTACAATTTACGGTTTTCAGGACACTGTTTACTTGCAGATGTTACACAGTTTCTCCATTGTAATATGGACAATGGGACCCTTATACATCAACAGGAGTAAAGAAAAATATTGACGTTAGGGGGATGTTACTAAATAAAAGGCACTGTGCGCAACATGTAGTAACCTTTAGCAACCAATCAGATATAATATGTTTAAATAGTAAATTCTCATTAATCTTTGCCTACATACAGCAAACAACAATAATCTAATAGCATCCAGAGTCCAGCCGTCATATTTTTTACTTATAGTTGGAAAATGACAGTAAGCATCTGGATGGTTGCAATTGCCAACACATTTACTTTTCCATTCTTTAACTTACTGAGACCAATCCTGAAGAGTTGTGACTACATTTATTCAGTATGAGATTAAAGTAGAATTCCTGGTTTAATATAACTTTAAATAGTTTGTTTGAGCCTGGATATTTCCATAACATAGCTATGTGGCCATTAAATGCACTCTAATATTCTGTAGTAGCAATAGCTTCATAAAGTAGCACTGTGGTCCAGCAGCAGTAATGGGGGACTTTGTATCTGCTGTTGTAATTAAAGAATGATTGGGGTGGGTTCTTCTCTGCCAATAAGGAGAAGCCTTGTATTTTTATCAACACAAGGCTTCCTCTGATTGGCCGAGAAGAAAACTGTGACATCATCTGCCTGCCTCTCCACCTCAGCCAATCCTTGTATCCATGGATAAAAATACAAGGCTTTTTCTAAATGGCAGCGGAGAAGCATTTAGCCCAACTATTTAGTTCCAACAGCAGGCCGGAAATTGCTCTTACCACTCCCGGAACACATCGCTTACTGTATGTAGCTAATGCAGTGCATTACAGCGCACACTGTGGTCGCATGGTTATGGAATGGAAATAATTTGTTTAGGCTGACCTGGCCCAAACAAACTTCTACTTTAGAGTAAACCCAATAAAACAGAGGAGCTGCCACTGTTGCTTAGCTTTTTATTGGTCCAGTGCTGCCATTCTGGCTCTTGATTCACCACCTAAAGCAGGGATAAGCAATTAGCGGACCTTCAGCTGTTGCAAAACTACAAGTCCCATCATGCCTCTGCCTCTGGGTGTCATGCTTGTGGCTGTCAGAGTCTTGCTATGTCTCATGGGACTTGTAGTTCTGCAACAGCTGGAGGTCCGCTAATTGCATATCCCTGACCTAAAGAGTCATTGATATAGAACAGGGGTCTCCAAACTGCGGCCCTTTGCTTGCCTTAATGCGGCCCTTGGGGCACTATTCCATCCAACTCCAATGGGGCATAATTCTTGTTGCTGACACCATTGAGGCACTATTCCTCCAACTGACACCATCAATTCTTTCCATTGACACCAACGATGGGGCATTAGTCCTCCCACTGACACCAAAGATAGGGTATTATTTACTCCCACTGGACATTTTCTACTCCCAATGGCCCTAGTCTGGCCCCCCCTAAAGTCTGAAGGACCGTAAACTGGCCCTTTGTTTAGAAAGATTGGAGACCCCTGATATAGAACAAACATACAGCCAATGAAGTCTGAAATGTCAGAACTCCAAGGCTGCACGTTTGTCTGAGGTCAGTGTTCAAGGATGACAGCTTCATAATTTCAAAAAAAAAAATAAGTCTGCAATGGCAACTCACATGGTTCCATCCCCACGTTTTCATTTTAATCACTTGACTGAAGCAATGACCAAAAGGATAACATATGGATGGATTGCCAGAAGCATAAGAAATCAAATCAAGTGAGATAAAATGTACTTCCTATTCAATCAACATTAAATTTACTTTACATAGCACACATTAGAAAGCAGAGTTTGCAAATATCTACACCGGCCTCTTTACAACCTTGGTGAAGTCCTGAAATAATGTTCCGATCTCCTCTTTGTCCTGATTTGGATACAGAGGTGAGGAGAGACCAAATTGTTTTCTATGATCTAGGAGGACCGGAGCTGTCATGACGTCACTTCCGTTTTAGGGCTGATGTAAACAATTTTCTTTAGAAAGCATAAGATCAGTGTGTTTTTTTTTTAAATATCGATTATATATATATATATATATATATATATATATAAATAATGTTTGGGGGTTCTTAATAATGTTCCAACAAAAAAAATGATTGTTACTTAAAAACAAAAAAGTGTCAGAAAGGGTCTGGCCCTTTTAAGCCAGTGTGAATGGACCCTAGGGGTTCATGCACACTTCAGCTCAAAGAAGTGGCTCCTGCAGGCTTTTGAGCTTATTTTTTCTGCCTGGAAACTCCCCTCTATGTTAGCCAATGTGTCTGTCCATGCACACTATGGCTTTTTCAGGCATATGCTTCTACAGGCAGAAAAACCCCACCACCAAACTCGCGATTTTGAGAGAAGCTGTCCCAAAGACCTCAAGAACCTATTTTTCCAGCTTTTTGTTTTGTTTATACAGTGGTTAGGAAAATACTATCTAGGAGGGTCTGTGAAAAAAAAATGCTTATACTCAAAGAGGAGCTTGAAGAAGCGTGTAGAAGCTCAATAAAAACGTGCACAAGAGCACAAAAGAAGCACAAGCTTCTTTAAGCTGAAATAAAAACTCAAATGCCTAAGCAGCTTTTTTTTGTTGAGCTGCAGTGTGCATGAGCCCTTAGTGTTTGAAAGGTCCTCAGCAGCAAGTTTCTACATATCAACATAGAAGATGGTTAGGATTTTACAGCATGTAATAAGGTGATGATGGAATCATAATTGTCTTTCCCAGATCTTAACTCTGTTGAGGCCGAGTTCATGCTTTTAGACTTAGTCATGTAGGTGTGTGTATGATTAATTAAATAAACATAAAACCTGCATTAAGAACTCCACTAAGTTAATGTTTCTCCACTCCAGTCCTCAAGTACCCCCAACAGGTCATGTTTTCGGGCTTTCCATTATTTTGCACAGGCGATTTGATCCGTTTCAATGCCTTGGTAATTAACACAGCCGTTTCATCTGAGGGAAAGCCTGAAAACATGACCTGTCGGGGTTACTTGAGGACTGGTGTTGGGAAACATTGCACTAAGTGATACAACAAGATGCACAATCTGTATTCAATCTCCGCTGTAGGACAGACAGACCTAAAATCTGTGTTTTTAAAGGTAAATGAGAACAGCAGATCAACCAATCAGGTTACATGAATAGCTCAGCACTTGGTCTAAATTTTTTTGGCACAATTTGCCATAAAAAAAAAAAATCTAAATCTGATACACACCAGTTTTAGGCATCAATGAATGTACACCAATTCATGAATGGACCCACAGTAGCCTGTTATAGACTATGCAGGTGACAAGTGGGCAGTGTCATAGTAAAAAGTCAGCTAAAAATGGCGGCGTGTTGGAATTATGCACCCTATATGGTAAGAAAAAGGAGGAAAGCCTTCAGAAATGTTTAATTCAATTTCAGTGTCTTTTTTATTTTTTTAAAAGCCCCTAAAAAATAAAAATAAACTCTTCCAGTAGCTGTGACCAGATATCAAAATTCCTCTCCATGTTCTCCACCTCTCAGCCAACTGATCCAGTGTCTGCCTCTCATCATTACATGCTTGAAGGCTACAAGACCCTGTGAGATCCCCAGTAAGGACTCGACTATGGGCTCTTCCAACAGCCAACCTCAACATTTATGACATGGGCACTGTAGACCAGACTCTGATTGTCACATTGACCCAAGTTTTAGTTCATCAATTGGTCTTTTAAAATAAAAAAAAATAGCTGCTTGGGGCCCCGACTTGTCCTGGGGCCCCAGCAAAGGGCAGTACAGCCAAAGGACTCGAGGAGGCAGCACGGGTGGAGGTGGTAAGACACCCCCCCGCACATCCACTGCAACACCTTTCGATGGCCCCCCCCCCCTTCAGCGATGCCCCCCCTCCCACGAGCGCCCCCCTCCCGCGAACGGCGTCAATGTCGACCTGGTGGCAGAAAAAAAAAATGAGAATGTCCCGCTTCTCAACTTTAAAATTGTTGCTTGGGGCCCCCAAATTCCTTCAAACGGCCCTGCTCCTGGGCACACTGACTGTAGTTTTTTTTTTCTGCCTCTAAAACATCTATGTGTTCATGGACAGGCTAACATGCAGGGGCATTTAGAGCAGGAGAAAAAAAAACGCTAAACACACCCAGAAGCAGCAGAAAATGTCCAGTGTGCATGAGGCCTAACCCTTAAGGAGACTCTTTCAGGGAGGAGAGAGAACTGCTGCAGATATAACATGCAGCATATTTGTGAACTATTTGTGAACTGGTTTACATTTAAAAGCATACTTAAAGTGTTACTAAACCAACAACCGTAAAATCAGACTGTATATGCAGTAAAGCATGCTTGGTATACTCACTGTGAAACCAAAGGGGTTATTCCTCTGCATTGTGTAAAAAGGCTGATCCTCCCCTTCTTCCACAGTGCCCAATCCATCTGCTGATAGTACATAGTCCTGGGGGCACTCTGCACATGCTCAGTTTGGTGTGTATTGCTAGAGAGTTTTTTTTTTTTCCTTGGGAGGGTGCATATGATCAGCACAGGGCTAATCAGCACTGTCCAAACAGAGGGTCAGGGGTCATGCAGCCTCATAGGATGGTCAGAGTAGAATGAAAACTCCTCCTACAAGCTTTAACCAAACACTGATAAAAGTCATATAACTGCTATATCAGTTTATATTTACTAAAATAATTGCATTTCCATGTTCTGTGTACTGTGGGAGACCGATATAGTGAATGCAAGGTCCTGGGTTTAGTATTAAAGCAGAGCGCCACCGAAAAGGGGACGCTCAGCTTGTTCGGACCCTCCACTGCCACATTTGGCACTTTTTTTGGGGAGCAGGTACCTGGTTTTGACAGGTACCCACAACTACTTCCGGGTAAGATCGCCGATCTACGTGCATTTCTAACTCCCTTCTGGGACCTGTGTCTGGTCGGCGGGACCAGTCTGAAAGCGCAGCGCAGCTCGCACATGCGCAGTAGGAAACCGGCTGTGAAGCCTGAAGGTTTACCTTACTTACAATGCCGACACCTGCACCCAAAGCGGCTCGGGGTGCCGACATAGCGGGATCCCTGGACAGGTAAATGTCCTTATATTCAAAGACAGTATATGTAGCTGCTGGCTTTTTTTTTTTTTACAGAATGGAAGTTTAAAAACTGCTGGGCATTGATGTGAATCTGCCACAAAGAACAAAAATTTGATTTTAGTTAAACTGCAATTTTATGCATTAAAATTCATATGTTTTACTACAAAAAAAAATAAACAGATGAGAGTGAATAAGCCCCTAAAGGGTAGAGAGGCACATATAGTAATTTCCAACCCTCTACAAATATTTGTGGTCTTTCAGCTTCCCTAACCATTTCCATAGCTTTCTACAAGACATGACTGTTTTATAATGATCTGCTCTATCTGCCATAAACATCCCTTTTCGACCTAACACAGCTTCAGCAATAGTGTATAAGGCAATATTTTGCTCATTAAACCATACAAACCCCATAGAGAGACCTTGATATCACTACCAGAGCAGAGGTGATTTACATTCAACACTAATGGAATTGATCAATGACAGGGAACCTCAACCGATTGATTTTATAACATTCTCAACATGGTACTCGAGGTCAATTTGCAAGAAAATATAAAAGTAAGAATAATAAAAAACGCTGCTCAGGTTGAGGAGTTATATGATAAATGATGACCTGCAGAAGACTGGGGCACAGTAAGGCTTGTAATAGCGTTTGGTCAGAAAGACGTGGTCACGGGGTTACGGCAATCTAGACTACATCTGACCCAGTGCAGAGAAATGGGACTTATCTCCTGCTACTTCAAGGCTCAGACTGCTTGCTCTGATCATATATTCTGGCACTGTGCCAACTTCATTATTTTGGGGTCAGATTTTGCAGCGTTTACATATTTGGAATCTACAGATGTAGGGGGAAAATAAGCTGAAAGAAGAATTTAAGGCATTATCCATGAATTCCTAAATTATCAGCTGAATCCAGATTGGATTGCTGTGAGTACAAAAATTACATTTACTTCACAATTTAGAGCATTTGTTATTTCATTTAATTAACTTTACTTATTTGCTCCCTTATAAGATTATATCCTCCATGACAGCAGGCAGGGGTTCGTCTCCCCACACCCGCTGTCACAATTTACAAATAGCAATCAGTGAATGGATTACAGGTACTGTCTGCCACCGCGGCAGATGCCTTGTAGTTCTCTATGAACTGCAAGGGCGCTAGTGAGGGCTCTCATAGTTCATTGAGGGGAGACAGCTGGCTGAGAGTCTGCAGGAGCCTGACATTGTACCCACAATCTACTGATCACGGATGCAACGCTCTGGGCTTTTGCAGGAAAAAAATAATACATGTACATTTTTGTTCTGCAGAAATATGTGCATGTATTATTTTTTCCTAAAAAGTGAACTTACCCTTTAAATATACAATTGGAAGTATTTTGTTATATCGGTTTAATAAATGCATAAAAATACCTGTTGATCCTGCCAGAAATCCATTGCTGTTCTGTACACTCTTATCTCAAGCAGTGTTATCAGTCCTGCTGAATTAAAGTAGAACTACACTACATCTGAGCACCATACACCAAAAACATTTAATTATTTTTTAATATTCAAAGTAAACTCACCCATCCATCCATGTCTCCATGCTTTGTTTGCTGAGAAATCACTTTAAAAAACACCCCCTAGCATTTTTGGTGGCCATCTTGAGTAAGGGCAGATGATTTGTGTAGCATTTACTGCCTGGAATTCATCTGCCCTTAGCTTAGGCATACAGTTAGGAGGGTATGATTAGCTGAGAAAACCCTTCCTCCCCTCCTGAAGACTCCTGAGATGTATGACATTTTCCTAGGCCTGGAAACCAGGAAATGATTGAAGAAATATAAAAAAAAAAAAAGTTTCAAATATGTTAATATGATGAACTTTCCTATCTATTTACCAATGCTAGCAGCAAAGGGATTACAAATAGTCAATGTTGACAGGGAGTGATGTTCCGCTTTAACCTACGTGGACTACAAAACCTTACCCTTATGTTATGGAGATGAGGCAGTACACGGTGTAGTGGATAGCACTCTCGCCTAGCAGTAAAAATGTCGCTGGTTCGAATCCCAACCACGACACTACCTGCCTGGAGTTTGCATGTTCTCCCTGTGCGGGTTTCCTCCGGGTACTCCGGTTTCCTTCCACACTCCAAAGACATGCTGGTAGATTAATTGGCTACTATCTAAATTGGCCCTAGTATATGAATGTGAGTTGGGGACCTTAGATTGTAAGCTCCTTGAGTGTAGGGACTGATGTGAATGTACAATGTATATGTAAAGCGCTACATAAATTGACAGCGCTACCTTAAATAATAATAATAATGAGGAGACAGGGAGGTGTGCTGTAGTGCTCTCTATTGATATGGTTCAGTGAGTGAGCGCTGTCACAGCTGTATAACAGGAAGTGTGTTGCTGACAGGTAAAGAATATGAAAAATGGCCTTAAAAAAACAGAATGCAGCCACCACATCTAATGACTGGAGAGCTGCTATAGATTACATCTTTTTCTTGGGTTTAGATAACCTTTAACCTGTACGTTACAAATGACCCTGACCCAGGAATTACAACGCGACTCTATGGGGTTGATTTACTAAAGGCAAATAGACTAGGCACTTTGCACTCTGCATAAGCAGTTTCTCCAGAGCTTAGTAAATGAGGTACATCTTCACTTTGCTGAGAATACCCAATCACGTGCAAGGAAAAAAAAAAAAAAAAAAATTTTTGCTTGCACCTGATTGGATGTTGAAAGACAGCAGAGCTTCTGCTCATTTACTAAGCTCTGAAGCAACAGTGCACAGTCTATTTGCCTTTAGTAAACCAACCAAATGTCTATCTAAGGGCACCCTTACCCTATGCACATCTTGTGCATCCAATCTCCGTACGGATTGGTTGGATTTTTCTAGTTTGTGATTACGGAGTTTAGGGTGGCTCTGCGAGTGTCTGGACAGTACAAATAATACATGCATGTCACAATAAAATGTATCTAAAAATTGTGTGCAAAATATATAAAAATTGGAATGGATTTTACGTGGCTGTTAGATACAACCTGCTTTGTTAGAATTGTGAGTTTACATTGAGGAACTGAGTGTGTTGCACACTTCCTCCAGCATCCCAGTATTCTGCTTCCATGCATCGCTCCATACTATGCACGTTCCTGCTCTGGAGAGAATTCAGACATTCATTTCAAATAATTAAGAGATCGGCTAACGGGAGAGGAGGGGGATGGGTCGTGTGAGGCTGTTTCCATGGCAACATCTGCAAAGAGCGAGGGGCTTCAAAAGCTGGTCAAGAACAACAAATACTCCTGGAAGAGATGCCGCTGTTGGCTGTATGATAAGAGGAGGGATTAGGGAAATAATGACTGCATGTCCCAGGTTAGGAGGCAAGCATACTACACTTCGCATGCTGCTCTTTGTGTAGGAAATCTTGCTGGTCCTCCATGGTTACCCTAGAGAGCAGATGTGTTTTATCTAGAAGACGACACACCTTTATTATCTTGCCCTCATAGGACTCCATTTGTAATCTCTAAATGTTCATTATTATTACAGCTCTGATCAGCGGCACTAAAACATGACACATCTATATAGAAAACACTAAGATGTGTGAAGAGCTGGAAATGACCGGCTCCTTACATTGGATCACACAGTTCACCACGCAGCAGTATACGGCAAGACTGGGTCGTGTTGGAAAATCTCTATGCAAGCACCAATCATTTCCATTGGTTTAAGAGTAAGTGGCATCGACAAATATTACGGTGGGTCAGGGCCGTTTGAGGACCAGTGGTTATATTAGTATCCATCATCATTGAAACATCTGTGCATCTCTTAGCTCCCAATAACACTTAAAGTGCTTGAAAACCTCAGACATGAAATATGTAACAAAGTATGTCTCTAGAATACGTGCTCGTCTCAATCCAGAGAACCAAGTGTCATTTCTGTCCGCTGCCTCATTCCTTTGCCATCAGCATGAGGCCCTTCTGACAAGTTTTCCTGACACCAAGAGAAAAATGGTGACAGGGGAGGGACCTCCAGCAGATTGACAGCCTCAGCTCTCATTCCGAGTGCAATGTGAAGGGGGTGTGTCCCTTCCCTCCAATCAGCTCTTCTCATTGATGTAACTTCAGCTCTCCACCCCCTGCTTTTAAGAGCCAAGAGTAAATTCTACAATTTATGTAGGAGGATTTGTATTATCTCTGAGTATCACCTGAGGCCAGTCACTGGGTAGATGTAAGGGTTTACAATCACATTAACATGAGCGTAGTCAGGTGATTCAAATGCTTTTTTTGGAAGATTGTGCATTTTTCAGCGTGACCTGTATGTCTGCAAACTCCAGACATGTGCTTTTGGTCCTATAGACTTAAAATTAAAGGAGTTGCAAAGGCAAAAATGTTTTTGATCTCAATGGATTCTATGCACTAAGAGCAAAAATTTTCTGTGTGCAGCAGCCCCCCCCCAGCACCCCCTAATTACTTCTTGGAGCCCCATCTCTCTCCAGTGATGTCTACGAGTGTCTTAACCATCTGGGACTCTCCTCCTGATTGGCTGAGACACAACCGTGGTGCCATTGGCCCCCGCAGCTGTCAATCAAAGTCAGTTAGCCAATCAGGGGAAAGAGGGGGCGGGGTTGGGGCTCCATGTCTGAATGGACACAGGGAGCTGTAACTTGGCTCGGGTGCCACCATAGCAAACTGCTTGCTGTGGGGGCACTGGACAGGGGGGAGGGCCCAGGAGCAGTGAAGAGGGACCCGAAAAGAGGAGGATCCAGGCTGCTCTGTGCAAAACCAACTGCACAGAGGAGGCGAGTATAACATGTTTTTTTTTTTTTTTTTTAAACAAGAGTTTACAATCACTTTAAAATATGGAGCCAAAAACATGTGATCCTTTTTGAGCTTCACGCCACAAGTTCCAAAACACTCAGGTATGAACTGGCCTATTAATAATAATAGGATTCTTCACCAAGCGACAAAACCCTCAGGGCTGAATGGGGGCTTATAGTGCCTGGTGCCATAGGAATCTGAGTTTGGTCAGTTGAATGCATATTCAAGATTGGCCCATCCTTTGTATTGCTGTTATGTGCCATGCTCCCAGACACATTTAGGTAAAGTGGAACAATACCCATCGATTTAATGGTTTAAAAAATTGCCGGGAATGCCAACTGTCACATTTGCTTGTGCAGTCGACAAAACTGTCAAACCATCAAATGGCTTGTGTCATATCTGATCACGTGCAGCACCACAGCAATTGCAGATCAAGCAGAGGCCAAGGTGGCACCCTCCTTGGCTAAAAAGAAAAGGAGGGTTTAGTTCCACTTAAAAGCAGAACTAAACCCATTGATTTAATGGTTTCCTAGAACAGTTACATTTAATGTGTTACTAAACCAGGACCCTGCATCCACTATATCTGGTCTCCCACAGTAAACAGAACATGAGAATGCAATTATTTTAGTAAATATAAACTGCTAAATACCTTTTTTCACCAGCAGTATACATCAGTCTTTTGACTTCTGTCAGTGTCTCCTATCAGTAGGAGGAGTTTTCATTCTACTCTGACTGTGCTATGAGGCTGCAGGACCCCTGACCCTCTGGTCTGGACAGTGCTGATCACATGCACCCAACCAAGAAAAAAACTCTTGCAATACACACCAAACTGATCATGTGCAGAGTGCCCCAAGGCTCTGTTCTATCAGGAGATGAATTGGGGCTTGTGGAAGAAGGGGAGGATCAGAGAAGACAGGATCAAACAGTCTTTTTACATAATGCAGAGGATTAACCCTTTCCACAGTGAGTATAACAAGCATGCCTTACTGTATATACAGACTGATTTTACTGTTATGGGTTTAGTAACACTTTAAGGCATGCCGTGAATAACAACTGTCATGGGTACTTAGGGGGAAGAAAACTGCGCTAGCATAAACAACTGTAGATATTAAAATATTAAAAACAGACAGCACTAATAGTGTGAAAGCACTAAAGAACAAAATAAAAAGAAAAACTGCGCCAACCCAATCAGAATTGTCCCCAACCCCTCCCAGTAGAGGGGGGGTATTGGAACTGACTAACAGTAAAAAAGAGAGTCCAGCAGGTGTTGTACCAATATATGGTCTGTAAATGTCACCAATATATGGTCTGTAAATGTCCTCGAATCCTATGTTAAACAAACGGAATGCGACACCACAGTGACTTCTCAGATCGCTTTGTGAGGTTCCACCACCAAATTAAGGGAAGCAGCTTACCAGAAGGCAAGCGGGTTAGGGCATTCGACTGTGACCCAGCCGCGGCCTTTAGTTCCTGAGCAGTGGTCCTTCCTTATTGGGCAACCATTCTCGGATCAAACTGTCCCCTCATCCATCCAGATCATAGGCCCCCTTGTATGAGACTATTTCACTCTTTATGCAGCTGTGTCCAATGGATGATAGCTTTTAATTGGAGATCTAGTGTTCTGCCTTGGTCACAGGTGCTGGCTTCTGCTCTGGTTCCCTTGCACTCAGGCTTAGCTCTTCACCCACCCGCCGCAGCTGTATCCGCTCCCTGCAATCTTGTCTCACTCCTAGAGCCGAAACCGAAAGTGATACGGCCACCCGGGAAAGCACCGCCCATTTCCTCTAATTAAAGATTGCGGGGAGCGGATACAGCTGCGGCGGGTGGGTGAAGAGCTAAGCCTGAGTGCAAGGGAACCAGAGCAGAAGCCAGCACCTGTGACCAAGGCAGAACACTAGATCTCCAATTAAAAGCTATCATCCATTGGACACAGCTGCATTAAGAGTGAAATAGTCTCATACAAGGGGGCCTATGATCTGGATGGATGAGGGGACAGTTTGATCCGAGAATGGTTGCCCAATAAGGAAGGACCACTGCTCAGGAACTAAAGGTCGCGGCTGGGTCACAGTCGAATGCCCTAACCCGCTTGCCTTCTGGTAAGCTGCTTCCCTTGATTTGGTGTTGGAACCTCACAAAGCGATCTGAGAAGTCACTGTGGTGTCGCATTCCGTTTGTTTGTTTAACATAGGATTCAAGGACATTTACAGACCATATATTGGTGACATTTACAGACCATATATTGGTACAACACCTGCTGGACTCTCTTTTTTACTGTTAGTCAGTTCCAATACCCCCCCCCCCTCTACTGGGAGGGGTTGGGGACAATTCTGATTGGGTTGGCGCAGTTTTTATTTTTATTTTGTCATGGGTACTTGTTCTCTCATCTGAACTGTCAAGCCATCAAAATGTCTGACATTACAACTGATCACACAGAACCATGACAATTACTGATCAGACAGAGGCTAAGATGGCAGCTTCCAAAGGTAAGAGAGATTTAGTTACGCTTTAATTTCTCTTCTTTAAAGCCAACCACAGACTGTAGATGTTGGATGGCTATGACAGCAAAACCTTCCGGCCAAACAATTTTTTATTTTTTTTTCAAATGATCGTAGCATGACAACAACAACATGCATGAATGACTGATTGAATGACTGACAAGTCATGTAGACCCAATTTTGAATTCTGATTAGCTGCTATGCATCAATGCACTGCTATACATGTTAAACCTCAGAGTAAGTACCATCGCTTGTGGCATCCTCCTCATATATTGTTTCGGAAATATACTAACACACCGCGGAAGCCATCTTTTATTCGAATCTCATTATTTCCCTTTCATGTACTCATACTAGGATGTAAATAAATATAATAAATATTATCTTGCAGCTAATATAATATAAATTTTCCTCTACAGCTTTCCGGAATGTGGCTTTTGTATGGGATTTTCCGTGAACAAGAAATAGATAAAATGTTCCATGAACCCCATGGATAGACAGGAACCAGAAAACAGGCTTTGGCAGCCTGTCCCCGGGGCCAGTTAATACATTTAGGTTTCAGGATACGAGACTGTCTGCTGTCTAATCATCTGTCTCTGTATCCCTCAATCAACACAGATCTGGAAATGAAGTAGGACAATGCAGAATTAGCACAAATACTGGGAAGAGCCTAGTGCAGCAGATATGCACTGTATTTCAGCACAGCAGATGCCAACGCATGTGAAAAGGTAAAAACATGATGGCTCTGCTACCTAATTAAATAAATTGTCCTTTGTGAAATAAAATGTCAGAAATGGTAAAAGAACAAAAAATAAAGGACATATACACCGAAAAACATGGGAACGCCAATTATTTTTTTTTTACCAGGAAAAATTTAGGACGAAAAAATAGGTCTATCGCCCCCCAGCAACCAATCAGGTGTTGACTTCTTTTTTTTTAGCCTGAGCTACAAAATGAATGTGGGCAATCAGTCAGCACTTAACTATGGTGAGCTCCCTTTTCTTTTCTCTCAGTGGACAAAAGCAAATTGCAGTAGAGACTTGAAATTGATAATATGACTTGTATGGAACACGACTCGAGACTCTGACAACCCTCCTCCACCCACCCTTTAGCAAATGAATAAAATGAACTGCAAATGAAAGTGCTAATAGTGGTACATTCAAGATTTAAAAAAAAGTGAGAGTGAGGCACATTCATAATAGATGAAAAGATTTGTTTATGCAAATGTGGAATACATCTCGGATCAAGCCCCTAATGCAGCTACAAGGGAGGCATCTGTCAAGGAGAAAGTAGGTCAGCTCCCACCGTCCGCAAATCACGCAGATCCAGATGAACACGAGCGCAGGATGCTCCGAGTCCCATGCGAGAATGATTCCTGCTTCGGGTCACATAAGGTAACAGAACATCAGCAGTTGGGTTATCCATCCTTTATACTGCAAAAGCTCTAATGATGATTAAACTGGCCTGGTCATAATCCAGATTAAGGCTAGACAGCCTAGTAGAATATTATCCAATGTAGGTACTATAAATAATACAGAAATGCACAATACATGTTCTTTGCACAGCATAGTAGTACAACTTCCAATGTGAGGACTATAAATAATACATCTTAAAAATAATTCCTAACATACAAAAGTAACGCAACTGTAAAATTGGAAGGCAGAGCTAGTGGCCATGTTGTCCATGGTAAAAGGACTTTAATAGGTCGTTACTTGCTTTGAAATGTGGCATTTGACACTTTTTTTAAAGCACTCTGAATGCTAATCAAAGTCCCTGTCACTAAGTAAAATGGTTAGCTTGCAGTCCTGTTCACACTGATGCGTTTGCTTTGTTTCAAAAATTATACCCCATGTCCCTTTTTTGATGCTTTAAAGAGTCTCCAAAGCCTCCATAGAATTCCATCACAATGCTTACTAACAGCACCTGCAGCATTTGAGTGACTTTTATTCAGAGTTGGCTTTGCTTTATTTTGGAGGTATTGACGGAATGATGTCCAAGGATGCACTGGAAAACCAACAAGCGAACCAAAAAGACATCACTAGTCACTTCTGATTTTTGGCAATCCCCCCGCTCCACTGCCACATTTGACAGGTACCTGCTCCCACTTCTGTGTAAGATCGCCGATCAGTCATCTACGACATTTCCAACCCCTCCTCCTTCCCCCTGCTGCCTTCTGGAACACACACAGGTCTCAGAAGATGGTGGGACTATTTAGAAAGCGCAGTGCGACTCACGCATGTGCAGTAGGAAACCGGCTGTGAAGCATGAAGGCTTTACAGCTGGTTTCCCTTACTTACAATGCCGGTGCCTGCACCCGAAGCTGATTGACGAATCGGCTCGGGTGCCGACATCGTGGGATCCCTGGACAGGTAAGTGTTCTTATATTAAAAGTCAGCAGCTACAGTATTTTTATTTATTTTTTACAGACTAGAGCTCCTCTTTAAGGCAGGAGAAACTAGCACATGTCACACGTGGTGTGCAGCATGGGAGCAATATAGCAGGAGGTGAGCGGGGACTGAAGAGAAAAGAGGATTAGCAAACCAGGGGGATCAGCAGAGCTTGTGGTTACTACTGAGTGGGAGGATAAGCAGAACTTGGGGTTACTACTGAGTGGGGGATCCGCAGAGCTTTGGGTACTACTGAGTGGGGGATCAGCAGAGCTTGGAGTTACTACTGAGTGGGGCATCGGAAGAGCTGGGGGTACTACTGAGCCAGGGATCTAGTGAACAAGGGTACTAATGAGCTGGGGGTATTACAGAGTTGGAGGGGTACTACTGAGCCAGGGTTCTACTGAGCCCCTTAAAAACAACCCACACAGGGCATTTGCCAAGCTTCATTAAAGCTTAAAAAAAAACATTACAGAAGCATCATAAAAACGTTAAAAGAGGATGTTAAAGCATAGGCGTTTTAATGTGTATTAAAGTCAAAGCACGTGTAAACGAGCCCCAAAAAAGCATGTTGAAGCATAGGCACATTACTGTGTGGTAAGATTGAAGCAAGTGTAAATGAGCCCTAAAGGAGTGCTATTTGCATCTAGAATGGCAAATTGTCATCATGATTTCAGAAAACCTGCAGTCCTTTTCAGAGTCTCTCAATATCACCTGCTCCTGCAGAGACTTGGAACATTTATCTGAGATAATGAGGGCTTCTGTCATTACTGGACTTTCTTATCGCCCCCTAGAGGACGTCCCTAAATGGTATTATCACTGACAAAGTGTCCCTTGTAGTTGTTGAGCCAGGTAACCTGCATTTTTCAGGAAAGGTTATAATGCTATCCTGATTTTACAGCAAACCTGTCTACCAATTTAATAGTGAAATTAAAGTCCTACCCAAGAGCAGTCACCACAAAGTCCCTGCTATTATTCCTGTTAGCCAGAAAACTGATCTCTGTGTTCCCCTCTGACTTTGGTTTAATTTTTATTTATTTTTTTAAAGTTTATGCTACCTGAATTAGGGGGTAGGCTGACGCCAGACGACTCTGCCACTTGGTCACGACAGCAGCAGGATTACTGAGTGGCTACCTGCCTGTCCCTATGGAACTGAGCCCTCAATAACCAAGGCAGCAAGATGTCGCTCTCATTGCTAGCCATTGAGATTCAGTAGTGTTCAGGGGAGTGATTTGGCTGCCTCAGCTGGCTGAAGGAACATTTCTATGGGGACAGACAGGCAGCCTCTCAGCCATCCTTCCACTGGCAGTTTTGCCTCCATCAGCAGAGTCACCCTTCTGACATCAGCCGTACTGTCCACTAAGATACAGTCAATGGATGGGGCAGGTGAGGTTTAGCTGCAAGAATTGGGCTTTTCCCAAAAGCCTGTGAATAAAGCCCTTGATGGGATATGTATGATGGGTTTGCTTTATAATACATAGAAGTAGATTATGGACATCAGATACCTGAAATACATATAAAATCGTGTGGCCTTCAGCGGATTGTATTAATCCTGCCTTGTTGAATGCGACTAAGAAACATCACACAGAGCTTAACGCAGGGAAACTTTGCTTTAGATTTCATAAATCAGCTTCACTATCTAATACACTAACTAAAAGGGATCTTTTAAAATGCTAAAACGATTTGAAATGATTGACATCAACCTAAAATCATAACAGAATGATACACATTTTAAAGTGATACTAAAATACACACTGGTTAATTTACATTGTCCCTTCTATTTCTGTATGTGGATGATGACACTGTAATTATTTTAAATAAAAAAAAAAACATCTAAGTACCTTTTGCCTAATCAATATACAGCCATCACATGACCCAGATCTTTCTCAGCCTGTCTGCAGAGAAACATAAGGAGGAGCTTCTAGTCCTCTGCTACTGGTCATGTCTAAAATTAAAAAAAAACAGCCTTTAGAATACTAAGTAAAAATAAATAATATCAATTGTTTTAAATTGTCATACAACTATATATTTGAAACCTAACATAACATGGTGTAGGCAGATTTCTGCCATTTACAGGCCTCCAGCCTGTGTCTTAAAATAAGAGGGAGGTGAAACCTCCATCAATTTACATGCAATATCCCACCCCCATTGTGTTTTGCTGGTAAGTGGGCATGAAGGGGGAGGGAGGCAGTGGGCTGTCATTTACCACCGTGTTTACACCCACATGTGTAACTCTATAGTCACATGGGCTACTCAGATGTGATAGCGAGGAAATGCTCAGCATAGAAACTCACTGAAAACTGAGAATGTGCATAGCTGCCAACACTGCTCTGCAAAATCCCTAGCTGAATTGGGGACATGGACAGAAGGTGGAGATGAAGAGCAGCAGGATCAACAAAGTTTTTTTGCAGAATACAGGAAACAAATCTCATAGTGACTGACTGAGTATGAACAGCATGTAGTACAGCATTTATTGATAGTTTTTATGATGTAGGTTTAGTGACACTTTTCTTGATAAAAAAAACATTCCCCTCTGGGTGATCTATATACATAACAAGGATTTTAACAAACTTTGTTGCAGAGTCCTACCTTTTGTTATTCTGAAGATATTCCTGTGTTTGTCTGTGCCCGGGTAGTAAGCAAATCTAATGGGAGTGATTTCATAATTATCAATCAGCTGCTGCACCAGCAGGGCTCTAATGAGGAAAATTTCAGGGCCTGCATCCCTTTAGACGTGATTTCCTTTTAGGAGTATCTCACCAAAAATGAAATTTTTGTTGCAGAGGTTGCCAAAAACCTGACTTGTATCTTAGACCCCTTTCACACTGAGGTAGTTTTCAGGTGCTTTAGCACTAAAAATAGCGCCTGAATACTGCCTCTCAAGCTACCCTAGTGTGAAAGCCCGAGTGCTTTCACACTGGGGCAGTGCGCTTGCAGGATGGGAAAAAAAGTCCTGCAAGCAGCAACTTTGGGGCGGTGTATACACCGCTCCCACGCTGCCCCTGCCCATTGAATAGAATGAGAAAGAAAAAAGGAGGGCGCACCGACCTAGTACATTACCACTTAAAGGTTTATTAAAATATGAATAAAAAGCAATAGTCCTACTCACAGACAAAGCTTAGGTACAAGCTTATCGGACAAAACGGCCAACATTGAATAGAATGGGCACCGCTTTTGAAGCGCCTGAAAAGCGTTTCGGATGTGCCGCATCACGGGTGCTTTTAACCCCTTCTTGGGGGGTTAAAAGCGCCCCGCTACTACCCAAAAAGCGGTGCCAAAGCGCCGCTGTAACAGCGGTAAAGCGCCGCTAAGATGAGCGGTGCTTTACTGCCAACGCTGGCACCGCCCAAGTTCAATTACAATATGACTTGAATCTCAAATTGTATATGCTATATTCGTTTTTATTTGCCTTTTTTTTTTTCCCACAAAAGTGGAGTTACCCTTTAAAGCTTATTTTGTATTTTTTCCCATTTAACATAAGAGTTGGCATTCTTTCGTCATTCAGTGGTCATCTCTTAAGACTCACAAAGTGCCCGTGAGTGGGATGACCATTCTGACCAGTAGATGGACAACATCTCAGTCCCAGATAAGTGGTCCTCCAATGTGCCGGGTTTGCTTTATCCACCATGATGCTCCCTTTCTGAACGGCTCAGAGAGGGAGGGCGGCTAAAAGGGTTTAGGAGCCCAGAGACACATAGGGTAGGACAGCTAATTAAATGCAGCAGTTCAATAATCAGCTCTCATGAACTGTATGCTAAAGAAAGCTTCAAGCTATATGAAGAGCCAACTATTAAACTGCCTGCATTCATTCACCACATTTCAAAAGCAGTCTGACTACAGCCTTTGAATCATGATGGTGGCTCTACCTGCTAAGGGAACTGCAAGCTCCAGAATAACCTTCCTGAAAATAGAATGGAGATGAAAGGAGGCTCCTTCTACTGATCTCCACCTGAAATGCTATTTGTCTGGTCACCTCTGGCTCAGACACTGACCTGGAATAAACATGTAAATCAGCAAAGTCAGGGCTCCTAATCTGCTTACTTGTGCCATACTCTATTTTTTAGAGAAAAAAGTAATGCTTTAAGGCCAGGTTCACACATGTCCGGCTGTGGTTTGCAGTCAGTTTTTAAAAAGGAGTCCGATGGGTTCAGGTTCAATTCAGGTTTTTTACTTAAATTCCCACCTAAGCCGGACCTAAAATTGCGCAGGACTGTATTCAAAATATGACCGCAGGCCTCATTGCAAGCTGGTCCTGTTCACTCATTATTCAAATTGGATGTGGTTCAAATGCATCCGATTCGTATATATGTGCATGGAGCCTAAAGAGACCCTGTCACCTTCTTAAAATATTGCAGATCACAGCACAGAAAAATCCAGTATTTTAAACAATTAGTTGCAGTATGTTTTCTTTCCATAAATTAACTATTATTGACTTGCAATGTGCCTTTGAACTTGAGAGAAAATTTGACAACTACCGTACATAAAATGGCAACTTCCTAGCCCAGCCCCATCTTTCCTTACATGCGATAGACTTCTCTACTTCTGGGAGTGACCAATTACTCTCTGTGCTGACCCAGCTCCTCTGCCCCTCCTTATAGAACCATTTATGTAGCTGCCGGGGAAGGAGGGAAGGGAATACTTTAAAATGTAATTTGGGGGACAGATCTGAGTCTGCTGAAATCACACCCAAGCGGGCGACACCCAGCAGCAGTCTCTGGGCTTTTAAACATCTACATAAGAAAAAATGTTACACGTAAATATCATGCATTGAATACAGTAAGGCTTATTTCACACGGTCACCTCCGTGAGGCGGGACCTGTTTGCTCAGTAGGGGATCTCTCTGCTGATCCCTGCTGAGCAGGCGAATGACAAGTGCGTGTCTGCTCTCCTCTATGGGGGCAATTGGATGGAAACGGACCGCCAGTCCGATCAGATCCGCCAGACAGATAGGGAAATTGGTGCCCCATCCATCTGATTTTGGCGGACAGGATTGGATAACGGCGGGTGTACGCTGACATCCGCTGCTCCATAGAAGATATTGAAGGATTCGATCAGCCTGAAAAACTCACAAGCGGACCTGATGTGATCGTCCGTGTGAATGGGGCCTTATGAATACATACTGTACCTCCCAACTGTCCCTGATTTAGAGGGACTGTCCCTCATTTGGCACAATGTCCCTCTTTCCTCCTCATTTTGGTCTGATCTATATATTTGTATATAAAATACATTACTTATCTATCAAAAAGTAGTGCCAAACCTTTCATCCGATTTCTAAATTGCTACATTTGTCATTTCCAAAAGCCAATATAAAGGAATGGTAGTGGTAAAAAAAAAAAAAAAAGTGGGTTTAACAAATCATTTTTTTTGTACAATTCTCATTTATGGGGGGGCGTGGCAGGGGGTGTGTCCTATACTTTTGCCAATAAGTGCCCCTCATTCCCCTTTCAGAAAGTTGGGAGATATGCGAATATATAATAGTATGTAAGAATTTTTGTTGAAATGAATGGTCTGGTGACAGGATACCATTAAAGCCTAAGGAAATGACAAATCCTCATATGCAATGGAGCTGCCACCATACTGCAACGGTTAAATGCTTATTTATGTCATGGGTACTGGAAAAATAAGTTTCACTTACCTGATCCATGTCTGCCAGCAGCCTACACTCTGCCTTAAAGCAGACCTTCAGTAATTTTTTCATCTTTCCATCTATTAAATCCCCTGCCCTTGTTTTTTTAACTTTGGATAGTAAAACATTTTATTTCTGCCAGTAAATACCTTATACAGCCCACTTCCTGTTTCTTGTCTGGTCATTAGCCTAGGGCTAATGCAGGGCTTGACAAATTTGCTTGGAATCTAGGAGCCAGCTAAAAAAGTTAGGAGCCAGGAACGCGCCCTGTCCCGCCGAGCTTGCACGCAGAAGCGAACGCATACGTGAGTAGCGCCCGCATATGAAAGCGGTGTTCAAACCACACGTGAGGTATCGCCGCGATCGGTAGAGCGAGAGCAATAATTCTAGACCTAGACCTCCTCTGTAACTCAAAACATGCAACCTGTAGAATTTTTTAAACGTCGCCTATGGAGATTTTAAAGGGTAAAAGTTAGTCGCCATTCCACGAGCGGACGCAATTTTTAAGCGTGACATGTTGGGTATCAGTTTACTCGGCGTAACATTATCTTTCACAGTATAAAAAAAACTGGGCTAACTTTACTGTTGTCTTATTTTTTTATTAAAAAAAAGTGTATTTTTTCCCAAAAAAGGGCGCTTGTAAGACCGCTGCGCAAATACAGTGTGACAGAAAGCATTGCAACGACCGCCATTTTATTCTCTAGGGTGTTAGAATAAAAAATATATATAATGTTTGGGGGTTCTAATTAGAGGGAAGGAGATGGCAGGGAAAACAGACAGGGAAGCTCCATTAGCATTGCTGGTTGCAATACCAACGGCCACCACAAGATGGTGCTAGACCACAGAAGGAAGCATGGGCCTGCAGAAGGCCGCAAAGCCGCGGCCTCAATTACTGGCCGGCGCGGCCCGACGCGATCCCGCGGCGTGGAGGGGGGGGAGGGGCACGGAGACACAGGATACCCCAGCTGTGCTGCCCCAGGCACCAGGTCGCTAATTCTAGTCGCAATGGCGACCTGGCGCCCGGGGTTTGTCGAGCCCTGGGCTAATGACATCATGCACAGCTCTCTCTCACTGTCATGAGAGTTTGCCAGGAAGGGAGGGGGGATGAGTCATAAGAGGGCCAATGAAAGCTGCACAGGGGTCTATGCTGTACAGGGGTCTTCGAAGGCTTCTCTGGGAACTGGAATGTGTACTGAGAACCAACAATGTCCCTGAAGTATCCCCCTCCTTGAACAAGAACCTCTCCCTGTGCGAAGCCTTTCCCTAACAAGCGAGGGTTCTGTCCCTGACCTAACTATTCGTTCTAAGCATACCAAAATTAGACGGGTACACCTATTTAAAAAGAGCCCCTGGATGACGATGGCAGCATGCTGACGTCACCACACTTTACTATCGCACAAGTCCCGGAAGCGACGGGCAGTGAGAGCCGGCTGGCTTTGTAACATACCACCCGCTTATATACCTGATGTACATTGTAAGTGCATTTTTTTAAATTATTTGAATAAAAAGTCCTATACCGGATTACGCTATGGAATGTCTTTTCTGTCTTATGGTCCGTTGGGACACCGGGAGTTCACCTATTTAAACATCAGAGGAACCAGGAGAGCTGATTTAAAGAGCCCTTGGGAGGGATAACGGCCGCATGCGTGCACTGATCTCATACCGGGATCAGTACTTTCGGTAAGCGGACAGTTTAACCACTTCAATACAGGGCTTTTTGTACCTATTCAATACCAGGCCTATTTTGGCACTTCTCTCCTACATGTACAAATCATCATTCTTTTGCTAGAAAATTACTCAGAACCCCCAAACATTATACATGTTTTTTTTAGCAGACACCCTAGGGAATAAAATGACGGTCATTGCAACATTTTTTCTTGCACAATATTTGCGCAATAATTTTTCAAACGCCTTTTTTCAAAAAAAAAAAATGGTTTCATGAATTAAAAAATAACAAAACAGTAAAGTTAGCCCAATTTTTTGGGAAAATATGAAAGATGTTACGCCGAGTAAATAGATACCTAACATGTCACGCTTTAAAATTGCGCACACTCATGGAATGGCGCCAAACTTCGGTACTTAAAAATCTCCATAGGCGACGCTTTAATTTTTTTTACAGGTTACCAGGTTAGAATTACAGAGGAGGTCTAGTTCTAGAATTGTTGCATGCGCTCTAATGCACGCGGCGATACCTCACATGCGTGGTTTGAACGGCGTTTACATATGTGGGCGACTTACGTGTGCATTCGCTTCTGATCGCGAGCTACCGGGGACAGGGGCGTTTTAAATTTTTTTTTTTATTTTTTTTTTTACTTATTTATTTATTTTTTTACAATGATTTTACTTTTTTTTTTTTTTGATCACTTTTATTCCTAAATGTAAACATCCCTTGTAATAGGAATGTGTGTGACAGGTTCTCTTTATTGAGAGATGCGGGGTCAATAAGACCCCACATCTCTCCTCCAGGCTGGAAAGCATGAGATCAGTGAAAATTTTTTCACTGATTTCATACTTACAGCCGCAATGGCGGCTTTGTTTACATTTGAGACCCGGGCGTGACGTCATCACATCGCGCCCGGGCCTCCGACGATCATAGAGATGACTGGTGACCATCTGGTCACCAGTCATCTCTATGCTCATCACGTGACTCCACCAACGATGCCGGAAGATTCGCTCCTGGTCACCAGTCATCTCTATGCTCATCACGTGACTCCACCAACGATGCCGGAAGATTCGCTCCGGGTCCCCGATCGCACGGGGGAGCCCGGAGAAGCACCGGATGGCGGCGGGAGGGGGGTTGTCCCCTCCCGCCGCCTATAAGAACGATCAAGCGGCGGAACCGCCGCTATGATCTTTCTTATGGTGCACAGAATCGCCGGCACTTCAAAAGGATATCTGAATGATGCCTCTAGCTGCAGGCATCATTCAGATATCCCCCTACAAAGCCGAGGACGTCATATGACGTCCACTCAGGATGGGAGATCCCATCTGTGGACGTCATTTGTCTATGGCTGGGTAGGGAAGTGGTTAAATAGAGGTGGTGGATTCTTCACTATTTCAAATCAGAACTGTTCTGTGGTGTTCCAGTTTGATGTCACGGATGCATGTTTAGAAGATTAGACATGCGTTTTTATCATGCATGTTTTATATTATTTGTATAAGACTTTCTATGCTATCCACACCAGTCATTTTTTAGATAGCCCTACAGGAGAAGTATATTGTGGACATTACTTTGGACCCAACCTTTTTTCCTTTTAGATGTGGGATCAAACCTACAGAGATTATTGGAAGTTCTGTTCATTTTAGCATTCATTGTCACTATCACGTTTTTATCTTTGCGCAGCATATTTTTTATTATTTAAAAAGATTGCCTCATACAAGATGGCCGCCCTGAGGACCTGCAACTGCTGCAGAGTACTAGGATAGCCTGTAGGAGCGGGGGGGGGGGGGGGGCGGGGGATCAGGTAAAACTGCATTTTCTGATACACTAGATCAGAGGTGTCAAACTCAATTTTATCATGGGCAGCATCAGCATTATGGTGGTTTTGCCGGTTGTATCTGTAAGTCTAGATGTCTAGAGCAACCCCTCCACCAATTCAAGAGTTCCCCACCCTTCCTTTACATTACAGTGCACCCCCTTACCATGTGCTGCTGCTGGGGACAGAGCTGGGGGTGCCCTAGATATAAATGAGCATTTAACCCTTGCATGGTTAGGGGCAGTCCCTCAGCAAGGAAAGATTTTTTATTTTCCCCAATGATCAGCTTTAGCCCTGGTTCACATTGAGGCTACTTTGAAATTGCGCTATTTCACTTGAAGTAGCGTGATTTCAAAGTAGCAAGGTCAGCGCGATTTCAGGTGCTACTTGATAGAAATCTGTGTGGCTTCATGCACAGATGTCTATTGAAGTCGCACCTGAAATTGGCAAAAGTAGTGCAGGGACTACTTTTGCAAATCGGTGGGGCGCGGCAAAATTGGTGTCGCACCAATTGGAACAGTGCAATTGCCTCCAATAGGCTGCAACTTGTCATGCGATTTGATCTCTCAAATCGCTCCAATGTGAACCTAGGCTCAATGACCATCCCCTTTTCTGTAAGGCTAAGTAAGGAATACCGGTAGTTCTCAATATATACTGTATCTCAGTTTACCTATATCTTCTTCAAAAAGATGACATTAAAAGCTTGAAGAAATGCATACTGTATTGTTTTTAAACCTTATCACCTATTTGGGTCATGGCATTAGTCCAGCCCTGATGTATAATAAAATGAAAATTATTGGTACCATTTATTATGCTAGCTGAAAAATACATTCAACCCACATTATACATGGAGCCACGCAAGAAAAGACCCACTATAAGCTTTTCTTTGTTTAATCATAAAACACATTCAAGCTGGATTAAAAATTAAAGAGCGTTGAGAGCTTTTAACATGGCTCTAAGTAAAGTACCGCAAGCGTCTTATGTATATGGTTGATATTTTCATGATTATTTCATTGTTCTACTGTGCAGACTATGCATCTAGTTCTATCCCTTTAGATCCATATATGTGTAGAGGTGCCTTTTTTCATAGCATTAAGCAGGTCCATTGTCATGCATCAATGTGCAATCTCTTTGTGCGTTGATGCGCATTTTCATTGCGCTTTTTCATTTAGTAATTGGCATGGCTAGGGTTAACAGCCATTGACTTGTTAATACCTGTTGCCAACAATGTTATATGTGTTTTAATGTGCGCCCATTACCTTCTATGGGCCTACCAACGCACTAAAATGAGAAAAAAAAAATACAGGTTGTATTTTATTACGGAAAAGTTGAAAGCATGTGTTTTAGTGTGTTGCAACATGTGCTTTAAAAAAAAAAAAAAAGAAGTAGTGTAGATGGGCCCTTAGGATGTACAGAAAAAAAACAACAACAGTCATCTACTAATTAAAAAAAATAAGCATTAGAAATAATAAAAAAACAAAAAAGGACAAATGTAACAATACAAAAACTTGTTTGAATGGTTGTGAAAGGACGGAGTACAACACTTGGCGCTTTATCACAGTGCTGCCCCCGGCTTTTGAACAATTTCTGCGATTAACTAAACCTTTTCCACTTAAAACATGAATCTTTACACACAGGATGAGGGGACAGGCCACATCAGAAGACTGGGACAGGGGGTCCTCGCTTTGCCTGCCTCGCGAGACCTCATTACTGAAGCTGCTCATCCCAAGATGCGATGAATTATTCACCGGCTCCCCAGGCCTGTCATTATCAATGTGGAGCCGGAGACAGCTGAGCCTCTCCTGCTACATGCAGGCAGTCAGAGCAGCTAAAGGTGGCTAAACGCATTCATCTAAATTACTGCCAGACATGTTAAGTGTTCTACCAATAATCAATGACAGAAAAAAAAAATTATTAATAATATTGCCTTTGTTTTCTACTGTAGAGTAAATATGGCCTATATCAGTAAAGACCGTGCAGATGTGCGCACAGGAGGCAGCCATTTTGTGGGCTGAACCAATGTACGGCTAAGAACAGAGCAGGCATTTCTGTGCTGGGTGTCAGATTTTTCCTCCAAAGTGGTCCCAAGTAATACTATGAGCGATCGGATTTATGAGACGTTCCTCCGCCTATATCCACTCACATCCGGACAGGTCCACAAATCTTTTCCATTCAGCTGATCACAAACCTTTTCCATTCAGCTGATCACAAACCTTTTCCATTCAGTCTACCAAATCTGGACAGACTTGGCTACTACATCAATACAGAACACAGTAGAGATGAAGGGGTTGGTGGATGAGGGCAGCAGACATCTGACACTCCTGTAAGTGTGCTGGTTGAAGAGTCTTCAGGCACTGAAGCTTTCTAAGAAACCAAAGTCAGCAACCATCGGATAGGTAAGCATTAATAGTCTTCATTTGGAGTAGGCTTTTTTTGTAAAATTATTTTCAGATGACAAACTTTCTTTAAAACAGATACACTTTACTTTGTTCCCATCTACAGCATGTAACTAAAAAGTGAAAAAAAACAAAGTCCACCTCCATCTGCAGCACAACTCTGCCCAGCGGATCATGTCTGCAGCCTCTGACCATATCCTGTACCATGTCTGCAGTCTCTGACCATATCCTGTACCATGTCCACAGTCCCTGACCATATCCTGTACCATGTCCACAGTCTCTGACCATATCCTGTACCATGTCCGCAGTCTCTGACCATATCCTGTACCATGTCCACAGTCTCTGACCATATCCTGTACCATGTCCACAGTCCCTGACCATATCCTGTACCATGTCCACAGTCTCTGACCATATCCTGTACCATGTCCGCAGTCTCTGACCATATCCTGTATCATGTCTGCAGTCTCTGACCATATCCTATACCAGTGTTTCTCAACTCCGTTCCTCAAGGCGCCCCAACAGGTCATGTTTTCAGGCTTTCCCTCAGATGAAACAGCTGTGGTAATTACTAAGGCAGTGAAACTGATCAAATCACCTGTGCAAAATAATGGAAAGCCTGAAAACATGACCTGTTGGGGCGCTTTGAGGACTGGAGTTGAGAAACCCTGTCCTATACCATATCTGCAGTCTCTGACCATATCCTGTACCATGTACACAGTCTCTGACCATATTCTGTACCATGACCTCAATTTCTGTCCATATCCTATACCATGTCCCCAGTCTCTAACCATATCCGCAGTCTCTGACCATTTCCTGTATTATGTCCACAGCCTGTGACAACCGCTTGCATCATGCCAGTAGTCTTTGACTATGTCCCGTTATGTGTTGTCTGTGACACTGAATATATTCACTGAATTATATATGTGATGTTGGGGCCTTTGGTGATGTTGGGGGCCCTTTGGTGATGTTGGGGGCCACACTTTAAGTCCCCCCCTATTAGGAAAGTTGACCACCATTGGTGTAGAGAATGAAAGGAAAGTACATGCCACTGACATTGTCGCCTGTAAAGCAAACCTATTACTTAGTCCATAAGAACAAAATTCAAACTCTCTTTGAAGAAAGAAATCAAATGTAAACCAGATCTTAGATACAGATAGGTGAACTGATTCAAGCCATAAGATGTAATATTGTAAGTGACAATATTTTAATTATAAAAAAAAAAACACATCAATGCACATTGCTGAAACACTGGCTTGAATATTCTTAAAACATTATCATATAGCAAATCCAATGACAAAACTTCAAACTAATTTTTCTGGAATGACAGAATGTGGCATAACATACGGCTGCGTATTGTGACACTTATGGTTATTGCTTATGGGAAAGGTAAAGCGACAGATTTTATGATTTATTCAGAGCTGCCCCAGCATGTCAAACACAGTTACACCCATCTGACACCTCAACACAATACATAACTATACCGGCAGAATGTACACTACACGAATCTGGAAATTACACGATACAGAATCATAACAGCAAGGTAAAGAAAGCTGGCAGTACTAACTTGGCACGAGCAGTTCACCAGCGAGCCATACTAAATCTGAACACCTAAAAGTGATGTTTAAAGGACATGTATACTGGACCTATACTCAAATTCTTAAAATTCCGGTAGAATAAAATAATATGTATTAATCTTTTGCAGTCAACGAGTGGAGCTTTAGGTTCCTTTTTAATTTTACATACTCTTATTTAGCCTTTCTGTTAAGAAAAAAAAAAGTTGTCTACAGAACCCAATAGCTCATGTGAATTTTACACAAATGTGCACACTGGAGTTTTAATCAGACAAACCACAGGTCAAAGCGGGCAGCATTTGCTGTGCTGTCTTATTAGCTAACCCACAGTGCTCTGGGAAGCCTTTGTTTTTTTATATAGAGTTATATACAGAGCCCTGTGCCGTAACCAGCTACTCCTATGCGCATGCGCGGGAGTGATGTCATTGCGGCTCCGGCCAGTCACAGAGCCGGAGTCCGCGAACACGGAAGCAAGATGGATGAAGATGGAAGCGGCCTCCAGTGAGGACATCTAGGCACTGGAATACTTTGTTTTCAGGTAAGTTTCACACAAGTTTGCATACTAGCACATTACAACATTACCTTGCAGGTAAGAAAAAAAAAAAAAAACAAAGAAGATGTCCAGCGATTTACAATTGCTTTCAGGCTGTGTGTCTACTGGCTTTGGGTTTGTCTCAATGCCATTCATCTACATAATTTTGAGACACTTTTGAGATCATTTAGAATACACTGACAGGTACATATGACCTGCAGTTGATTCTTCACTCATCTCCTGACCTGCATCAAGCAGGTTTTGCATCCCTTACAAACATGTTACTCTCAGGACATTCTTGCATGTGATAGTGAGAGTTATATAATACAATGTTTAAGCTAAATCGTGTTATGATGCTGTCATGTTATGTAAAAGCATTAGTAGATAGAGAAGTGTCCCATATTTCTGAGAGTAGCTCACATTGAGAAAAAGGACATCTGTCACTGTACTCATCGAAGTTACAGTTTCTGATTTGCAGGAAAGGAGTTAATTGAGGGAACGTGATAAAGGTTCGGAGATCTGGCTGTCCAAGGATATGAAAGTCGAGGACATGTGTCAGTTCAATATTTTCATCAGTGTGGAGGAAATCACATAATAGATGGATATCAACAAATAAAGGCCTCCTGACCTTCAGAGGGCATCACTGTGACAGCCGTATAGTGAAATCTGAGGGTGAGGGGCACAGGGACAAAATGTATTCAAGCTCTTTATGCTGCATTATGACCCCAATATACCATACAGCCCACCATTACCAGTGTGTCTCATACTACTGTATGGAAAAAAACATATATGTGCACTAAAGACATTAGTTAAATTCGCATTGCAATTTCCAATCTTTTATTAATGCTTCAACATCTTTTCCATTTAAATACGTTTTTATTGCACTTTAAACATGGCATGATACAGTACAAAAAGCTTACAGTAGTTAGTGGAAAAAAACACTCACAGCGACTAGAATAGTGTTAGAAATATCATGTAATCAAGATCAGCAAAGATAATTTTTCATGTATAGTACAATTTAAGGATATGGTTTTCAGGAAGCATTGACCTGCAACTCCTTTCTGTTACGTTATTAAACCTTTTAGAAATATAATCATTTAAGTATTGCTTTTGGGATGGGGGTGAGAATAATGATGATTGTGAGAAGGGAAAGATTTTGGGGGTGTATGAAAGGTAAGACTAAGACCGGCCATAGACTGTATATGGACCATGTATGGGCAGGCTGAATGTACCAAGTTAAGTTAATCAATCAACTTGGGTACAACCAGCCGGATGAATTTTGCATGCAATTATCGCTAGTGGCTGGTATAGCCGCTAGCAATAATCACTCTCTGTCTTCTCCCAGCAGGGAAGGCCTCCCTCACCCACAGGAAGAAGTCAATGGCCTCGTACACACGACCGAGTTTCTCGGCAAGAACCAGCAAGAAACTTGCTGGCAGAGATGTCTTGCCGAGAAATTCGTTCGTGTGTATGGTTTCTCATCGAGAAAACCGACAAGTAACCTCGACGAGAAAATAGAGAACCTGCTCTCTATTTTCTCGTCGAGATTCTCATCAGCCTGTTTCTTGACGAGAAAAGTGAGTGTGTGTACACTTACCTGTCCGCCGGGAAGCCCGCGCATGTTTGAAATGAATTCGACGCATGCGCGGTAGCTTCCTAGGCATAGATAGGGTATACCAAGATGGCGGCGACGGCATCGAATGTGACGAGCGCATGCTCGTCGTAGTCGATGACGTCACCGCGTACGCTCCATTCAAAGAACCGCGGGTTCTTTGAATCAAGCGTGTGTACACTCGGCCGGGACAATTTTCTTGTCCAAGAATCTCGTCGAAAAAAACATGTTTTTTTCGACGAGAATCTCGGCCGTGTGTACGAGGCCAATGGCTTGGTGGGAGGAAAGAAATTTGCTCACGTGTATGGGCTGCCTAAGGTGATCGTAAGGGTTCATTTTGTTTTTTTTAAACAAACATGATATACTTACCTCCTCTGTGCAAGGGTTTTGCACAGAGTGGCCCCGGTCCTCCTTTTCTGGGGTCCCTCCACGGCACTCCTGGCTCCTCCTCTTCGAGTGCCCCCTCAGAGAGCCGCTTTCCAAGACAGTACTCATGCTGGAGCGCTCCCGAGTCCTGCTGCTGCGTCCATTGACACAGACAGCAGGACTCGGCCCCGCCCCCGGCTCCTGCTATCAATCTATCCAATGAGGACCTGAGACAGTGGCTGGAGCTGCTGTGTTTGTCCCCGTCGCTGGAACGACTGGCTCAGATAAAAAAAGGTGGGGGGCGGACGGGTGCTGCAGCACAGAAGGTTTTTCATGGACACACCATAGAATGCATTAAGGTGAAAAACCCTGAGGGTTTACAACCCCTTTATATATAGCCTCCATCCATGATAGACAGCACAGATCTCCCAGACTATTGCAACAATACAGAATAAAGAAGCAGTGCCTGAATGCAGATACTGAAAATCGACTTGTTTCGATCTGGGTGTTGCCGACAGAGCCATCCATGGAGTGAAAATTGCCTGAAAGTGCTAATCGAGGGCTGATCGACAGACCTTTCGGTCATGCCCCTTTGACAGAAGCCGGCCGAATGGCTGGCTTCTGTGGGACCGACTCCAGTACACACGGGACGAATGTCAGCCGGGTTCTTTTGAGCCGACATCGTGCCTGTGTGTATTAGGCTTAAAGTGGAGTTCCACCCAGAAAAAAAAATTTCCACCAAAAAAAAAAAAAAAAAAAAAAAGAAACATTTATTTTTTTATACTCACCCGGAATACCTGTTGCTATGCGGAAGTCCGTAATCTGCCTCTTCCGTAACCGCGGTCGGTTTTCTTCCCCATCCTCTTCGAGTGAATGGGGCACGCTGCTTTCTGGGAACTGTGTGTAATCCCAGAGAGCAGCCGCCCCATTCACAAGACGGCGCCAGACTCGCGCATGCGCAGTAGGAAACGGGCAGTGAAGCTGTAAGGCTTCACTGCCTGTTTCCCTTAGTGTGAATGGCGGCACGGGACCTGCACCGATCAAAGGATCCACATGGGGGGGGGGGGGCATCAGTGTGGGAGAGTAGGACAGGTAAGTGTCCTTATTAAAAGTCAGCAGCTACACTGTTAGTAGCTGCTGACTTTAGAAAAAAATCAATTTGCGGGTGGAGCTCCGCTTTAAGTAGTATTAAAAAAAAAAGAGAAAGAATAATACGAGATGTCCAAGAAATACAGGGAAAAAAGAGTGAAAAAAATAAAAAAAGAGGTGGGGGAGAAAAGTATCTCTTGAAGCACGCATCCAAATAGTTTAGATATGTAAGAGCGATGAGTCAAGTTTGTAGGCAGATAATGTACTATCCTAAGGTGTTAGGTTTATCATTCAGCATAGCTACTGTAACATCTGTTGCAGAGTTGTGTGAAGTACATACAGGAATGGTATCACCACCTTTGTAACTAATGCATGAAACTATAATTTATCAAACAACTAATCCTTTAAAGAGGTGAGTAAGAGGAACCAGAGAAATGGGAACATTCATGGAAAATCAGGTGGTGGTAGATACTTGTTATTCTGGTTTAATCTCTTTATAAAAACAATAGGATTTGGGGACATGGAGCTTATGCAAACAACAAAATGAACACCTAAAAAATGTGTAATAACTATGCTACCTCTAAGGGATTTTTAATTGTAGTTGTCCAAACAAAAAAACCTTCCCACTCCCCATCGGCAGGTTGCTGACGGGGTTGCCGACGGGGAGTGGGAAACAGGAGGCTGAGCGCTGCTGTGCAGGGGTAATAATAGGCCTGTACAGAGGTTACAAAGGGCTGAGTGCTGCTGTGCTTTGATTTTGCATTTTCAATTTTATTCCATGTAAAGCTAGTTACTAGAGGGGGAAAACTGTCCTTTATGTGTTTTTTCAGGCATTCTCATTGAAGTCTATTAGGGCCAAATGCTTGAAACTTTAAGCTTTTACTCCAAAATAAGCTTATGTACTTTTCAAGCTACAAGCTTCAAGCAACACCAATCTCAGGTGTGAACAGCCAGAATTGAAAGTCATTGGATTTTGGATGTTGAGGTTTTTGGAGCTTCAAGATTGAAGTCGCTCAGGTGTGACCGAGGTCCAACTTGTCTTGAGGTGCAATAAGTGTCAATTCAGTTTTGCAGTACATTTACAGCCTTGCTTCCAGCAAAGTGAGATACAGATGCTCTACATTATGTGTGTGTGTGTGTGAAGCTTGCATTCTTCATAGGTATTACTAGGAGAGCAGAGTGTGCTCCAACTTGGATCAGAGAACCTGTAACCAGCTTGTGTCTCTGTATTTGCCTTTAGGTAATGTCTTTCATTGGAAAGCGTCAGACATGACTTAGTTTAGTAGTGATTGAATGATTTAATACACTATCCTGCAATAAGATTAAAATACTGCCACCGCCCAAAAAAGCAAGTAAGGCAGAATGGCAAGTCACCTCATAACTGGGCAATCTGTCAGCTTTCCCTGAGATCACTGGAGCTGAGTCATTCAGGCAACTTGCTACGGCTCTTGAGAAGTTGTGGAGAAGCGTCTGCTCTACAGTTTGCTGTCATCCAGTAGTGACTTATTTCATATTGTGTGATGAAACTGCTCCAGAGAATAACATAGCCTGGCGGGCTGTTATATCATCTTGCACAAGATAAAATAATACTGTTTGCCAAAATGTACGCTAATGTATCTTCCAAGTCTGTGGCAATATAGTACTCAGACAACCTGAGAATATATAAAACCTACTACTCCGGCTACATCCACATATGGGTTATATTAAGACATACACGGTGAGATGTATTCCTAGGCAAGTGGCAACTGGATAAAACAATGGAAAGCACACTGCAAACAGGAACTATCAAGCCAACAATGTACAGCAATTGTAGCGGACAACCAAGCCATTTAAAGGGTAAGGCCACCAAAAATAGCACTCATGAAGATACATTCCCCATGATAGAAAGACGGAGAAATTAATGTAGGTTACCGGATTCAATTAGTCCAGTGCAGGAGCTGTCAGGAATTTAAAATGAAGAGGTCTAAATGACAGTTGGTGGGTAGATCTGGATTTCAGGGACAGAGGTGTCACTGCTGGAGCTCCAGACAGATACAAGAGCGTGAGCTGTTCAACCCAGCTGCATCCACCCAACACAGAAGTACCCATTTTAGGCGGTCTAACCTTTTCAAAATGGCAATAAAGACCCAGTATGGGGTTAAAAAAAACTCAATCACTATACAAAACAGCAGAGCAATAACCAAATGTCCACCCTTGAGAGCCGCACTCGATGGAAGGTAAGGCCTCCAAACTATAGGCAGGTCATAATGCATCGATACAAAGAACTCTTCCCAATAGTCTAATATGCATAATGTTTCTAGTTTGTGTCAGATGGGCAGTACTTCTTTAATACTTGCATCCTCATTCAAAGTGGTGTGACACCCATACTGATACTGTACGTCGGTCAATTAGTGATGCACGAGAAGAGTATAGAAGGAGATGGAGTTGTAGGTGACACTAAAGGAGGGGAACCAGGAAAAAGACACCTTGAGGCCAAGAGTGCATTTATTTATTTTTTTTAAAGTTAAAGTATCAAAGTTAGCAGAAAGGTATAATAGAGTATTGAGCAGTGGCCATTGGTCTCAGCAGGTTGAAAGTCGTTAGTGAGTTTTACAAGGGCAGTGTCAGTGGAGTGTTGCAGGTGAAAGATAGGGCTTCAGGAAGTTTATCAGTGAGGTAGCAGCTCAGACAGTAGTAGATAAGACGTTCTAGTCTGCAAATACTGTAAATGGGAGCAAGGAAATGGGTTCTAAGTTGTTTAGACTGGTAGAGTCCAGTGACGGCTTTTTAAGTATGGGGACGGCGAGTGCATTTTTTGGAGGAGAAGATGCCAGTAGCGGGAAAGATTGAAGACGTGGGTTACAGAGCATAGAATAGAACAAGAGGGTGACCAGAGTAGTTGTGAGGGAAAGGGGTCAAGTGGTTAGGTGGGTGTCAGAGAAAGTTTAGCAACTTCCTCTGTGGTAACAGGATCAAAAAAGGAAGCATTCAATGTGGTGGTAGACTTGGTATGTTAAGTGGGGGAGATATCTGGACAGCGGAGGTCTTATTTTTTAGATGCTTGGCAATGACCCGAGCCGTGAATGAGTTAGTCAGTGAAAGCGGCAGGGAATGCAAAGGGGAGATAAAGGTTGAAAAGAGATAACGAGGAGTGGATGAGTGGGTGTTAATGAGAGTAATGTTATAGGTGTGTTTGTCAGTACACGGGGAGCAATTAATATTTTAGGAGGGCAGATTTATACAAAGCAAAATCTTGCAGGGATTTAATTTTATGTCATACTTGCTCCAGAGTACTGCTATGCCTTTTTAAACTTCTGGTGTCATCTGTCCGCAGGGTTATACAAGTCGGGGCCTAATTCTGAGTGTCATGAAGGGAACGTTCCCGTCACTACAAATGACAAGAATGACAGAAGCCACTATCCAATTGCATGTACTGTCAGTCCCACCGGACTGATAATAGAAACTTTCAGTGTATATTAAGCTTTTAACTACCAATAAGCAAGAATTCAGAATGTGTCTCTCTGTTTGCTGCTGCAATGAGTAGGTCTGTGAGGAAGAAACTATGGGGAAAAAATAAAATTCAGCAAGTGCCAAAACATCCTACATGGCCTTTCTTTAATGACCAAATAAGCACAAAGATTTGCGTGTCCCTATGCATCCCAAGTGCCAGGTGCTGCAAGCGGCATCTTCCGATCGGAAATGCAGATTCAAAGACTGTAAAGAGCACAAGCTAAAGAAGAGGATGTAGACGTCTATTTCCCCATGTCCTGTGCATTTCCCTGCTCCGAATAAGAGATGCTTCTATCACCAGCTCCACACTACGCACAAAGATGGGCTGGCTCCTGTCCATACAGCCGGATCTGTACTTCCTATCATTCCAGCTGTATCTTCTCTCTGGGATTCCAGGCATGGAATAGGCTTATTCACATTCTGCCTGTGTCGCCATGACAGTGACATGGCTGCACAAGAAACCCTTGTATGTGTTATTCTAAAGACTGACATCTCTCACGGCTGGTGCTGCCAGAGCTGTCACCTTCACACAAAGCAGGGAGCCATTTTGGGGGCGAAGCCTAAATTCATGACAGCCTCAAATGAATTGGATCTAGTGGCATTTCCTTCTATTCTGCCTCTTGGCTGTGATATGTCCTTAGCAGAGAAATGACAGGCTGCAATCTGATGTTTGTGCGCTCAGAGCAAAAAAATGAATGCCTTTATGGTTTTAATAATAGAATAAAAATAGGCAACAGACACAAAGAACGGCAATTATCCCACAATGATGTCACCAAGTATGCACATCCCTGGGGTACCCCCCTCAGTATATTTGTCCCTCACAGTCTGTTTTTGGAAACAACAAGATCAAAGCACACAGACGATACACATCCCACAGCTCTGTCACTGAACATGTCACCAAACCAGAAAAAAAATGAAGGGGAGGGAGGGAGCAATTACCCACAATCCTTTGTTTATTTTCCAGATCTGAGCAAGAGTGTGTATTATGCAATGTGTAGCAGCTGTCATCACTCCCTCCGCGAGCACAAACACATTGAAGCTAATTACTACTAAACAAAGAGGGCAAAAGATGGGCCGGTGCTCCACTATAAGAAGAAGGATGAGGTTTGCACCACACCGTCCGTTGTTCTGGCCTCTGCTATAATGGAGAGGCCACACTGAGAGATGGCCCACAACCTAACCACTTGGCAAATTCCGAAGCAGCCATGCAATGATCAGTCTGCTTTATGTCACCAAACAAGTCTGCTGAATGATAAATTGTATACACAGATATAACACTGTCCTACAATATGTGGAGAAAAATGAAAACCCAGAAAAGAAAAACATTGTCCTGATAGTTGAAATAAAAGAAAAAAAAAAAAACACACAACCATATATGAAAGAATAAACAAGAAGTGCTTTTAACAGCAGCAAAGACACAAAAATTATTTGAGGCTGTACCTCCATAGGAAAAGAGGAGGGCTGCAGATGGTACAAGCACCCATAGAAGATGCACAGCCAAGAGATGGCAGGCACAGGCTCTATGAATTGAATGATTGCTTCAACCACTGTTGTATAAACATGCTTGCTCATACAAGCCAAGTGTGTTCATTCATGCAAGTCAGTAGGCTCTAAACTGTGACCCCTTGCTAGCCCTTATCCGTCCCTTGGGGCATAATTCCTACCACAGACACCAACGATGTTGGACATCATTTTTTTTTTCTCTAACTGCTGACATTTTGTGAGAATTACACCTCCCCTTTTAAACCCCATCACCCTCACACCCCACCCCCATGCAGGTGTGCCACAGGGTTCCCAAATGAGCCCTGCGGCACATAAGTCTGGGGTTTTCTGCGCATGTGTAAAATCACCTATTGGGGAAATAAGGAGACTTTGTCTTCATTGTGCATGTGCAAGAAATCACCTGCGCATGTCCAGGTATGCTAAAGGGCTCTGCCAGGACCTTAAGGCTGGGCAGAGTCCTTTGGCACATCTGTGAATGTACTATAATGGCGAGGCCAGAGGGGACGGAGCCGGTACAGAGTGGGGTTCCACTTTAACTACTGGTTGGAGGAGCTTAACATACATATAATGTATATGTAAATGTAACACTGGGGGTTTCAACATCCTTCTTTTTTTATTTAACGATGCTGAGAATAGGATTCAATATTTTGTTATTGAAATGTCTGTAAACCAGGACTCTGTCCAGAATCACACAACGTAACAAAAACCCAATGTCATGTAAGACTTTAAAAAAGTCACTTCAGTGTACATATCCTGTCCATGGCATTCACATGCCGCCAACAATCACATAGACAAGACTAGAAGACCAAATAGGAAGGAGATCTTGGTACTACTTTCTCGACTAACAAAAAGACAGATTTACACAAATAATTGCAGAAGGCATCTTGCAAAAACCAAGGGACTGGGTATAAAATCTTAGATATATGATATAGGGTCCCTTTGGTCCTCCACAAAGTATTCCCCCAGAGTTCTCCACTATGTTAGAGATGTTGAGAAGAGGAGGGGTCGATGCTCCACATCTTATGGCCTTGCCCTGTCATACAAGGTTTCTGGATACCGGTGAAACATTGGATTTTCAAACTAATGGATGTTCAAATGGCCAAAGTCGTGGCAGATTTTCTTTTACATCTCATCCCTATGTCGATAGACTGCTACTAATGCTGCAAAGAGATGCATCCCCTTATTTTGTTACCGGCAGTTAAACTCCACTCCCCACCCCACCCCTTCCATCTGCATGTGGTTTGCCAAGATTAACAAGAAACCATTGCCTCAGCAAATCAGAGAGGACCGTTTCTGGAAAACATGGTTCTTGTTTTTCGGAACCCATTTTTTGTGTGGTCGTACAGGGAGGTGATAGGATATCGACATCATACAACTGGACTAGTCAGCTGAGATCTCTTTTCTCTGTATGTATGCTCTACCACAGTTGTCTCCAAAGTGCAGATCGAGGGCTGATTGTGGCCCTTTGCTTGCCTTTATCCAGGCCCTTTGGGCACTATTCCTCCCACTGATACCAACAATAGGGCACCATTCCTCCTACTGACACCAACAATGGGGCACCATTCCTCCTACTGAAACCAACAATAGGGCACCATTCCTCCTACTGACACCAACAACGAGGCACTATTCCTCCTACTGACACCAACAACGGGCACTATTCCTCCTACTGACACCAACAACGGGGCACTATTCCTCCTACTGACACCAACCAACAACGGGGCACTATTCCTCCTACTGACACCAACCAACAACGGGGCACTATTCCTCCTACTGACACCAACAACGGGGCACTATTCCTCCCACTGACACCAACCAACAACGGGGCACTATTCCTCCTACTGACACCAACGATAGGGCACCATTCCTCCTACTGACACCAATGATGGGGCACTAGTCCTCCCAGTTTTATGCAAACTGGCTATAATTTTACAAAGTGAGGTTGTCAATAGCTGTAGGTTTCTGTCTCCCGTATACCAAGTTGTTTACCTCTTTGTAGATGAAATGTGAAGAACGTTTTCTTTTTCTCTTTTATGCATAACTTGAAAATGATAAATAAAGGAGTAAAAACAAACAAAAAAAAGACTAGAAAACGATGGATTCATGTGGGGGCGATCCTCAGCTTTGTATTTGTGGGAGACATGGCACGCTTATCTTGAATTATATTACAGCAATGGCAGCAGAAATAGAATATTCGGGGTGTTTGCTTATCAGCCACATTTCCACCTTCAGAAACGGAGACAAAATCGTTCATTGGTAATATCACGGGTATAAAGGCTCAAAGGGTGCCATTCATTCACAGTTAATAAAGTTAGATATTCATTTAAAAAAAATGACTTCTCCCTCAGAGCTACAGAATTTATATATATATATATACACACATACATACACATACAAACACTAACACTAGTACAGTAAATAGATACACGCATGCCAGCGGCTGCGATAAAGAAAAGAACGTCAAGTGAGTCTAGTGAGGGAACCACGACACGAGGACAGTGGGAGCGCGCCGCTCACACAACATCAAGCAGAGTTTAATGAGCCAGATGAGAGGAAACCGGCAGCCAATCAGACGGCGAGGAGGCAAGAAGTCAGAATTGAAGCTCCTGACTGGCTGCTGTCTTCCACTGTTTCTATACTCCTCGGGCAGCTCTTGTTACCAGGATGACTCACAGCTACCATCTGCTGGAGAATATGGAAACTGCACCACTGAGAGCATTATATAGCAAAAGACCAATGTCAGCACATGAAGTCACCAATCAGAAGCTCCTTTCATATTACTAACACTCCTTGTACATTTATGTTTTATTTGTCCTTGATATTTAGTCAATAGTTGATAAAGTATTGAAGCCTAAGACAAGCAAACAACAAGCATGTTTGCAGTAGGAGAGCAGAAATCCAGCATAGCGAGATGTCATGTGATAGGTCTGTATTCACTGTCACAATACAGCTTAAAGTGGTACTAAACCCGGGACCCTGCATTCACTATATCTGGTCTCCCACAGTACACAGAACATGGAAATGCAATTATTTTAGTAAACTCATAAATACCTTTTCTTATCAGCAGTATATAGAAGTCTTGTGACTTGTATCAGTGTCTGCTTAAAGCTTGTAGGAGGAGATTTCATTTTCCTTGGATTGTCCTAGGAGGCTGCATGACCCCTGACCCTCTGTCTGGACAGTGCTGATTGGTCCTGTGCGGATCACATGCACCCTCCCCCAAAAAAAAAAAAAAACTCTCTAGCAATGCATACCAAACTGAGCATGTGCAGAGTGCCTCCAAGAGCTCTGTTCTATCAGCAGATGGATTGAGGACATGTTTTACACAATGCAGAGGATTAAACTCTTATGTTCCACAGTGAGTATAACAAGCATGCTTTACTGCATATACAGACTGATTTTACTGTTGTAGGTTTAGTAGCACTTTAACATGTATGAAAGCTAAGAGATCATTGGTGCATAGAGCTGATTTTCTATTTATTTTTTCAAATTCTGTTTACTGAAACAATGGTTCTTTATGTGCTCTCTGTAAACAGCAAACAGGTGCATTGGTGATGACTGTATAAAAATGCAGCATTGTCTGCATTTTATGCAACACAATGCACACCATGTTACAATGCCTGATAGTGCACTGCAACACACTGTTGTGCATAGAGATGAAAGAACTGATTTTTGATTTAACCGCTTCCCACTCTGGGCCAATTCAGGCACTTCGCTCCTACACGTAAAAATCATTAAAAAAAAAAATCTCTAGAAAATGACTCAGATCTTCCAAACATTATATATGCAACTTTTTATGTCACACGTATTAGCGCAGCGATTTTTCCAATGCGTTTTTTTGGGGGGAAAATAAACAGTTTTTCATAAATTAAAAAAAAAAAATGTAAACTTAGCCCTTTTTTTTTTTTGCATAATGTGAAAGATGATGTTATGCCAAGTAAATAGATACCCAACATGTCGCACTTTCAATTTGGGCAAACTCGTGGAGTGGAGCCAAACTTTGGTACTTAAAAATCTCCATATTCAACGCTTAAATTTTTTTTTACAGGTTACCTGTTTTGAGTTACAGAGGCGGTCTTGAGCTAGAATTGTTACCCCCACTCTAATGTTCGTGACGATACCTCACATGTGTGGTTTGAACGCCATTTACATATGTGTGTGTGACGTACGTATGCGTTCGCTTTTTTTTATTGTTTATTTTTACACTTTCACTTTAAGGGCCAGTTCACACCAGACTTAGTTCCGTGTGTTTTTTTTCTGCACTAAAAATGCATGCACAGTGTTCTCCATTTATTCCAATGGCTCTAGTTCGCTCTAGTTCACACCATGAAGTCAGTTTCCGGTCAGTTTCTGCACCGGAAACTGACTGCATGGTGTGAACTAGAGCCAACAAGAGCCATTGGAATACATGGAAAACACTGTGCATGCATTTTTAGTGCAGAAAAAATGCGCACAAAAAACTGTACGGAACTGCGTCTGGTGTGAACTTGCCCTAAAAAAAAAAAAAATTTTTGATCACTTTTATTCCTATTACAAGGAATGTAAACAGTGACAATACCGAAAACTACACCCCCTGCAATACCTTCTCATCCCACTGTAGTGCAACAGGCACAGCCACGTAAGAGGGGCAACTCTGCTCTGAATTCAGGAGCAGTGCAGCATTGTTGCTACACCATCACAGGAAGCCGCATTAGGGGCACTTCACTGGCAGGATCAACAGGTAAATGTACTTATGACTAAATGCTGCAGCAAACATTTTTTTCTAAGAGGAGGCCATATTTCAGTAATGTGGTGCAGGAGGGGTGGGACACAGCAAATGACCAAAGATGTCGGTCAGTATTTATATCTTCAGGTTTACCTGATCATTTCACACATTGCAAAGGCGTAGAAGGATCAGCAAATACAACCAATTATTAATACAATAAATACATCCAAAAGTGGTACAAATATTAGTGCCAGTTTCAAGATGAGAAACTATTGATAAACTCTGCTAAAGAAAACAATAAGGAGCTTGTGGTGACCAATGAGGTTATATCTTTCCCCCTGTGTGAAAAAAAGTCAAAAGGAATCCGATTGGTCACCATGGCCATTGTTTCTCTTCTCTGGTTGTTTTTAGAAATGGCACTTTACAGCATCTTAAAATGTCCAAAATCAGGCAACTGCCATTACAGTGCAAGTACTTCATTTGTTTAAGAACAAATTGAGAGCTGGTGAACAGTGGCATCTGAGAGCAATCAACGTCCCCCTAAGAACAGTTTGTGCCTTTCTTATGTTCCACCATACGCACCAATATGAATACATGGTAAACACATGGGAAAACTTTGTATAGCCGCACATAAAACACAAGGCAATCTTAAAGATGTTAAAAAATGCATCTCTTCAACACTCACCTTCAATCTGGTGCTGTCCCTAGTAGAAGGTCCCTTATACCAATAGATGGTGTTGCGCTTATGAATTGAATGACAGCTTTTTCATTCTAAATCCTGTGTGTCCTCACCCGACCTGGGCTCAAAGTAGTGCTGTACATCATTACATGAGTACCACTCATCGCCACCATGTGGCTACAAGAGGAAGGCCCAGTGACTTCAAAGCACTGGCCAGAATAATACTGAAGCTTAAATATGAATGAGGATTTTTATTTTGGCAGAGTCTTTTAAGAAAGTGGAGGTATCTACAGTACTGTCCATGCTTTAGAGCGCTTTCTTGGTAATCATTAAAGGGCCAGTTCACACCAGACGCAGTTCCGTACAGTTTTGTGCGCATTTTTTCTGCACTAAAAATGCATGCACAGTGTTTTCCATGTATTCCAACGGCTCTAGTTCACACCATGCAGTCAGTTTCAGGTCAGTTTCCAGTGCAGAAACTGACTGCATGATGTGAACTAGAGCCAACTAGAGCCATTTGAATAAATGGAAAACACTGTGCATGCATTTTGTGCAGAAAAAAAGCACACGGAACTGCGTCTGGTGTGAACTGGCCCTAAGACTTTTGTCAACAGCTGTTTACATAAAACACCTGGATAAATCTGAAAACAATGTCCAGGGGTTACAACACAAAGAGTAATAGACCATTTCATATAAAGATTAAAACTACATACATCTAAGTCTCCACTAGATGGCAGCAGAAGAGCAAGAAATGTTTCATTGAAGATTTTAAACACAAAGCACCCCATCAACCAAATATACTGTTACATTACAGTCATTTCAAAGCCTTTATTGCTTTTTTTATTTTAACAGCTTAGATACACGCATATGTCTATAAAAACATCCAGTTAAGCTGCATTTAACTGTCCTATTAAACATTTAAAAATATAATCTTTAGAGAGTGAAAAGCTGACTTCTAATAGCTACTGCTACAGGTAACTTAACCCTTTCATGCCCAAGCCTTTTTCTGACATTTGTTGCTAACAAATTAAAATCCATATTTTTTGCTAGAAAATTACTTGGAACCCCCAAACATTATATATGATTTTTTTTAGCAGAGACCCTAGAGAATAATCTGGTTGCGATCGTTGCAAATGTTTTATGTCACACGGTATTTGCGCAGTAAACAGTAAAGTAACAGCAAACAGTAAAGTTTACCCAACCTTTTTTTGTATAATGTGAAAGATGTTACTCAACATGTAATGCTTTGAAATTGCGCACACTCGTGGAATGGCAGCAAACTACGGTACTTAAAAATCTCCAAAGCCTACGTTTTAAAAATTTCAACAGGAGTTACAGAGAAGGTCCAGTGCTGGAATTATTGCTCTCGTTCTAACGTTTGCGATGATACCTCACATGTGTGGTTTGAACACCGTTTGCGGGCATGACTTACATATGCATTTGCTTCTGCGCATGAGCTCGGAGGGACGGGGCGCTATAAAAATTTTTTATTATTATTAATGTTATGATCATTTTTTATTGCTGTCACAAGGGATGTAAACATCCCTTGTGACAGTACTAGGCAGGGACAGGTACTCTTTATGGAGGGATCTGGGGGCTAAAAATAGCACCTGTAAAGCGCATGAAAAGCGGCTCCCCTGCAGTCTCAGTGTGAAAGTCCGAGTGCTTTCACACTGAGGCGATTCGCTGGCGGGACGTTAAAAAAAAACTCCTGCAAGCAGCATCTTTGTAGCAGTGAAAGCATTTTTAAAGCATTGAAACGAATGGGCAGCGGCGCCAAACTTTATAACCCTTTTTCAGCCGCTAGTGGGGGTTAAAAGCGCCCCGCTAGCGGCCGAAAACCTCAGTAAAAACGTTGGTAAAGCGCCGCTAAAAATAGCGCCACTTTACCGCCGACGCCCCAGTGTGAAAGCAGCCTTAGTAAATTTCTCCCATTGAGTACTTAACCATGTTGGCCGGAGTTGTCTCACGTGAACCAATATAGAGCTACGGCAGTCACTGCTAACATGTTTTTAAAGGTGAAAGCTCCAGAGCCGTCATCCTAATCCTGATCCATGACCTGGTGAGTCAATATATCTGGAGCAATTCCATTTCTTAGGTCTTGAACTTTGAGACGCAATAAGCTGCAACCATCATAGAAGAGTATAGTCTGGTACGTGGCTGTGAAATATCAGTTTAATTTCACTCATCCCTTAACACAGATTTCCCCTCGGAGGACACAGTTGACAAGATACTAGATGGATATCGCACTATACACAAGATTATGATGATCAGCAAGTCCTGAAGGAAGACAATAAAACATTTTACATAGAACATATTTCTGATGGTCCCAGGAACTTGTGTCCTAAATGTTGGGAAGTAGTTGCCTCCCTCTCTCATAGTCTACAGCAGGGGTCTCCAAACTTTTGAAACAAAGGGCCAGTTTACTGCCCTTTAAACTTTAGCAGACTGTGGCCAGCGGGAATAGAAAATGCCAATGGCTTGGGGATCAGTGGGAGTATAAACAAATTACATCCTTGGTGTCAGTGGGAGGATTAGTGCCCCGTCACTGGTGTCAGTGGGAGGATTAGTGCCCCGTCACTGGTGTCAGTGGGAGGATTAGTGCCCCGTCACTGGTGTCAGTGGGAGGATTAGTGCCCCGTCACTGGTGTCAGTGGGAGGATTAGTGCCCCGTCACTGGTGTCAGTGGGAGGATTAGTGCCCCGTCACTGGGGTCAGTGGGAGGATTAGTGCCCCGTCACTGGGGTCAGTGGGAGGATTAGTGCCCCGTCACTGGGGTCAGTGGGAGGATTAGTGCCCCGTCACTGGGGACAGTGGGAGGATTAGTGCCCCGTCACTGGGGTCAGTGGGAGGATTAGTGCCCCGTCACTGGGGACAGTGGGAGGATTAGTGCCCCGTCACTGGGGACAGTGGGAGGATTAGTGCCCCGTCACTGGGGTCAGTGGGAGGATTAGTGCCCCGTCACTGGGGTCAGTGGGAGGATTAGTGCCCCGTCACTGGGGTCAGTGGGAGGATTAGTGCCCCGTCACTGGGGTCAGTGGGAGGATTAGTGCCCCGTCACTGGGGTCAGTGGGAGGATTAGTGCCCCGTCACTGGGGTCAGTGGGAGGATTAGTGCCCCGTCACTGGGGTCAGTGGGAGGATTAGTGCCCCGTCACTGGGGTCAGTGGGAGGATTAGTGCCCCGTCACTGGGGTCAGTGGGAGGATTAGTGCCCCGTCACTGGGGTCAGTGGGAGGATTAGTGCCCCGTCACTGGGGTCAGTGGGAGGATTAGTGCCCCGTCACTGGGGTCAGTGGGAGGATTAGTGCCCCGTCACTGGGGTCAGTGGGAGGATTAGTGCCCCGTCACTGGGGTCAGTGGGAGGATTAGTGCCCCGTCACTGGGGTCAGTGGGAGGATTAGTGCCCCGTCACTGGGGTCAGTGGGAGGATTAGTGCCCCGTCACTGGTGTCAGTGGGAGGATTAGTGCCCCGTCACTGGTGTCAGTGGGAGGATTAGTGCCCCGTCACTGGTGTCAGGGGAAGGATTAGTGCCCCGTCACTGGTGTCAGGGGAAGGATTAGTGCCCCGTCACTGGTGTCAGGGGAAGGATTAGTGCCCCGTCACTGGTGTCAGGGGAAGGATTAGTGCCCCGTCACTGGTGTCAGGGGAAGGATTAGTGCCCCGTCACTGGTGTCAGGGGAAGGATTAGTGCCCCGTCACTGGTGTCAGGGGAAGGATTAGTGCCCCGTCACTGGTGTCAGGGGAAGGATTAGTGCCCCGTCACTGGTGTCAGGGGAAGGATTAGTGCCCCGTCACTGGTGTCAGGGGAAGGATTAGTGCCCCGTCACTGGTGTCAGGGGAAGGATTAGTGCCCCGTCACTGGTGTCAGTGGGAGGATTAGTGCCCCGTCACTGGTGTCAGTGGGAGGATTAGTGCCCCGTCACTGGTGTCAGTGGGAGGATTAGTGCCCCGTCACTGGTGTCAGTGGGAGGATTAGTGCCCCGTCACTGGTGTCAGTGGGAGGATTAGTGCCCCGTCACTGGTGTCAGTGGGAGGATTAGTGCCCCGTCACTGGTGTCAGTGGGAGGATTAGTGCCCCGTCACTGGTGTCAGTGGGAGGATTAGTGCCCCGTCACTGGTGTCAGTGGGAGGATTAGTGCCCCGTCACTGGGGTCAGTGGGAGGATTAGTGCCCCGTCACTGGGGTCAGTGGGAGGATTAGTGCCCCGTCACTGGGGTCAGTGGGAGGATTAGTGCCCCGTCACTGGGGTCAGTGGGAGGATTAGTGCCCCGTCACTGGGGTCAGTGGGAGGATTAGTGCCCCGTCACTGGGGTCAGTGGGAGGATTAGTGCCCCGTCACTGGGGTCAGTGGGAGGATTAGTGCCCCGTCACTGGGGTCAGTGGGAGGATTAGTGCCCCGTCACTGGGGTCAGTGGGAGGATTAGTGCCCCGTCACTGGGGTCAGTGGGAGGATTAGTGCCCCGTCACTGGGGTCAGTGGGAGGATTAGTGCCCCGTCACTGGGGTCAGTGGGAGGATTAGTGCCCCGTCACTGGGGTCAGTGGGAGGATTAGTGCCCCGTCACTGGGGTCAGTGGGAGGATTAGTGCCCCGTCACTGGGGTCAGTGGGAGGATTAGTGCCCCGTCACTGGGGTCAGTGGGAGGATTAGTGCCCCGTCACTGGGGTCAGTGGGAGGATTAGTGCCCCGTCACTGGGGTCAGTGGGAGGATTAGTGCCCCGTCACTGGGGTCAGTGGGAGGATTAGTGCCCCGTCACTGGGGTCAGTGGGAGGATTAGTGCCCCGTCACTGGGGTCAGTGGGAGGATTAGTGCCCCGTCACTGGGGTCAGTGGGAGGATTAGTGCCCCGTCACTGAGGTCAGTGGGAGGATTAGTGCCCCGTCACTGGGGTCAGTGGGAGGATTAGTGCCCCGTCACTGGGGTCAGTGGGAGGATTAGTGCCCCGTCACTGGGGTCAGTGGGAGGATTAGTGCCCCGTCACTGGGGTCAGTGGGAGGATTAGTGCCCCGTCACTGGGGTCAGTGGGAGGATTAGTGCCCCGTCACTGGGGTCAGTGGGAGGATTAGTGCCCCGTCACTGGGGTCAGTGGGAGGATTAGTGCCCCGTCACTGGGGTCAGTGGGAGGATTAGTGCCCCGTCACTGGGGTCAGTGGGAGGATTAGTGCCCCGTCACTGGGGTCAGTGGGAGGATTAGTGCCCCGTCACTGGGGTCAGTGGGAGGATTAGTGCCCCGTCACTGGGGTCAGTGGGAGGATTAGTGCCCCGTCACTGGGGTCAGTGGGAGGATTAGTGCCCCGTCACTGGGGTCAGTGGGAGGATTAGTGCCCCGTCACTGGGGTCAGTGGGAGGATTAGTGCCCCGTCACTGGGGTCAGTGGGAGGATTAGTGCCCCGTCACTGGGGTCAGTGGGAGGATTAGTGCCCCGTCACTGGTGTCAGTGGGAGGATTAGTGCCCCGTCACTGGTGTCAGGGGAAGGATTAGTGCCCCGTCACTGGTGTCAGGGGAAGGATTAGTGCCCCGTCACTGGTGTCAGGGGAAGGATTAGTGCCCCGTCACTGGTGTCAGGGGAAGGATTAGTGCCCCGTCACTGGAAGGATTAGTGCCCCGTCACTGGTGTCAGTGGGAGGATTAGTGCCCCGTCACTGGTGTCAGTGGGAGGATTAGTGCCCCGTCACTGGTGTCAGTGGGAGGATTAGTGCCCCGTCACTGGTGTCAGTGGGAGGGTTAGTGCCCCGTCACTGGTGTCAGTGGGAGGATTAGTGCCCCATCACTGGTGTCAGTGGGAGGATTAGTGCCCCGTCGGTGTGAGTGAGGAGTATGGTACACCTAGAAATAATGAGCATTTAACCCTTGCAGGGGACTCCACTTTAGGGGTCTGCATGTAAACGTGTTAAGCAATATAGTAAAGGCAAATGTACTAAAAGGGAATTCACAATATGACCATTACCAGGATACAGTAGGTTTAGGGATAGTGGTCCTTTATGGGAAGAAAACTGAAAACCACTGATACTGAATATCTTTTATGACTTCACTCACAGGAAGCTCATATTCTCACTGCACAGTGACTGGTCAGCACATTCGCTCCTTTATATGGGATATGACGAATCACTGCCGTGTCCTCAGCCAACTTTAATCACCTAACCTGAACCTGAATAAAAGGCCACACACTGCAAAAGGAAACCATGCTGGAGGCAAAACCTTTCCAAAGCACACAGATCAATAGGCATATCCTCCCATTACACCCATATCACTACAACGATAACTGGTCTAAGGGATCATCACCAGCAGCTATGTGTGTGTGTTTAACCCTACATGTGTCACTGCAAGGCCATGTCACGGGAGATACAAATATTTGAAATATACAGATCCATTTTCCCACACTTTGTTTGCCAGACAAATTAGTCCTGATTATTTCCACTTCATGATAGAGCTAAACACTGGCCCTACGCCATATGACGGCTAACACGCTATCTATCAGAGCTTCTGGCATCCCATCTCCTTCGCTATGATCAGCTACACAGGAAGTGCCAACCACCCACACTTCTAATAACAAAGCAGTACCGCCTAAGATCCTTTCACAACCACTTTCCGATCAGGTGCTCCTGTCAGTTTTTCAGGCATTCTTGAACCACTTGTGCAGTGTGGCAGGCCTGGCACATTATCCTGCTGAAAGAGGCCACTGCCATCAGGGAATACCGTATCCATGAAGGTGTGTACATGGTCAGCAGCAGGTAGGTGGTACATTTAAGTAACAACCACATGATTGGCAGGACCCAAGATTTCCCAGCAGAACATTGCCCTAAACATCACACTGCCTCTGATGGCTTGCCTTCTTCTCATAGTGCATCCTGGTGCCAACTCTTCCTCAGGTAAGTGATGTACCAGGTCATGCATATGATGTAAAAGAAAACATGATTTATCAGACCAGGTCACCTTCTTCCATTGCTCCGTGGATGGTTCAGTTCTGATGCTCACATGCCTATTGTAGGCGCATTCGGCTATGGACATGGGTCAGAATGGGCACCCCGTGACTTGCCTGCAGCAATGCAGCCCCATGCACAACAAATTTCAAGACAACATGTTCATTTGATGCCCAATATACTTTACCCACTTTTAGAAGCCGTTATTTCCTGTCAATGGTCAAAATGTTATGACTGATCAGTGTATATTTCTATTAAAAGAGAAGAAAAGCCAAAGCTTTTTTGGCTGTACTTCTATGGATCACAGGAATGCAGTTTGTTCTGCACTCCTGTAATCTGTTTTGGTTTTAGCCTGATGTCGGCTGACATCACAAAGCCTGTCCAGGAACTGAAAAGAGCATATCAGCGAGCCGCTGAGAGCCTGAGCCAGCCACCCCCTCCACAGCCCAGTGCTCCAGAGAACGCTGGAGGGGCAGAGCAGAGAGCCGGTAACTGACAGTCACCGTTGTTCTCTCAAAAGAGCCATCTCGTCAAAATCTACAATTACGTCACTTCCAGTGACTCTCCAGCAGCAGTAATTGAAGATTTTGACGACTTGGCTGTTTTTGCAGAACACTAGCAGTGTATACACTACAGTACACAATATAATGAGCGGACATTGTTAGTACGTCTGCTAGTAACCAGCAACATGGCCGCCTCCAAGGCGGAGACAATTTTTTTTACTCCTTAGCCAGTGTTCTGTAAAAACAGCCAAGTCATCAAAATCTGCAATTACTGCTGCTGGAGAGTCTTTTACAGAACACTGGCTCTCTGGCCCCCAAAAGCTGAGAACTGAGCAATCAGCGGTCTTTGATCGCTCAGTTTTCAGTCTCAGAAGCGGCGGTGGACACCTAGGTGAGTATGATTCCCCCCAAACCCATACTTCTCTTTTAAATTACAATATTTTTAGCCCTAATTTTGAAATATGTATAAAACCATAAAACATTACCTTTAAACTCTCGATAAAGTGGAGAAGGGTTACAACCTGTGTTTGGCTTTATATGCTGTCTGTTTCCCTGTTTGACAGTGTCAGAACAGGAATAGAGGAGAAATCTTTATGGGATCAAGGGCAGCTTTTAAAATCTGACAGTAGGTATAAACCTTCCTCACTGTATCTAAAACTAAGAACAATAGCTTTTGCATCTCCAGATTTGTGATTCTGTTCAGCCAGTTTTGTGATGCTAAATATCACTGTATCTAGTATCTATACATAACTGGAGTTCAGATTTAGGTTACCCATAGACTTTAGAGAACAATTGAAAGTTCAGATACAACCAGACCATCCTCAGATTAAAAAAAAAAAACTTCAGAGTGCAGCAAGTTTATGTGAATGGCTGGTTAAGGACTGGAGAACAATATTCAATGACAATTAAATAGATGAGTTGCTCTGGGAAACAAAACAACCCATGCATCTTTCCTTACCTCCAGTGTTATCTATGCCATACATTTCTATGTGAAAAAGACTAAATATTTATCTAGCCAGTAGTCTGAGCGACATCCAGGGTCACAGCCAGACACCCCGTACATTATTGCTGTTCTCTGTACACAGTCCCCCTTCCTTGGGATTGCTCTTCCCAGGCCTGGCACCATGCCACGGCTCAAGCAAGCAGACAAGTTCCCACAGCAGATCTTTTGCTGGTGATCGGACCACATCTGCTTCAATGAGAGATTTCCTGCTGAAGTCACCCCAGCTTCCTGTTTGTTGGGATATGAATCTATGTGCTAATTACAAGTATCATACTCAGGGGACCCCAACAAGTGTCTAAGCAACGGCCAATTCAAATTACCCACAAACAAGTCAGTGAGGATTTAAAAATAAAAATAAAAATTCTGACCAGAATGCAATGAAAGACGCACAGAAAAACGCCAGCACACTGACTTGCGTTTTGAAATGTATTTTGTTTTTGTATGCCTAGCTATGCTCCTCTGCACACTTCAATAGATACATCCTATGGGTCCTCATAGCAGTCAAACGGCAAAACTATTTTTTTTAATGAGTCATATTCTGTTGAGTTTATGCATTCGTGTGCATTGCATTCTAAAGAATTACAGCTTACTGTACTATTTTTTATCACATATTACCTTAACACACATGGTGTGAACCACATCCACTGCAAACCGTTCATTTTTATTGTCTATGCATTTATAACCACAGCCAAACGCTGTGTGAATGGGGCCCTAACTGTGGGCACGAGAGGGAGACAGAGACAGAGAGACAGAGACAGAGAGACAGAGACAGAGAGACAGAGAGACAGAGAGACAGAGAGACAGAGAGACAGAGAGACAGAGAGACAGAGAGACAGAGAGACAGAGAGACAGAGAGACAGAGAGACAGAGAGACAGAGACAGGGAGACAGAGACAGGGAGACAGAGACAGGGAGACAGAGACAGGGAGACAGAGACAGGGAGACGGAGAGAGATATGGTCTTGGTAAAGATAAGACTGGCTCTACATCTTGGGTTGGGTAACATGTCTTAAAACTGTTGCTTTATGCAAGTTACCACAATGCACAGTAATGTGCATTGCTGTGCCACTCTTTCTGAATAGTCACCAACGCATGTACAGTAGATCTAAAACACTTCTGCGTTATAACACTCTGGAGCAATGTATTGCTAAATATCGCCTTATTTTGTGCATTGAAGTGTGCCGAGAGCCTATTCAAAATGAACTTAAAAAAATCATTCCCCTCTGAGTGATATATAAGAAATCCCTGTGTGTTTGTCTGGGTCCATGTTGGAGAGTGAAGCTAATGGGAGTGGTTTCTTAATTATCAACCAGCTGCTGCACCTGCAGGACTCAACAAAAAAAATTGCAGGGCCTGCATCCCTTTAGGCTCGGTTCACACTACAGCGATGCGGGCAACCCTTTGAATCCAGAACAGGTTCCCGCATTGCATAAAACTCGCAGGCAGTTCACACTGCCCTATGCAAACTGTTGGGAGTGTCAATATGCAAACTGTTGGGAGTGTCAATATAATGTTAATGACACCCCCATTTCAGTTTGCATATCGCAGGACGAGCTGTCAATTGGGACAGGAATCCGATCACATGGGTGTGAACACCCATGCATTCAGATTCTGGTGCGGACCAAAAAAAGGGTCCTGTACGAGTCTGGTCCGGATGCGATGCGAATTCAGCCATACAAGCTGTATGGCTGAATTCGCATCACACAGACATTGCATGTTATTGGCACAGTAGTGCGGTGTGAATCACATACAATGTCTGACATCGCAGCAGTGGGAACCGGCCCTTAGATGTGATTTCCTATTGGAAGTATGTTATCAAAAATGACATTTTTGTTGCAGGGGATGCCTGAAATCTGACTTGTATGTTAGTGCAGACTTCTGGGAAAATCAGTGAGCCAATCACACAACCAGGAAATTACATATCTGGGGGGCGTTCTGTACATTTTCTGTGCACAGAACACCTTCAGGTAGCCATATTGTATTGCAATTCACAGACAATTACAGAGCTGCAGATTGAAAAGGAAATGTAATTTTTAATACCATTCAATTTAGAGCTGTACAATTCTGGATGAAATGAGAATCACAATTTTTTTGCTTAGAATAAAGATCACGATTCTCAGCGTAACATCATCTTTCACAATATACAAAAAAATTGGGCTAAGTTTACTGTTTAGTTTTTATTCATTAAAGTGTATTTTTTCCCCAAAAAATGGTTTTGAAAGACCGCTGCGCAAATACAGTGCGACAGAAAAAATATTGCAACAACCGCCATTTTATCCTCTAGGGACTCTGCCAAAATATATATATATATACACACACACACACACACACACACACATACATACATACATACATATATATATATATATACACACACATACATATACATACATACATATATATATATATATGTTTGGGGGTTCTAAGTAATTTTCTAGCAAAAAAATAATGATTTTTACTTGTAAGCAGCAAGTGTCAAAAAAAGTTTAGTCTTTAAGTGGTTAAACTGCCCTCATTTGCAGACTGAAGTTCATTATTTTGTTCTAATCTAAAAGAACCAAGAGATACATTGATTCAGCTGTTTGTTTTGTTTTTTTGACAGCGCTGCACTTATTTAACATGAATTGTGGAAATAACAGATTAAGATTGTGAAGGGGTTGAATCGAGATCACGATATTTTAACGATTAATCGTGCAGCTCTAATTCAATTACAACATGACTTGTGTCGCAATTGTATATGCTAGATTTTTTTATTTTCTTTCAGGAATGTGGCGTTACTCTTTAAGCTGCCTCAATGGACAAAAATATATAGGTAGTGTGCTCACTTTAATGCATGCAAAAGGTGTGAAAGGACCCTGTAAAAGTAGGCTGTATGGGGCCCTGTGATTTCTAACAGCAGCCCTGCTAATCAGCACGTCACACACACATATGTATATATATATATATATATATATATACACACACACACACACACAGTCATTTTTTGTTTATATAAATAGCTTGTAAATAAATATATAAATAATGTTTTCTTATAACAGGGGTCTCCAAACTTTTTTACTTTTAGAAAATGCCCCATTATTGGTTTTAGCAAGAGGAATAATGTTCTATTGTTGGTATCAACGGGAGAAATAGGGCCCCGTCATCGGTATCAGTGGGAAGAAAAGTGCCCCATTATTGGTGTCTTGGTGTCATTTGGAGGAATAGTGCCCCAAGGGCCAGATAAAGGCACGCAAAGGGCCGCGTTTGGCCCCTGGGCCGCAGTTTGGAGACCACTGGCTTAGAACATATAAAAGCTCTGCTTTTTTTACTGCAAGTCTACTAGACAGTCTGTCTGATTGAAAACAGAGAAAATTATCATGGCAGCCAGAGACGATGTCATCTTGCCAGCCTAATATTCTACAAGGGGCAGCTGGGTGATTAAAATTTGTATTGATTCACTGAAATTTTTTTTACACTTTTTCACCCAACATATTGTGGTTTAGTAAAGTTGGCATGCCATGCATATATATTTGAAGAGCTAACTGTGAGGACAGACCTGCTTTAAGGAAAACTAGCTGCCTGTACTGTAAATTTATCATCCGATACATTAAAATACATACTATATGACCTAATACAGCAAATGGTATTTAATCATGGAGTTCACAGATCCTTGCTAGCCGGAGCTGTTCTGCACACATTTATAATGAAGCCCAGAGCAGAGAGTTTTTTTTTCCCCCTTCAAATAAAAAAGCATTTTTAAATGTGAACAGCCAAGAAAAAGTTCCTGAAGCGGTCCAGGCTTGGCACTAAGGCACAACAGTGTTGCTGGCAGAGCGGTCACCGACACCTGCTGCCATCTGGCACTCATTGGAGTCCGCCAAACACCAACAGGGCATACCCCCAGTCTCTGGGGTACTTACTCCACTGAAATGAAACCGGATATAGGAGAGAAATGTTCTCACGGTAACATGCAGAGCCCCGCAGCACCCATTGCATATTTATACATTTCCAAGATATTTGTCACCAGTCTAGTGACCTTGGGGGGACAGAGCCTTCCCTTCTACACGTGCTTCACAGCTGGACAGCAGCAGGGCTCTTCTATTTACATTAAAGTATAACAGGATGTATATTTGCTGTAGGCATCAATATATGAAAAGTATCTTAAAGAGTCTAAGTTACTAGTAACATCATAGTTCCAGTTCTATGACTGGGTACAATGGTCCACACTTTCCGAAAAAGATACGTTTATATGTCAGGCCCTCAGGAGGCCTAAGATGATCAGTGCTTTTGTCTGTGAAGGTTCTCATTCACCCAGGTCATGGTAGTAGTAATGGCCCTTTCAGATGGGTGGTCAGTGGAGGGTGAGGGAGAGGGGTTGGAGAAATAAGCTGTGTGATGCTTTGCTTTACGGCTGTGGCATTAACTCAGGGTGCAGAGTTTGACAAGCGACACTGTTGGTCATAATTGCCCATTGAGTTCAATGGTTTATTACAGGGATTAATCAGGTGGTGTGGAAGTGAAATAATGCCTCCTTACCACCTGACAAAAGCCGTCTCAAAAACGATCAGATAGCAGGTTGTTCTGCGGAGGGCATCACAGGCCACTGGAACTATGAAAGGCCCTTAAGTCTCCTGAAAGTTCAGTCCCTCCTCCTTTCTCCCAGACGCCAGTCCAATTAGAAAGCGAAGTGCGCATTAGGGAACCGGATGTGAAGCCGAAAGTCTTCACTTCTGGGTTCCGATACCAGGAATGGCGGTGGCTGCAACCGAGAGCCGATCCGAAGCTCGACTCGGGTGCCGACATCGCGGGCTCCCTAGACAGGTAAGTGCCCATGTATTAAAAGTCAGCAGCTGCAGTATTTGTAGTTGCTGACTTAAAATTTTTCGTGGGGGGCTGGACCTCCTCTTTAACAATGCTTTGTTAGTACAGCGATCTCCCCTGCCCCCCCCCCACCAGAATACTCCAATCAGCGCCCTCAGCCAAAGGCAGATGGGAAGCCAGTTGGCAGACCTTTCTAGCTCACGCACCTTCTGTCGGACCGGCTGCTGTACACACAGGCCCAATGTTGTCCGGTTCCTATTGAACCGGCCAATGGCTCTCGACAATCGGCCCTTGTATACTAGGCTTTAGGGTGGTGTAAATGCAAAACACAGTCTGCCTAGGAACATCTGCTTCACTCCTGCAGACTGACACCAACCCATCAAGGTATTTTTGCATAACTCCTTCTGAGAGCCAGCCAATGCCCAACATTGGGGCTGAGGTCTCTTGAGAGAAGTACTAAGACAAGGTGCTGTAATGTTTTCAAGAAGCTCCCCGCTGGCTCCTCCCACCAGCCATGATCTCCCTGCATTACATAGGGAAACACAGAGACTCATGGGTCTACTAAAAGGTCTCCTCTTTCTCTTTTTTCTAAGGTCTCCCTCTTTCTTCACCACAGCTTCAAAAAACATTTGAAGCACACTGTTCTTTTCTTCACATTGTTCCAAAAAAATGCACCTGAATCTTCCGTTACTGTGCTGTAAATAGTTTGTACTAATAATCAGCACAGGAGGATGTGAGAACTGACACAACATTTTCCAGGGTGTCAGGCATTGAATTGTTTATTGACATCACTTTCACTGCAAGGAAATTAAGTAAAAATATAAACTGTATTTAGTAAACCCGTCACCTCTACATCTTACAACAGCATCCTGATTTTTCCATTAGACTGGAGGAGTTTTTTGTTAAAGCTCCAATTATTTCTCCGACCAACTGAATGAAAGCACCTGAAATCAATAGCAGCTGTTCCATTAAAGTGAATGAGTGCACAAACACACAGTCACTGCTATTCTAGCTGACAATGAATAGTAGAAGTCTGATCATGCCATGACAAGTTCCTATGCGCCTACAGAAACGTGCCTCCAGGGTGACTATATATATGTCTGGTTCCTCCACACACAAACATAATAGGCAAACAGCCGAATGACAAATCCCTAACTAGCAGTGAAAACTGCTCCACAATAACAATGTATACAGGTCCTTCTCAAAAAATTAGCATATTGTGATAAAGTTCATTATTTTCTGTAATGTACTGATAAACATTAGACTTTCATATATTTTAGATTCATTACACACAACTGAAGTAGTTCAAGCCTTTTCTTGTTTTAATATTGATGATTTTGGCATACAGCTCATGAAAACCCAAAAATCCTATCTCAAAAAATTAGCATATTTCATCCGACCAATAAAAGAAAAGTGTTTTTAATACAAAAAAAGTCAACCTTCAAATAATTATGTTCAGTTATGCACTCAATACTTGGTCGGGAATCCTTTTGCAGAAATGACTGCTTCAATGCGGCGTGGCATGGAGGCAACCAGCCTGTGGCACTGCTGAGGTGTTATGGAGGCCCAGGATGCTTCGATAGCGGCCTTAAGCTCATCCAGAGTGTTGGGTCTTGCGTCTCTCAACTTTCTCTTCCCAATATCCCACAGATTCTCTATGGGGTTCAGGTCAGGAGAGTTGGCAGGCCAATTGAGCACAGTAATACCATGGTCAGTAAACCATTTACCAGTGGTTTTGGCACTGTGAGCAGGTGCCAGGTCGTGCTGAAAAATGAAATCTTCATCTCCATAAAGCTTTTCAGCAGATGGAAGCCTGAAGTGCTCCAAAATCTCCTGATAGCTAGCTGCATTGAGCCTGCCCTTGATAAAACACAGTGGACCAACACCAGCAGCTGACATGGCACCCCAGACCATCACTGACTGTGGGTACTTGACACTGGACTTCAGGCATTTTGGCATTTCCCTCTCCCCCAGTCTTCCTCCAGACTCTGGCACCTTGATTTCCGAATGACATGCAAAATTAGCTTTCATCCGAAAAAAGTACTTTGGACCACTGAGCAACAGTCCAGTGCTGCTTCTCTGTAGCCCAGGTCAGGCGCTTCTGCCGCTGGTTCTGGTTCAAAAGTGGCTTGACCTGGGGAATGCGGCACCTGTAGCCCATTTCCTGCACACGCCTGTTCACAGTGGCTCTGGATGTTTCTACTCCAGACTCAGTCCACTGCTTCCGCAGGTCCTCCAAGGTCTGGAATCGGTCCTTCTCCACAATCTTCTTCAGGGTCCGGTCACCTCTTCTCATTGTGCAGCGTTTTCTGCCACACTTTTTCCTTCCCACAGACTTCCCACTGAGGTGCCTTGATACAGCACTCTGGGAACAGCCTATTCGTTCAGAAATTTCTTTCTGTGTCTTACCCTCTTGCTTGAGGGTGTCAATGATGGCCTTCTGGACAGCAGTCAGGTCGGCAGTCTTACCCATGATTGCGGTTTTGAGTAATGAACCAGGCTGGGAGTTTTTAAAAGCCTCAGGAATCTTTTGCAGGTGTTTAGAGTTAATTAGTTGATTCAGATGATTAGGTTAATAGCTCGTTTAGAGAACCTTTTCATGATATGCTAATTTTTTGAGATAGGAATTTTGGGTTGTCATGAGCTGTATGCCAAAATCATCAATATTAAAACAAGAAAAGGCTTGAACTACTTCAAGTTGTGTTTAACGAATCTAAAATATATGAAAGTCTAATGTTTATCAGTACATTACAGAAAATAATGAACTTTATCACAATATGCAAATTTTTTGAGAAGGACCTGTATATTCAATTTCACAGTAGTTGTTTCTAACAGATCATATATGCAAACTACTTCACTACCACATTGTTTTTTTTTATTAAATTAAACTGGACACAAAAAGTGAAAAACAGATTGTTATATGGAATATCCAAAAGTATTAGGCCTCATTCACATGGGTGCCGCTTACACCCATTGTCTATGAAAAGGCCATGTCTTTAAAGTAGGGTTGCCACTTTTTCTTCAAGCCAAACTTGAACACTTTAGCGGCGGACAGTAAATTTGTTTTGTTTTAGTATACACTATAGGATTGTAACAGACCTGGGACACCTTTAGGCACTCCAAAGACAATAGTAATGCAGCGCACATAGTGCCCCCTCACCCTCCTGTCAAGCACTGTTCCGAGCCACATTCCTGTTTGAATAATGTGTCCGGGTTTCAACAGGAGGGAGGGGCCAGGAGCTTCAGTCAGGGACCCGAGAGGAGGAGGATCCGGGCTGCCCTGTGCAAAACCATTAAACGGAGCAGGTATATATAATAGGTTTCTTATTTTAATAGAAAAAAAAATAAACAAGACTTTACAATAATCGGTGTCCAACCTGCGGCCCGCCTTTGGGAGTCATGCTTGCAACGGTTAGCCTTGCAATGCCTCATGGGACTTTCCTTGTAATGCTGGCTCTTGGAAAGAGTTATGCAAATGTAGCAGGATGTCCATATGTAAGAAGGAATCCGGCTCCCTCCGGTGGTATAAGTGTTACAATGCAACTAATGCACTTTGGGACAGATATCAGCTAGGAGAAAAGACTTTGTTGCTTTTAGTAAAAGACAGACTACATTACCCAGGGTGCATTGCAACACCGCAAAGCATTCTGGGCAGACTACTTAAACCAGGGGAGGGGCCAGCGTCTCTCTCTCTCTGGATCCAGCTCTCAATCAAGCAGGAAGTTGGCATGGAGGCCTGCTTCCTAAGGATTAGGCCAGAAGCCTGGGCCTAAATTACGGGAGTGCCTGAGTGATTTCCAGCAGAGGATCGTCCACAGCGTCCTGTGATTGCCCAGCAGAGACCGGAGTCGTCCATCACCATATGCTGTTAGTGACGGAGTCCGGAGACTGCAGCTGAAGCAGAAGCGTGGAGATCGAGTGACCGGGACAAGCCAGAGGAGACTATCTGAAAGTCGGGCCTGTTTGGTGAGAAGGGCACCTGCCCAGAATTGACTACTACCTTAGAGGAAAGTGATTTAGTTAGTGCCAGCCACACTTCACCTATCACGCCACAGCTTGCGGCCTAGTGTATCTCACTGGAGACTATGTGATCAGAGATTGGTGCATCCGTCATTAGTGGGTGGCAGGCACACGAGTACTCAGGTATATTGCGGATAATTACAGCATCTTGTTGAAACCCTGTGGATTACAATTTAACTTGTGCACCGACGGTGGCTGGCGAAGACTTCATTGGAGAAAGGAACTTTGAGTGGGACGCAGATAGGCCTTGCTTACCTATTATAGGGAATGAACACGTGCAAGGTATTGCAACAAAGGGGGAGCTCGCGAGCAACCAGTTAGCCGTGAAGAGACACATATAGATACATGTACATATATATAGCTGATGTTATTTCCTGTTATTACCTAATCTCAGTGATACCTATCCTTATTGGTTTATTGACTCTGCAATGCGCATGCAGAGTCAACTGTGTGTATTAATGTGATTCTTTACCCTTCCCTTTTATACTGAGTAAAGGTACCTTTGATTAAGCATATAACTTGTGTGAAGTATCTCTGTCACTTAGAAGGACTAGTGACCAGCAAAGGTAATAACATTTACAGGTTATTGTGTGATGTATGCAGGATTGTGTCTCCTAATACTCAATAGGTCTCACACTCCTTATTCATATCAGTTGTGCTAAGGGAAGGTTTGAGCCACTTCCAGGGGTTGATAGGCAGGACGTAGACCCAAATCAAACAAACAGCAGCTCCTACGGGGTTGTGCTACACAAAAATTTATTCATGGGCCCTGTAGTGGGGCTTCCAGTTGCTTCCTGTATTATCCAGGATGTCATATCACAATACCCTTTAACCTGTATTTCTACTCCAAAAAAGGCTCCATGAAGCACAATGATGGAGAAATAGCCGTGAATGGGATGAGGTGGGACTCTATGGCATCATACAACAGATGTACTTACCAGTGGGGTTTGACCAATGAAAATGCATTATAACACATCACTGTTAATTTTAATGTGTGTTACAATGTACTATGCTTTGCATGTCAATACTATTAATAACATGTGACAATAGATGCGATTGGGTATCAATGCGTTCTCACATGAGCGGTAATGAATATTGACACAAGTCTTGATGCATTGCATTGACTTCCATGAAAAATGATCAGGTATGGATCTAGCCTTAGGCTGACCATACATGGATCGTTTACCCTCTTAGCACCTCCCGGCCCTTTAGGAGGTTCATGACGCCGGGATGCGGGGCACAGTTTAAGATCACGTGACCACTGTGATTGGTTGTCCCATTGCGATCGGGAGCTTTCATTTAGGCGACAGTAACTGTGCTGGCAACGCACGAGCTCTCTCAGCACAGGTGTATAAAACAGCAATTCACGCAAATACGCGGCCCCTCTGCGCCAAGAACCAGGCACGGAGAGGCCGCATATTTGTGTATGGCCAGCGCCAAGGGATTAAAAAAAAAATATATATGAAAAATGGATTACCTCCTCCACACAAGTCAGGTGGTAAAGGAATCCCCCCCACTGTGCCAATGTATTCTGACAGCAGAGACTCCTTCACTGTCAGAATACACAGAGCAGTGCTACAGCTGATTTGCGGAAGGCATCAACTGAATGAAAGTTTTCCAACAGTCCCATTCGACTGAAGATCATTAGATCCACTTCTCTCAAGCGAATTTCAATCCCTCTATGGCCAGGTTTAACCTAACAAAACACAAGTAAACACTTCATAACATCTGAAAAAGATTAATTATTATTTGACGGAAAGAATGATCAGCCATAACTTTATGACCACCCTTTTAATATTGAGTAGGGCCCCTTTTAGCTGCCAAACAGCCATGATTTGTATTTTACAGTAATATTAGGTATCATTTTTATTTACGCATCCTTTATTTATAAACAGCTTATATTTTATACCAAAATTCCCCTACTTTCTAAGGTCCATTTATAAAAAATAAATAAATAAATTACTGTACAAATGTGACAAACACACGCCCAGCTGTAATTTCCCCATGTTTTGTCTAGTTTGATTACCTCCTATGATAACGCCATCAAGTGGCCATAACGCAGTATTTTCCAGATTGAGATTTTTCCGTAAAAAGACTGCAATATGGCCACTAGATGGTGCTTACGACCAAAAGAAAATAATCATAGACAAAATACAGCAATTTTTTGTTACAGCTGTGAAAATTGCTCGTCACGTCTGTACAGCAATTTTTTGTTAGAATTAGACCCATATTTGTTTGTGCCGATACCTTTTATCAAAAATACTTGCAGAAAAAGGTCCACTTTAACAAATATCTTCAATTTTTTCAGTCATCAGCTATTATATTTGTAACTCAAAATGATGATGGCCTTTCAGCTTAAAGTATTTTCAAAACAAAGACACCATCAGGGCGTTGAATCAGTAATGTAGCAATGATTTTGCTACATTACTTAAATTAAATTAGACAGTTTGCAGTAAACAGTTTAGGCAAAGGAAGTGGATACATTCAGCCTGCCCATACACGGTTCGAATTGTCTATGACCGGCCTAAGGGATAACTCTGTATTCATGCCCACAGGTGTCAAATCTCTATTTCTATCAGCCCATCCCATGTATTTTTTAAAGGGGTTGTAAAGTCAGAAGGTTTTTTATCTAAATGCATTCTATGCATTTAGATAAAAAGCCTTCTGTGTGCAGCAACCCCCCTCAGGCCCCCTAATACTTACCTGAACCCCCTCTCTGTCCAGCGATGTCCACGAGTGTCTCGGCCATCCGAGACTCTCCCTCAGGAGAGAGAGGGCGCAGGGCCCAGCTGAGCGGCAGCTCTGTCTGAATGGACACAGGGAGCGGTGACTGGGATTGGGTGCCCCCAAAGCAAGCTGCTTGCTGTGGGGGCACTGGACAGGAGGGAGGGGCCAGGAGCACAGAAGAGGGACCCGAGAAGAGGAGGATCCGAGCTGCTCTTTAAAAATCCACTGCACAGAGGAGGCAAGTATAACACGTTTGGTATTTTTATATAAAAAAAAAAAACAAGACTTTAAAAAGGGAGGGTCAGGGGTTACAAAAACCTAAAGTGATTGTAGATTGTAAGCTCTAACGTACCCATACCTCCGATTCCTCTTGTATCGCATTGTATTGTAACTGTACTCTCCCCCTTTTATATTGTAAAGCTCCATGCAAACTGTTGGCACTATATAAATCCTGTATAATAATAAATCGGGGGCGCGCATACAAATGGTACGCCAGCCTAGTATATATATACCATTCACCTTTATGATGAACATAGAACGTGATGCAGCAAAGTATAGGGATGCAGACTATCCTACGTACACACGACACGGGGTCCACTAAACTACATTACTCTTTCGTCCATGGACCGACACAGCTTCTCTATTGACAAAGTGGGTATTATCCGTTAATTAGGAGTGACTAGGCAGAAAAACTTGTAAAAAGTGTTGCATCACACCTTCTACAGTACCGCCCAGGGGGCGGACCCTCTGGGTATACCCTCTCAGTCTGCACATCGCAGATCAGTTTTTTTCTGTCTAGCAAGGAGTAGGACATGGCTCCCTTCGGGCTCATTGGTCCGGGGAAAAAAGATATATATATATTTTTATTTATTTTTTGCTACATTTGTTGTTTCCTGCGATCTTCGATCAACTGCCGACTGGGTGACAGGCTGGATCCTCGATCCTTGTAGTCTCCCCAGTTTCGGCCATCGAGCGTGTGCCGACCCTAGCTACGCGCTGGGTTTTCCACGACATGCCCGTCGCTCCACGGGTGGCCGGTGAGCCTACACTCCAGGGCCTGCATCGGACCGCTCAGCTTCGGCTGACCTTACGGCCGAGTCGCAGCAGCCTGGCCGGTGAGCTTACGCTCCAAGGCTTGCATCGGACCGCTCAGCTTCGGCTGACCTTACGGCCGAGTCGCAGCAGCCTGTCCGGTGAGCGTCATGCTCCAGGGCATACATATGATCGTCCCTTCTGGGTCCAATCACAGCATGCCTGGCCAACAGTCACCTTCCGTGCGCGGACGATGATCTGTTTGGAATGTCTTCCAGCAGAATACATGCAGGATAAGTAAGTAAAACTCCCCTGCCTCGGCTGGGTGATTTAGCTGGACATTCCTGGAGAGATCAAGTAAGTGGTTGTGGCCCCTTTCTTCCCTCTCTCCCTGCCTTTCCCTCCTCCCTGGGCTTCTAGCTAAAGGTTGCTGGGTGCTGGGGGTCACCTAGGGGGTCCCACTGGAGCGGGGCTGGCTGTAACTAACATTTAAAAGAAATGTCATTTTTGCTTACCTGTGTTTCTGTGTCTCCATGCTGTCGGCGGCCATTTTGAGGTGGTCCATGCCAAGTTTGGCCTCTTGTAACTGCCTGGCGGCCATCTTCCTGTAGTTCGGCCACACCCACTGGCCCCTATCAGGTGATCGGCGGCCATGTTTGTCCACCCTGTATGCAGATATTGCCGTTCGGCGGCCATCTTTTTTGTGGGCTATGGCTGCCTGACCTCTATCTTCTGTCGGCGGCCATTTTCTTAGAGCCCACATTATCTTCCATACAGACGGTTTTGGCAACCATTTTGCGAGAGCCTCCGGCCTCTAGGGTGCATTACACTGGCGCGAAAATTCACACAGGAAGTGCTGATAAAAGAAGCAGACTGACACAGCAGCAAGGGGACAGCATCATAGGCGCAGCATAGCAGTACCTATCCAGGGTGGTGAGTCCTCTGGGTAACCCAGCATCTCTGCAGCGCAGGAGGGTGGCCTATTGATATCTTGCCTGGAGCCCTGTGAGTGTCAGCGTGTGGTCAGCATGGCATCTGAGCCAGATGTCTTCTCCCCTGAAACACCAGATTTAGCAGCTGGTGTCCCTGAGGTGTCTATGGACGCTATGTCGGCAATCCTAGAGGCGTTTGCTGCCAGGGTGGAAGCAGCACACGGGAATACAGGGGGTAATAAACGCCCCCGTCCCCTGCAATCTTCTGGGGATATTTCTGATGCAGAACCAGGTCCAGCTACGGCTCATGGCCCAGATTCTGATGCATCAGAGACTGCAGACCGTGACCGATCGGACAGTGAGGAGGACTCCAAGTCCAGGTCAGTACGCGAGACGGCTTTGGTATCTGACCTTATTACTGCAGTGCGGGATACGCTAAAGTTGGAAAGGACTGAAGAAGTAGCAGATACTCCAGTCCCCTTTGGGTTTCGTAAACCTGCCCGCACTGCTAAGGTGTTCCCTTGTGTGTCTTATTTTGACAAACTCTTATACAAGGAATGGGAGAACCCACTGAGGGTCTTTACAGCCCCAAAGAGGTTTGCAGTACGGTACCCCTTTGAGGAGAGTTTTCTGAAGATATGGACCTCTCCCCCTATAGTGGACCCTTCGGTGTCCAGACTTAATAGAGCCACCACTATTCCAGTAGAAAGGGCTCCTGTTTTCAAGGACCCTGTGGATAAGAAGGCTGAAGCACTCGCTCGCTACCTATACTCAGTGGTAGGCTCAGCAGTACGCCCGGCATTGGCGGGGGCCCTAGTGTCTCAGACACTTACTGAATGGGCAAAATTGCTACTCCAGGGGTTAAAGGAGCGAGATGCTCCTCCTAATGAGATAACTTTGGCCGACCAGTTGGTCCAGGGCCTTAAGTTTGTCTGCGAGTCAGACATGGATACTATTCCCCTGCTGTCAAGAGCTTCGGTTTATGCAGTAGCAATACGCCGCCTGATCTGGCTAAAGGGCTGGTCTGCGGACCAGACTTCCAAGAAAGCCCTATTGGATCTGCCTTTTAAGGGCGACAGACTTTTTGGGGCTTCTCTGGATGACATCATCAAGGATGCTACAGGAGGTAAAAGCACTTTGCTTCCCCAAACTAGCAAGGGTAGGGGACCACGCCAAGGGCAAGGGCCCTCCTTTACTGCACGTAAGCGTTTTTTTCGCCCTCTTAAGGCGACAGGGAAAAGACCCCAGGCCGATAAAGCGCCTGCCCAAGGACAAAAGCGTCCTTGGTCCCGCAGACCCAACAAGCCTGTGGACAAATCTGCGTCCATATGAAGGTCCGCCCCCACCCAGCTCTCGGGTGGGGGGACGTCTTCGCAAATTCGCGACTCAGTGGACTGCTCTAGTCTCCGACAGGTGGGTTTGCGAAGTAATCTCCTCAGGCTACAAGATAGAATTTCTCTTGTCCACCAGACAGATTCATCACCTCCAATCTCCAGCTACTACCGACCCGTCGGGAGGCCCTGTATGGGGCGGTCCAGGGTCTACTGGAACGCGGGGTAGTTATTCCAGTTCCAGAACAGGAACGGGGTCAGGGTTTTTACTCAAATCTGTTCATTGTGCCAAAGAAGGAGGGGGTTCGTCCAATCTTGGATCTCAGAGCCCTCAATTGCTTTGTGAAGGTACAAAGATTTCGGATGGAGTCGGTTCGATCCGTAGTCACGGCTCTCCATCCGGGGGACTTTCTGGCCTCCTTGGACATCAAGGACGCATACCTGCATGTCCCCATATACTCCAGACACCAGAGGTTTCTGCGATTTGCTATCGGGAAGAACCACTACCAGTTTGTGGCCCTCCCGTTTGGCCTTGCCTCAGCACCCAGGACGTTCACCAAGGTGCTCGCTCCGATTCTGGCACTTCTAAGACAGCGGGGTATCGCTATCACAGGTTACTTGGACGACCTTCTGCTGAAGGGCCCTTCAAGCTCAGAATTAGAGGTAAGCGTGTCCATTACCTGTCAGACTCTTCGAGACTGTGGTTGGATACTAAACACGCAAAATCAGTATTGGTGCCCACTTAACGCCTAGTGTACCTGGGGTTGATTCTGGATTCCTCAGAGGCAAAGGTATTCCTCCCTGTGGAGAAGTTGCAGACCCTCCGGGCTGCAGTACGGCAGCTGACTTCCAGGAATTGGTCGTCACTCCGTTTTTGCATGCGAGTGTTGGGCCTCATGGTAGCCTCCTTCGAGGCGGTCCCATATGCTCAATACCACACTCGAGTGTTACAGAGGGAAGTTCTGTCCAGATGGAACAGATGCCCTTCATCTCTGGATTATCAAATCCGAGTGAGCCACCTAGTCAGGAGATCCCTGGTATGGTGGCTGACAGCACCGGCTCTAATGGCCGGGAAGTCATTTCTTCCGGTTTACTGGATAGTGATCACGACGGACGCCAGCCTTACAGGTTGGGGGGGAGTCTGGGGTGTCCAGTCGGCGCAAGGTCGCTGGACCCCAGAGGAAGCCCTCCTGCCGATCAATGTCCTGGAGATCCGGGCGATCAAGCTGTGCCTCTTCAAATGGTCTCAGAGACTGCAAGGGCGTCCAGTCAGGATCCAGTCAGACAACGCCACAGCAGTGGCATATGTCAATCATCAAGGAGGAACAAGAAGCTCAGCTGCAGCATCGGAGATCGCTCGCATCCTGAAGTGGGCAGAGAGGAGCGTACCGGCACTGTCGGCCGTGTACATTCCGGGTGTGGAAAACTGGCAGGCGGACTACCTGAGCCGCCAGATGCTGGACCAGGGAGAATGGTCCTTACACCCGGAGGTGTTCCAACTCCTCTGCCAAAGATGGGGCACACCAGACGTAGATCTTCTGGCTTCCCGACTCAATCGGAAGGTATTGAGGTTTGTGGCCCGGTCAAGAGACCCATGGGCAGACGCAACGGACGCGTTGGTAGCATCGTGGGGCCAGTATCGGCTAATCTATGCCTTCCCTCCCTTAAGGCTTCTTCCTCTTCTGCTCCGCAGAGTGGAGGCAGAGGGAATTCCAATGATCCTAATCGCTCCAGATTGGCCTCAGCGTCCTTGGTACGCCGATCTAGTACGTCTGGTAGCAGACGTCCCCTGGCGCCTACCACTACGGAAGGACCTGCTGTCGCAAGGTCCCATATTCCATCCTGCTTTACAGTCATTGGCTTTAACGGCATGGCTGTTGAGAACCAGGTACTGAGAGACCGGGGCCTGTCAGACTCAGTAATTTCTACTATGAGAAGTGCTCGGAAACCGTCCTCTAGGAAGGTCTATCACCGCACTTGGAGGGCCTACATCTCCATGTGTGAGGAAATGAAATGGCATCCGCGTACCTATTTGGTTTCCAGAATCCTGCTGTTTTTACAGCATGGGGTAGACCAAAGGCTTGCCCTAAGTACGATTAAGGGACAGATATCTGCCCTGGCTGTCTTTTTTCAGCGACCCCTGGCGACTCACTCTCTCGTGAGTACATTTGTGCAGGGGGTTCGACATGTGGCCCCTCCGGTCCGCCCCCCGTTACCTCCGTGGGACTTGAACCTGGTCCTCTCGGTGCTTCAGAAGGCACCGTTTGAGAATATTAGAGATATTCCCCTGTTGACACTTTCTCAGAAGGTGGTCTTTTTGGTGGCTGTTACGTCAGTTAGACGAGTCTCTGAGCTGGCAGCCTTGTCCTGCAAGGCTCCCTATTTGATTTTCCACAAGGATAAGGTGGTGCTGCGGCCGCAGCCTTCCTTTCTTCCGAAGGTCGTTTCGGCTTTTCATCTCAACGAAGACATTGTACTTCCATCCTTGTGTCCTCAGCCGTCGAATCCTAAGGAGTCGGCGTTGCATTCCTTGGACGTTGTCCGAGCTTTGAGAGTATACATATCTGCTACTTCCCTGTTCCGGAAGTCAGACTCACTGTTTGTTTCGGTGGCTGGTCCCAAGAAGGGCCAAGCAGTCTCATCGGCCACCATCTCTAGGTGGATCCGACAGATAGTAATCCAGGCTTACGCCTTAAAGGGTCAGGCGCCCCCCTTTCCTGTCACGGCGCATTCGACCAGGGCAATAGGTGCCTCTTGGGCTTTCCGACATCAAGCGTCTGTTTCCCAACTATGTAAAGCGGCGACTTGGTCGTCCGCTCACACTTTCACAAAATTCTACAAAGTTGATGTAGGTGCATCTTCGGATGCCTCTTTCGGCCGCAAGGTTTTGCAGGCGGCTGTTTAGAGTTGCAACTCCTCCGTTGGAGGAGTGCTGTTTTGTGTTTTGGGGTGAAGTTTGTTTTTATGCTGTTACCACCCCTCGTTTTTTCTCTGACACTGCTTTGGGACGTCCCACTTTGTCAATAGAGAAGCTGTGTCGGTCCATGGACGAAAGAGTAAATAGGATTTTTTACTCACCGTAAAATCCTTTTCTCTGAGTCCATGGACCGACACAGCACCCACCCCTCCTTTTAAGTTTGTACTGCTTTTTGACGAACTGATCTGCGATGTGCAGACTGAGAGGGTATACCCAGAGGGTCCGCCCCCTGGGCGGTACTGTAGAAGGTGTGATGCAACACTTTTTACAAGTTTTTCTGCCTAGTCACTCCTAATTAACGGATAATACCCACTTTGTCAATAGAGAAGCTGTGTCGGTCCATGGACTCAGAGAAAAGGATTTTACGGTGAGTAAAAAATCCTATTTTTAACACCTACCTACTCTGTGTATTATATACCGTGTTCACAGAGAAACTAATACACATCTCCTCACCTTTCAGATATCAGGTCAGAGCCCTTGTGGACCATCCTGATAGCTGTGTGCTTCTTAGGTCAGGTTGCACAATCTCAGGAATAATCGTTGGTCATCTTTTTGTTACCAATCATTACACCAATGAAAAAAATGAAGGGCCCAACTTGCATGTCTGCATTTTCCAGCACATTTGTGGGTGCTCTGAGCCGCATTATAATGTGTTAGGAGTACTTTTTACTTGCAGTTCAGTATACATCTCCAGATGCAGTTTTCCAGTAGAAGACTACTTTCTATGTGTGTTTTTTTTTGACACACCAGTTGACATGTGGCAGCATTCATCCCTACAGATATACAATAAAGTCCCCACACTTAATAGCATTGATAAGAACTGTACCATAAAATATTTTGGTACAGGTCTTGCTGTGCAGTTTTAGATATGGAAAAACCTGTGGAATGTGCAAGGGTGGTGGTGGCACAAAGGAAAAGTATTTACTGTTAAGCAGAGGGAAGAAGGGTCCCTTTCACACTTCAGAGCTACGTTGTGTAGCATGTCAATACAACTTACTCTTTCGATGGCCTGCTAACATAACACAACACAGCCAAACATGGACACGCACCGTTCTCTCCAACACAGCACACAACACACATGTCCTTAGTTGTAGTGTGCTGCAGTGTGAATGCACACCCCTGGGGGGCACTGTACTCTGACAGCAGGACTCAGTGCTGTCAGATTACACTTATGGCTCCTTTCACATCTGTCCGTTTCATCTATTGACGGATGAAAAACTGACAGCAATGCATTCCTATGGGTGAATGGATGTTAAACAAACCTCAGTTTTCAGTCGTTTTTTGGCCGCTTCTGTTCAGGTCTGTTGTTATTACTGTAAACCGAACGAGTCTGCATTTTTATTTCATTTAAAAAAAAACTAAGTGGATGAAAAACAGTTGAAAAACTGATGTAGATGGAATCGTTTTTTTCTTAGCAAAAGGGTGACTGAACGGATGACACCCATGTGAAAGGGGCCCATTAGTGCCTGCAGCCACTGATCAACAAAACATTTCATGGGCCACACACTGAAATTAGTCCAATCCCTGCTGAATCTTCCAAATTTCGATCCATCTATGGCCAGCTTAAGACAGGCCACACATTGTTTCAAATCTCGGCCAGTTCAGCAGGAACCAGCCAAGATTTGAAATGTGTATGGGCAGGCTGAAAGTACCAAGTTGATTGATCGATCAAGTTGGGTACAACCAGCATGCCAGGTTTTAACTGTGTTTATCGCTAGTGGCTGCTGTAGCCGCTAGCAATAATCATTGGCCTGGCAGGAGTGATTCCCGCATTAACACGGTCGGTGTTGCTGGGGAATCAAGCAAATTTCCTACCTGCAGTTGTAGGAAAAAATTTGCTCAGTGTATGGCCGGCCTTATGCCGCGTACACACGATCATTATTCACGGCGGTTAAAAAACCGCCATGAATAATGACAGGAAAAACGAGGGAACCGCTTGGTTCCCTACACACGGTCGTTTTTCCCGTCATTTTTTCTCTTGACGAGAAAAACGACCGTCTGTGGGCTCCGTGGCAGTGTCTCCCTATGGGAAAACTGCCGCGGAAAAAAATGCTGGAAAAAACGATGAGAAAATTTAGAACATGTTCTAATTTTTCTCGTCGTTTTTTATGCCGTTTTTCTCAACGAGAAAAACGACATAAAGCCCACAGACGATCGTTTTTCTCGGCGAAAAAAAAAATGCCGTTTTCTCGTCGAGAAAAGCGGTCGTGTGTACGCGGCATTACATGTTAGCAGGCATGGTCTGTGGCTAGCTCAGTTATCAGGAAAGACCAGGCATAACAATTTCATGCAAGAAAAAAAACTTTGTAACCTTCAAGCACATAACAACATTGGAATAATACAGAAAAATCCTGAATGAGGGGGATAGACAAGCAAATCTTGGTATTTTGAGTCATTTGGGGGAATTCATTTGACACTTGGATCCAGTTTAGAGTTGTTTTCCAGTGCTTTGTTTTGCCTCAGTGATACAGACATGCTATTGCACCAATTGTCCAGGAATTATGTACTTAGCAGTTAATGATTAGCAGCAGGCAGGCTACTAATTGAAGGGACAAAGGGATAACAAGGCCTTCTGCTATCAAACCAGTGCTTTTATTTGCTTAAGTCAGTTTGTTTCTGTTTGTGTCTGGTATGATCTCTTCTAGTATTATATTTGCTATTTTATTATGGATATTTTGTTTGTTATCAACATATTGCATTTTTGTACACTTATCTAAATTTTTCCAATCAAGTCACTGCACAGGGTTTAAAAAACAAACACAATATGTCATCTCGATGGGCATTATTGAATGTTTCTGTTGATCCAGTTCTGAGATTTACAGTTTTACCACACAGCATAGTCCTGTTTGGAAGAAGAGTGGCCCTGATTTTTCTCTATAGCAGTTTCACTTTCACTTACAGGTGCCTTCTGACTTCACTCACTGGACAGTAAAAAGAAAAGCAGAACAACAAATAAGCTCATCTCTCTTCTCTTTCCATACTCAGGTACTTACACCGCTTGCATAAAAAAAAAAAAAGATGTATTAATAACAAAGCTGCATTATCCTATGCCTTTTTTTATCTGCCTGGAGTTCAGCTTTAAGCAATTAGTTACCTGCAACAACAGATAGCAAACATGCTATATCTAACCTTTTACAAGCTCACTTTATAGTTTATAAATGTGTCAAAAGTAGAAATTCAAAATGGCTAGTTTGAGTGCCACCATCAGGAAAGGAAATGGCTCGATTCCCCCATCAACACAGTCAGTGTTGATAGGAGAATCCCTCTTGCGCAGCAAGATCCCTTTAACACTGAGTTTTTCAAACTCTTAGTTGTTAAAAAAAAGCACCTGAAAAGCTCCCAACGAATGCATGAAAAGCGCAGCAAAAGCGCTCAGCGTTTTATGGGCAGTTTAGAAGTGCCTCAGTGTGAAAGGGCTCCTATTGTGTTCTCCACCTGGGGGTTGTGGGGAGCAGTCCCTGTCAGAAGAACACGATGATTACTGCTAGCTGCTATAGCCACTGGCAATAGTTGCATGCTAAAAATCCAACATGCTGGTTGTACCCAAGTTGATTGATGGATGGACTTGGTTGTAACGCTCTATCTTTGATATAAACACTACAATTCCCTACATTTGGAACAAATAACAATGCTGATCCCTTTAAGAGAAGAGGGGACTGCAGAAGCCACCAGATTGATAAACCCAAACTGACAGTAGGAGCAGATGTCACTTTTTAACACACACCAGCTGCTCAATCTCCAGACACTACAAAACAATGGTGACAACACCACTACACTGCGCGTTCCCAGGTATACACAATGTCTGCTAAAACGTCCAATCTGGATGCCTCATACACACAGCGCTAGGCAAACTCCCATGCTGGCCATAGACCATTTGTCACAGCACAATCCAACCAATGAAAGGTTTCCAATAAACTCAAGTGGCCTCGTCACAAACCTTGGCACCACAATCTATGAATTACTGAATAAGCAGAGTAATACTCAAACTTAGACTTCGGTTAAAAAAAAAAAAAAAAGTCAGGTTCGATCAGCAGAGGAAAGTAATGAAGTGGATAAAACTTCACCCGCTTATAAACGTGGATCTGCTGCTCTGACCCGTGGTTGTCACTGAAGGTATCCTCTGCTTATGCTATGTTGCCTTGTGCTTAATTTGAGTTGCATGGGTTTATTTTTTAACAGGTCCACATTAGGAGCCAGTTCACATATGTGCAGGCCGGTTTCAGTTTGATCTGTAAAAGGAGTCCGGTGTGGTTTTGATCAGCAGTTCAGGTGAGAATTGTTAAAGTGTATGACACCCTAAAATCGCACCTGAAGCGCACTGAAAAACGTACAGGGCTTTTTTTAAGATCATACTGCGGCCGGCCCGCACATATGTGAACCAGCTCCATAGAAAGCCAGTTTGGTTCACATGTCATGTGAATCGGATGCAGTTCAAAACACATCCAATACGCATATATGTGAACCGGGGCTGAGTATCTAAACCCAAAACTGTAGCATACATTTATATTTATGTGCTACGGTAATACTGGCATGTTGATGTGAAATATTGTGCATTACATTGGGGCTGTCTATTCATTTAGATAGGCTGCCCAGCACAATGCATGCAATATTGGTAATCCTGCATATAACATACCGTATATACTCGAGTATAAGCCGACCCAAATATAAGCCGAGGCCATGTTTTCAGGGGGGGGGGGCGCTTCAGCAGCGGCGATACACAGTCGCATTTTACCCTTTCTTCGACCACTAGCGGGGGTTAAAAGTGCCCCCCACGTTAAAATGTAAAAACACCCCACTGTGCCCCCTGCATCTTTAAATATCTCTTTGTCACTGCTGTGTACCCCCTCTCCACAACTGCACCTTTACATTACACAGTACCCCACAGCTCTGGACCCCTTTACATTACACAGCACCCTGCATCACTGGACCCCTTTACATTACACAGCACCCTGCATCACTGACCCTCTTTACATTATACAGCACTCTGCATCACTGACCCTCTTTACACTACACAGCACCCTGCACCTCTGCACCCCTTTACATTACACAGCACCCTGCATCACTGACCCTCTTTACATTATACAGCACTCTGCATCACTGACCCTCTTTACATTACACAGCACCCTGCACCCCTTTACATTACACAGCACCCTGCATCACTGACCCTCTTTACATTATACAGCACTCTGCATCACTGACCCTCTTTACATTACACAGCACCCTGCACCTCTGCACCCCTTTACATTACACAGCACCCTGCATCACTGGACCCCTTTACATTACACAGCACTCTGCATCACTGACCCTATTTACGTTACACAGCACCCTGCACCCCTTAACATTACACAGCACCCTGCACCCCTTTACATTACACAGCACCCTGCATCACTGGACCCCTTTACATTACACAGCACTCTGCATCACTGACCCTCTTTACATTACACAGCACCTTGCACCTCTGCACCCCTTTACATTACACAGCACCCTGCATCACTGACCCTCTTTACATTATACAGCACTCTGCATCACTGACCCTCTTTACATTACACAGCACCCTGCACCCCTTTACATTACACAGCACCCTGCATCACTGACCCTCTTTACATTATACAGCACTCTGCATCACTGACCCTCTTTACATTACACAGCACCCTGCACCTCTGCACCCCTTTACATTACACAGCACCCTGCATCACTGGACCCCTTTACATTACACAGCACTCTGCATCACTGACCCTATTTACGTTACACAGCACCCTGCACCCCTTAACATTACACAGCACCCTGCACCCCTTTACATTACACAGCACCCTGCATCACTGGACCCCTTTACATTACACAGCACTCTGCATCACTGACCCTCTTTACATTACACAGCACCTTGCACCTCTGCACCCCTTTACATTACACAGCACCCTGCATCACTGGACCCTTTTACATTACACAGCACCCTGCATCACTGCACCCCTTTACATTAAACAGCAGCACCCTGCATCTCTGAACACAACACACACTACACTCTGACCACTACACTACACACTGACTACTGACCACTACACTGCACACTGACCATATGTATGACGTGTCCTATGACGTCATGTCTCTGCAGTCACACACACACACACACGTGTTGTAGGACATCTCTTCCTCCCTCCATACCGCACACACAGCCTGGCTCTCCTTCCTCCTCACCTTCAGCAGGTCCAGCGGGGCTGGAAGTGGGTGTAAGGGCGGCGGAGGGTGTAGAACACTGCCAATTTCGCCAACACCTTCTTGATTCCAGGGGGGGGGGGCAAACGACCCCCCTTGCCCTATGGAGTGGACACCCATGGCCGAGGCACCTAATTTTACCACAAAAAACTGGGAAAACGTATTGACTAGAGTACAAGCCTAGGGTGTCCATCTGCATGCCTCACTGTGCCTTACTGTGCCCATGCCTCACTGTGCCCAATCTCCCTACCTGATCTCCTGCGCTGTGTGACTAGACTGACATTTAACATGGGAGTCTATAGAAGGGGTGCCCGGTTTTGAAAAGTCGGTGCTTGCTGGCCGTAGGTCCCCTAGACAACAAACTTTGCACACTTGTAGAGGAAGAGTGGGGCTACATGTGTGCCAAGTTTGGAGTCCAGAACTTTGTGCGCCTGATCCTACGGCTGGCTGGGATCAGGCGCACAAAGATGAACACAGACTCGAGTATAAGCAGAGGGGGGCATTTTCATCACAAAAACTAACTTGGCTTATACTCAAGTATATACGGTACTTCCTGTCCCTAGGTGGCTATACTCACTCCTCCACTGTATCTATTGAGGAAGCCATGGTCGCAACACAGGCTGGACTTCAAACTCATCTGCATTGTTCATCGCCATTACATGGGTGGTGAAGGGATTTGCAGTTTACGGCTCTTTTTAGTTCACTTCATAGAATGTGACAAGGACACTGCATTTCTGGTAGGATCAACAGGTATTTTCTGTACTTGCTAAAAATGTTCTTAGCATGAAAAATGATGTATGTGCTGGTAATCTGCAATAGATTAATATTTTGTTGTTGGGATTAGTTACATACTTTTAGCAACAATTGGCGTGAAAGAACTGTTGTCCACATAAACCAGATTATTTATTTGCACCATACGGATTACGGACCATCTGCATAATGCAAGAGGGTTGGCTTTGCTAAAACCGGAAAGTGCAAAATCTGGTGCAGTTGTGTATGGTAGCCAATCAGCTTCTAACTTCAGCTTGTTCAATTAAGCTTTGACAAAAACAACCTGAAAGCCGATTGGTTTCTATGCAGAGCTGCACCAGATTTTGCACGCTCCAGTTTTAGTAAATCAACTCCACTGTCTGCTCATGTATAGTCATCTGTTGAGAGTTACAAAAATAACTCAAAACCGGAATTTGTTTTTTTTTAGTACTGAGCTAAATGTACAATCACCTATAGGTATGAACAGCTGACACTAGACAATAGTAAAGAAAATGGGGAAAAACTGACAGCTCAGCTGTCCTTCTACATCTGTTGCCTGAGGCGATCCAGAGAGGGGAAGATCCTGAACAGAGGCTTGGAGCTCAAGAAAAACACGCACAAAACCAACGTGATCTGAACACAAGGCCATGACATGGAACTAGTGCTGCAAGTGGGTGGCCCTAAAGGACAGGAATCCCCAAGAGAATGAATCTATTACTGTCTAATAGGAAGTATATTAGAAGAGAGTTCAGACTCTACATTTATGCCACTTAACATGCATGTCATTGTGCCAGTTTCTGCAGACATTATCGAACGGATCCCACCTGTCTTGCCATGCATGTCCTACACCATACTGGCACTCCTCCATTGTTAGTTACGCAGTCTGTTACCCACATAAGCCAATTCATTAGTGGAAAATGACACATTTTATCCACACAAAGGGGGCGGCTGGACAGATCACACTGAGCTGTCACATTCTTCCGGCTGCACAGCATCAAATGGCTCGAGTACAAATTTTCCAACAACCCACTGGGATCAAACACGGCACAGAGAGAACAGAAATACTAATTATAGTAAGCAAATTTAGAAAGAATCCAGCCAGTTCGAACCATTCGGCATGGAACCCAACTCTGTTAGTGGAGGTCACAGCGGTAGGATTCCCAGCTTTTCATTGTGCGCATTGAGGTCTAACGCAGACATCTCCGAAACACAAAGCCCAAAGTACTTCAATATTGCAAGTGAAAGAAAACCACTTACAAGAAAATTATACCCTTCAGCATTACCTTGGTTAAAGACTATGAATGGTAGGGGCTTGACAATACAAAGAAAGTGATAAAGGTAAAGAGATATATAGAAGAACTAGCTGCAAAAGAAAGGGAAAATTATATATCTGTACATATGGAAAATGTTTCCATGAGATAAATATATATATATATATATATATATATATATATATATATATATTTATTTATTATGCAAATTGTTAGCTGTACTAGCACTCAATCTAAAACACTACCTTGAGGCTCCACAGTCCACACAGACATAGCAATATAGCACTGAGCATATGGTGGGCTTCCAAAGAAGAATAGTAGTAAAGAATGTAGTTTTATTATGCGGATGTTCTGGTGAGCCACAGTCCGTCTTTCTCAAGGTGACACTTAGGAGTAATAAAACACTAGACTACTACGATTCTCCTTTGGAAGTCCTAAGCTTGTTTTAGTATCCTAGGAAAAAAAAATTAAAAATCCAAAATCCTTTTAATGAATAGGAAAGGTTTTATTTGTTTCAGTTTAACCTGCATTGTGTGAAACCATCTTTTCACATAGGTAGTTAGACACTCAATTGCATGTGGTCTTTAAAATTGCAGGCTCAGCTGGACGGAGTTCCAAAAGACTAGGTAATTGGCAACAAAAAGGATGCGTAAGCTGGCTTGACCCATAGAATCAATGCTGAGCTATAACTTAGAAGCGGGATGCAGGTAGACTGTCTCTCCTTATCTAATTAATGCTCAACCCAGGGGGGGGGGGGGAAGGGTTAAATGCTCATTTATAGCCAGGGTGCACTTACTTTATTCCTTGCTCCCCCAGGCTCGTTGCTATAAGACTGACCCAGCAGACTCAACTCTAAGGATTGTCTTAGATAATGCTATTTTCTTTCCAACTACTAGGGGTTGAAAAAAACGAAATTGCTCAATTCCACCATCAACACGGTCAGTGGTGTCCACCGTCGGCAGTGGTCGCATGAAAAAAACAGACAGGCTGGTTGTACTGAAGTTGTAAGGGCTATATGCAGAGCACCGGTATATGTGGAACATCCATCCAGCATCACTGGTAAGTATGCAACGATGGAACCTCAAGCCCAAAAGTCTGGTTCCTTAAAAAAAAAAACATTTATTGAGAAAGAAAAAAAATGTAATAAAACAAATCAAATGCAGGGCAGTTAATAAACCATGGTCACGACTCACAAACAGCCTCCACATAAACCGGCATCTCAGCATATGGGTGTGATAAAGATGGCAATTAACTTTCATATACCAATCCTTGTGGTCATGTGAGGGGAAGGGAAGGAGAACCGCCGAACACACCTGGAAGGGAAAAGCCACTCTGGGCCATCACTGTAGATGAAAGGGAACCCACCATAAAGATACCCACTCGGTGTATCCCAAAAAGACTGGAGATTATGTCACCAAGAGAGCGGTGGACCGAAAGTGATGGCTGAGCTGCCCCGGCAAATGTAACAGGAGGGAGAAAAGACTAAAAAACGCTTTTCGATATCCAATAACGCGTTTTGAAGCAACCAGCTTCTTCGTCACATTTTTGTACTGAAGCCAATTGAGCGATCAACTTCAGTACAACCAGCCTGCCCACCGATAGATTGAACTCAGGTGGTTCCTGGTGAACCATCCAAATTTTGATCCATCTATTGCCGGCTTAAGGCTCTCTGGCAGTCACAGGCACTCTATTGTCACCAAGTACAATGCAGGAGTACAATGCAGGGCCTATTGCCCTGCACTGTGAGGATGCAGAAGGCCCATCCACAAGCCAAAAGCATCAGGAGTAGAGTTAAGCATTGGCTGCCAGGGAGCAAGGATTAAGGTAAGTAACAGTCCTTTTTACTGGTACACTAGGCATCATAAACAAGCATTTAAAAGAGAAGTATGGGTTTCCAGGTTATTTGCTATTCATACTTAGCTCGGTGGATGGAGCTCCAGCTGTCCCCCGCCATCTGTGCACTGAGAACTGAGCCACCGAACATTGCCGCTGGCTCGATTCTCACAGATCCCCGAGAGGAAAGAGGCTGACTGTTAGTCAGCCTCTTTCCTCTCTGCTTCTCCACGCTCATTGGAGCGCTGAGCCGTGGAGGGGCGGGGAGAGACTGTCCCAGCGGCTCGCTGAGACGCCGAGACTGCCATCAATCAGGGCAACTGGCGGATCACGACTTTCTAAGTCGTGATGACGCGCTGCCTCGACTGATGGCAGTGACGTCAGCGGAGAGCGGGCTTCAGACCGCTCTCCGCTGAAAACGGGTCACAGGAGTGCAAAACGACTTGCACTCCTGTGACCCAGAGGAGAAGCCCAGCCGAAAAAGCTCAGGCTAGACTTCTCCTTTAAAGTGATTGTAAAGTCTTGTTTAAAAAAAAAAAAAAACATAAAAAAACCAAACATGTTATACTTGCCTCCTCTGTGCAGTTGGTTTTGCACAGAGCAGCCCTGATCCTCCTGTTCCCTCCCTCCTATCGAGTGCCCCCACAGTCAGCAGCTTCATTTGGGGGCACTGGAGCTGAGTCAACGTTCTGTGTGTCCATTCGGACATGGAGCCCCGACACGGCCAGCCCCCTCTCTCCCTTGATTGGCTGAATGACTTTGATTGACAGCCCTGGGAGCCAATGGTGCCGCTGCTGTATCTCAGCCAATCAGGAGGAGTGTCCCAGGCGGCTTAGACATTCGTGGACATCGCTGGAGAGAGATGGGGTGTTTCATCAGATTGGGCGACCTTTTAGATTTTGTAACGGAAGTGACGTTCTGTCACATCCATCTTGGTACACCCCGCAGTCGGCCGCAGTAAGGATACAGTGAGAAGGTGGCAAGCGGACAATCTTTTTACACCCACAAAGACTTGCATGTCACACTTATTTTTTACCAGTAAACTGAGCTTATATGGTGAAATACAGTATTTTGAAATCCGTCAGACTGTTTTGATGTTGAATTTTCAAAGCAGCGGTGTTCTGTCAGATTAGCAAACCTGTGACATCAGCAGGCTTGCCGCTGCTTTTAAAATCCAACATCAAAACAGTCAGACGGATTTAAAAATACTGGATTTCATTATATAAGCTCAGTTTACTGTTAAAAATATTTTTTGCACAGACATACGTTCAACATCGTCACATTTCATCCATTCACATATTATGAAAATCCTTCACTCATTCATGCTCTGGAACCCCAAGTGTCCACCCCGGTTCTGTGCGGCCATATACCACTTCAGCTCCCGGGGGAGACAAATCGCTCTGGCTCGTACCATTTCATTGCTTCTTATGTGAGTACCCAGGGTCGGCAAAAAAAATCTGTTTTGCTTGCTCCTTTTACAATTCTACCTTCATACTAGTTTAATTGTATTCTATTTATAGATATTCCCCTGCATCCGCCCCTGTGGAAGTGTGTGTGACACACGAAACGCGTCAGGCATTGAGGATGCAACTATATGTCCATATTTAGGAATTCTTTCAGATTCATCTTTGACCTCCTACTGTACTCATATATAAATTCCCTTGAATAATTGCAAGGTGCCGCTATAGTGATGTGTTTGTATACATTCCATTCTACATTTCATGTTATGAAGTTAACATATGTTATCATGACGATGATTTTCTTTGACATTCATGACTGGAATATGTGTATTATATACCAATGTAATCAACCATTTTCACTCACTTTACTAGCTTTTATATCTGCTATGTATATAATCAGCCATGTGAATAAATGCTTTTAAACCTTCACTGGTCAATGTCCTCATTTAAAGTCCCAAACTCCCCAATTTGTCTACTGTTAAAAATAAGTGTGAAATGCAAGACTTCAGTGAGTGAAAAAAAGATGTCCGCTTGCCGCCTTCTGACCGTAGGCTAAGTGCGGGGTGTACCAAGATGGCTGTGATGGAACGTCACTTCCGTTAAAAAAAAAAAATGACGAAACAAAAAAAATTACTTTCTGCTATAAAACATATCCAATAAAAAAATAAAAAATAAATGTATTTTCTTCATAAATTTAGGCCAATATGTATTCCTCTACATGTTTTTGGTAAAAAAAAATACCAATAAAACGTATATCGATTGGTTTACGCGAACGTTACAGCGTCTACTAGGACCGAAACAACTAATCGATTAATCAACAACTAATCGATTATGAAACTAATTGATTACCATTTTCATAATCGATTAAATCGGCCAGTAACATAACAGGGCTAAAAAAAAAAATGGCCTTTTATAGTACAAAAAGAGCAAATAGCTACTGTAAATATTACTTTCACTGTCACACAGTAAAAAATGAACCCCTTACAGTAGCGATTATTTGCTCTTTTTGTACTAATTTTCGTTTTTTTAACCCCATTATGTTACTAAACATCTAAGGCCTGGGTCACACCTCTGTGTTTTTTGGTCCTTTTTGCAGAAACACACTACAGTGCATTTACATGGTTTCTTATGGGACACATTCACATCCATAATTTTTTCAGCTGCCGCGTATTTGGAAAGGGCAAAGACTTTAACGTAAAACGGTGCTATTTTGGTTCAATATACTTCAATTGCGAAGCTGCAGAAAAGCGTGTAATGCGTTTTTGCGGCAATTTGTGTTTTTTAATCTGCCCAACAACAAATTGGCCAAAAAAAATGTAAAAATGCAAATCGCAGCTAAATTACATTCTTTTTTTTTTTTTTTTTAAAAGGTTATTAACCGATTAATCAATTAATCAAAACAATAAATCGGCCAACTAATCGATTATGAAAATAATCGTTAGTTGCAGCCCTAGCGTCTACAAATTATGGTATATATACTGGATTTTTTTTATATACTAGTAACGGCGGCTGTAAGCGACTTATAGTGGGACTGCAAAATCGCGGCAGACAATCACATGTATATCACGTATCACGCAGGATCACGTGTATATATATATATATATATATATATATATATATATATGTGTGTGTGTGTGTGTGTGTGTGATCCTGCGCACAGCTGCCGCCCTGTAGCAGTAAAACTGCTATAGGGTGGTCAGCAAGTAGTTAATTAATCAAAGTGCAAACCTTTGTCAAGTTTTTTTTAATTGCTTCTGTACCCCTGCTGGAATACAGCAATACTAGTCATATGACCATACAGTGTTTGTCCTGGTGACAACTGCCAAAAGGGATGGGAAACAAAGGGTGAGTGGAAATCTTCCAATAAGGACATTTATTCCGGTGAAAATTGTGTTAGTATTTCTCTTCACTTTGGAGAGAAAAGAGGAGGTTTGGGACTTTAAATGAGTACCAACAAATGAGTAAAAAAGTATTAATGCATTTATTACATAAAAGTTCATGACATTGAATATATGTACACAAAACACATTAAGTAAACTGGCTCCCTGGTAAATAGAAAGGCACATAAAAATGGCCAATGACATAAAAACATGTTGCGTCATATCGTAGAGTGGTAAATAGTTAAAACATTATGTAATGAATACAAAAACCATAAAATGGAATGAAACTCTGGCCAAGCAGTGTACTGCTCGTATTTACTGCACTCCATTTCTGCTACTTCAGTACAAGACAATTTCCCATAGCCATTACTGGCACAGTACTCACCATCAACATGATGACCTCTGCTCTTCTGTGGATAGTCCTACGTGTGGCTGGTGTTCTTATGACTCTCTATACCTCAGCTCCCGGGACAGACAATCACAGCGACCCCTCCATGCTAGGATCGCATAGGTTGAACCTGTTATCATATACATGCTCAGCATCTGCTCCTGATGAGTTGGATATAACTCCACGAAACGCGTCGAGCTTTATAGGATGCAGCCTTTACTTCCATTCATGGTTTCAACTACATCATGTCCCAAGTTCCATTCATTTCATGTTTTTTGTAATCATTACATCATGTTTTACCTATTTACCACTCTACGATATGATGCAACATGTTTTATGTCATTGGCCATTGTTCTGTGCCTGTTTACCAGGGAGCCAGTTTACTCAATGTGTTTTGTGTACATATTTTCAATGTCATGAACTTCATGTAATAAATGCATTAATACTTTTTTTACTCATTTGTTGGTATTTGCCTCATTTCAAGTCCCAAACCTCCTCTTTTCTTCAAAAAAATAGGGATGGAGGTGCATTTCCATGTGCACCTCATTTAAAGTCCCAATATACGCCCTCACTTTGGAGAGATATCTTCTTACTCCGGTTTGGGTTTCTATAACAGTAAGTTTATAGAATGCTCCCCAATTAGACACACAGTTAAAAGAAAAAAAAAATACAGGTTTTTACCATTCCCTGCTCTGTAAGTGTTGGCTATACATACACTTTGAAGGTTTTAGAAGCTACCTTTGAGCAAAAGTCCTGACCTCAAGCTAGCCATACATGGGTAAAATTTCATTAGAACTAGAGGTCGACCGATATATCGGTCGGCCGATATATCGGCCGATTTTTGGCATTTTTTCCATTAATCGGCTTTGGCCGATATTCTGAGAACAGAAGCCGATATTAAAAAAAAAAAAAAAACTTCAGCGCGGCTTGGAAATGACATCTCTCATAGAAGTCAATACAAGTTGCCTGAAGTTTCCCGTGCAGTGACTCATCTTTGGGCAGCCTGCCAAGTGAGAGAGAAAAGTTACAAATGTTTCTTCTTATTAATGAACTGAACTTGTGAGTAGAAGTTCTCAGTTTAACCATTTAAAGGCTAAATCTTTTCTGACACTTGTAGCTTACAAGTAAAAATCCTGTCTTTTCTGCTAGAAAATCACTTGGAACCCCCAAACATTATATATTTTTTTTTTGCAGAGACCCTAGGGAATAAAATGGCGGTTGTTGCAATATTTTATGTCACACGGTATTTGCGCAGCGGTCTTTCAAACGCAATTCTTTGGGAAAAAAATACACTTTAATGAATGTTAAATAAAACTAAACTTTTTTTTTCGTCAAAGTTTTGATTACCTGTTTTTGTGCCTGCTTCCTGATTCCCTTACCGAAGATGGCGGCGGCAGCACCCGAGAGCCGAGAAAGAGATCGGCTTCGGGTGCCGACATCGCGGGCGCCCAGGACAAGTAAGTGTCCATATATTAAAAGTCAGCAGCTGCAGTATTTGTAGCTGCTGACTTTTAATATATTTTTTTTTTTGGCGGAACTCAGCTGCTTTCACACTGGAGCGGGCAGGCGTTGGCGGTAAAATGCAGCTAGTTTTAGCTGCGCTTTACCATAATTTTAGCGGCGATATTCGGCTGCTAGCGGGGTGCTTATAACCCAGCTAGCGGCCGATGAAGAGGTTAAATGCGCCCGTGTAGCACCGCTGCAGAAGCGCTTTGCAGGCGCTTCAGCAGCAGTGCCCATTAATTTCAATAGGCAGTAGTGATGGAGGAGCGGTATACACCGCTCCAAAGATGCTGCTTGCAGGACTTTTTTTTAACGTCCTGCCAGCGCACCGCCTCAGTGTGAAAGCACTCAGGCTTTCACACTGAGACTGCAGGGGAGCTGTTTTGCAGCCATTTTTACAGGTGCTATTTTTAGCCCAAAAGTGCCTGAAAAACACCCCAGTGTGAAAGGGGTCCAACTGTTAGTTTTTTTTTTTTCCCCTTCATCGGCCTAACATATCGGCCCAAAAAAATCGGCATCATATATCGGCCATCGGCCACAGCGATTTCTAAATATCGGCATCGGCATCGGCCAGAGAAAAACCCATATCGGTCGACCTCTAATTAGAACGTGATCATTTTCTAAACCCTTTGTTGTTTTCGATTAGTTGTACAACAAAACAATTGAGTACTATCCGTATTCGCACTAACAAACATTTTTAGGACAAGTCCTGGGAAAGCCCGAGACAAAAAAAACCCAGGGACACTGCCCAGGCAGGGTGGATAAAAATCGATGATTTAAAAAATATATATTTTTTTGATTTTTATCAAATGTATTTTATTAAAATGCTTTTGGAGTAAAAAATCTATCTAAAGATAGTTATCTATTTAAGATACATTAATAATTTAGTTTATTCAGCATGAAATGGAGCTTAGTTATGTAGCATGAGGCTATATATTCTGCAATATTTAAATTTTTGGTAAACTCATTAAATGAACCCAAGCTCTGCATGCTGAGATAACATGCACTGGCAATGTTAATGTTTTAATTAAATAAAATAATTTGAGTAGTTCTCCAACTAGGTGTGATTAACCTAAAATTGGTTCGGATATCGCTGTTTTACGAACCTGACAGCTTATTCTAAATAGTTTGTTTGCAAATATTAAAGATTCTATCAGCAAGAATGAGTCCTTACATTCACCCGCTTAAGGACCGAACCTCTTTCTGAGATTTGGTGTTTACAAGTTAAAAACAGTTTGGTTTTTTTTGCTAGAAAATTACTTAGAACCCCCAAACATTATATATATATATATATATATATATATATATATATATATATATATATATTTATTTTTTCTAACACCCTAGAGAATAAAATGTCAGTCGTTGCAATACTTTTTGTCACACTGTATTTGAGCAGCGGTCTTACAAGCGCACTTTTTGGGGGGGGAAAATACACTTTCTTGAATAAAAAAAAAAAAAAAAAAAAAAAAGACAACAGTAAAGTTAGCCCAATTTTTTTTATATTGCAAAAGATAATGTTACACCGAGTAAATTGATACCCAACATGTCATGCTTCAAAATTGCGCTCACTCGTGGAATGGCAACAAACTTTTACCCTTAAAAATTTCCATTAGGCAACGTTTAAAAAATTCTACAGGTTGCATGTTTTGAGTTACAGAGGAGGCTAGAATTATTGCTCTCGTTCTAACGATCGCGGCAATACCTCACATGTGTGGTTTAAACACCGTTTTCATATGCGGGCGCTGCTCACGTATGCGTTTGCTTCTGCAAATCAAAGCTTGGCGGGACGGGGCACATTTAAAAAAAAAAATTTCTCATTTATTTTACCTTTTATTTTTACACCGTTCTTAAAAAAAATATAAAAATGGTGTCACTTTTATTCCTATTACAGGGAATGTAAGCATCACTTGTAATAGAAAAAAAGCATGACAGGACCTCTTTAATATAAGATCTGGGGTCACAAAGACCTCAGATCTCATATTTACAGTAAAATGCAATACAAAAAATTAAATGTCATTTGAAAAAAAAAAAAAAAAAAGTCTCTGCCTGAGCTAAGGGCGGAAGTGTAGTTTTGACGTCCCTTCCGCCCTGCAATGGTATGGAGACGAGTGGGGGCCATCTTCCCCTCCCTCATCTCCATACCACACACGAAAGAGGACCCTCCGCCACTACCGACAACTCCAGTAAGCGGCGGAGGGCACCGGAGTGCGGCGGGAGGGCCCTCTCCCGCCGCTGATAAAAGTGGTCTTGTGACGAATCCGCCGCAGAGACCACTTTTATCTGAAAGCGGACCGCCCGCTGAAGAGAAGGATACCGGGGTTATGGCTCTCTGCTGCCATAACAACGATATCCCTCTTCAAAGTACCACCGTATAAGGACGGCGGCGGTCTGTAAATGGTTAAAGAGCACTTGTAATTTCAGATCCATCATGGCAGCGCCTGTTAGTGGGCATCCACTCACCTGCTGCCACCACGTCCCTCACCTTGTCGTGTCACTGCCGCATCACCAGCCGTCCCATTAAAGTGAATAGGACCGTCGGTGAGTCAACAGCGGATCAGAGGAGGAGCCACTGCGGGACAGAGATGACAGTTGCTCTTTAAAAATTATGATTTAAACTGAATTGATTTAAATCAAGCCTTTTGGCTCCATAGCTCAGGGGTTATTAGAGCACTGGTCTTGTAAATCAAGCCTTTTTACTAGTGATTTAAATTGCGATTTAAATCGACTGGATTTAAATCAAATCCATCCTGTGCCCAGGTAAAGGGAGTTCCACGGCCGGGAGGCCCCTGCCACCTAGCATTGACATAAAAATAAAAAAAGCTTTCTTCTTCAAGCTTGTGGTGATCCTGTCTGGCCGGAGAAAAAACGCAAATACCGACGAGCCCTGGGACCATGCCTGTTTTTATACTAACGTGGATTTGTGTTTCCTGTGCTATGTGGGAGGAACCGCTCTCATGAAGCTACCCATGGAAGATGACTTAGTGCCCGTTCACACTACCGCGACTCGGGATCCGACTTGTGTCGCCCCAAGTCGCGCGACATGAGAAATTACATGTTAGTCAATGAGAGCCGTCTTTATGTACACTACTGAAGTCGCTCCGACTTCAGAAAAGGTTCCTGTACTACTTCAAGGCGACTTCTAGGCGACTTGTACCCATTGATTTCAATGGAAGTCGCCTCCAAAGTCGGATCAATGTCTGAACTGAAGCAACTTTCCAGGAAGTGAAAATAGTTTTCTAAGGCAAACCCCTCCCTCCCACAGAGCTGATTATTCTTTGATTGGCCAGTGGCAAAGTCACCTGTCCTGGAGGCGACTTGAAGTCGCTCCAAGTAGCACTAAAGTCGCGCTCAAGTCATCTCCAAGTTGCCTTGTAAAGTCGCGCTGGAAGTCGTGTTGCCCCAGTGTGAACCGGCACTTAGGAAATTTTAATTGTGCACAAATTGGCAACTGTTTTCAACCATAGGGAGCCAAAAAAATGAACAGAGGAGGATGCAGAATTGTTCTCATTTCTTGTCTGAGAAAGCTACATTCTAGCTGTAATTGTGATGCCCAATCTGGTACAATTGTTCTTCTTGTAATGCTCATGAGCTATAAAAAGTTTCACCTGGAAGTAGAATTTTCATAGTCGCAAACATTCTTTTGGATAAACTACAAATGATATGGGGATGGAATGCAAATAAACTTTTTTGTATAATATATGTTCAATGAACTTTAAGAAGATTCAAGTATAAGGGAATACATAGCACTACAACGGCTATGGAAGATCTCTGGGCATCAGCCATAAAATCCATAATGCTATCACACGCAATGACTGCAACAATAAATAAAGTTGGTTTTACAAACAAATGTTACAAAGCATAGAGTAGCACGAGGGATTGGTGAAATAGAGTCACATGCAGAATTAAAAGATACATTACTTGCAAACATTCTCAAAGTCGCACATTTCGATTCTATACAGTACACTCACTGCCATAGACAACATTTTTAAGAGATTGCTAACAAAATGTGGGAAGTCACTGATGGTGCCACCGTGCGTGTGCTCTCACAAACAATTTCCTGAGATTCCGTAATTCTACCCATGTATGGCTAGCTTTAAAGAAATTCCACCTGAGTCTCATTCCAGATGTTCACAGCTCTTATTCACACCTTATCTTTTGTGGTCAGACTTCTTTACAGAACACTTCAGGGTATTCCTCTGGGCCACTACAGCAAAGCAATGCTCAGCACATCATCAGAATTTTACAAGCAATGTAAAGCCACAAGCAACAGGAGATGTGACATGTCCAAGGTCAAATGGCCTTGCAATCCCCCACTTCAAAGGCTGTGCCTCAAGGCTTCAGTCCCATTCTGGTTTAGCTGCAATCTAAATGGTGAACTTTCCCCTCTCTGAGATTTCTGTTGCATACAAGCAAAATCCAGACCAAACTTTATGATAAGAAGTTCCTGGTTAACTTTCCAAGTACTAGCCTGGCATTCTTATGGATTAGAAGAAATCATCCTCAGGACTAATTAGAGTTAACCCATGTTTAAGCGTGGGTGAGAGGATTCCCCGTCCGGTTCCTCCTCCTCAGAGCTGCCCAGCAAGAAGCAGACGTGAAGCCATTGTGTGTGAGGACCACAGATGGGGCATTAGCCTGATGGAACTGTGATTAAGTTATGAGCTTGCCTCCTCACAGCTGCGCCTGCCATGCAAGCAGTCCAGATTAATAGCTTAGAAGGGGAACAAATGTAATTATGTCGTCTAAGCAGGTTTTATGGGATGGCTAATCAAGACCGAGACTGGAAAATCGGTGACAAAATCACCGCATTAGAAGTGGGTGGTGACAGAAAGAGAACCGCCCCGTCTTTAAAGATGTTGTTTGTCCTGCTATAACACTACTCATAAAAGAACACATATAGAAGAAAACACTGCGCAACTCTGAGCCAAGATGGCTGAAGCATATAGGAATCAAAAATCTCATGAAAACTGTAAAGCCGTGTACACACGATAGGTTTTTCCGATGAAAACAGTCCGATGGATTTTTTTCATCGGACAAACCGATCGTGTATGGGCCCCATCGGTCTTTTTTCCCATCGGTGTCAAAAAATTGGGGCTGTTACTGATTAAAAATTTTGTGTTCGATTAATCTTTTTTTTTTTTTAATCGATTAATCTACTAATTTTGATTAATTATAAACGCACATACAGATCCAACTACTTTTAGCTGATCTCCTTGCAGGCTGATTCCCAGTGCAGCTACCAACCACTGGAAAAATGGATAGCAGGATACAAAAAACACACAAAGGCAGCGCTCGATGGGAATAGCATTAAAACTTTTATAGTCTTCGAGTAGGTAACAAAATAAATATTGCACTGGAGATAAAATCGATGTAGCTACATAAACTGTAAAAATGGTGCGAGGAATACCTAACGGTAGCAAAAGCAGTCATGAAAACATGTAGCTAAGTATGATACTGGTATAAAAATGTGTACAACGATACCACTGATGAATCCAGATGAGGAGGGGTTAACATCAGTCCGTCGGCATGTAGATGTCCCGAGAAGGGAACTATCACAACTCCCAGTGGATGGCTGTAGAATCCCAGGTTGATAGAGGGAAGTGATAGAGGGAAGTGTAACAGCCCTTGCGTGTGGCAGATAGTTAGGTCCCGCCAGCATGCAGATATGAAGGCACAGCAAAGGAGCCCTTCAGATGGACACGGCAAGCCCCGCCGGTGTCCGTGACGTCACCGGATTTCCGACGGAACTCCCTGAAGACCCGGAAGCCGGCGGAGAGGCGAGTACCGATCAAAAGAATTTTGATCGATCAAAAACATTAATCGATTAATCGAGGAATTAATAGTTAAATTTCCACAGCCCTACAAAAAATAGAACATGTTTTAAATTTTTCCGATGGATAAAAAACCGATAGCAAATTCCGATCGTCTATGGGCAAGTCCATCTGTTAAAAAACCCACGCATGCTCAGACTGAATTATGAGACGGGAGCGCTCGTTTTGGTAAAACTAGCGTTCGTAATGGAGATGGCACATTCGTCACGCCGTAACGGACTGAAAAGCACGGAGACTGAAAAGCGTGAATCGGCACTCACCAAACTTTTACTAACACGCGGTAACACGAAATCAGCAAAAGCAGCCCAAAGGGTGGCGCCATTAGATTTGCACTTCCCCTTTATAGTGCTGTCGTACGTGTTGTAAGTCACGTCGTTTTGGTACGGTCGGTTTTTAGACTGATGGTGTGTGGGCAAGACTGATGGAAAACAGTTTAATCGGATTTCCGATGGAAAAATCCATCGGATTAGAATCCATAGGATATCCGATCTCGTGTACAGGGCTTAAAAGAAAGAGAAGAAATGTCTCATGGGTTATTTAATACATGAGCAACAAGCAGTAAGGCCACATGCATGACCTTCACTTTCCAACAAACCAAAAACTAACCCCCCAGTCTAGAAATGTATTAAACCGTGAATTTTGAAAGTTGCTAGCATGGCCACAGAGCTTTCAGTGATCAGCCATGTCTGGTGGAAGTAAGTTCATAAACCTATTGCTATCTGTTCCACCGATTTATACTGGTTCCTCCAGTTTACATAATACAAAATATGTGAACCTCTAAGATCAAAGCAGACACCATAAGGTGCCAAGCCACAACTTTTATGTTACCATCTTTCCCCTCCCTAAAATGTTCTCTGATCAAACCACCTCCAATGTGCCACGGACTTCATGGCTGAGAGCATCCCAAAATGCAGCGGGCAAGCTACTGGTAGACTCCAGCACTTGCAATGTGAAAGGAGGGGGTGGGAAAGAGAGTAGCCAGAGCAAGTCTGTATTTTTTTTTTTTAATCAACAAAAAGGTTTTTATTAATGAGAACACAAGGTATTACATTGTGCATTTGCATCCGTATGACATATATAAAAAATAAAATAAAAAATAAAATAAATAATAACAGGAGTCTCAGTCCTCACATCAACAGAAGAGTGGCGTTGACAGTCATGCCAACACTGCCATCATACATCTTAGACACATTGCACTAAGCCCTGAGTTCTTGGTTACACACGAATGAACAACCCGGCGTTTAATGAATAAAAAGGTGAAAGAAAACTAAATGAAATTAACTTAAAATAAACAATAAAGAAATATTCCATACCACCCAGGGTTTAAATCTATCAATCATGCAAAACTCTCCCAACACATCACTTAATGTTCCGTTCAAACTAAGGTTTCAAAAACAGCACCACAGGCCTGCCTATCCCATCAGCAGCCTATCTAGAGCCAATTGAGGTGGCGCCACCTCTGGGGAGTTCAACCAATGCTGCCATATGTTGGTAAATTTGTTTGGCGATTTCCTATGTTGATATGTGTTTTTAAGGAGTAGCATTGACCATCTGCAGCCACTGCGCCTCCCTTGGGGTGCATGCTGATAGCCAAAAACGGGCAACCAGCTTCCTGGCCAAGTATAGGAGCCTTGTGAGGGCAATGTATACTGTAGGGAGGTACAAGTCCTCGTCTATGCCACCTAGCAAACACATTAGCGGTTCAACCGCAAGCTGAACTTGGTATACACTATTTATTCTTGTAACAACGCTATTCCAGTACCTCACCAGCTTGGGGCAACGCCAGAGCATATGAATTAGATCACCCTGGCATTTGGGACAAATGGGGGAATCACGCCTACCCCATTTATGTAACTGCACAGGAGTGCGGTATACTCTGTGTAGTATAAACAGGTGGGATAGTCTCTGTGCCGCTGATACCGATACCAAGGGGCCCACACCCAGGACCCGACTCCACTGCTCACCATCCATAGGGCCAACATCTCGCTCCCACCCCTCCCTACATGGTAACAAGTCAGGGGCTTGGACGTGTGATAATAGGTGGGTATATATTCTAGAAATGATTCCCTTCTTCTCATGGTCGGAAAATATGGACTCAAGGAACGTGGATTCCTCTAGTTGCAAATTAAAATGTCTACTTTGGTATCTAATGGCAAGTCTGTATTTAAAGAACTATTTAGGCTATGCTTTCTGAACTACATTAAAGAAATGCTGGCTGCTTAGCTGTCTCCAGCTTTGAAGTTACTACCCAAGAAACAAGCATGCACCAAAAGGAGTTCCAAGCAATGACAGAACTTGCACACTTGTTCAGAGTTGGTAATGTTAAAATTCTGAAGCAATCATCAGGTCAGCATGGAAGCCAAGCAACAAGCATTTTCAGAAGGAAAGATCTGGAATAGCAGACGATATGTTCCCATAGTTCAAGCTTTTTTTTTTTGCATAGGAAACTTAGGCCTTCCTGGGGGAACCAAAAGGTGACCTGAAACATAAGACTAGCACCTTGTGATGGATGCTTTTCTCGTTAATTATTTGCAGCAGCAGAGTGTTGTAACGTGTTTGCTATCAACAAAAAGGCAAAGTTTTTGATTCAAGACAATTTATTGGCCACCTCAGGCTTCATGTACACAGGACGTTGTTCAACCTCTCCTGAACGATTTAACTTGACAGCTAGAAACCAGTGCCTAAAAACGGCAGTTTAGCCGCGTTTGCATGCCGCGTTTGCGTCTAGAAGCATTTTTTTTTGTTAAAATGAAAAACGTCTCTAAATGAAATGCTGCTAAACGCGAGTTGCCGCGTTTAGCTGCGTTTGGCGCCTAAACTGCCTCTAAACACATTTTTTTGGGTTAAAAAAAAGCCTCTAAACACAAGTGCCTAGAAACGATTATAAACGAACCAGTTTACATGTACCAATAAGATAACATAGAGGAGAGTACAGGAGCAGTTGAAAAAAAATGCCCAACTGCTCCTAATAGTCAGCTTACCAGCAGCAGTGTACATGAGGCCTTAGGCCCCATGTACACAGGACGCTGTTAAACGCGTGTTCAGAGGCAGTTGGACACTTTTTTCAACTGCCCCTGAACGCATTCAATGTTATCCTATGTGACCATGTACACTGTCTCGTTTATTGCCGTTTTTAGGCAGTTGCGTTTAACCTTGGTTTTTCTGAAAGCAAAAAAATGTGTTGAGACGCCAAAGATTTCCACGTTTCAGACGCCAAACACGGCTAAACGCGGCTGAATGTGGTACCGGTGTTTAGCCGCGTTTTAGTTTATAAGCGTCTTTAAAGGTGACCTATTTTTTTACATAAAAAAATCGAAAAAATGATGGCAAATGATGAAAAACCATTAAAAAAATACGAATTGCTTGCATTGCATTGTGGACAATCCACAACTTGTGGCAGGTGACGTGGTAAATGGACAATTCACAACTTGTAGCAGGTGACGTGGCAAGTGGACAATCCACAACTTGTGGCCAGGTGACGTGGCAAGTGGACAATCCACAATTTGTGGCAGGTGACATGGCCAGGTGACGTGGCAAGTGGACAATCCACAACTTGTGGCAGGTGACGTGGTAAATGGACAATTCACAACTTGTAGCAGGTGACGTGGCAAGTGGACAATCCACAACTTGTGGCCAGGTGACGTGGCAAGTGGACAATCCACAATTTGTGGCAGGTGACATGGCCAGGTGACGTGGCAAGTGGACAATCCACAACTTGTGGCAGGTGACGTGGCAAGTGGACAATCCACAACTTGTGGCAGGTGATGTGGCAAGTGACACGCTAAATACAAGTACACTGCTGATCTCTCAGCTGCTGCCACACACTGTGGTCTCACAAAATGGCTGAAATGGTTAATAATACTGTTTTTTGAGCATAGGGAGGGTCCTTATGATGTTTCTTAACTAAAAGCTTCTAGACGCAAACGCGGTAAAACACCACTCAACACTGCATGCAAACGCGGCAAAACGGGCGTTTCTAAATGCCAGATTCAACCTTCGTTCAGAGGACTTTGCCTCAGCGTCCCGTGTACATGGGGCCTAAACAGGTATAGCGGCCTCACCCCATAGTCTCTCTTGTCTAGGGGTATTTCATACACCAGGGTGAGATGCGCTACGGCCCATGTCCTCCCCATAGCTGTGGGTGAGGTGAAGGCCAGTATCAGTATTTTCCTCGGCCCAGTGTGCATTAGCTATGAATCCAGTCCTTCTGTGCTGTCACCTCCCTTTGCTCCCATTAACCAGAGTCCCACAGACCGATCACAGTCCAACTCTTGTTTTATTGTAAGATCCACAATAAACAGTGCTTCAGCAGCCAACTGGTTGAAACTCTATAACAATACGATACGGTGGGATGAGCAGGTCGAGGCACTATCCTGATTGTAATCTAAACCACCGTGATTTCACCAGCGGTTATCATAGCCTTGATTTAGAAAGAACTTAGAACTTGTGAGTCTCTACCAGCAACTCAAGAGAACATGGATAGGAGTACCTTTGCTGCGTTGTGGCCCCTATCAGGGGAAGACGTCCCTCCAAGGGAGTTACCGGAGGCCCATCCATCACCGGGTTGATGCTTCTCCGGGCTCTTCAGACGGGTGACCTCCACGGCCTCCTCACCTCAGACATGGGCCCCATCCACCTCAGGGACCCTCGGACCCCTTCGCCCTTGCGGGACCCAGTCGAAGTCACTGAGCCCCAGGCCTCCTCTTTAGTACCTCACCCCAGGCTGAAGGTGCCTGGGATGGACTCCAACTCCCTCCTGGTCAGGCCTAGGGCGCCTGAGCCGGAACTCCGAACCGCCCGCACCCAGGCCTAAGGTGCCTGGGCGCGTGAAGAGAAAATCCCGAAGACCTCGTGGTTAGGGCGTCTCCCCCTTTTATCCCCTCCCTTCGACACCACGGCAGGTTCCCCGCCCTCGCCGTACCATCTCCGGAAAGGGACAAAAAGGTTAGCACTGCGGCAGTGATTCTACCTTGAGCCTACGGGTACCCCGCCACCCACAGGCAAAGGAGAACAATACACCACCTAATCCTCCACGAATACAAATTGGTCCAAACTCTCATAATTTACACACCTGGGTCACACTACCACCCAGGTGTATCCCAACTAGATTTAAAGACCCCGCTACACAGGGATGTAGTGCAAGCTTTCCAGGTATGCTGGCCTTCATAGGGGACCAGCATGTCTTGATAGCTTGCAGTGCAATCTTTTTAGTTTGCTAATTATTTCCATTTCTTTTTTTTTCTGCCTGCATACAGTTTCACTTTAATGATTTTTTTGTTTTTGTGTAATTACATTCAGAAGGATGTGGTTATAAAATGAATAGTAAGCTAAAGCTAAATATAACCAATTACACTTTCACTTATTTACACTATAATGGGAAAGCAGGAAACATGCAGATCTATTTGTGACTCCCTCAAAATGAATGTCATAGCCCACCCATTCCACAAAGCAGAACAAAAACGCTCCTATTGCCCTGGTATGCTATGCTGTGGACACAAACATTAAAAACTTTCACAACTCTGGACAAGAACACAATCTAGAAGCATGGCGATACCACAACAAAAAAAATAAAACGGTATCCATCCAAACAATTGCAGATTTTTTTATTAGGATTATAAAAGGGTAGTACTATTCAGCCATTTTAGATTAAAAAAATAAAATAAAAATTCAATTTTTGATAATGTTGCAACACTATTTTCATGTCCACAGTGACAGGAAGGGAAAATTTGTGGCATTTTCAAGCACTTTGCTATAATTAGCATCCTTTCAACTGCCCAAATGTTCCCCAGAACAATCAAGATGAGAACTTTCCATGGGTCTGTCTGACAAACTCTCTTTATTGAGTCAAATAAAGAACACATTCAGTCCATTTCCAATCTGTAAATAGCTAGTGTTTCTTGTCTATTGATCTGGACAGACTGGAGTCTGAGGAAGGGAACACGCACTATGGGCACCTGTCCTGACATTACACGAACATGCAACGCTCATTGCATGGACATACTGTAACTGGTGGAGATTGCTCACTATTATACTTACATCTTATTCATTTCTACAATCTATATAATCACCTAAAAGGAGAAGATACAACAAAGCTCACATTTACTACAGTCTCAATAACAGAAGACATGACTACTGAAAACAAATGGTATTTAGTTCTGACACGATAATCACCTAATAAGAGATCTGGTAAGCTAATCTTCATCATTATTGCCAGAAGAAGCACTATGATGTCTGACTACATGCTGAGAAGCAACTTACATTTACAAGAATCGAGCAGGAATAATACGCCACAGTCTTCAGGAGTAATCAACCCCTCGGCAGAACAGAACAAGGAAACTTTGACAGGCTGATTTGCACACCAACTTCTTGCATTTTTTGGGGTCTCCAGTGGAAAAAAATCTTTCTTCCTGAGTACCCACCTGTTGTCACATTACAAAGATTTTACTTCCAATTTGGGTTTTTGCTAAAAACATTATCAAGGGTGTTATAATAAAATGAGGCAGTATGAACAGGGCCGGGACCTTTGAGAACCACACTGAAGAAGCCAGTAGGTGTTATTCACCATCTTAAAATATCTGTTTTGGTTGGCTTGACCCCTTTAAGCTAAGTTCACATGGGCGATGGGATGTGGATAGCTTGCTCCGATAAAAGGCAACTAAATATCGCCACTGGATGCAGCAACTCTGTGTTATGGCCACATATAAACTAGCCAATTCACTGTTTGTGTGCAGCCAAAAAATGCTAATCCTGGATGCACACTGGCTGCATTCAGGGTCAGAGGTTTTATTTGCACGCAACTGCTCTGAAGAGCAAATGTATGCGAACAATGGTGGTGTCAGCTATTCATTTGTACAGAGTACAAATCTGATAGCCACCACTGAGAGCTGCTGCTGATCACACACGGTGTGTGCAAGCGGCTTTCACTACCGCCACCAAGAATATTGCCAATTCTTGCCAACAGTCACTACTAATCCATCATGTGAATGTAGCCTAGAAGGGAGGTAACCCACAGATTTTATATTCTATTACTCTAAATCAGTCAGAACAATGGATTACTTAAAGTGGAACTAAACCTTCCTATCCTATATAAGCAAAGATGGCAATATCTTAGCCTCTGTGTGGATCTGCAGTTGCCATAGTGCTGCATATGTGATTAACAATGAAATCAGCCAAGTGAGCAGCGGCGGCCCCTAATGCAGGGTGCATGGGCGCCGCCCCCCCCCTATCCATGCATCCCGCCCCCTAATCTACATGCGGTGCGCCGGACGCATGGATTTTTAATCAGGGATTTTTTTTGTGAAGCATGTGATTAGAGCCAGAGGCTCTATTAGGCATCAAAAATGGGTGGGCTGGGGGCGCAGTGCCCATCCAGTTGTGTGACAATGAATAAATATTCGCTATTGTCACACTGATTCTCCTCCCGGACAATCAGGAAGCGGGTCTGAGACCTGTTTCCCGATTGGCTGAAAGGAGAAGCATTCCAATTGGCCTAGGATAACGAGGGAGGAGACGCACAGTTACCAACAGCCGCCACTGCATATGAGGGCTTTAACGTTTGTTTCGAAAGCCAGCATAAGCACAATGGTCACTTTGATAGTTATCACCAGAGGCCTTGAATGTAACGGTTTTGGGACACTGCTGGGTTTAGTTCCGCTTTAACTTTGCATAGTGCTCTTCACATGTCATAGCTTTTATAGAGGTAGCAAACTCCACTCTGTCACTTTTACCTACAAGTAAGCTTCTAATAAAACTTACCTGTAGGTATCATGAATACATAAATGTGCATTGTTTAGAGGATATTTGCATGTTTTGCAGCTGGTGATATCACTGACACATGTACGCTGAAATAAGGGCACATGAATGTGTCGTCGATCCAGTGCACTATGCTGAAACCATAACTCGCATGCGCAGGAGTGACGTCATTGCGGCTCAGCAATTTAAATGGCCAGAGCTCACAAACCCAGAAGGAAGACCAGGTGAAGATGGAAGCCCTGACAGCAGTGATATCACGCCACTGAAGGAATCTGTTTTACAGTCAAGTCTTTCATAATGTGTTAGTATGCAATGAATACTAGCACATTATGCCATTAACTTGCAGGTGGGTTGGATTTTTCTTTTTTTTCAGGACATAACTATAGCTTTAACAAATAATATTTTTTTAACTCCCTGAAAGAATTTCTGTTAACAAGTGTGAACCAAAAAAGTGGCAATGACAGCAAGGGGAAATTGAATTTTTGGAGATATGGAACCCCAGACCTGCAGCCTTTCAAGGAACACTGAACTGACCGCTGCTATCACAGACCTCTCTTTCTGAGACTGCTAGTTGGCTGGCAATCTTGCTGATCCCCAGGCTTCAATGTGGTCACTGTTCTATAAAAACGGAATGCAGATCAAGAATCCGAATTTTGATCCAACGTCCCTTGCTGCATGCTTGTTCATGATTAGCACTTCAGGTTTTGAGAGCAAAGACAGCCAGACAAGTAGATATCTGAATTAGATCAACAATGACAGCATGCGTGTCTATCGGAACAGGTTTTCTTCAAGGTAAGCAAATGCAATTCAACAGAAAAAAAAAAAAATCAGCACCATTTGCTTGGAGAAGCAATAAGATTGAGCAGCACCTCAGCACAAAACGAATGAGACCCTTATATATGGAGAGCCACTCGGCCTTTTTATGCCAAGAAACACTTTTTATCCTGTTTGGTAACAGGACCTTACTGTAGCACAATCTAGACCACATTGCTATATTTTCCTCTTATAATTCTTTTTTGCGCATCTGCTTTTTGTATTGCATTTATGCCTTTGTAGATACAATCTGTTATTTTACAGTGAGTCACCCAATCCCATATCTTTAAAGTTAATAACTATGTAGTATTATTCAAAAAAGCAACACAGCTACCATTGTTCATTTCAAGTGAACACACAGAGACCCCCACACTGTTCACTTTCTTGGCAGCCACGTAGGAAAGGAAGGAAGAGAACACCGAAAAAGGGGAAAATCAAAAATGAGGAAACCTGGTTTACGTTTCAATGGCACACAGCTGCCTTCTCCGCAGCTACTGAGTGTCCAACAAAAGGGAATTGTCGTAGACACAAGTGCATGAGTGCACCACAGACCTAACAGGGAGAAGGATGCATTGAGGAAAGAGAACCTTTCAACAAGACATGAAAAAGAAGTTGTTAGAAATCACACGTCAGGTCCCAGTCAATCAAGAGCAGTTTGAAGACGCTAGTGGAGATCGCATGAGAGATGAAAAGAAAGCTCAGCATAGGGAGGAGACAGGACTTGGGAGAGTTACGGTACTTTGCCTAAAACTAAAAAAAACTCCATGAAAGTTTAATATCTTCACCTTTCATGCAGATAGAGAAGTAAAATATGTAACTCTGAAAATAGGATTTACTTACCTTGTTCTTTTAAGTCTGTAGCCTCGTACACACGATCGGATATCCTATGGATTCTGATCCGATGTTTTTTTCCCCATCGGAAATCCGATGAAGCTGACTTCCATTAGTCTTGCCTACACACCATCAGTCCAAAAACAGACCGTTCCAAACGCGGTGCCATAAAACACTCCGATTAGCCGAGAATAATTAAGTTCAATGCTTCTGAGCATGCATCGACTTGATTCTGAGCATGCGTGGGTTTTTTATCCGATGGACTTGCCCATAGACGATCGGAATTTGCTATCGGTTTTTGATCCATCGGAAAAATTTAAAACAAGTTCTATTTTTTAAAACCAATCGAAAAAAGACAGATGGGTGCCATACACGATCGGTTTGTCCAATGAAAAAAGTCCATCGGACTGTTTTCATCGGTAAAACCAATCGTGTGTACAGGGCTTGAAAGATAGGTTGAAGCATCTAAGTTTGTTAGTTGCCATGGTAGGTATATGGTCACAGCCACCCACAGTTATATGGTGTTGTCCATGGAATACTCACATAGATATAACAATTAATATGTTCTCAACAAAGTACTAGTGTTCATATGTAGATAGACCATGGCTTTTAGAAATTTGAGCAAAAGCTGTCAAAAGTCAACCTGTTAAGCGCTATAAAACTAAACCGATAGTACGTGCAAAGTGCAGACAATCTAAAAAGGAATCCCTAAGCCCATGAGAAGCTCCTGATATCCATGATGAAGGTAGTGGGCCTCTACTTTTCTCCAGGTTGGAACCAGACCCCCATCCTCCTATCGCAAAACCCCCTGCCATTCCACAGTCCAGTGCCATAACCCCAGTGACCAGTACAAGCTAAGACAGTGGTCTGATAATTGAGAAGACTTTAGCACCAGGATGGGACAGGAATTGCTGTTGACTTGGATAAAAAGTGGAAACTAGATGCCCGTTCTTCAGCAGTATGCCTAGTCAGCTTAAAATAGAAGTGTACCCTAATACTAAAATCTGTAGATCTACTGGCATTCACAATCTAAAGCCTCATACACACGATCAGACTTCCATCGGACAAATCCGTGGATTTTTGTCCGAAGGGCCTTGGCCGTGAACTTGATCTGCATACAGACGGCAGAACATTTTCAGCCAACATTCACGAAACTACGTGGTTTTTCAGCTCTTTAGCACCACCCTTTGGGCAACTTCTGCTAATGTTGTCTGATGATTAGCATTGGTTCAGAGCATGCGTGTTTGTATTTTGGATTTTAGTCCGACAGATTTGTGTACACACGATCCGATAATCCGACGGAACACATTTGTTGTCAGACAATTTGAGAGCATGCACAGCCAACATTTGTTGTCGGAAATTCCGACAACAATTGTCCGATGGAGCATACAGCCGGTCGGATTATCCGACAAAACACGTCCATCGGACAATTGTTGTCGGAATATCCGATCGTGTGTACGGCCCTTAAGACTAACCTATCTAGCATGGCAAAGAAGAAATCACTACACATAGCTTTTCTGAAGCCGCTCCGGGCTGGTCCCAAGCTGAGCCATCAGCGGCGGCTTCTCTGGAGGCAGGCGCAGAGGAAGCCCGATAGTAACTCTGTGGGTGATGTCACTTCCCAGGCATTTCCCAGCCACTGCCAGCTGTCTCTTCTGCAGAGCTTCCACCGCTAGAGACCAAACTGGAGCTGCTTCAGTAAAGGTATGTATAGCGATTTCTTCTTTACAGGGCTAGATAGGTTTGTCTTATATGGTGGATGCCAGTAGATTTAGAGATTTTAGTATTAGGGTGAACTTCCAATTTAAGTGCTGCTATGGAGGAAGGAGAGCATACTGCACAGGTGTGCACAAGAAGGAGAGCACACTATGCAGGTTTTGAACAAAGGAGAGTGCTTGCTTAAGTAATGCTGGGGTAGAGCGCTCAACATATGCTGCATCCTGGCTTTTGGTCAGGGCAGGGCTGATAGCTTCCAATGAGAGTTTTTTGGACAGACTTTGGGGGGGGGGGTGCCTCTCATGTTAGGGCATTTTTTAATCTACTGGAGCCTCTCGAGAACATTGTCAACTTTATTCAAAAGATGAACATAACCATTAAAGTGATACTAAACACACTATTTAATTTACATTGTCCCTTCCATGTCTGTATATGGATGATAGCACTGTAATTATTTTACGAAAAAATTAATAAATTATATATATATATATATATATCTCTAATTACCTTTTTCCTGAACAATATACAGCTGTCACATGACCCAGCTCTTTCCCAGCCTGTCTTCAGGAAAACATAAGCATGAGGAGCGTCTAGTCCTCTGCTGCTGGTCACATGTTCAAAATGAAAAAAAAAACATCCTTTGGAATACAGAGTAAAAATAAATAAATTTCAGTAAATCGCTTTAAAATTGTGTTAAGTTGCCATACAAATATATATTTAAAATCAAAATCTTTTTCAAATCTTATTTTTGTCAATAACATGGTGTGGGCAGATTTCTGCCAGTAGCAGGCTGTGTCACACTCCTCCACCCTGTGTCTTATTATAAGAGGGTGGTGAAACCTCCTTTAATCTACATGCAATATCCCGCCCCCATTGTGTTTAGCTGGTTAGTGGGCATGGAGGAGGAGGAAGGGAGTGGGCTGTCATTTACCACTGTGTATACGCCCACATGTGTGACTCTATGGGCATAGAAACTTACTGAAAACTGAACATGTGCAGAGTTGCCACCACAGCTGCAAAATCCCTGGCCGTATTGGGGGCATGGACAGAAGATAGAGCTAGAAAGCAGCAGAATACAGAAAACAACTCTCATAGTGACTCACTAGAGTGAGTAGGGACAGCATTTAATCCATTATTTATTGATGGGGGTTTAGTGACACTTTAGGGCTAGATCCTGATGCAGAAGACTATCCAGTGCCTGTGTTTTCAGGATGGAAGAATCATTAGAAGAACCAGACTACAATGTGACAACATGATGTCTGCACTGTGTACTAAGCAACTACATGGTTACAAAGTTTTGGGTAGCTTTTGGCAGGGATCGGAACCTGAGCAGACCTAATATACAAATTGTGCATGAGATCCCTGACATCTTTATACTGAGCAGACATTCCCAAACACAAGGAAGGAGGGAGGGAGGAAAGAATTAGCTCATAGAGGAAACAAGAACATCACACAAATAAAAAATAAGAAAGAGAGGAAGCCAACAGTAAGTGCAAGGCAGAGCAGTGACACTTTGCTGGTGATGTTTGTCTGGGAGCAGGTGTTACTACACACACATTAGCAGACAGGAGTGTGGGATAGAAAGCAACATCCAAACATTGCCTCCCATGTCTCATCACATGAGCAAAGGCAAAGTACCACCTCGTGGTTTCTTTTCACTCTCAAGCCTCGTACACGACCGAGTTTCTCGTCGAAAAACGACAAGAAACTTGCTGGCAGAGAGGTCTTGCCGAGTAAATCGGTCGTGTGTACGCGGCTATCAGGTTTCTCGTCAAGAAAACCGACAAGAATCTCGACGAGAAGAATAGAGAACCTGCTCTCTATTTTCTCGTCGAGATTCTCGTCAGCCTGTTTCTCGACGAGAAAAGTGTGTGTGTGTGTGTGTGTACACTTACCTGTCCTCCGGGAAGCCCGCGCATGCTCGAAATGACATTGACGCATGCGCGGTAGCTTCCTAGGCATAGTTAGGGTGTAGCAAGATGGTGGCGATGGCATCGAATGTGACGAGCGCACGCTCGTCGTAGTCGATGACGTCACCGCGTTCGCTTCATTCAAAGAACCGCGGGTTCTTTGAATCGAGCGTCTGTACACTCGGCCGGGACAAGTTTCTTGTCCAAGAATCTCGTCAAGAAAAACAACGTGTTTTTTCCTGACGAGATTCTCGGTCGTGTGTACGAGGCTTTAGAATCAGGTTATGAAAGTAAAACAAAATCAGCATTGTTGTCCAGTATAAAGAGGACTTTTGAGGATTCCTTCCAAAGTGAAATGATAACCTTCTGCCATTTAAGCCATTCAATGCACTACGACTTTTCAATCAACAGCAATGACAAACTGCTGCATTCTAGCACTACGGTGTGAGGACAGAATTGCATGTGAGAAATTGTTCTCCCTTAGTTTTGTTCCCCATACATTCTCCAGTCTTCTAGCCTGATAGACAATAACACCGATTCAAATGAGAGAAAAAAAACAGCAGCTCATTTGTTTATATTGCAAATAAAACTTTATTGCTGATGCTCACATGTTTCTGTTCTGCAGAATACTGTCATCTTAGGACAAATGCTGAAAGTAGAGTGTGACGTGTGAGGGATGGTCTCTATTATAATCACATCATTGGTCCCAGTGTTGTTATAAGAATAGTGCATCTTCCTGGCATCCCTTAAAGGTCAATTACACATCCAATCCTAAACTAATAAGAACTCCTGGCCCAGACACTTGCCTCGATTGTACAGCCGCAGCCAAATATCGAGGCCACAAGTCAATCAAAAGAATGTTATTGTTGTAAACACCAGACAAGGCCAGCACTGTGCAAGGGAGGTAAATACGTGGCTGGGGGCAGGCTATTATTAGTTTAGGTAATTCCAGACTGCTTTCAAAGTTCAACTCTGGCCAACTAAAGAATTCATTCCGGTTAGCAGGTTAAGGGAACAGCGCAGGTCGGAGCCACTGTACCAACAATCCAATGTTAGTACAGCAATCTCCCCTGCTGTGCTTTTGTGTTCTGACAAGGAATGGTCCCCCCCCCGCCAGAACTCTCAGTCAGTCATTGGTCGGGAGCCAATCAACAGACCTTTTTTGGTCATGAGCCTTTGACAGAGTCGAAGGTCCGGCTTCTGTCAGACCGGCTGCCATACAAATGGGTCCAATGTTCAATAGAAACCAAACAATGCCGTCCGACATTCGGCCCGTGTGTATTGGGCTTAAGGGTTATTTGCTCATTTTATCTCGGGCAGAGGAGAAACAGTTTAACTTACCTGATTGTTCTCTTCCCCACACACTAGCGGGGACTGTCCCTCTGTCCAATGCAGGGTTATGGACCCTACTTCAGTCTTGATGACATCAGGACCCTAGATGCTGGAGTGTGGGGGAGAGAAAGCTGTTGGGTCTAGCTGTGGGGAAGAGCAGAGGATTGGGTAAGTAACTCATCTTTTTTTTTGTTCTCCGATGCCTTGTACACATGACCGGTTTTCCCGTCGGAATAAACTCAGATGGTTTTTCCGCCGGAATTCCGCTCAAGCTGTCTTGCATACACACGGTCACACCAAATTCCGACCGCCAAGAACGCGGTGACGTACAACACTACGACGAGCGGAGAAAAATTAAGTTCAATGCTTCCGAGCATGTGTCGACTTGATTCTGAGCATGCGTGTTTTTTAGTACGTCGGAATTGCATACAGATGAACTGAATTTCCAATAGAGAACGTGTTCTCTTTTTTTCTAATTCGTCTGAATTTCCGACGGGACATACACACAGTCGGAATATCCGATGAAAAAGTCCCATAGGACTTTTTCCATCAGAAATTCTGACCGTGTGTACGCGGCATTAGAGACCTAGACCAAAACAACCAAAAAACCCTTAGGCAAAAGCAAAGCCCCACTGCAAGGGATCTTTTTTTAGTTGCCCAGAGTTGGGCTTTAAGCTGAACTCCAGGTACATGGCTAAATGCAAAGTTGAATAAATATAGAAAACCTGGGGGTTTGCTTGAGTTGATGCAGTAACATTTTTAGGATGCTTTATGCTAGGTTCACACCAATATGGTGTGGTAATGTGGAATCACCATGATCCATGCACCTTTCCCTCACCACATTTAAATTGGGACTGCCCTCGCGATCCAGTGCGGTTGTGTCACTGCGATGTTAGGCACACCACAAATGCAGGTTGCTAACGCAGTGCGTTCACCTGCACCGGATCGCCCCGGATAGCATGGTTGTTTTGTACCACGCTATCTGTTTGCAGTGCGACGTTCAAAATGAATGGGCTCAAATCACGCTGCACTGAATCTCTCTTCTTTTAAATTTGAATCACTTTTTGGAGAGCAGAACATTGTGTAACAATGGTATTATTAGGTGTTGTACAAGGGAAGTTCTAGTAATAGAACTACATGTTACAAGCAGGGAAGACTATTATTATTAAAGCTACATTAGTGGCCCAATTACAGAGTAAAAATGTTCCCTCTATTATGTAATTAAGCCACATGGCTTCACATTGCAGAGAAAAAAAACTTCCCCCAAAAGCTGTGTGCCCCACTAGCTATTATTGTTAAATGGAATACATTTTTTTCTTTTTCTTTTTTATAAGAAAAAATCATCTTGATGTAAATAACCTTGCTGATGCATGAGTGACATTTTAAAACATTTGTTTCTACACATAGCTCTTAATTATATGTGTACATATAGAAGAATATATACTTGCTTATCCCATACATAGGCTCTGTATCCCATTTGGCAGTACTGTCTAATGGCTTTACTTTAGGGCTCATTCACATGGCCATACACGACCAAAACCAGTGAATCCCTGTAGCGGGCATGGTCAAGGCATGGGGTTTTCGATTAGCTGTGGACAACAAGCCTAAACAAATCAATGACAGGCTGACACTTTCGATGGCTGGTTATTACACAAGCAGCAATTACATGCATGTAGGGACAGATGTCACTATTTGCATCCAAGGGTGCTCCTCTGACCCTAACCGCATGTGCGATTACATGTGGTCAACTGCAGAGCCTCTCAGACTGGCACTGATATGAACAGGCTGGAAAAGCTACAGCTAAATTGAAAACTCCTGGCCTTACCGTCTGTGAAAATATTCTCTTCTGGGCGGTAGAGCTGCATGATTAATCATTAAAAAAAAAATCGCGATCTCGATTCAACCCCCCCTCACGATCCTATTTCAGCATTTCCACAATTCTATGTAAACAGTGCAGAGCCGTTCTCTACTCCCTTACAGCTGGAAAAAAAAGGAAAAAAGAGCCTCAGCAAATGTTTATAAACATTGCAAGATAACTATAAACATTGTAACATTTAGTTCTTTTAGATCAAAGGGATAAACTTTGGTCTGTAAATGAGGTTAGTTTAACCACTTAAAGAGGTTGTAAACCTTCAAAAAACAAAACAAAAAAAAAAAACCTGCAAGACATAGGCATAATGAGCTAGCATGCATCACATACAAGCTCATTATGAAATACTTACCTTAGAACGCTGCCCTGGATCAACGCCGACACAACGCTGACAGAGCTAACATTTTTCCCGGAGTTGCTTCATGTGTTCACGGGCTCCGTCACTATGATTGGTTGGAGCTGCGATTACTTCATTCCCACGCATGTGCACGGAAGCCGCTGGTCACGACACGGGCCCCGAAGAAATGGCACAAGCAGGCCGTTCCTTCAGTGCGCATGCACCGATGATGTCGGCGGCAGCGTATAAAAGTAAATATCTTCTAAACGGTGCAAGTTTAGGAGATATTTACAGTACCTACAGGTAAGCCTTATAGGCTTACCTGTAGGTACTGTAAATATCTCCTAAACGTGCACCGTTTAGGAGATATTTACTTACCTGTAGGTACATTTGAAGAGAAAGACTTTACTTCCTCTTTAAAGATTAAGCCCTTTTCTGACACTTGTTGCTTACAAGTTAAAAATCTGTATTTTTTGCTAGAAAATTACTTAGAAACCCCAAACATTATATGGACTCCATTGTTGCCACATTCTTTGCAAAGCGCTTTTATATCAACTTAAATGTAAGTGTTTCCACTACATTAAATTTTGATTTACATACAGAGTTACGCTATGTGGCTGTTTCTTTTCTCTATTACATGATACTTACCTGCTCATATTGATTGGGATTTTCCCGGACCACTACTGCATATGAGGTTATCTGCTAAGAGGTCATCTTTCTTCTGCGGTTTCTCTCTCCATGTTGATGTTTGGCCATTTCCAGCACAGCAATTTGCAGCATACAGATTGTCCAGGTTCCATCGTGGTTCCACCACACCAAGCCCGTTTGACCCACTGAACATATGTTCCTCTGGGTTCAAACTATCTGGTAAGCTCCTTACCTATTGGTAGTGGTTCTCTTCATCTTCTCACCGTCACCTTTCCCTTCAAAGTCTTCACCCACTTTTGAATTTCACCATTGTCTTCATTTTCAAATTACTTTAGGACACTCAGTTGCACAAGTTTTCACTTGTATTTCACATATAGACATTTTGTATATATGAGGACTTCTTACTGTTTTTACTTAATATTTGAGTGTCTTTTTTATATTGCACCGTTTTTATATACTCATTTGAGTGCGTCATGCATTCTTGTTCATTTTTTTGATTAGCGCTACACTTTTTGTTTCTACGCTTTTTACTATTTGTCTACTTGTTGTGTTAGCAGCTTATCCAGAGGGCAGCGCAGAATTATTTTTTATGCTACAGATGTATATATATATTTATTCATTTATTTATTTTTAATTACTGTAACAAAAATATTTAAGAGCAAACATGTAAAAAAACGTACAATGCCCCTTTCACACGAGAAGCCCGCTCCGATCCGCCTGTCCGTTTTTCAGGTGGATCCGAGCGATCACCCATTGACTCTTAAGTGCAGGCGAATGTCAGCGTAGATGTGTCCGCTGATATCTGCCTGCCATCCGCTCAAGCCAGACGTATGGTCATACCTTCGCCATCCGTCTGGCTGATTGGATGGGATCTGATGAAAACGTATATGCTGTCCATTTTTGTCCGATCTCCCCATAGAAATCAGCGGGGCTCTGACAGGTCCCTCCCTGCTCAGTGAGAAGAAACGGACCTGTCATCCGCCGGCTCAGCGGGGATCAACGGAGAGCTCTCCCGCTGAGCTAACGGAGCCCACTGAGCGGATCCATCCCGCGTGAAAGGGGCCTTAAAATGTCTTTATTGTAAACACCTAAATAACAAGCATCTAAATAACTACAAATTTGGACTCACAAAAAATGTACTATATGTTTTCCATTTAGGATATCCTAAGTGTCCCAAAGTGTCCAAAAGACACTGTTTTTGTTACTTCATTTTATTCTATCAGAGAGATTTGGGAGAATCTGACCACCTATTGTGACCAATGCGGACACTGATAAATTAGGTCCATATAGTAGTGATAGACCTGCTTGCAGGCAACAGGTTCTTTTTAAATGTTCATAGAGATGTATGTCATAAAGAGCAATAAAAACTACAAACTAAATGTTTTCCCTGTTTAAAAACCATCATAAACATCCCGTATTTTTCCACAAACGAGTCTTTTAATACTTGAAAATATTCTGGAACATCTTATTCTATGACACCGTTCTCCACATACCTACACGTTCCTGACTATTGTCACGTGAAAGTCTGTTATAATTCAATGTTATTATGCTTTCTAAATGCTGAACAAATCACTGGGCAATGTGTACTGTATACAAAGAGCGGAGGATGCTGGAGGAATGTGTTATGAGACGGAGGGAACCCAACACCCAATGACCTTCTGTACACTGTGCCAGGAATCCACACAAACCACGACAGAGCTGTACAATGCACCATTTATGCCACTTACTGAAGGCCTCAATCCCCCTACCTCTAGGTGTAAAGAAATGTACAAGATCCAAATCTGCCAAAATATTCACAAGAATAAACAGACTACCTCTTGGGAGTCTAGAAATAACCAATGTACAATAACTTGTATCCAGGAGCCATGTATAAAATATCTCAAAGAAAAAATATAAAAAACTCTGGTTTGACCCAACAGTAAAATAGCTGAATGTATAATTCTGGGAAGTTATGTTTTTTTTAAGTGATGCGCCATTTCGTTACAGTGTGTGCCAGCAGAATCCTGGAAGTGTGGTGGTAAAACAGAACTCCAAGCAAAATTTATAGTCTCCAGATCCTAAGTATTTGCTAACACACGTTTTCTCTAACCCTAGGGCTGCTTCACATCACCTGGAATAGCCGCCAAACGCAGTTCCACCGCATGGATAAGGCATGGACTATGTGCATTGCAGTGGTGTGTGGGCACGACGCGCTGAAAAAAAAAGTACTTAATACAGTACCTTTCTACAGCACAGTGCAGTGCAAGGTAATCTACTGCGCCCCCTCCACGCAGGCAATAATTTAACTTTATGAGATGTCTGTGTAACATCTCAATAAAGTTCATAAAAAATAAAATAAATGCAATCGAGCTCAGCGCATGTTCATTGTGCTGGTCTCAGCCTGATCGCACTGCACACTAGCTACAGCGGGTGGTGTGAACCACCTCCTGGGCCCCATGCACTCAGGATGGTTTTTATTCCTCCCCTGGACACCTCTACTCCAGGGGAGGAAAAATAGGATTTTTATAACAGCTTACCTGTAAAATCCTTTTCTTGGAGTACATCACGGGACACAGAGCGACATAGTCATTACTAATGGGTTATATAGATACCGTCAGGTGCTGGCACTGGCAACTTCCAAAACCGGAAGTACCCTCCCCTATATAAGCCCCTCCCATCCGGGAGCACCTCAGTTTTGTAGCAAAGCAATAAGTGTCCCCAAAGAGGGGCGGGAGCTCTGTGTCCCGTGATGTACTCCAAGAAAAGGATTTTACAGGTAAGCTGTTATAAAAATCCTATTTTCTTTCTCGTACATCACGGGACACAGAGCGACATAGTCATTACTAATGGGATGTCCTAAAGCAATGCCAAATGAGGGGGGGGGGATACACCATATATAAGCTGAGCGCTATCAGACATGAGGATCTTTTGCGGCCTGCAACACACTGCGCCCAAAGGCGACATCCTCCTGACTTCTAACGTCCACCTGGTAGAACCTAGTAAACGTGTGAACTGAAGACCATGTTGCGGCCTTACAGATTTGAGCCAGGGAGGCCTGGTGATGCACTGCCCATGAAGTTCCAACTGCTCTCGTGGAGTGCGCTCTAACTTTGAACGGAGGCGGTCTCCTTCTCAAGCCATAAGCTTGCATAATGACCTGTCGAATCCACTTGGCTAAAGTAGATTTTGACGCTGCCTGACCCTTTCTGGGGCCTTCCGGCAGAATAAACAAAGTATCCGTTCTGCGAATCTGAGCAGTGGCTTTTAGATAAGCTTTAACTGCTCTTACTACATCCAAAGAATGCAATAACTTTTCCTCTACCGAAGTAGGTTTGGGGAAAAAAGAAGGAAGAACCACATCTTGGTTCAAATGAAACCTCGATACCACCCTAGGAAGAAAGGCTGGATGAGGACGTAACACTACTCTGTCCTTATGGATAACCAGATATGGCTCCCTACAGGACATAGCTGCTAATTCCGATACTCTTTTAGCCGAACAAATGGCTACTAGAAAAATCAATTTCCTGGTGAGAAGCACCAAGGAAATATGCTGTAATGGTTCAAATGGTTGTTTCTGTAGAACCGACAGAACCAAGTTTAGATCCCATGGACATATGGGAATATTAACCGGAGGACTAATACGCATCACTCCTTGTATAAAGGCTTTGACTAGTGAATGCGAAGCCAAGGGCCTTTGAAAAAATATTGACAAGGCCGAAATCTGACCCTTGATAGTACTCAAGGCAAGCTTCCTATCTACAGCCCACTGTAGGAAGTCCAGAATCCTACCTATTACGTACTTATGTGGATGCCATTTCTTGGCCTCACACCACGCGATGTACGCCTTCCAGATTCTATAGTAGATCTGCCTGGATACCGGCTTCCTGGCATTGATCATGGTAGATACCACAGCATTAGAGAGCCCTCTCTTTTTTAGAATGTGGGCTTCAATAGCCAGGCCGTCAAACCTAGGGCTGGTAAGGAAGGGTGGTATATCGGTCCTTGCGAAAGCAGGTCCGGACGACGTGGGAGAGTCCAAGGACTCCCCACTGAAATTTTACAATCTCCGCGTACCACGCTCTTCGGGGCCACGCTGGAGCCACCGGAATCACTGGTTTCTTTTCTACCCTGATTCTGCGGAGTAATCAAGGTAACCATTGTGGCAGTGTGAATGCATATATCAGCTTGAACTGATCCCAAGGGAACACTAGGGCATCCGAGCCGCAAGCTAGGGGATCCCTTGTCCGAGAGACAAACCTGTCCCCCTTTGCGTTGAATCTGGATGCTAGAAGATCTACATCCGATGTTCCCCACCGCTGACATATTGTCCAGAAAACCTCGGGGTGAAGGGACCCTTCCTCTGGGCCTAATTGCTGGCGACTTAGAAAGTCCGCCTTCCAATTCTCCACTCCTGGAATGAATACCGCAGATATGGCTGGGACATATTTTTCTGCCCATTTCAGGATGTAATTTACTTCCCTCTGGGCTGCACGACTCCTGGTGCCCCCCTGATGATTGATATATGCCACTGCGGTGGCATTGTCTGATTGAATTCTGACAGGGGACCCTTGGAGTTTGGATGTCCATGCTACTAGGGCATACCGGGCTGCTCGTATCTCTAAGAGATTGATGGGCAGGGCCTTTTCTGCATCCGACCATCTGCCCTGGAGAGACTATTGCTCCAGTACTGCTCCCCAGCCTATAAGGCTGGCATCTGTAGTGACCACCTTCCAAGAAATCGGACTGAAGGATTTCCTTTTTTCCAGATTCTGGGGAACCAACCACCAACGGAGGCTCTTGCGAACGGAAGGGGACAAGGACATTGTAAGTCTAGGGCCTGAACTTTTTTGTTCCAGGCTGACAGTATGGCCCCTTGCAAATTCCTTGAATGGAATTGACCGTAGGGTACTGCTTCGAATGATGCCACCATTTTTCCCAGCAGCCTCATATACAGGCGTATGGACGGCTGTCTTTTTTGTACCCACTAAGTGGATCAAATCTTTCAAAGACAACACCTTTCCTCGAGGCAAGAATATTTTTCTCTGGCCTGAATCCAACCTTAGCCCCAAGTATTCCAGACTTTTGACTGGTTTTTAGGGCTGACTTGTCTCGGTTGATAATCCAACCGTGAGATTCCAGATACTTGATTGTCTTGTGAACGACCACGTCTAGTTTTTTCACTGAGTGGTCTATCAGCAACAAGTCATCCAGATATGCCATTATCATTACACCTTGTGTTCTTAGATTGGCCAATAAAGGGCCAGAATTTTTGTAAACACTCGTGGTGCTGTGGCCAAACCGAAGGGTAAGGCTCTGAACTGAAAATGGCGCCCTTCTACTGCAAAGCGTAGAAATTTTTGGTGGACTGGAAAGATGGGAATGTGCAAATAAGCATCTTTGATGTCGATCGCGGCTAACCAATCCTCCCCTTGTAGGGCAGTGGCCACCGATCGGATCGACTCCATCGGAAAGTCCTGATAGACAGGAATTTGTATAGCCCTTTTAGAATTAATATGGGCCTCCCGTCTGCGTTTGCTTCGGGACTGTAAAGAGGTTTGAGTAAAACCCAAACCCTCATTCTTCCAGGGGAACCTCCATTATTACTCCTTGGAGCAATAGTTGTTCTAGTGCCAACAGGAGGGACTCTCTCTTCCGGGGATCCCTTGGCACGTTTGACCTCAAAAATGGGAAGGAGGAGAGTCTTTTAACTCCAAACTGTATCCCAAACCTACTGCGGAGAGCACCTATCTGTCTTGATCGTGTCCCGCCAGGTCTCTTGCGAACAACTGGAGTCCTCCCCCCACCCGACTGAGTGGGGGCTTCAATGAATTTAACTTTGGGGGAGGTTTTGTACCTCCCCTGACCCAGGGTTTCTCATTACCCTGCTACTGTCCCTGTTTTTTACCCCCGGGAATTGACCGAGGAGGCCGTCGGAACTGTTACACAGCCGATGCCCCAGGGACTGGAGAAGCAGGCCTCTTAAAGAGGGACCTCTAACTCTGTTTTTAACCGGCAAGAGCGTATTTTTACCGCTGGAAATTTTCTGGATATATTTGTCCAGGTTTTCCCTGAATAAGCGTTCACCATGAAATGGGACGCTAACCAGCCATTCTTTACAGGGAGCTTCAGCAGACCAGTTTTTGAGCCATAGGAGCCTACGCATATGTACTATAGACAGCGTAAGGCGGGAGGCCTGATGGACTGAATCCTCTATGGCGTCAACCGCAAAGCCTAAGGCTCTAGGTAGATCAGCTAGGGCAAAGCCTGCTGATCTGTCAAGTCCCTCAAGACCTGTTTCAACTGATCCTTCACTGCTTAGCAGACCCCAATAGCTGCTACTGCTGGTTGTATCACCAAGCAGATTTTCATAAGGACTCCAATCTTTTATCTATTGGGTTCTTGAACATTTGGACATTATCCACTGGACATGTCAGTGATTTATACATACAAGAGATGGCTGCGTCCACTGTAGGGACCTTCCATTTTATTTATTTATTTTTTTGATGAACTTATCCTCCATGGGATAGACCACCGGAAATCTCTTGGGGGAATAAATATTTTCTCAGGACGTTCCCAATCCTGGTAAATGAGCCCTTTCAGTAAAGGGTGAAGTGGAAAAGAACAAACAGTCTGGGGGCTTCTAGCGACCCCAACGAGGATACAGTAGTGGTTGATGGTTCCGCAAGGTGCATTTTTAAATGCTGATCGGACCATGTTAGTCAGAGACTGAACCCATAATCTTTCAGCTTGAGATGCTGAGAAAAGGTTCCCCCACTGTTGATTCCTCTATAACAGAATCAACCTCATCCTGATCCCCTTCAGGCAGGTCGATCCCTGTATGGGACTGTTGCTCTGCTAACAGGCACTCTGAAGGAGGAGACGGAGATCGGGCGTGCTTTCCCTGACAGGGAGGCAGCGATAAATGTTGACAATCTCTCTCTAATCCTCCCAGAGCTGAGGAAAAAACCTCCTCTGTTACATACACAGGAGCAGGTGAACTGAGGACAGCCACAGTACCAAGTACCCCTGCGGGGTCTCTACGGTCACTTACCTCTGAACTTCAGGGGAGACTGGTGCAGCAGAAGTATGCCCAAGATCCTCCGAGCCCGATGAGACCCCCTTCGCTTCCTGGAAGATTCAGTTCCGGAGCTTCTGGACGGCATATTCCTAAGCCTAAAGCTGAGGTATTCCAGCCGTAATACACCACTTTTACTGAGAATAGTCTAGCACAATTGCTGCTATATCACAGTTGGTGTCTACTAATGTGCCTTTCTAGGGGATGCCTGTATCAACCGCTTGCTGTATGCCCTTTTTTTAAATGTTGCCAGCTCTGTCTCTGTACTTCATAGCCAGCTCACCACACAAAACTGTGGTTTTTACATGCTGGGACGCCCGCACATGCGCAGAAGCGCTGCGGCGCACACAGAGCGTCATCTCCCAGGCTCCGCCCCCTTTCCTGGCTCACCTCTACATATAGAGGCGCGCGCACACGCGCGGCCACGTGCGCCTTCGGCGCTAATTTTGAAAAATGGAGACTAGGGACAAGAGCCAGGGCCCCTCTTTGCCGCAGGCCGGGGGATGGACGAGCATTGCAACATGGCAGAGGAAGCAGTTTCCCATAAGAGAACTCACCATCTGCCTGGACTTGCTCTGCTGAGAAGAAACTAGTCCACATGACAAGAAAACATTCCACAGCGGCCTCTAGTGGACAAACACAGGTACCGCAGTCTAATATCTTAAATATATATAAAAAAATATTTTTTATTTTATTTTTTCTTGACCACCATTAAAAATTATTACATTTTTTTAGTAGTTACAGGCATGCACAGAATTTTGCGGGAATACCATTAGGTAACAGACAGAAAGACAAATTAGGCTTGGGGGTCCCCCAATAGAACCAAGTTCCTGGGGGCCCCCACTTACCTGTTCCCCGCCGCAGGACTTTGTTTGGTCCACAAAAGCCCAAACTTCACCTATCACGGCAGGCATTGTAATCAAACCTTCAGGGACCGGGTTCCCAAGGATTCCACTCCCCTGGACCTGTATAGCACCCTGCACAGAAAACATCTTGGTCGTGGGTATGACCAGAGCTCTGGATCCCAGGGTCCAGCTCTCCTAAGAGAAGCATTACAGGCAAAACCTTGCTCTTCTCTGCAAGGCCCGGGTACCGACCGTTTAGCTATGAAGCTTTTTTGGTCGGATCCGGAATAGCTTACTGAGGCCCAAAAGAACCTGTACGCAAGCTCAGTGAAAAACACATGTTTCTTCTTGGCCAACACCTTAGACACTGGCAAAAAACTGAGGTGCTCCCGGATGGGAGGGGCTTATATAGGGGAGGGTACTTCCGGTTTTGGAAGTTGCCAGTGCCAGCACCTGACGGTATCTATATAACCCATTAGTAATGACTATGTCGCTCTGTGTCCCGTGATGTACGAGAAAGAAAAGCAGTGTTAAAAACCTATCTAAAGCCTCATTTAGCAAGCGTGTTTAGGTGCGTCAAGTGCTTGTACGTTCATTCCATTGGCCAGAATATCAATTTATTATGGGCATTGGAATGAACGCTCAAGCACTAAACGTGCCTAGTGCTTAAGCAAGTTTAAGCGCATTTGGGTGTGTTTTTTTTTCTCTCCTGGATGCATTTTTTTTCCGCCTTTAAACACCCGCAGAAGCCTATCTATGTAAGGACACACAGGCTAACACAAAGCCCTGGTTCAAAATGGTGCGTTTTGACATGCGATTTGGCATGTCAAAACGGCGGTATTTGCCGCAAATTGCCTGCAATGGCACCGTCCTAATCGGTGCGATGCCGCATCTGCGGCGCTGCACCGATTTCAAAAAGTAGTTTCTGTACTACTTTTTGCGATTTTGGTCCGCGATTTACATTGACATCTGTGCAGAAACCTGCACAGATGTCTCTGTAATCACGTCCGAAATCGGGACTGACCAGCGGGAGTGAAATCGTGCGAGTTCAGCTGAACTCGCACGGCTTCACTCTCGCAGCCCAGTGTGAACCTGGGCAAAGGGGCATTTAGAGGCAGAAAAAAAATAGGATTTTTAGAACAGCTTACCTGTAAAATCCTTTTCTTGGAGTACATCACGGGACACAGAGCGACATAGTCATTACTAATGGGTTATATAGTTTACCTTCAGGTGCTGGCACTGGCAACTTCCAAAACCGGAAGTACCCTCCCCTATATAAGCCCCTCCCATCCGGGAGTACCTCAGTTTTGTAGCCAAGCAATAAGTGTCCCCAAAAGAGGGGTGGGAGCTCTGTGTCCCGTGATGTACTCCAAGAAAAGGATTTTACAGGTAAGCTGTTATAAAAATCCTATTTTCTTTCTCGTACATCACGGGACACAGAGCGACATAGTCATTACTAATGGGATGTCCTAAAGCAATGCCAAATGAGGGGGGGGATACACCATATATAAGCTGAGCGCTATCAGACATGAGGATCTTTTGCGGCCTGCAACACACTGCGCCCAAAGGCGACATCCTCCTGACTTCTAACGTCCACCTGGTAGAACCTAGTAAACGTGTGTACTGAAGACCATGTTGCGGCCTTACAGACTTGAGCCAGGGAGGCCTGGTGATGCACTGCCCATGAAGTTCCAACTGCTCTCGTGGAGTGCGCCCTAACTTTGAACGGAGGCGGTCTCCTTCTCAAGCCATAAGCTTGCATTATGACCTGTCGAATCCACTTGGCTAAAGTAGATTTTGATGCTGCCTGACCCTTTCTGGGGCCTTCCGGCAGAATAAACAAAGTATCCGTTCTGCGAATCTGAGCAGTGGCTTTTAGATAAGCTTTAACTGCTCTTACTACATCCAAAGAATGTAATAACTTTTCCTCTACCGAACTAGGTTTGGGGAAAAAAAGAAGGAAGAACCAGGGAAATATGCTGTAATGGTTCAAACGGTTGTTTCTGTAGAACCGACAGAACCAAGTTTAGATCCCATGGACATATGGGAATATTAACCGGAGGACTAATACGCATCACTCCTTGTATAAAGGCTTTGACTAGTGAATGCGAAGCCAAGGGCCTTTGAAAAAATATTGACAAGGCTGAAATCTGACCCTTGATAGTACTCAAGGCCAGCTTCCTATCTACAGCCCACTGTAGGAAGTCCAGAATCCTACCTATTACGTACTTATGTGGATGCCATTTCTTGGCCTCACACCAGGCGATGTACGCCTTCCAGATTCTATAGTAAATCTGCCTGGATACCGGCTTCCTGGCATTGATCATGGTAGATACCACAGGATTAGAGAGACCTCTCTTTTTTAGAATGTGGGATTCAATAGCCAGGCCGTCAAACCTAGGGCTGGTAAGGAAGGGTAGTATATCGGTCCTTGCGACAGCAGGTCCGGACGATGTGGGAGGGTCCAAGGACTTCCCACTGACATTTTTACAATCTCCGCGTTACATGTCCTTCGGGGCCACGCTGGAGCCACCAGAATCACTGGTTTCTTTTCTACCCTGATTCTGCGGATTAATCGCGGTGGGAATGCATACATCAGCTTGAACTGATCCCAAGGGAACACTAGGGCATCCGAGCCGCAAGCTAGGGGATCCTTTGTGCGAGACACAAATCTGTCCACCTTTGCGTTGAATCTGGATGCTAGCAGATCTACATCCGGTGTTCCCCACCGCTGGCATATTGCCTGAAAAACCTCGGGGTGAAGAGACCATTCCCCCGGGCATAATTGTTGGCGACTTAAAAAGTCCGCTCTCCAATTTTCCACTCCTGGGATGAAAACCGCGGATATGGCTGGGACATATCTTTCTGCCCACTCCAGGATGCAATTTGCTTCCCTCTGGGCTGCACGACTCCTGGTGCCACCCTGGTGATTGATATATGCCACTGCTGTGGCATTGTCTGATTGAATTCTGACAGGGGACCCTTGGAGTTTGGATGTCCATGCTACTAGGGCATACCGGGCTGCTCGTATCTCTAAGAGATTGATGGGCAGGGCCTTCTCTGCTTCTGACCACTTGCCCTGGAGAGACCATTGCTCCAGTACTGCCCCCCAGCCTATGAGGCTGGCATCTGTAGTGACCACCTTCCAAGAAACCGGACTGAAGGGTTTTCCTTTTTCCAGATTCTGGGGCACCAACCACCAATGGAGGCTCTTGCGAACGGAAGGGGACAGGGACATTGGTAAGTCTAAAGCCTGAACTTTTTTGTTCCAGGCTGACAGTATGGCCCTTTGCAAATTCCTTGAATGGAATTGACCGTAGGGTACTGCTTCGAATGATGCCACCTTTTTTCCCAGCAGCCTCATGCACAGGCGTATGGATGGTTTTCTTTTTGTACCCACTAAGTGGGTCAAATCTTTCAAAGACGACACCTTCTCTGGAGGTAAGAAAATCTTTCTCTGATTTGAATCCAGCCTTAGCCCTAAGTATTCCAGACTTTTGACTGGTCTTAGAGCTGACTTGTCTCGGTTGATAATCCAACCGTGAGATTCCAGATACTTGATTGTCTTGTGAATAGCTACTTCCAGCTTTTCCACTGAGTGGTCTATTAGTAGCAGGTCGTCTAGATATGCCATTATCGTTACACCTTGTGTTCTTAGATTGGCCAATAATGGGGCCAGAATTTTTGTGAACACTTGTGGTGCTGTGGCCAGACCGAAAGGTAAGGCTCTGAACTGAAAATGGCGCCCTTCTACCGCAAAGCGTAGAAATTTCTGGTGGGCCGGAAAGATGGGAATATGCAGATAAGCATCCCTTATGTCGATCGAGGCTAACCATTCCTGCCCTTGTAGGGCGGTGGCCACCGATCGGATCGACTCCATCCGAAAAGTCCTGATATTTAGGAACTTGTTTAGCCCTTTTAGATTTAATATGGGCCTCACGTCCCCATTTGGTTTGGGGACTGTGAAAAGGTTTGAGTAAAACCCGAATCCGCTTTCTTCTAGGGGAACCTTCATGATTACACCTTGGAGCAATAGTTGTTCTAGTGCCAGAAGGAGGGATCCTCTCTTCTGGGGATCTCTTGGCACGTTTGACCTCATAAATTGGGCAGGAGGAGTGTCTTTTAACTCCAATCTGTATCCCAGACTTACTGCGGAGAGCACCCATCTGTCTCTGATGGTGTCCCGCCAGGTCTCTGTGAACAACTGAAGTCTTCCCCCCACCGATTGAGTGGGGGCAACCCTTCATGACTTGGGGGGGAGGTTTTGTACCTCTCTTGACCCAGGGTTTCTTGTTACCCTGTGATTGTCCCTGATTTCTGCCCCCTGAATTTGACCGCGGAGGCCGTCGGAACTGTTTCACAGCCGATGTGCCAGGGACTGGAGAAGTAGGCCTCTTAAAAGAAGGACTTCTACTCTTGTTCTTAACCGGTAAGAGTGAACTTTTACCGGCAGAAATTCTCTGGATATATTTGTCCAGATCTTCTCCAGATAAGCGTTCTCCATGAAATGGGAAGCTAACCAGCAGTTTCTTACAGGGAGCTTCAGCAGACCAGTTTTTGAGCCACAGAAGCCTACGCATATGTACTACAGACAGCGTAAAGCGGGAGGCCTGTTGGATTGTATCCTTTATGGCGTCCACCGCAAAACACAAGGCTCTAGGCAGGTCAGCTAGGGCAAGAGCCTGCTGATCTGGTAAGTCCCTTAAGACTTGTTTCAACTGATCTTTCACTGCTTGGCAGACTCCAATCGCTGCTACCGCAGGTTGTGTCACCATGCTTGCTGTAGAGAAAGCAGATTTTAGTAAAGACTCCAATTTTTTATCTATTGGGTCTTTGAACATTGGAACATTATCTACTGGACATGTCAGTGATTTGTTAACAGAAGAGATGGCTGCGTCCACTGTAGGGACCCTCCATTTTTTTATGAACTTATCCTCCATGGGATAGATCACCGGAAATCTCTTGGGGGGAGTAAATATTTTATCAGGATGCTCCCAATCCTGGTAAATAAGCCCTTCCAATAAAGGGTGGATTGGGAAGGAACAGACAGCCTGGGGAGCTTTTAGCGACCCCAGCGAGGAAACCGTAGTGGTTGATGGTTCCGCCAGAGGCATTTTAAATGCTGATCAGACCATATTAGTCAGAGACTGAACCCATAATCTTTCAGCCTGAGATGCTGAGAAAGGTTCTTCCACTGTTGATTCCTCCATAACTGAATCAACCTCATCCTGATCCCCTTCAGGTAGGTCGATCTCTGTGTGGGGCTGTTCCTCCACTAACAGGCACTCTGAAGGAGGAGACGGAGATCGGACGCGCTTTCCCTGTGACAGGGAAGCAGCGATCAATGCTGTTAATCTCTCTTCCAATCCTCCCAGAGTTGAGGATAAAACCTCCTCTGTTATATATACAGCAGCAGGTGGACTGGGGACAGCCGCAGCACCAGGCATTCCTGCGGGGTTTCTACGGCTACTGACCTCTGAATTCTCAGGGGAGATTGGTGCAGTACAAGCATGCCCAATATCCTCAGAGCCCGATGGAGACCCCTTTGGCTTCCTGGAAGACCTATTTCCGGAGCGTCTGGACGACATATCCTTTAAGCACAAAGCTGAGGTATTCCCGTCGTCATACACCAATTTTGCTGGTAATAGTCTAACAAAGTTGCTGCTATATACCAGCTGGTGTCCACTAAAGTGCCTTTCTATGGGGATGCCTGCATCAACCGCCTCTGTGTGCCACTGTTTGTTGCTAGCTCTGTTTGCATCCAGCTGACACTTGTACTGTGTCTTTATACAAGCTGGGACGCCTGCACATGCGCAGAAGCGCCGTGGCGCGCATCGAGCGTCATCCACCCGCCCCGCCCCTTTTTTTTCATAGGAGGCGCGTGCACGCGCCCGCGCCCGTTTCAAAATCAAACAGGGACTAGGAGCCAGGGCCCTTTTTGCCGGAGGGCCTGTGTGGTGGATGAGCGCAGCAACAGGGCAGAGGAAGTGGATTCCCACAGAGAAACTTACCAACTGCCTGGATCTTTTGACTTGAGAAAACCAAAGATCCACATGACAAGAAAAAATGGACCACAGCGGCCTCTAGTGGTTTAACACAGGTACCGCGGTCCTCTTTTTTTTTTTTTTTTTCTTGACTACTATTAAAATTTTACATTTTCCAGTAGTTATAGGCATACACAGATATTAGCGGGAATACCGTTAGGTAACAGGCAGAAAGACAAAATAGGCTTGGGGGTCCCTCAATAGAACCAAGTTCCTGAGGGGCCCCCACTTACCTTTTCCTCGCCGCAGGACTCCGTTTGGTCCACAGAAGCCCAAACTTCACCTATCACGGCAGGCATTGTAATTAAACCTTCAGGGACCGGGTTCCCAAGGATTCCACTCCCCTGGACCTGTATAGCACCCTGCACAGACAACATCTTGGTCGTGGGTATGACCAGAGCTCTGGATCCCAGGGTCCAGCCCTCCTAAGAGAGGCATTACAGGCAAAACCTTGCTCTTCTCTGCAAGGCCCGGGTACCGACCGTTTAGCTATGAAGCTTTTTTGGTCGGATCCGGAATAGCTTACTGAGGCCCATAAAAGAACCTGTACGCAAGCTCAGTGAAAAACACATGTTTCTTCTTGGCCAACACCTTAGACACTGGCAAAAAACTGAGGTACTCCCGGATGGGAGGGGCTTATATAGGGGAGGGTACTTCCGGTTTTGGAAGTTGCCAGTGCCAGCACCTGAAGATAAACTATATAACCCATTAGTAATGACTATGTCGCTCTGTGTCCCGTGATGTACGAGAAAGAAAGAAGTCACACGCCCTTAAGAGTGGCATTTTTGACGCCCATAGTGCACAAGACCTTATAGCTGCAAGCATTGCATGTGTACAGTTCAACACCAATTCCTTCCCAGAATTCATAAGGACTTGCACACCCAGGCACTGTGTATCCCATAAGCATATTCACAATAAAAATACTGTATTTATTGGCGTATAACACTCACTTTTTTACCCTGAAAATAGAGGGTAAACTGTGCCTGCGTGTTATACGCAGGGGGCTGTGGAAAGTTTTTTTCCTGAAACTTCACTCTTAAAGTTAGGGTGCGTGTTATACGCCTGTGGGTGTTATATGCCGATAAATACGGTACTATCCAGAGTACAGATTGTGGCATCTCTTTCCCACTCTACTGTGTGGGGGAATGCAGGGGGCTGGCATAAAGACAGGTTTCGGTACTTACCGTATATACTCGAGTATAAGCCGAGTTTTTCAGCACATTTTTTTTGTGCTGAAAATGCCCCCCTCGGCTTATACTGGAGTCTGTGTCCATCTTAATCTTTGTGCGCCTGATACCGGCCAGCCGTAGGTCCCCTGGGCCCCACACTTGGCACACATGTAGGCTCTTCCTCTACAAGTGTGCAAACTTTGCGGTCCAGGGGACCTACGGCCGGGGAGCACCGATTTTTCAAAAACGGGCACCCCTTCCATAGACTCCCATGTTAAACAGTAATTTCTCTGGTGATTTTAGGGACCCGCTACCCGCCAGCCCTAGGTTCTCTGGTCCCCAAACTTGGCACACATGTAGCTCCACATGTCATCTACAAGTGTGCAAAGTTTGTTGTCCGGGGGACCTAAGGCCGGAGAGCACCGATTTTTCAAATCCGGGCACCCCTTCCATAGACTCCCATGTTGAACGTCAGTCTAGTCACACAGCGCAGGAGATCAGGTAAGGAGATTGGGCACAGTGAGGCATGGGCACAGTGAGGCATGCACATAGACACAGTGAGGCAAAGTGAGGCATAGTGAGGCATGCAGATGGACACCATACTCGAGTCAATACGTTTTTCCATTTTTTTGTGGTAAAATTAGGTGCCTTGGCTTATATTCGGGTCGGCTTATACTCGAGTATATACGGTATGTCTGCAAAATGCATTACAACGTTTGAATGAATGCATACCTGGTAAACTGTGGTTTTTGTTTAATTACATGCATGAAGGTCAGCATTATGCATCACCATGAACCATGCGTAGGACCAAGCCAGTTCTGGTAGGTTAGAATGTGGAGGTCAGGTGTCAATGATTGTCCTGAGATGATGAAGCTAAAGGTTGAAAAAGTGAGAGGAATATAAAAAAGGTGCAAAATGTCTCCTATTACTCAATTTCCAGTTTCTTTCTGCAGTATCATATCCTGTCCTAGAACAACACTTCCTGTGATATCTAAGGTAGCAGTCCTCAATTTCCCCGGTACCAGCCTCTTAGAAGACATCCCCTCCATGGACCCTTCCACAAGTGCATTGCACGCCTTAGCACTTTTTTTGCGCGTTTGCAGAAATCCAGGCAGAAACACTGGTTTCTGCCTGCCTTTCTGCTATGGCAACCAAGACAAGACTCTCCGAAGACACAGACATGCTACATGGATCAGTTGTGATAAAGAGGTTGAAGTCATGTGTGGCTGAACCTTTACGTGAGCGGCCACACATACAAATCAAGCCTTGCTTGCTCGCCCCCCACCCCGCCACACAACTTAGCCCCCCAACAAGCCACAGACTTGCACTGGTCCAAGGCCCAGGGATTGGGGACCTCTGATCTAAGGCCTGGTTCACACTAGTGCAATTTTAGATGCAATTTGCAGAGAATCATATGACAACGGAAATCACATTGCTTTCAAAGGTGTCCGTTCACATCACTGCAATTCAGCATGGAGCAATTTTGAAAAAGGTTCCTAGGCTCGTTTGGGTGGGTCTCCAGCACGAATTTGGCTTCATAGACTATGCAAATCTTATCCAAAGAGCATGCAAGCAGCACTACATAATCGCACTGAAAGTCACATCAAAATTGGATGGCAGCAGCATTTCCCACCACCTAACCTCCTAGCACTGCCTAGGACACAAACTACAAAAAAATTGTCCATCATGAAAAGAACAAAGTACATCTATTTCTACAAATTCCTCTGTAATGGCCATAATGTTTTTTTTTTTTACTAAATGGCAAGTGCAAGCTGAACCCATAGTGCCAAGCTGAAGGTGAAGTGCTGGTCCCTTGAGTAGATGACCTAGATATGGAATGGAATAAACAATACATCTGTTTATACAAAAACGTGCTCTAAAAAGTATATGCGAGTTTGAGGAAGAAAAATCAGTATGCATCATATGTTCCCTAAACTGGTCTCCATAGAAATACTGGACTGGAAGTGACACATAAAAACACGAACTCTGTGTCCCCGGAGCAGAGAGGAACGCCGGCTAACCTCTGCGGTAACCGATACAGAGTCATATACAGCTATACTTCTCCTCTTTTCAGCACACAGCTGCTGTAGGAACATAGCTTGCCAAGAAGGTGCAGCGGTAAAATGTAAATGTGAGCCAGATATTGGGCTAGTACCAGCTCCGAGAATGATGTGATGTCTGCACAGGACACAGACACAGACTAACCACCTAAACACTCTTCCAAGCACACTCGGCCTGCTCTTTATTAGCTGCATGCACTTTATTTTGCTTTTTTGCAATACAGGTCCTTATATATAATAAAGAGCCTGATAGGAAATGATGTTGCAATGAATTACAACTGCTGGTCTTTTCAGTACATGTTTGAAAGTAGTAAAAAGAACCCTTCTACTATAAAGGGGTATAAATCCCCAATAAATCCTCCACATTCAGATACATACAGTACAGGGGCGTCCGGCATGCCTATCCAGTGTACATTCAACTGAAACATAGGTTTCAATAAGAAACCAGGTCTCACACTGATGACATCTGATCACATCTAACTTTATTAAACCCAAACACAGCACATTGCAGTCTTGCCTAGGACCTCCCCTCCCTAGCGCTTTACCCAATATAGGCTTGATCTCTGTGATCAAAACGTGTTGGGTGAAACATTAGAAGAGTGGTCATAGGCGCAGCTGCAATAAACGTTATGTTCGGTTTAATAAAGTTGAATATGATCAGACATCATCAGTGTGCATCTTCCTGCTTTCCTATTGAGTTCATAGAGGGCAGATGTAACAAGAGTAACAAGACAGGGGGGCCGCCATCTAAGTGTAGCCATTACAGCTTTAAGGGTTAACTACTTCCCACCCGGCCACTGTACATATACGGCCGGATGGGTGCCCTCTCCTTCTGAGTGGACGTTCCTGAACGTCCTTCAGAAGGAGGGGGATTGCGCGCGCGCGCCCCGCCGGCGCAGCGTGCGCGCGCCCGCCGCGTTACCAAGGACCCAGGGCGCGTGCCCGGCGGCCGCGATTGCCGCCGGGCACCCGCGATTCCCCGGGAACCAAGCAGGAAAGTGGATCTGTGTGTGTAAACACACAGATCCACATCCTGTGAGGGAGAGGAGGCTGATGGAGTGTCCCTTGTACATAGGGACAACCATCGGTCACCTCCCCCAGTCAGTCCCCTCCCCCCACGGTAAGAACACATTGAGGGAACATATTTAACCCCTTCCCGCCCCCTAGTGGTTAACCCCTTCCCTGCCAGTCACATTTATACAGTAATCAATGCATTTTTATAGCAGGGATCGCTGTATAAATGTAAATGGTACCAAAAATGTGTCAAAAGTATCCGATGTGTCCGCCACAATATCGCAGTCACAATAAAAATCGCAGATCGCCGCCATTACTAATAAAAAAATAAAAAAAAATTAAAAATGCTATAAAACTATCCCCTATTTTGTAGACGCTATAACTTTTGCGCAAACCAATCAATACGCGCTTATTGCGATTTTTTTTTTATACCAAAAATATGTAGAAGAATACGTATCGGCCTAAACTGAGGAAAATTTTAATTGAAAAAAAAATGGGTATTTATTATAGCAAAAAGTAAAAAATATTGTGTTTTTTTCCAAACTGGACGCTCTTCTTTTGTTTATAGCGCAAAAAATAAAAACCGCAGAGGTGATCAAATACCACCAAAAGAAAGCTCTATTTGTGGGAAAAAAAGGACGCAAATTTTGTTTGGGAGCCACGTCGCACGACCGCGCAATTGTCATTCAAAGTGTGACTGCGCTGAAGGCTGAAAAATGGCTTGGGCAGGAAGGGGGTTTTAGTGCCCAGTAGGGAGGTGGTTAAAAACAATATGACCTCACTTGTTAAACAGGGTAGTATGTGCATGTCAATGATGTGTCCATACCCTATGATAACTGAGCAAGTGCATTTTGTTTTTAACCCTTAGGGCTCATGCACACTGTAGCTAAAAAAAAAAGCTGCTTTTACAAGCATTCAAGCTTTTATTTCAGCTTGAAGAAGCTTGCACTTTTTTGGCCTCTTTTGCAGACACTTGTAAAGCCAGCCATAAGACTGTTCTTATCTCAGCTGGTTCTGCGGGGACCAGCCAAGATTGGAACCATGTATGGGCAAGCTGATTATACCCAAGTTGATCCATCGATCGACTTGGGTACAACCAGCATGTTGGAATTTTAGTCCTGCTAGATGACTTCAGGTTGGCCCTTTTGGCAGGTATAGCTATGCAAGCATTAAAATAAGTGTCTATACTGTTTATAATCCAGTAATACACTGTCCCACCCTGCTCTGCACATGCTCAGTTGATTTGCCTTACAGACCACTTTATGCTACAGGTAAGCCTATAATAAGGCTTACCTGTAGCTACCCAGGATATCTGCTAAACCTGTACGGTTTAGCAGATATCCCCTGTCCCCTGCATGTGCCGATGTCATTGGCACATGCGCACTGGGGCAAACTGAATGTGCCGTTGCTTCAGTCCGTGTGTGGTTACCGGCAGCTCCCGCGCACATGCGTGGCAGTGACATCATCGCGGCTCCAGACGATACCCTGAAGTAACCCCTGGGAGAGATGTCGCCGACGGAGGGGGGGGGGGACGAGGACCGCTGCGGGGGCTTCGATCTAAGGTAAGTAATTCATAATGAGCTAGTATGCTATGCTAGCATATTATGCCTTTGTCTTGCAGGGTTTTTTTTTTTTTATATTGAGGGTTTACAACCACTTTAAACACTGCTGAATTTGTAAAGGTCGATCTGCTGACAGCCTTAAAGCGGAATTAAACCCTTCTATCCTTTACAGCCAAGGAAGCTGCATCTGTTTGATCTACAACTGCCATGGTGCTGCACATGTGATCCAGCAATTTGATGTTTTGACAGTTTGTTTGAGGACACAAGCATATGTGACAGTTACCAATCAGGAATATAAATTTTTTGAAACTTTTATATGGATGGGTTTTGTTCCACTTTATGATTTACTGCTGATCAGGGGCTCTGGGCTTCAGCAAAATGACATCTTCCAGCAAGAAGAAACAGGAGCAAAGCTGGAGGCAATATACAGCACACACTCATTTTGGCAGCATAATTAGCAAGAAACATACATTCCACATTAATAAAGAACATTCTTTTTTATCACGTTGTTATGGGTAAAGTTCTGTTTTAAGGCGGCGTATAATTCTTTGGTTTCGTGATCGGAGTCTGGAAGTCGAGAAACCCTTTTCAGCACGCCTATAGATAATTGAATAAATACTATCCTCACATGCATTTCAAACTTGGTCAAAGAAACATACCAGTACTTTGAGCAAACACAGCACCCCAGAGGACTAAGGACCCAATAACCAGGGGCCATGAAGAACATTCTTACTTTTAGGAATGGGTGGAATCTGTCCAGAAGGAGCCCTGTTTATGTCTTAGCTATATTTTTTGCCATGTACTCTGTCACTATCACATTAAACCTGGAAGTTGGTAGCCTGAGGACACAGTGTTTATGCCGTGGCTCCTTTCTCATTAGGCTGAATGACAGTAAGGTATGCTGCTGTTTAGTTTGCATGGTATCGGCAGAAGTTGCTTAAAAAGATCAAGTTGAGACAGCGCATCCCATGCTAAAGAACGATGGCAGGAAACACTAGCTAGCTTGTGAAGTCTCCTTTCTCCCTTTTTCTTTTATGACTGTCATTCTGGTGAAACCATGACGCACAGATCAAATAGAGCACAATGTGGAACGGTGCATAAGTTTCCTTAGTGAGTGTGAAAACAAATACTCCTTTAGTGAATGGATATGGTTGTGTATTTTGCAAATGGCTGGAAATATATAGGCCAATAAGCATAAAAGCCAGTGCATAATAATAATTATGGAAGTGCCTTAGGCTAGGTTTGTACCAGTCATGTTCTGAAAAGCAGTCCGCAGTGGATCTCTTTTCAGAGTGTGGCTAAGCATCCTCTGTCAGGAGGTGATCCTGCCACCTCCTGATTGCCTTCCCCCCCAAAATGGCAACTTACAATGGGACTGATGTGCCATAACTGAACTGCGAGCCAAGAGTTTAACTCATGGTTGAAGCATTGCCCTATTGACTTGAATGGCCAAGTTTGACAGACAGTGCCACCTGTCAAAGCATTCTAAATTTGCCGCAGCCACAGAGCAACGTATTGGGGCTGCGGCATAACAGCCCCCTCTGCCCGTATTTTAGACCTTATGTGGGCAGGCTGGATCAGGAAAAATGCTGCTTAACCACCTGTTTTTACCATCCCCAGCAACCCATGTAAAAAAAAGGCCTTATATACTGTATATCACACATATCGATATGCACTTTTAGGAACACTTTATTAAAGCAGACCTTCATTTCTAAGCTTCATTTCTTCTCCTCTGCTCCCCACACCCTTTCCTTCTTCCTAGGTGGATTCCTTACCTGGCAAGGATGACATATCAGCCAACTGCAGCCTTCTGAGATATATATGTCACACATCCCCAGAGGCTGTAGAGTCAGTATCACACTTCGAGTCTTATTCAATACCGGCAGCACATCTGCGCATGTGTGGGATCAAAAGGAATATCTTCAGGAGGCCAGCTGTGCAAATGAGGAGGAGACAACTAGACTCCCAATTGTGGGAGATTTAAGATAGATGTGCAGAACAGGACATGCAACTGAAGAACTGCAGGTGAGAAAAGGACAGCATAGTGTGTGAGTCTACAGATGGGAAGTGGGGCCAATGATGTCATGACTCCGCCTCCCAAGCTCTGATCCATAGACACGCCCACAGGCTGGAGATTTTCAGAGAACTGCGACAAGTTTAGAGATGAAAATACAGAGGTAAAAGTACAACGCTTTGGATTTTTACAGAAAAAAAAATATATATATAAAATGGTGCATGTATGTGAAAACTGATGCATGAAAAGGTTTACAACCATTATAAATCTTGGACTTTTGTTTGGTTTTCTCATTGGAGTGTATGTATGTGGATTCTCAACTCTGGGTCTTTTCCCTGATCCTGAGAGTAGATCCTGTTTTGTGGAGTGCTGCCGAACCAGAGCCAGCGTGCCCAGTGACAATTCCACAGACTTTAGGAAAATCTGAATCCAGCTCCCTGTTTGTTCTTGTGCTTGAGCTATTGTGCTCCGACAGTTGCAGCACCCGTGGCTGTCTTAAAGGGGTTGTAAAGTCTTTTTTGTTTTTATTTAAATAACAAACATGCTATATACTTTCCACCTCTGTGCAAGGGTTTTAGACAGAGCAGCCCGATCCTCCTCTTCTGGAGTCTACCTTCGGCGCTCCTGGCGCCTCCTCTTTTCCAGTGCCCCCACGGAGAGACGCTTTCCATGAGGGCACGCTTCCGAGTCCTGCTGCTGCGTCCATTGACACAGACAGCAGGACTTGATTGACAGCAGTGGGAGCCAATGCCTCCTGCTGCTATCAATCTATCCAATGAGGACCTGAGACACCAGCAGGAGCTGTTGTGCTCGTCCCCATCACTGGAGCGATCGGTTCTGATAAGTAAAAGGGTGGTTCTGGGGGGCTGCTGGACTACAGAAGGTTTTGCAAGCCCTTTAACCACCTGCTGCCGTCCCATAGAAGTTTTACTTCTACAAGGCGACAGTCGTCGTCGTCATCATATATATATATATATATATATATACACATATATACACACACACACACACACACACACACACACATATATATATAATATAATTATATATATATATATATATATATATATATATATATATATATATATATATATATATATATTGTGAGGGGGTTAGCTCGGCAGCGGGTGTGTGTGACCCCCGGGATGGACTCCCCACACAAAACAGGCCCAGCAAACGGAGGTTGTGGTTTTCAAAATCAAAAAGGTGCGGTTTATTTTCTATTTACAGTGACAAAACACAGCAAAGCAAAAGAAACATAACCAAAATAAATCCTGGTCAAGTTGACCTCTGACTAAACATACAGGTTTCCTAACAACTGGGATCAGCCTAGTGCTGTCCTAGTCCCTAAGTCCCTGGTTTTAAATGTCCAAGCAAATAGCCACACAGGCTTTTTCTCACCGCACAGGGGTTCACTCTCCCTAGACAGTCCACACAGGTCTGGTTCCAGGCATGAGCTAACATCTAATGAAGCTGGGAGTTCTTATAGAGGCCTAAATGAGCTGACAAGCTTCAGCTGGTCTCATCAACTCCCTGTCTGCACGACGCCCAGCCCTCTCCCTAGAGGTATGAGTCATCCATGAGCCCACTAGCCTTATACAACTCTCCACCTAGTTGTATAAGTCGGCGTAAAGCCTGAATCTGGGCGAAATATATCTACCCCCCTGGATGCAACCAGGTGACTTTACCTTCCTGCTGTCACATACCCCCCCCTCTTGTTTTAACCTCGGGGTTGGAACACCAGCAATCAGGCATTCATGTACTCGAGACAAAGCATCCACATTCCCCATTTGAACGCCAGGGCGATGCTTTACTGTGAAGTTGAATTCCTGGAGGGCCAGGAACCACCTATTCACTCTTCTATTTGTTTCCTTGTTTTGAGCCATCCACTTTAACGGAGCGTGATCCGTAACCATGTCAAAGTGCCTACCTAGCAGGTAGTACCGAAGGGAATCTAGAGCCCACTTCACCGCTAAACACTCCTTTTCAACGGTGGCGTAATTTACCTCATGGGACTTCAACTTCCTGCTGAGGTAAATGACTGGGTGCTCTTCCCCGTTCCAGACCTGGGACAATACTGCTCCTAACCCCACATCTGACGCATCACTTTGTACGACAAAGTCTTTAGAGAAGTCGGGTGAGTACAACACTGGCTGGCTACATAAGGCTTGTTTCAAGAATTGGAATGCTGCCTCAGCCTCGGGGGTCCATTTAATCATGACCGACCCTTTCCCCTTCGTCAGGTTGGTTAGGGGCACAGCCTTAGAAGCAAAGTGGGGAATGAATCGCCGATAATACCCAGCGATTCCCAGAAAGGCTCGTACCTGCTTCTTGCTGTTGGGACGTGGCCAACTCTGGATGGCCTCGACTTTGTTGAGTTGGGGTTTTATTACTCCCCTCCCAATGGTGTACCCAAGATATTTGGCCTCCTCCTGCCCAATGGTACACTTCTTGGGGTTAGCCGTAAACCCCGCTTCCCGAACAGAGTCCAGGACTGCTTGCACTTTTGGCAGATGTGAGGCCCAATCTGTGCTATGGACAATTACGTCATCCAGGTAAGCCGCAGCATACTTCCGATGGGGCCTCAGCATCTGGTCCATTTTCCGCTGGAATGTGGCCGGCGCATTCTGTAACCCGAACGGCATTCTTTTATATTGGAACGCCCCGTCTGGGGTTACAAATGCGGTTTTCTCTTTGGCCGACTTGGCCAGGGGGATTTGCCAATACCCTTTTGTGAGGTCAAGAGTCGTCATGTATCGGGCTGTTCCCAGCCGGTCGATCAACTCATCTATACGTGGCATGGGGTAGGTGTCAAATTTTGTAACTTTGTTCAACTGACGAAAATCGTTACAAAATCGCCAGCTCCCATCCGGTTTAGGCACCAACACGATGGGACTAGACCAATCACTTTGGGACTCCTCTATCACCCCTAAGTTCAGCATTTTCTGTACTTCCTCCCGTATTGCCTCCCGTCGAGCCTCTGGGATCCGATAGGGTTTTAACTTCACCCTTTCACCGGGCGGGGTAATGATGTCATGCTCTACCCCAGATGTTTGTCCCGGCAGCTCAGAGAATACCTCCTTGTTGCGAAGCACAAACTCCTTAACCTCCTGTTGTTGGGGTTGTGACAAGGTGGCTGCTATTCCAACCTCAGGAATCACGCAACCAGTTTGAGCTGGTGACCAAGTGTCTGCGACTAGGGACTCTCTATCCCTCCAGGCTTTCAACAGATTAACGTGATAGATCTGTTCGGGCTTTCGCCTTCCTGGTTGTCTGACCTTGTAATTCACTTCGCTCACTTTTTCCATTATCTCGTAGGGGCCTTGCCATTTGGCAAGGAATTTACTTTCAACCGTAGGGACAAGTACCAATATCCTATCCCCCGGGGAAAAGGTACGGGTCTTGGCTCCACGGTTGTACACTCTCTGCTGTGCCAACTGCGCTTGGGCCAAATGTTCCTTCACGATGGGCATTACCTGTGCAATTCGATCTTGCATCAGGGCGACATGCTCAATCACACTCCTGTGGGGAGAACTCTCACTTTCCCAAGTTTCCTTGGCAATATCCAACAGCCCTCTTGGGTGTCTCCCATACAGTAACTCAAAGGGGGAGAATCCCGTAGAGGATTGGGGCACCTCCCTAATAGCAAACATCAAATAAGGAAGTAAACAGTCCCAATCCTTTCCATCTCTATCCACCACTTTCTTCAACATTTGTTTTAGGGTTTTGTTGAATCTTTCAACCAGCCCATCGGTTTGGGGGTGATACACAGACGTACGCAATTGCGTCACTTTGAACAATTTACACAGCTCTTTCATAACCCGGGACATAAAGGGTGTACCTTGGTCCGTAAGCAGTTCTTTACAAATACCCACCCGGCTAAAAACAAGAGATAGCTCTTTGGCTATGGTTTTGGCCGAGGTATTTCGGAGAGGGATCGCTTCTGGATAACGGGTGGCATAGTCCATTATAACTAATATGTACTGGTGCCCCCTAGCGGACTTGATTATAGGACCTACCAAATCCATGGCGATCCTCTCAAACGGGACCTCAATGATGGGTAGAGGGACCAGCGGGCTACGGAAATGTGGCATCGGGGCCAACCTCTGACACACAGGGCAGGAGGAACAATAATTTTCTACGTCCTTCATCACCCCCGGCCAATAGAATCTCTGTAATACCCTCTCTCGGGTTTTCTCTGTCCCCAGATGACCTCCAAGAATGTGCCCATGGGCCAACTCCAACACCAACTTCCTGTAAGGTTTGGGCACCACAAGCTGCTCAACGGTTTCTTCTGCCCTTTTTGCCACCCGATACAGTAGGTCCTTCTCTACGCTGAAGTATGGGTAAGTGCAGGTATTATCTGGGTTCACTAACTCGCCATCTATTTTCACTACGTTTTCCCGTGCCTTTATTAGGGCGGGGTCTTTCAACTGTTCTGTGGCAAAGTTTTCCCTGTGAACCTCAAGATCAGAAAACTCCACAGACGGTAGGTTTTCGTCTGAGGAGGTGGGCTCCTCTCCAGTTTCTTGAGTCTCCCCTGCCAATACTGATAAGGGAAATTCCGGAGAGTCCTCACCACTCTCAGGGGAGTTCTGGCTATCACATTCCTGGTACATAGGGGCACCAGTGAGGGGCTCAGGATCATCCCACAGTTCCCAGAACTTCGGAAAATCCCTTCCCACAATGGCGTCATGCGGTAACTGAGATACTAAGCCCACTGGATGAGAGAGGGTACCTTTGGGGGTCTCGAAACACACTGTAGTCACTGGATACTCTCGGGTGTCCCCATGCACACAAATAACAGCTACCTTGCTATTCCCAGAGACCTCTGTTTTAACTAACTCAGCCTTTATCAGGGTCACAAGGCTACCTGAATCCAGCAATACCACAACATTTCTACCATTAACACACATTTTGCATAAATGTTTCTCAGTTCCTCGAATGGCAGTGCATGCGACTGTCGCACACAGCGACTGACGTCTGCCCGTCAGAAAGTCACACTGCATGGGTTCCTCCACAACCGGGCAATTGGCTGCAATATGTCCCGCTTGCCTGCAGCGGTAGCAAACGATCCTTCTTGCCGCCTCTTGAGCCGCTGACTTCCCAGGCTGTTCTCGCCAAACTTTGGGTAGAGCTCCCACCCTCTCACTCTCTCCGCCCTCACCCCTTGGAATCCTCTTATCCGCCCCTGGGGATGGTCTGGTCTTAGGGTGGAAAGTCCGAGAGTCTCTGGAAGAGGCCGTCAGGTTCTCTGTAGCCAAGTATTTCTCTACACGATCCACAAGACCACCGGCCATCTCTGGGTCTCCATGGCTTACCCACTTTTGGATGGCAGTAGGAAGAGCTCTCAAAAACCGATCCATTACAACACGTTCCACAATCTCTGGTGCGGACAAAGTCTCTGGCTGTAGCCACTTCCTGCTCAGGTGAATGAGATCATACATTTGAGACCTGGGGGGTTTTCCAAGCTGGAAAGTCCAGTTATGCACACGCTGAGCCCGGACAGCCAGGGTGACACCCAGCCTTGCCAATATTTCAGCTTTTAGCATCACATAGTCTTTTGCTTGGTCAGGCTCTAGGTCATAGTAAGCCTTCTGCGATTCACCAGTTAACAGAGGAGCCACCAGTCCAGCCCACTGCTCCTCAGGCCACTTTTCTCTTTCAGCAGTCCTTTCAAATGTGGTCAAAAATACCTCTGGATCATCCTCTCCAGTCATTTTTGTCAATAAACGACTCACCCCAAAGGACGCAGTATTAGTGGGACGGCTTTCCTCACTGGTCTGCGGACGTTGCTGCATTACTGCTTCCATTTGTTGTAGTCTCTGCTCTTGCTTCTGTAACAGGTCTATGAAGCGGGCCTCAGATTGCTGCTGGGCTTGTTGATGAGCTTGCTGCTGGGCTGCAAGGCTCCTTTGCAAACCTGCATTTGTCTGCTGTTGATTGGCATTTGCTAGAGCCAGCTGTTTCAGTATCTCCTCCATGCTGGCTTAAAAAAAACTGCCACTGGTTCTCCACCAACTGTGAGGGGGTTAGCTCGGCAGTGGGTGTGTGTGACCCCCGGGATGGGCTCCCCACACAAAACAGGCCCAGCAAACGGAGGTTGTGGTTTTCAAAATCAAAAAGGTGCGGTTTATTTTCTATTTACAGTGACAAAACACAGCAAAGCAAAAGAAACATAACCAAAATAAATCCTGGTCAAGTTGACCTCTGACTAAACATACAGGTTTCCTAACTAACAACTGGGATCAGCCTAGTGCTGTCCTAGTCCCTAAGTCCCTGGTTTTAAATGTCCAAGCAAATAGCCACACAGGCTTTTTCTCACCGCACAGGGGTTCACTCTCCCTAGACAGTCCACACAGGTCTGGTTCCAGGCATGAGCTAACATCTAATGAAGCTGGGAGTTCTTATAGAGGCCTAAATGAGCTGACAAGCTTCAGCTGGTCTCATCAACTCCCTGTCTGCACGACGCCCAGCCCTCTCCCTAGAGGTATGAGTCATCCATGAGCCCACTAGCCTTATACAACTCTCCACCTAGTTGTATAAGTCGGCGTAAAGCCTGAATCTGGGCGAAATATATCTACCCCCCTGGATGCAACCAGGTGACTTTACCTTCCTGCTGTCACAATATATATATATATATATATATATATATATAATCTGGCTCTTACGAGTTGGGGGTGCGCAATGTGTGGCACTGGCAGCTCACTTCCGCTGTGATCACACACACAGCAGGAGCCCATCGGCGGGTACCGTGGACTTGATTTCCACCAATCACCCTGCAGAGAGATAGAACAGTGGTCTGCCTATGTAAACAAGGCAGACAAGAGGGAAAGCATAGATCCTGTCTCTCTGCAATGCAGGGACAAGGATCCATATCACCCCCTAGTAAAAGCACCTCCCATACTGTACACAAATACAAGCTAAGCACACAGTTAACCCTTTGATTGTCCCTGATGTTAACCCCTTCCCAGCCAGTGTCATTAGTATAGTGACTGTGCATATTTTTTAGCACTGATCACAGTAATAGTGCCACTGGTCCCCAAAAAGTGTCAATTACTTTAGTGTCAAAATGTCGGTTGCAATATCGCAGTCCTGCTATAAGTCGCTGTTCGCCACTATTACTAGTAACAATAAATAAAAATATACCATAGTTAGTAGACACTATAACTTTTGCCCAAACCAATCAAAATAATTTTTGGGGGATTTTTGTTCCCAAAAATATGTAGCAGAATATATATATTGGCCTAAATTTATGAAGAAAATAGATTTTTGATATTTATTGTTTTGTTTTTTATTTTCAATATTATCTTATTATATATTTTTTTGTTTATAGCGCAAAAAAAACAAAAAAAAAACAACACAGGAGGTGATCAAATACCACTAAAAGAAAGCTCTATTTGTTGGAAAAAAACGACAAATTTTATTTGGGTACAGCGTCGCACGACTGCGCAATTGTCAGTTAAAGCAAAACCGTGCCGTATCGCAAAAAATGGACTGGTCATAAACGGGGGTAAATCTTCCAGAGGTCAAATGCTTAATACCTGAACAGTGACCAAATGTAATTGGATGACAGTTTTCCATCGACCTCCTTTGATTTTTTTTCAAAAGATTTTTGTAGGACCATGTGGTGTCACAACATGGCTCAAATCTCAATCTATTCAGCAGAAATGTAAGCGGTGTAAGGCCAGTTTTAATGTACTAGAAATGATTTCTGGTAATTGGCTTATTTAGCTTTATTGGTTCTCCCACGGCATAATTTATAAATGAGAACAGGGGGACAATTACAGTAAGGTAGTATGGGAGACTGCAACTGTACCTTGTAATTTCTTTCTCCCTAAAGCTGTAGTACTCATTGTGCCAATCTGCAAACATTAAACCCGAACACATTACAGGAGAGCGCACTATGAAGCACTGACCAGTAAAACACACTAAGCAGAACAGAGTCATCTAACAGTCATCAAGGGAGCTGTACACCCAATTAGCCAGACTGAAAGTATGGAAATGTTAGAAAGCTCCAAGTGTTTAATATAATGTATAATTTAGGACCATCTGTAGACCCAGAGAAAACCAATAGTGATCCACAGAACACCTTATAAAAATGAGTGGCTTGAAAACAAAACACAGGAACCAAAATTGTTGGGAAAGAGCCAATAAACTTTGTAGAGAAAATCTCTGACCTAGAATTTTAGATTATGTACACTTTAAAAGAAATTGTGTAAGAGCCCTTTCACACTGAGTCGCGGGCAGCGTTAGCGGTAAAGCACCGCTAGATTTAGCGGCGCTTTACCGCTATTTTAGCGGCACTATCCGGCCGCTAGCGGGATGCTTTTAACCCCCGCTAGCGGCCGAAGAAAGGGTTAAATGTGTCTGTGTTGTGCCGCTGCTGACATGCTTAGCAGGCGCTTCGGCAGCGGTGCCCATTCATTTCAATGGGCAGGGGCGGTGGAGGAGCGGTCCTGCCAGCGTAGTGCCCCAATGTGAAAGCACTCGGTCCACAGTTAAAAGGGGTTGTAAAGGTAAAAGTTTTTTCACCTTAATGCATTCTATGCATTAAGGTGGAAAAACATCCGACAATACCGGCTCCCCCAGGCCCTCCGTTTAGCTTACCTCACCCCTCGAAAGTCCCGCGCTCGTCCCCGACATCCTCTTCGCCGCTCAACCTGGCCATTGATTGGTTACAGTGGATGGATTGAAAGCAGCGCAGCCATTGGCTCGCGCTGCTGTCAATCACATCCAATGACACAGCGCGCCGGGGGGGCGGGGCCGAGTGATACAGTGAGCAGCAATAGCCACTGGCTGTATCACTGGAGCACGCCCGCAATCACTCACCATCATGCGAGCTCGCATATAGGTGGTGAGTGATTGTGAGGAGGAGCCGAGAAAGCCGCCGAGGGACCCCAGAAGATGTGGATCGGGGCCACTCTGTGCAAAACGAGCTGCACAGCGGAGTTAAGTATAACATGTTTGTTATTTATTTTTTTATTTCTTTAGTGATCCTTTAAAATGGATGCAGCCAGACTCAGTGGAGGGAGATTTTGGAGCATATTTGGCAAATACAGAATCACAGTATATATAAAATAATATGCATAGTGGTTGAAGGGAAGCTTCAGAATGGCAAAGATGTTTTTATTACAAATTATGTGAGCAGACTGCAGTTCCTCTTTAACGTACTAGCAGATTTAGATGCACTAACAAACTGAAGCCAAACTCCAGCTCACACTGCAATTACACAAGCAGTTACAGCATCAGATCAGTTTTAAAAGCGGATCATTGTAAGCACCCCTGTCAGTAGTAAATGTTTTGTCTCAACACTCTTAACTGATACATTTTCAGCAGAAATTGTTCTGTTGAAAAACAACAGACTTACTGGCCAGATAACCAGGTAATCATAAAAGAAAGACTAAAAAGGAATGCAGTCATCACATTTAAGATGCTTTGTAGGCGCTATAACTATAAAAAAAGAGCCTGCAAAGCACCTTGAAAGTGCCTCGCCTTTCACTCCAATGTGAAAGCCCGAGGGGTTTAACACCGGAGCGGTGCGCTGGCAGGACGAAAAAAAAAAAAAAAAAGATCATGAATCCGCGCTTAGGTAAAAACCAGACAGAGGTTGCAGCCCCCTAGAAACTCCCTAGGGAGAATAAAAGTATGATATGTAAAGAGGGGTAGTGGCGCTACCTCCCACTATGAAGACCCACCAGATGTAAGTGAAGACAGACTATATCTATACAGCAATAATTACTGCTCAAAGAATTGAGTGCGACTGTCTCTAAAGTAACCAATAGTGCAATAGAACCTGCTAATAGTGCTAATAAGTGTAAACAGATATACCATATGGTAGACTCTGTGTGTGTAAGAAACAAAAAGTGCCAATTAGCCATGAAAAAAAAAAAAACATGTATAGATATACGCTGTGATACCAAAAAAAGTGCATCAAAAAGTATATATAAATCGGTCCAACATTAAAGTGCTTCAATAAAAATTACAATAAAGTGTCCAGTGCAATATTTGTATGTATATATCAGCAGTTCAGCACACGCAGGGTTAGTGTAGCTTGCAGCTGTATTGCATAAAGTTCAAAGTGTATTTTTATCCAATGGGTAAGACACATCCATATAAACAGTTGACCAGTGAGGCCCCTTTCACACTGGGGCGGGCATGTGCGGTGGCGGTATAGCGGCACGATTTTCAGCGCCGATATACCGTCGTATTTACCGTGATATTCGGGCGCTAGGTGTGCGGTTTTAACCCCCGCTAGCGGCCGAAAAAGGGTGAATACCGCCTGCAAACCGCGGCTACAGCCGCAGTTTGCGCGGGCGGTATTACCACGGTGTCCCATTGATTTCAATGGGAAGGAGCGATAAAGGAGCTGTATACACACCGCTCCTTCAACGCTCCAAAGATGCGGCTTGCAGGGGTCTGAATCTTCAGATAGTTCCAGGTGACAATACTGCTCTCAGCAAATAAATGGCGACTTCAGTGATCCCCTCATGTATCCCCGCTTACTGGATCCTATAACCCCTACAGGGGTATCAGGCATATCAGATCTAATTCCGGTATCTCCACGCAGGGGGTCCTTACATCCAGGAGGGAGCCGTCACTCATAAGCTCATACAGTTAGCCAGCAGAGAGGGCCAATGGCGGATGGCAGATAGAAGTTCCTCACATGGGCAGAGACAAAAAAACTCCCATAGTGTAATACATAAAAACGGTAGGTTTATTAATTTTTTTTTTAAAAAGCAACAAATAATAAAAAGCAACCCAGCGGTACTAATGACCGCTACAGCTAGTGCAAAATACAGCAGAAAAAGTCTCTGAGGTCCGGAGCATGGGTATTGCGGCATGCGCTTCGCCTTGCGTTCCACCCACTGCTCTCACGACCAATAGGCGCAATGACGTAATTTGCGCAGCCCTGCCTTACGCGTTTCGTCACTAGGCGTCGTTTGAGGCGGTGCCTGTCAAATCTCTGCTACGCCTTTTGAGAAGGGCGGCGATGCAGGTCCCCTCCCATTAAGTATGGATCGGCCAATCAGGGGAATAAACCATACTGGCTAAGCCAGTGAACAATACCCAGTGTGCGGACGCCAGCTCTGTTCTTATAGGAAACCCGGGTTATTTAAACTAGCCTGCATCCCCGCTCTCCCTTCACACAGTTTGGACAGTATAAAAAAATAATACAATGACACAGGAATCCTGCACAGATAATTAATTAAACAGGGGATAAGAGAATAGTCCCATTAACGTGGATGAATCCAAGGCTGAACCGGGACCCGCAACTATATATAAAAAGGTGCTAATTTCCCTCACTCCCCCTGGTGGCAACATCTAAAACTGTGGCTGAAGTAAAAAAAGTCCTGCTAGCCGCATCTTTGCAGCGCTGTAGGAGCAGTGTATCCTAAATCGCCCCTGCCAATTAAAATCACTGGGCAGCGCCGCCGAACTGCCGGCAAAGTGCCGCTGTTTGAACCCTTTTTCGGTCGCTAGCGGGGGTTAAAAAGCAAAAACTACGATAAAAGCGCCGCAAATCACACAAATCCCCGTAAACACACAAATCCCCGTTCTGACAGGAGAGGAGAGACAGATCTGCTGTTCCTAGTAATTAGAAACAGCGATATGTCTCCTCCTCCAGTCAGTACACTGCCCCCAGAGTTAGAAACACACACGAGGGAACATATTTAACCCCTTGATTGCCCCCTAGTTTTAAACCCTTCCCTGCCATTGACATTTACACAGTAATCAGTGCACTGATCGATGCATAAATGTCAATGGTCGAAAAAAAAAGTATCTGATCTGTCCGTCACAATCTCGCTGAAAATTGCAGCTCGCATTACTAGTAAAAAAAAAAAAATGCCATAAATCTATCCCCTATTTTGCAGACGCTATAACTTTTGCGCAATATACGCTTATTGCAATTTTTTTTTACCAAAAATATGTAGAAGAATACATATTGGCCTAAACTGATGAATAATTTTGTTTTTGAAAAAAAAAAATTGGGGATATTTACTATCGCTCTTTTTTTGTTTATAGCGCAAAAAAAAGGACCTCAATTTTGCTTGGGTACAGCCTTGCACGACCGCACAATTGTCAGTTAAAGCGACGCAGTGCCGTATCGCAAAGAATGGCCTGGTCATTAAGGGGGCAAATCCTTCCGGGCTGAAGTGTTAAGGTCCACTTTAACAGACGTTGCTGCTCTTACGCATTTACTTCTTTTTAGTAGACACATACTAACAGAAATGAATAATAGGCACAGCCCAGAGTATAGGTGTAACTATATTATCTTTTATTTTCCCTTGACAGCATACACAGGAAAGCCCTGCAGAGAACTTCAGCATGTACAAAGACAACTCCAATATGGTATAAGGTGAGATTTTCTATCTAGAGTCTCTTAGAACAATAACCATAAAGGCATGCTGCCATTAGAAAATACTGAATATAGCCCCAGTGTCAGGTGTGACACTGTTTACAGGGTTGCCATCTGCTTGTACAGTACTGTGCCACCTACGCAGGTAAAAAACGGGTCTGCATGCCAATGTCACTAATAGGGCAGAAACATCACAGAAATAAGAGCCATTCTCTCTTCATCCATAAAAGGTGACAATGCTAAACTCTAAAAGTAACACTGCTTTTAAATGAAAGATGGTCAGAATTATATTTTCAGGGTCTAAAAATAAACAAAAAAAAAAAAAAACACAGCACTGTGCGATACAAATGGCTGCTGCACACATTTTACCCAGCTGTTTCCATGCAAAGATTTTTAGGTCTGCAGCAGGAAAGCCAAATGTGTCAATGATAAGGAATGTCACCAGGGCTCAGCAGCCGAGTCATCTCTACATCAAGGCATGGCTGAGAGGCAGGAAAGCCAGCAGCAGGTTTCAGAAGCACCACTGGGATAAAAGATGGAGAAGTATTAGCTTTGTGAGTATGAATAAAGAGTTCTGCTTAATCACCAGTGAAGAAGGGAAAAAAACTAAATCAGAAAGGAAGACAGATACAATTGTGGGTCCTCACGACTAAAAGGGCCAGACCGATGAACTAAGCAATATCTATAGAAAGCAGCCTTTCCCTTTTAATTCCTCTTCTGTCCTAGAACACATAAAGAAGAATTGGTTGTATACAACTGAATAGATGTGAGAAACACAGACAGTTCTCCTTTTAGAACCTTCATGAAACCCCATGTAGGGTGGCTGGTTTATCGAGGTATCACAGGCAGTTTTGTGAAGACAGGAGGTACAATCAGGAATGCCAGACTCAGAATACAGAATGGGGAGGACATCAGACATGTGCTATGATGCCTGCAGTAAACAGCACTGTCAGATGAAATATAGATATACCTGAGCAGTACATGGAGAGGAAGAGATAAGGCTCTCTAGTCTACAGGATAGGGACAAACAAAATGAAATCATTGTTAAAGTGGATAGCCCCATAATAGCGATCATAGGATAAGCTGGCATCATAACCCATGACACTGAATACGAGAACAGAAAAATCTGGAATTGTACATCCAAACATTATACTACAAAAGCAGACAGTAAATGAAATGCAGAGGGTCATCACAGTCCTAAATCTTTTAAAGTGTAAAATAACAAGACTACCAAGCCAATAATGCCTAGTACACACGATTAAAAAAATCAGATGAAAAAGTACCAGTTTCAAAGCGATCGTAAGATAATCTGAACACTAGTACACAGCTTTCCAGAGCCGATCGCGACAGTTCATCCAAAATTATCTGAAGGGACAAACACAAAAAAAATTCTTGTACCTTACCAGAACGTACAATTTTCGTTTAATCAGTACAGTATTCGCTCGAAAAAAATCGGAAGTGCAAAACCACGCATGCTCGGAAATGAAAAAATACATTACATCACTTCCGAAGTTGTATTCTGTTGTACGAGAATTTTCGTAATCTCTTCATTTTTGATATGAGATCAGCATGCAAAAAAGAAAAAAAAGAGACACATCATTCGTCCATCATTCTCATTGTGTGGCTTAAGTAAGAGGATATAAATAAAAAAATTGCAATTGCCAACAGCCAGAGTCCAATAACAGTTCATTAGTTCTGAAATCAGCCTATGAAGGTTTCCTCAGATATATTGACCAGTCCTTCAAAAATCGTTTAGTGCGCAGTGTATAGGCAATGCTATAAAGGGAACCTGTCACCAAGCAAAACACATGTGTAAAGACTTTGACAGAAGCCACTGTATCCAACTTTTAAGCTGCTTTCCAATCCTAGGCCAGGAATGATGTACCTCCTCACAGTTGCTGCTCCAGAATTACTGTGCAGATCAGAAGCAATTACCTTTAAAGCCTTTTCACATAGGTATTCTACTGCTTGGCCTATTGGAGTTGATTTACTAAAGGCAAATATACTTCTTTTCACAAGGGAATTCTCCTCAGAGTTTAGTGAATGAGGCGACGCTCTGCCAACCTATATCATCCAATCAGGTGAAAGCAAAAATGCAGTTTGTTTTTTTCCCTTGAGTTTTTTTTGCAAAGTGAAATTTTGTTTCTAAGCTTTGGGGAGTATTGCAAAGTGCAACTTTCCATCCAAAGTCAACAACCTATTTGCCTTTAGTAAATCACAATTTCACAAATTTTATGCTAAGAAGTTTTCAAATCAAAACCAAAAAGTCAAGGATCTGGCCTTTATTTTTTTTATGAAGCTGTGGGCCTGAGATTGCAAGAGTCCCAGGATAAGGAAATCTGCATGCTCTTAAGTAATATCTTACACAGTAGAGCCTTTATGAAGGGTCTCTTGGATGGGTTTCAAGCACAGAATCATGGCCAAACAGCCACAGGCTGATACAGATTTCCCCTCAATAAAGAGCCTGCCTGCCATTTCACACAGCCTCAAAATAGCCTCCTGGTAAATACAATATGGGTTTTATGTTCTTCTCACTGTAATCCTCACCAGATATGCACATACATTACAGCACATTAATAAAGATACGTAATGTACAAAATCATTAGTATTAGCATTAACATTCTAGGGATTAAAGTATGTTATCAACAAACACTTGCTAATCTTAATACAACGAAGGAAATATAAAGCAAGACTAAAAAAACTTAACCAGTCCAGAGAAGGGCTGCTATTACTTGACCTCTCTTTTAAAAACCCTTGTTGCCTGGCTGTTGGGCAGGCCATACATGGTGCAAACTTCTTTCCCGCAACCACGGGTTGCAGGAAAGAAATTAGCTTGATTCCTCCATAAACATAGACAGTGTGGATGCGAAAATCCCTCCGGCCGGGCCATTGTCGTCTCCCGGCCTGGGGTGGGGGAAGCCTATCTCCTAGGAGAAAACATTGATTATTGCTAACGGCTATAAAAGCAATAATCACAAGAGAGAGTCCAGCAGCCTGGTCTTACCAAAGTTGACTGATCGATCAACTTGGTACATTCAGCCTACCCCTTTACAAATCTTGCCCTTTTTTTCTGCTGAACCAGCCTTAAGCCTAGTACACGCAATGAGATTATCGGACGAATGATCGTTCATTTTGTTTTTTCTTGGATGCCAGTCTGCAGATCGAAAAGGAAGAGGTTACTAAAGTACAAAAATTCCCTTACAAAAGTATAAAAATTCAGAAGTGATGACGTATTGTTATTGTATTGTATTTTTGGATGAAAAGTGTACCGATTTAAAAGAAATAAAAATTATACGATCTGGGATCATAGGAGAAATATTTTCGGGTTTCTCCCTTTTTTAGACGAAATTTAGACGAAATTTTAGACGAAAGCTGTGTACTAATGATCAGAATATCGTACGATCGCTTCAAGAGTGGTATTTTTTGTACGATTTTCTGATCGTGTGTGGGGGCCTTTAGGCTGACCCTCTTGCTTAAATCCTTTGAGTCACCAATTCAGATAAAGAATACAAATGCTTTCCACTATCCTCTGACTCCTACATCACTACAGGATTTACCAGCGACATGGGGCTGGAGGATAGAAACAGAGTGCCCAGGGGCAAACACTGACAACCACCACTCCTGGAAGTGTTAAATGGAGAAGTCTTATGGCTGCAGCATTGGCATGGAAGTAAGAGATAAGAGATAATTGCCACCAGTGAGGTAAGCATAGTACGTCTTTCTAATGCAGTGGAGTGCGGTTTGCATTTTTTAGGGACCTGACAGGGCCTCTTCAAAGTATCTAAAAAAAAAAGCATTTTTTGGCATATGGAAGGGTTGGCAAAATTAGCAGGCATTTATTTCCATCTGTGTCCCACTGTAAAGAATTGCCTCACTATTTATTCTGATAGTAAAGATAGCCGATTCCCTTTGAATTGGCTGGCATAGCAGTTTAACACACAAACATTTAACTTTTTTTTTTTTAAACGCAGCACACTGTTGCAGAGTGCTGCAGTGCAAATGCAGCAGCAAATGACTGGCACCGGTAAATAAATAGGACCACAACTGGCAAGTTTTAGTGCACGTTACCACAATGGACCAGTGGGAATGGGCACCACATGTTTTTAAGGATGAGTACATTTACATTCCTCTGTGTATCTTTAGACACACATGGCATGGCTCAGCCCTGCCTTCCGCTCCCTCCTCACTTTATTTGATTGAAAGCAGAAGCCAATGGCTCCCGCTGCTGCCTCCATGTCCAGAGCAGAGATGTAGAGCAATGATGCTGCTCTCGGGCACATCACTGGATCGAGTTTGGGCACAGGTAAGCATCTAGGGAGGCAGGGAGAGTTAATCTTGCAAGGTGTTTTTTACCTTAAATGCAGAGAATGCATTAGGGTAAAGAACATTTAGCCTTTCAACAACGTTAAATGAAGATTTCTGTGCCCAGAGATCATCTTTAAGCAATGCTTTCTGTTAGGGATGCACCGATACCGATACTGGTATCGGTGCCGATACTGGGCATTTTCACGAGTATCGGTACTCACGAAAATGCTCCGATACCTAAAACCGATACCGGAAGTGACGTCAGTTGGGGCGGGACACCTTCTGTAGGGCTAGGAAGTCGGGCCGGGGCACGGGCATGGCAGCCGGTGTAGCAGTATTGGTATCCCGCATGAAGCCGAGCACAGAGCTGCTGCAGCCGAACACAACTGTGGTGACACAGGCTGGGTGAGGGGTGACACAGGCTGGGTGAGGGGTGACACAGGGGGACAGAGGGTGGATGAGGGGGGACAGAGGGTGGATGAGGGGGGACAGAGGGTGACACAGGCTGGATCAGGGTGACACAGAGTGACACAGGCTGGATCAGGGCGACCCAGGGGGGGCACAGGCTGGATCAGGGCGACCCAGGGGGGGCACAGGCTGGATCAGGGCGACCCAGGGGGGGCACAGGCTGGATAAGGGGCGACCCAGGGGGGCACAGGCTGGATAAGGGGGGACCCAGGCTGGATAAGGGGCGACACAGGGTGGATGAGGGGGTGACACAGGGTGGATGAGGGGGTGACACAGGGTGGATGAGAGGGTGACACAGGGTGGATGAGAGGGTGACACAGAGTGGATGAGAGGGTGACACAGGGTGGATGAGAGGGTGACACAGGGTGGATGAGAGGGTGACACAGGGGGACACAGGGTGGATGAGGGGGGACACAGGGTGGATGAGGGGGGACACAGGCCGGATGAGGGGGGACACAGGCCGGATGAGGGGTGACACAGGCCAGATGAGGGGTGACAGGCCAGATGAGGGGTGACACAGGGGGACACAGGCCAGATGAGGGGTGACACAGGCTGGATGAGGGGGTGACACAGGGGGACACAGGCTGGATGAGGGGGTGACACAGGGGGACACAGGCTGGATGAGGGGGTGACACAGGGGGACACAGGCTGGATGAGGGGGTGACACAGGGGGACACAGGCTGGATGAGGGGTGACACAGGGGGACACAGGCGGGATGAGGGGTGACACAGTGGGGATGAGGGGTGACACAGGGGGACAGAGGCTGGATGAGGGGGGACACAGGCTGGATGAGGGGGGACACAGGCTGGATGAGGGGGGACACAGGCTGGATGAGGGGGGACACAGGCTGGATGAGGGATCCCCCGTGTCACCCCCTCATCCAGCCCGTGTCACCCCCTCATGCAGCCTGTTTCACCCCTCATCCAGCCTGTGTTCCTCTGTGTCACCCCTCACCCAGCCTGTGTCACCCCTTATCTATCCTGTGTCCCCCCTCATCCAGCCTGTGATGCCGGCTCTTTTTTACCATTATGCAGCACTGCCGCGATTCTCTTCTGTCATTGTGAACAAGAAGAGGGTGGGTGATGTCATGACTCCTCCCATCATGTTCCTGCACAGAGAGAGAGAAAGCTGGCTGGACGGCTGGCCGCTATCCAATAACAGAAAGTGCAAGGGGCTGGACAGCATCAGCACGTGTGTTTCTATGTGAGGCAGCTATGGAATCGTCCCTATAAGTAGAATCAAGTAATGAGGAGAGCAAGTCCTGCAAACAGGTTAGTGTAATTTGTACAGAACAGTGTCAGCAGGGTACAGACCAGTCTTATACACTAGCACCATACAGTATATACAGACCAGTCTGTACCCCAACACTGTACTATATATGTTATACACAACAACAGTTTGTATATGATGTACAGTATAGTGTCAGTGTACAGACTGGTCGGTACCTAACGCCCTGTACTGCACCATCCTAACACCCTCCTAATGCCCTGTACTGCGCTATCCTAACACCTTTCTAACGCCCTGTACTGCGCCATCCTAACACCTTTCTAATGGCCTGTACTGCGCCATCCTAATGCCCTTTACTGCGCCCTCCCTGTATTGCCTCCTCCTTCCCCCACCAGCTGTCACCTCTGCCCCCATGTCTCTCAATGACCCTCCCCATCCTCTTCCCCCAGCAATCACAGCCTTTTTCTTCTCAATTCTCCCACCCCACAATCCCCATTTCACCCCACCCTCAACTACCCTGCCCTCACTTACCACTCTACTTCCCACCATGCCCTCACCCCAGCTTTGCCCAACTCCCTAACAACCCCCCGCCAAACCACCCTCCTACCTACGCGATAGGTATCGGTAATTGGTATCGAAGAGTACCTGAGGTAAAGTATCGGTACTCGTACTCGGTGTTAAAAAAGTGGCATCAGTGCATCCCTACTTTCTGTTATTGAGTAATTCATTACATTTAAGATATGTTCACATTAGCCAGTGCTTGGAAATGCAATGACTGGTGTGCAGTGCAGCCCCTCAGTGCAGTGCTCATGTGCTGATCTTGGTGTATTACACTCAATTTTTGTTTAACGGACTTAAATGAAATTTCAGAGACATTTCATGAAAGTCAATTAGCTGCAGCATGATGCAAGGTGGTGGATTGATTTGTACGAAGGAAAAAAAAAAAAAAAGTACTCCAAGCAATACTTTTTCCACCACACATCATATGTGATCTGGGGAAATAGGGAGACCATACATTTTACCTCGTCATACGGTGGAACTGCACCAAAATAACCACCCAATGTGGTATGAATGGATCCTTAAGCTTTACCTGTCACCTGACTACAGCAGAAGCAAATCTGTGTTTTCAATACAATAGAGAAATCTATTCAGCAGGCTTCATTCTTGTAATTACTGTTGAGCTCTACAAAAACGCCTGCTTCATTACACTCACATGATATACACTATACAATGCTGGGTGTTGGGAATTACTATATATTAGCAGTCAAACTGGACAATTGTTCTTTGTTCATGATGCCTTTATGGGGGATGAAATGCAGGGGGCGATTAATGCAGAATATATTATACTGCTGAGGCCCACAGCATGCTCAAATGTTATAACCTCTATAGTAAAAGGGTTTACTGTCTGATTTTATTTTACGCAAAGTACAAATTCTGATATTAAAATCATGTCACTGTATTAAAAATTGTCACAGTTAAGTCAACCAATTACATCACTGGGGATCTGGTTAATTTTTGGACCTTACCACCAGCTAGGCAGTGGGCCCTGTTGATTCGATCATTTCATGGGTGACAAAGCAGCAAAGCAGAGACGCTCCCGCGTACTGCACAGGCAGCTGCTGTAATATATACACAGGCCTCTGCTTACTGCTCTAGAAACACATAATTCGTTTACACGTGGTTTGCTCGGCACAATGAACACCAGTCGCACTGCTGCCTCTGACATTATCACAAGGTCTGTTGGGTAGCAGAGCTCACCGAGACCTTTCACTAGGCCTAGCACTAAGCTGAATACAAAAAGTCCCAACTGCGCAAAAGTTAACCATTTTTCTTCAAGGTGAAATGGCCTACACTTTTCTAGAAAGTTGAATGACTGGGCCAGACTACAAAAATAAATATTCAAGCAGAGTTTTCATATGTAGAACCAATCAAATGTAAGGTCTCATTACCTGCACTGTATTTTCTGTACCTTTCCAACTCTGGAATATTCATAGTGAACGTTACCTGTTTGTATAGTAATCAGACTGATTTCTAATAGATGAATCCCACTTACCTCTATGCCATAAGTACATTATAGTCTAGTACAGTAATCGGCAACTTACAAGGATATCATCAAAGGGCCACATACGATATTTATTATATCTATTGCTACAAAAGACTTACAAGAGGAGATGGTCATAGATTTCTACAGGAGTTGTTGGAGACTGGAGTCAAGCCTACAGAGACTGGGGTCAGCTTAATTTTAAACTCCTAGAGATCACAGCCATTCTATAGACACATTACAAATCAAATCTCCCCACTGATAAATGATGGTCTGAAGACCGCACTACAAAACACCAAAGGGCCACAGGTTGGGCACCAAGTGTTTAGTAGAACCTTGTAACTTTAATAATACAGTTATACGAAAATACCCTAATGAGTACTAAAATACTACAGTCAACAGTTTCTATGGTCCATGGGCCACTTGATATACAGATGTGATATTACCTATGCCCACGTTCATTTGGCCAATAAAAATCAAATGGCTATGAATTTGCTGTAGCCTCTTTGCCCACTTCTCTAATGCAACACCTTGTAGTTATTCTGTGGTGCCCTCAAATGTCCAATTTTCCCTCCTCCACAGAAGTATAGAGTGGAGAAGGATTGAACACACGATAGGTGTTTATTACCAACTATGCCCCCATTGAGGTGCATTTCATTGGGAATAATACCCCCCCTTACAGTAGGGTGGTCAGACTGCTACGCTTACAGTCAGCTAAAAAAGATCCTTGGTGTCATGATGATAGCTCTGCCAAGTGGTGTTGGCGCCAGAACTATGCAGACACCATCAGGAGTGAGGTCAGTCAGTCACATCTCAAGGAACTCCTAGCTATCAGTTGTAGAACCCTATGGTTCTACAGAACCCTGGTTGAAAATGGCTTAGCTAAATAGACAGCTAGTATATATGTGTGAATTGTTCGACCTGCCAAAATCTTGCCAAGCATCCCTACTAGTTAACAGTTCCAGGCTTAACATCAGGTAAGCAATAAAGTTCTGTTCCAGGACCCACCCCAGGCAACAACTAGACAATGAAGGAGCAGCAGAAAATGGGTGAGGGCATTTCTCTGCTCTTATCTCCTGTAGAAATGCTCATACTGTTAAACCAAAAGCACAGCTGGCTGAGACTGCTGCTTTGCAGGTGATTAGAGGAGGATAAATTCAAGACAAAATTCAGGTATTTATATATAAAATATGCATGCAATATTTACTGAATATATAACTTTTTTTTTTTTTCGTTTGCCCAGAGTTCAGACTTAAATGAGTTCCACATTGCGAACAGGATTAGGCCAGAGCACGTTTTTTTTTAGTAAGCGTGTTAACGTTTGTAACATTTCTAATTTGGATCACCAAGCAAACTGTGGAATTTTATTGTGAGCACAAGGAAACAATTAAACTGTTGTGACTTCCAGGCTTTATTTGCATGAAGAATGCACAGAACGCGCTCAGCTTTTCACAAACATCCTGACACTGTAATGAAGTCCAACCCAGGGGGAGCCCTCTGATGGCACCGAGTTCATAGAACCATTATAAAACACATATACCAGTAAAAAAAGAAAGTCAAGGCAAACAGCAAAATCAGTCTCCTGTGCTACATTTCCATAAACTATAATAAAAAAATTTGATGCATACAAATATAACCCAGACGATCCATAAAATATAAATGATTAAAATGCCAAGTTAATAAATAACAAATAGATCTAGCCATAAAATTGTGAAAAGGTGCAAAATGGCAAACAATAAATATGTGACACATTAACAACCTTTCCTACTATTATATAATTATACCCGTTAAATTATTATTATACCCTTAATGGGTGGGTGTGGGAATATTATACATATTGTCATATACTGTATTAATATATGTATATCCATGTTTTTCATTATTATTACAGTCACAGGACTGGCAAGACCCCTCTGTGGCAAATTACAGTGGTGGTGATGGGTTCTCTTCGCATGGGCATCAGAGGTCTAAATATACCCCAAAATGTCTTCTCCGTGTCTAGCAAATACAGGTTGGGTTATCTGGTAGCCAGATTCCTCTTTTTACCTGCACATTTCTGGGTGGGATCCTATTGACTTATTACACGTTAAAATTTCCCTTCTGTCGTTCAATGCAATTGGGTGAAACTGCCGCAAGCTCAATGAGGTGATGTTGAAATGGTGAAACAAACCAGCATGTATTTTAGAAGGCTCTGATTTAGGGGTACAGAGATAGCAATTACATACAGATGCTTATTAATTATAGTTAATGTGCGTTGAAAAAAAATAGATGGAAAGGATTTATATTACTATAAAAATAGACCAGGGTTCCTCTATATAAAAAAAAGCTGAACTAAAATCTTAATTTTTTACATTTATATCTGTAAAATGTATCATGTCAAAAAAGTGACGAGTTAGCATTACTTGCATAGTCTTGTGCATCTTCTAGAGATTGTATAAAACAATATTAAAACATAATAATTTAAGAAGGGAAGAAGTGGAAGGAGACTTAATGGAAATTGTTAACATTAGATTATTACCATTAGGGAGAAGAATCATGATAGCTGCCAACAGGAATTTTACCATGTCAGATTAAGAAGGAAAGAGGTCAACCGGGATCAGATACAATACCATAAGTTTATTGTGTTTTTCAAAAAGACCTTAAACAAAAATGTTGTCACTAATTTACGCAATGGAGTTCAGTGTCAAATACAGCCCTAGCCAAAGGTTTTGAGAATGACACAAATATTAATTTTCACAAAGTCTACAATTTGCATATACTCCAGAATGTTATGAAGAGTGATCAGATGAAGTCCCTCTTTGCCATGAAAATGAAATTAAAACCCCCAAAAAAACAAACACATTTCCACTGCATTTCAGCCCAGAGGACCAGCTGACATCATGTCAGTGATTCTCTCGTTAACACAGGTGCCAGTGTAAAAGAGGACAAGACTGGAAATCACTATGTAATGCTGATTGAGTTAGAATAACTGACTGGAAGCTTTAAAAAGGAGGGTGGTGCTTGAAATATTTGTTCTTCCTCTATTAACCATAGTTACCTGTGCAGTCATCATTGCTTTGCGCAAAAAAGGGATTCACAGGCAAGGATATTTATCGGATCATCAAGAACTTCAAGGAGAGAGGTTCAATTGTTGTGAAGAAGGCTTCAGGGCACCCAAGAAAGTCCAGCAAGAGCTAGGAACATCTCCTACAGTTGTTTCAGCTGCAGGATCGGGGCACCACCAGTGCAGAGCTTGCTCAGGAATGGCAGCAGATAGGTGTGAGTACATCTGTATGCACAGTGAGGTGAAGACATTTGGGAGGATGGCCTGGTGTCAAGAAGGGCAGCAAAGAAGCCACTTCTCTCCAGGAAAAACACCAGGGACAGACTGATATTCTGCAAAAGGTACAGATATTGGCCTGTAAGGACTGGGGTAAAGAGCAACTTCTCCCAACCATCAAAGAACAGTTTGGTGATGAACAATGCCTTTTCCAGCATGATGGAGCACCTTGCAATAAGGCAAAAGTGATAACCAAGTGGCTTGGGGCAGTGGTCATCAACCCTGTCCTCAGGGCCCACTAACAGGCCAGGTTTGCAGGATAACTGAAATACATCACAGGTGATATAATTTGCTGCTCAGTGATTGCAGTATTCTAGTCTGCATCTCCCCAAGGTAATACATAAAACCTGGCCTGTTAGTGGGCCCCGAGGACAGGGTTGATGACCACTGGCTTGGGGAACAAAACATTGACATTTTGGGTCCATGGCCAGGAAACTCCCCAGACCTTAATCCCATTGAGAACTTGTGGTTCCTCAATCCTCAAGAGGCGGGTTAACAAAACAAAAAAAAAAAAAAACACATATTCTGACAAAATCCAAGCATTGATTATGCAAGAATTATGTACCATTAGTCAAGATGTGGCCCAGATGTTGATTGACAGCATGCCAGGGGAATTGCAGAGGTCTTGAAAAAGAAGGGTCAACACTGCAAATATTGACTCTTTGCAAAAACTTAATCTAAGCCTTTGACACTTATGAAATGTAAGTATACACGTATATAAATGTAAGAATACCTCTGTATACCATAGCAACATCGGCCAAAAAGATCTAAAAAACACAGAAGCAGCAGACTTTGTAAAAATTTATATTTGTGTCACTCAAAATTTTTGACCACGGCTGTACACAATGGAGATGATCCTCTTGGTGAATGAGAAGAAATTGTATAGACATTCTAATCAAGTGTGAAGTTTTAGAAAGCTTGTACATAATGATACATAGTAGCAAAAATTATATATGTGCAATTGACTGTAGTGTCCCTTAGAGCCGGTTCACACAGGGGCGTCCTGGGATCCGACTTCAAGTCGCCCCAAGTCGCGTGGTTTAGAAAAGTAATGGAAGTGAATGGAGCCGTCTTAATGCACACTACTGCAGTCGCTCCGACTTCAAAAAAGGTTCCTGTACGACTTCAATCCGACTTCTAGGCGACTTGTACCCATAGATTTCAATTGAAGTTGCCTCCAAGTCGGATCCCCTGTCTTAACTGAAGCAACTTCCCAGGAAGTACAAATAGTTTTCCAGGCAAACCCCTCCCCCCTCCCTCCCACAGAGCTGATTATTGTTTGATTGGCCACTGAAAAGTCACCTGTCCTGGAGGCAACTTGAAGTTGCCTTGTAAGTTGCCTGGAGTCGCGCTGTGATTCATGCTCAAGTCGTGTCCAAGTTGCCTCCCAAAGTCGCGCTGGAAGTCGTGTTGCCCCTGTGTGAACCGGCTCTTAGGGAATTATTACAATTACTAAATAATGAAAATCCTTTAAAGGTCTTTAGAGGGGTTAGGTTGGTTGGTGTCCATCGGGAAAGGCCACTTGGTTGTAGCCCTGGTTTGAAGTAAGTTTCTAGCATATAAATAATAGAGAGGGGGTGGATTTAAAGGTATTCTGATATTGTTATTGTTATCCTCAGAGTGAACAGTGAAAAATCAAAGGAGCCAACTTCAGTTAAAGTGAAAGTGAGCCAGAGAACATCAGCCCAATAAGGGTATAATGGTACCAGTCAATTTTATATCCCGAGTGTTCATCGGCAGAGATGTTGCTCATCAACCTACTTCATGGTATTAGGTCAGATCAGGAATAAAGAAGTCCCTATCCAAATACTTATTTATATACACTTACTGTATCACTACACAAGCTACCAACACATTGTAATGCATGAAAAACTTGGCATCCCTATTTCTCCAAGACACAATTTGTAAATACCATAGAACAAAGAAAAAGCATGTGGAAACAGCGCTTTGATGGATAGAATGTCCTATAAAAGCTGGCGACCTGTCAAATATGCTACAAAACGGGTGTGCTTGGCACCACACCACTGACAGCTGGTAGCAGATTATAAAATAAACGACTGTGAAAGCAGAAACTGGAGGTTGCGTGGGGAATAAGAGAACTGTGCAAACTTACAGAGAAGACCCATCCTTATGGGAATAGGGAGATAACAGAATCTAAACTATGGAAACAATGACATCTAAAAAGGTTCCTGAACAATAAACTTACCTATACAAAAATAAAAAATAAAAGAAGAAAATGTATTTGTGTGTTAGTCCATCTCATAACGATAGGCCCTGATTTTCAGAAGCTGCCCCAAGTACTGAAGCCTTGTACTTGGAAATATTCCCGGTTCTTAGCTCTAATCAGCTGTACCACAATTTCCCCCTTTATCTGAACTGCTCACTGAATATATGTCATTATAATAATATAGATGTTTCAAAAGGATGATCGTTATGCAAAATTACCTTCCTAGTATGCAGGTCGGTACCTGACCACCTAGAAAAGAAAAAAAAAGTGCATGACATCATGCTGTCCAATCACCCAACTGCAAAAAATATTGTGCCATAACCATCAACATGCATGTTTAAAGAACCCAGTGTGTATAAACACACACACACACACACACACACACGCACATACACACATACACATGCACATGCACATACACACACACACATATATAAAAATATAAAAGCTTTTGGGTCAGATCAATCTTTCCGTGCCACATCCATCTGCACTTGTGGATCACCATCTCAGGTCAGCTAGCTTTACAAAATATCAGAAGCTGGCACTGCCGCAAGGGAGTCGAGCATATTTCTATTTCGGTTTACACCGACAGTGTCAGCAAGGAAAAAGAATAGAAACATGGGGAGAGAAAAAAAAAAAATCTAACCTTCATGTGTTCCTGGCATATACACTTCTACCTTACATATTCAATGCACACCACTCCAATCATTATCAGAAACAGACATCTGAAAAGGTCAACATGCTTGTTAGCCGCCACGCTGCAAAACAGTCAGCAGCTAAAGTACTATATAATGGTCAGCTTCCTGAAAATGAAACCCTGACTGAATTTTTGTGTGTTTCTAAGGCTGCTTTCACACTTCTCCATTGTAAAAACTCATATGTGTTTTTGTCTTGTTTCCGATGCGTTTTGCACCTGTGAAAAAAGAATACGCAACTCAAACACAACCACAGGTTCCTTTTTGCTATGTTTTTGATGCATGTTCCATTCATTGGGGAGGTGCATTCTTGGTGCAGTTTTTTTTTACCGCACCAAACATGCAGCATGTAGGACTTACCCACAACTGACTGGTGTAAAGAGTTCCATAGGATTTAAAGGAGCACTAAAGCTTCCCTTTTTTTTGCTTAAAAATAACAAACATGTTATACTTACCTCCACTGTGCAGCTCGTTTTGCACACAGTGGCCCCGATCCTGGTCTTCTGGGGTCCCTCGGCGGCTGTCTTGGCTCCTCCCCACAAGGACTCCACACCTTAATGCGAGTGAGCTCGCATGGTGTGGAGTGATTGCGGGCGCGCTCCCGTGATACAGCGGCGGCCATAGCCGCCGACTGTATCACTCGGCCCCGCCCCCCGCGCGCCGCGTCATTGGATGTGATTGACAGCAGCGCCAGCCAATGGCTACGCTGCTTTCAATCCATCCAGTGTAGCCAATCGGCGGCCAGGCTGAAAAACGAAGAGGATGACGGGGACGAGCATGGGACTTTCGAGGGGCCAGGTAAGAAAAACGGGGGCTCGGGGGGGGGCGGAATTGTCGAATGTTTTTTCACCTTAATGCATAGGATGCATTAAGGTGAAAAAACATGTAACTTTACTACTCCTTTAATGATATTCATTCTGCTTTTGGTAAGGCAAATAAAAAGAAAAACTGATGAAAGAGTCCTTAAAGCGGTAGTAAACCGCTGGGTGTTTTTTTTTTTTTAAACCTGAAAGGCAAATTTTTATAATGTGCTAGTATGCACTGCATACTAGCACATTATGTGACACTTACCTGAAAACCAAGTCTTCCAGCGGCGCACTGTCACTGCTGAAGGCGCACCCATCTTCATCAAGTCTTCCTTCCAGGTAGGTATAATTCATGCATGGGAGTTTATAGGTTTGGATGTGGGATAGGGGAATCATTATTGCAGTATTATCCTTATTTCAGTTGGCACAGTACCTGCTTATTTCTTATCCCAAACACAGGCGACACCAAAACAGAAAATGACAGGAAATCTCTCCAAGGGCATGAAAACCCTACTGAGCTAAGCATTACACTTGGCATACATGACCAGTGAGGAGAATCCATGGTATTTAACCAATAGGGCTTTCTTAGCATTAGTAGCTTAGCATCAACCCAAGGCTGTGTTGAGGTAGGGCATCACATTGTGCAAGGGTTTCTAGTGGTTAGAGTGTGCATTCTCCAACAACCAACCTGACGTTCCATCGGGTAATTCAAGATAACATGTGCAGTAGCTCCACTTTTAGGCTCCATTCACACTTGTGTGACTCGTCATGCAACTTTAGACATCAAAGTCGGAAGACAAATCATTCCCCATGTTTTCCAATGATAATCATTCATCTATGTGCGACTTAACCACTTAACGACCGCTCACTGTATATATACGTCGGCAGAATGGCACAGACAGGCACAATCACGTAGAGTGTACGTGATCGCCTTTGTACAGTTGGGGGGTCCGATCGGACCCCCCTCCTATACAGTGAGCGGCCGTTAATCGTTGGGGAGCGATCAGAGATGAGGGGGTGACCATTCGATTTTGGCCACCCCCTCGCGATTGCTCCCAGCCAATGAAAATGCTTCCTCCGCCATGTGATGTAAACACAGGCAGGAGGAAGTGATGTCATCTCCCTCGCGGCGGTCTTTTCGATTCCGGCGCCGAGGAGAGAGGAAGCAGGTTAGTGCACCAACAGTCCACTGACACATAGGTACACATAGGCACACATTTCACCCCCCAGTCACCCCCAGATCAGCCCCCAATCACAGTGTCACTGATTGCAGTGATCATTTATTTTACTGATCACTGCATTTAGTGTCTTCTGTGATAGTAAAAAGTTGCAGGGCAGTTAGGTTTAGGCCCCTTTAGGTCCAGGGTAGCCCCCTAACCCCCCCTAATAAAGGTTTAACCCCTTGATCGCCCCCCAGGTAACCCTTTCACCCCCTAACGCCAGCGTCACTAAGCGATCGTATTTTCGATCGCTGTATTTAGTGCCGGTGGTGCCCTAGATAGCCAGTTATTTATTTTTAGTTTCGCCGCAGGTTTTTAGAGCGTCAGGTACCCCCATATATTATTTTAACCCCCTGATTGCCCCTAGAGTTAACCCTTTCACCAGTGATCACCGTATAAGCGTCACTGGTGACACTGGTTACCCAGTTAGTTATTTAGGTAACCCGTCAGGTTTTTATATAGTGTCGGGTACCCCCATATTTAACCTAATAAAGGTTTTAACCCCCTGATTGCCCCTAGTTAACCCTTTCACCAGTGATCCCCATATAAAGGTTACGGGTGACACTGGTTGGTTAGTTTGCTTTTTATAGCATCAGGGCACCCGCCGTATATAACCCAATAAAGGTTTAACCCCCTGATCGCCCGGCGGGTGAGATCAATTAGGTTTTAGCGCCAGAGAGGGTCTGCGTCGCCCCAGGCAGCGTTAGGTTAGTGCCAGTAACGCTAACACCCACGCGCAAAGCATACACCTCCCTTAGTGGTATAGTATCTGATCAGATCTATACTAGCGTCCCCAGCGGTTTAGGGTTCCCAAAAACGCAGTGTTAGCATGATCAGCCCAGATACCTGCTAGTACCTGCGTTTAGCCCCTCCGCCCAGCCCAGCCCAGCCCACCCAAGTGCAGTATCGATCGATCACTGTTACTTACCAAACACAAAACACATAACTGCAGCGTTCGCAGAGACAGTCCTGATCCCTGCGACCGCTAACAGTTTTTTTTTGTAGCGTTTGATATATTTGCTGACGACAGTCGGGTGCTTTTTTTCCTGTGAATCTTACTAGTGTACCCCTAAATTTAGAGCCCAAAATGGCAAGTCGAAGGTACACTAGTAAAGAGGCCTACGAGATTCTGAGCATGACAGATAGTGAAGAGGAGGTCACGTATCTGTCAGATTCAGGCTCAGAATATCTTCCCGTAGAAGACAGTGACGTCAGCGGCCCCACGTCAGATAGCTCTGACGATGAAGTTGAGGTCCCTGCTAAGGTCAGGCGTACCCGATCCCGATCTTCTGAGGTTGTTGAGGAGCAAGAACCGCAGGGCTCTCGTATCATGGAGCAGAGGAGTACTAGCGCCGCTATTCCTTCTGGTGAATTGGCAAGCACCAGCGGCCTAGTACAGCCTGGGCGTACATCCAGCACTGCAGTATCACGTGGTGACGTGGCGAGTCCCATAAGTGCAGTTCAAGCTGGCGAGGTGGCAAGCACAAGTAGTGTCCCGCTGCCACCAAGAAGACAAAGGCAGGCCCGTCGTACCCATAGTGCTCTTCCTGCAGAATTCGCCTATCCTGATTGGGTCCCCACCACTTCTGCAGAACCCGTACTTCCCCCATTCACTGCCCAACCCGGTATTCAGGTGGAAACAGCAGATTTTATGCCAATCGATTATTATTCGCTGTTTTTCACGGAAGATCTCTATAGATCTATTGTGGACCAGAGTAATTTATATGCTGGTCAATTCATCGCCGCTAATCCCCAGTTGCCTTCCATTGCCAAAGATTGGAAACCAATTACGGTTTCCGAATTTAAGACCTTTCTGGGCCTTTCCCTCAACATGGGCACACATAAATTCCCGTCATTGTGTGCTTATTGGTCCACGCACCCAATTGACCACATGCCCGTGTTCTCTGCCTCCATGCCCAGGAAACGATACGAGCAGATTTTGCGGTTCATGCACTTCAACGACAATGAACTTTGTCGTCCACGTGGGGACCCTGAATACGACCGGCTCTATAAAATTTGGCCTCTCATAAACCACTTCAACGAACGTTTTGCAGCCTTGTTTATTCCCGATCAAGCTGTCTGCGTTGATGAGTCCCTGATTAAATTTTCTGGCCGCTTGGCTTTCAAGCAGTACCTTCCCAGCAAGCGTGCCAGATACGGGGTCAAGCTCTATAAGTGCTGTGACAGGGCAACAGGCTATGTATGGAGCTTTACGGTTTATGAGGGAAAAGATAGTCAGGTTGAGCCGGTCAACTGCCCGGATTACATAGGGAGCGCTGGCAAGATAGTGTGGAACTTGGTGTCACCCTTATTCGGAAAGGGGTACCACTTGTATGTGGACAATTACTACACGAGCGTGCCACTGTTTAGTCACTTGTTTGATCATCAGATTGGAGCATGTGGCCACGTGCGACCTAATCGCCGGGGCTTTCCCCAGCGGCTTGTAGATGCCCGTCTTAGGCTGGGGGAGAGAGCCTGCGTAAAGTGTAATAACTTGCTCGCTATGAAGTGGAGGGACAATAAGAATGTTTTCCTTCTTACCTCCCTTCATGCAGACACGACAGTCCAAATTCGTACGGCGACTGGTGTTGTGGAGAAACCCCTCTGTGTCCACGAATATAACAAAAATATGAGAGGGGTGGACCTCAACGACCAGTTGATGGCGCCGTATCTAATTGACCGTAAGGCGAGACGCTGGTACAAAAAAGTGTCTCTATCCTTATTCCAATTGGCTTTGCTGAACGCTCATGTGCTATACAGAGCTTCAGGCGGGACTTTATCTCTTCTAAAATTCCAGAATGAGATAGTCACAGAACTCCTGTATCCAGGCGGTTCTGCACCTCGCCATCCCCTACCAAATGCAGTAAGCCGGCTGCATGAGAGGCATTATACGCATCTCCTCCCGAGTACCCCTACCCAACGAGCCCCCCAAAAAAGATGTCGTGTCTGTAGCAAGCGCGGATTTAGGCGTGACACCCGTTATTATTGTCCACTCTGTCCTGACAAACCTGGTCTTTGCCTTGGTGAATGTTTTGAACGCTACCACTCAAAAGTGAAGTTTTAGCGTAGGGTACAGCATTTCACAGACTAGGACACACTTACACAGGGTCTCCCAAGATGCCATTACATTTTGAGAGACCCGAACCATTACAGTTGTTAAAGTTTAAAAAAAAAAGTGTAAGAAAAAAAAAAAAAAAACGTAAAAAACACAAAAAAATATATAAAATAAAAAAACCTAAAATAGTTGTCGTTTTATTGTTCTCTCTCGCTCTCTCTATTTTCTCTCTATTGTTCTGCTCTTTTTTACTGTATTCCATTCTGCAATGTTTTATCATGCTTGCTTTTCAGGTATGTAATTTTTTGTTTTCAGGTGCGCCATTCAACTGCAGCGCGGAATTATTTATCTTGACAGCAACAGCGTTTGCTCCCACGATACATAAAGCTGTGACTCCAGTGCTGTAGGAGGTGATTTCACCACCACAGTTAAAAAAAGAGCATATATGCCGAAGCATGGGGGCAGCAGGGGCGGAGGAGCGATTTTGCTCCTAATGCCGCGTATATACGGTCGAAATTCCGACGGAGGCTTGCCCGTGGAAAAGTTTGACCGTGTGTACGCGGCATAACCTTTTATGCCACGTACATACGGTCGAAATTTCGACAAAGGCTTGCCCGTGGAAAAGTCCGACCGTGTGTACGCGGCATAACTTTTTTGCGGGAGGATGCCCCCATGCTTCGGCATATATATATTTTAGGCACAGGTTGCGTTAAAAAATTTTTTTATTTTTTACTAGGTTTTGTTTTGGTATTTGCTTTGCAGGTATGGTATGGTAAGGTCTTACTGTTGTACTGTAATGTTACTTTGTTTTAATGTTAACCATCATTTGCTTAGCAGGTACGCCATTCAGTTGCATCGCGGATTTATTTATCTTGACAGCAACAGCGTTTGCTCCCACGATACATAAAGCCGTGACTCCAACGCTGTAGGAGGTGATTTCACCACCACAGTTAAAAAAAGAGCATATATGCCGAAGCATGGGGGCAGCAGGGGCGGAGGAGCGATTTTGCTCCTAATGCCGCGTATATACGGTCGAAATTCCGACGGAGGCTTGCCCGTGGAAAAGTTTGACCGTGTGTACGCGGCATAACCTTTTATGCCACGTACATACGGTCGAAATTTCGACAAAGGCTTGCCCGTGGAAAAGTCCGACCGTGTGTACGCGGCATAACTTTTTTGCGGGAGGATGCCCCCATGCTTCGGCATATATATATTTTAGGCACAGGTTGCGTTAAAAATTTTTTTTATTTTTTACTAGGTTTTGTTTTGGTATTTGCTTTGCAGGTATGGTATGGTAAGGTCTTACTGTTGTACTGTAATGTTACTTTGTTTTAATGTTAACCATCATTTGCTTAGCAGGTACGCCATTCAGTTGCATCGCGGATTTATTTATCTTGACAGCAACAGCGTTTGCTCCCACGATACATAAAGCCGTGACTCCAACGCTGTAGGAGGTGATTTCACCACCACAGTTAAAAAAAGAGCATATATGCCGAAGCATGGGGGCAGCAGGGGCGGAGGAGCGATTTTGCTCCTAATGCCGCGTATATACGGTCGAAATTCCGACGGAGGCTTGCCCGTGGAAAAGTTTGACCGTGTGTACGCGGCATAACCTTTTATGCCGCGTACATACGGTCGAAATTCCGACGAAGGCTTGCCCGTGGAAAAGTCCGACCATGTGTACGCGGCATAACTTTTTTGCGGGAGGATGCCCCCATGCTTCGGCATATATGCCCATCATTAGAAGTGGGTGGATGAAGGGAGGTATTCTAATGGTGGGCATACCCACCGATCAATCTCTTTTTTTCGTTCAGCCAACAGGCTGCATGAAAAAAAAGATTACAATACATATCCATCAAGGACCAGCAACGTACTGGTATGTTGCTGGACTTTGAATGTTTATACCAGAATGATGCCTGCAGGTTTAGGTATCATCTTGGTATCATTCTTTTCAGCCAGTGGCCGGCTTTCATGTAAAAGCAATTCTAGCAGATAATTAGCCTCTAGACTGCTTTTACAAGCAGTGGGAGGGAATGCCCCCCCCCCCCCCGGATATAAACAGCGCCATTGGGAAATTGGGAAAGCATTTTATCACACCGATCTTGGTGTGGTCAGATGCTTTGAGGGCAGATGAAATATCTAGGGTCTAACCCCCCATTTTTTTTTAAAAAAAAGAGTACCTGTCACTACTTATTGCTATCATAGGGGATGTTTACATTCCCTGAGATAACAATAAAAATGATTAAAAAAAAAAAAATATGGAAGGAACAGTTTAAAAATAAAATAAAAAAGCAAAATAAATAATAAAAAAAAAAAAAAAAAAAAAAAAAAAAAAAAAAAGCACCGCTGTCCCCCCCTGCTCTTGCGCAAAGGCGAACGCAAGCGTCGGTCTAGCGTCATATGTAAACAGCAATTGCATCATGCATGTGAGGTATCACCGCGAAGGTCAGATCGAGGGCAGTAATTTTAGCAGTAGACCTCCTCTGTAAATCTAACGTGGTAACCTGTAAAGGCTTTTAAATGCTTTTAAAAATGAATGTAGTTTCTCGCCGCTGCGCGTTTGTGCGCAATTTTAAAGCATGTCGTGTTTGGTATCCATGTACTCGGCCTAAGATCATCTTTTTTATTTCATCAAACATTTGGGCAATATAGTGTTTTTTAGTGCATTAAAAATAAAAAAAGTGTGTTTTTCCCCCAAAAAATGCTTTTGAAAAATCGCTGCGCAAATACTGTGTGGAAAAAAAAATGCAACACCCACTATTTTAATCTGTAGGGCCGTTGCTTTAAAAAAATATATAATGTTTGGGGGTTCAACATAATTTTCTTGCAAAAAAAAAAAAAATGTTTTCATGTAAACAAAAAGTGTCAGAAAGGGCTTTGTCTTCAAGTGGTTAGAAGAGTGGATGATGTGTGACATAAGCTTCCTAATGTTGTGCATAAAATGCCAGGACAGTTCAAAACCCCCCCAAATGACCCCATTTTGGAAAGTAGACACCTCAAGCTATTTGCTGAGAGGCATGTTGAGCCCATTGAATATTTTTTTTTGTCCCAAGTGATTGAATAATGACAAAAAGAAAAAAAAAAAAAATGTACAAAAAGTTGTCACTAAATTATATATTGCTCAAACATGCCATGGTTATATTTGGAATTGCACCCCAAAATACATTCTGTTGCTTCTCCTGAGTACGGGGATACCACATGTGTGAGACATTTTGGGAGCCTAGCCACGTACGGGACCCCGAAAACCAAGCACCGCCTTCAGGATTTCTAAGGGTGTAAATTTTTGATTTCACTCCTCACCTGCCTATCACAGTTTCGGAGGCCATGGAATGCCCAGATGGCACAAAACCCCCCCAAATGACCCCATTTTGGAAAGTAGACACCCCAAGCTATTTGCTGAGAGGTATTGTGAGTATTTTGCAGATCTCGCTTTTTATCACAAAGTTTTAAAAATTGAAAAAAGAAAAAAAAAAAAAATGTCTTTCTTCATTTTCAAAAACAAATGAGAGCTGTAAAATACTCACCATGCCTCTCGGCAAATAGCTTGGGGTGTCTACTTTCCAAAATGGGGTCATTTGTGGGGGTTTTGGGCTATCTTGGCATTTTATGGCCTTCAAAACTGTGATAGGTAGTGAGGAGTGAAATCAAAAATTTGTGCCCTTGGAAATCCTGAAGGCGGTGCTTGGTTTTCGGGGGCCCGTACGCGGCTAGGCTCTCAAAAAGTCCCACACATGTGCTATCCCCGTACTCAGGAGAAGCAGCCAAATGTATTTTGGGGTGCAATTCCGCATATAACCATGGCATGTTTGAGCAATATATCATTTAGTGACAACTTTTTGTACATTTTTATTTATTTTTTTCTTTTTGTCATTATTCAATCACTTGGGACAAAAAAAAAATATTCAATGGGCTCAACATGCCTCTCAGCAATTTCCTTGGGGTGTCTACTTTCCAAAATGGGGTCATTTGGGGGGGTTTTGTGCTATCTTGGCATTTTATGGCCTTCAAAACTGTGATAGGTAGTGAGGAGTGAAATCAAAAATTTATGCCCTTAGAAACCTTGAAGGTGGTGCTTGATTTTTGGGGTCCCGTACGCGGCTAGGCTCCCAAAAAGTCCCACACATGTGGTATCCCCGTACTCAGGAGAAGCAGCAGAATGTATTTTGGGGTGTAATTTCACATATGCCCATGGCATGTGTGAGCAATATATCATTTAGTGACAACTTTGTGCAAAAAAAATAAAGTTTGTCATATTCCCGCAACTTGTGGCAAAATATAAAATATTCCATGGACTAATCATGCCTCTCAGTAAATAGCTTGGGGTGTCTACTTTCCAAAATGGGGACATTTGGGGGGGTTTTGTGCTATTTTGGCATTTTATGGCCTTCGAAACTGTGATAGGTAGTGAGGAGTGAAATCAAAAATTTGCGCCCTTAGAAATCCTGGAGGCGGTGCTTGGTTTCCGGGGTCCCGTACGTGGCTAGGCTCCTAAAAAGTCCCACACATGTGGTATCCCCGTACTCAGGAGAAGCAGCAGAATGTATTTTGGGGTGCAATTCCACATATAACCATGGCATGTGTGAGCAATATATCATTTAGTGACAACTTTTTGTAATTTCTTTTTTTTTTCTTTTTTGTCATTATTCAATCACTTGGGACAAAAAAAAAAAAAATATTCAATGGGCTCAACATGCCTCTCAGCAATTTCCTTGGGGTGTCTACTTTCCAAAATGGGGTCATTTGGGGGGGTTTTGTACTGCCCTGCCATTTTAGCACCTCAAGAAATGAGATAGGCCGTCATAAATTAAAAGCTGTGTAAATTCCAGAAAATGTACCCTAGTTTGTAGACGCTATAACTTTTGCGCAAACCAATAAATATACGCTTATTGACATTTTTTTTACTAAAGACATGTGGCTGAATACATTTTGGCCTAAATGTATGACTACAATTGAGTTTATTCGATTTTTCTTATAACAAAAAGTAGAAAATATCATTTTTTTTCAAAATTTTCGGTCTTTTTCCGTTTATATCGCAAAAAATAAAAATCGCAGAGGCAATCAATTACCATTAAAAGAAAGCTCTATTTGTGGGAAGAAAAGGACGCAAATTTCGTTTGGGTACAACATTGCATGTCCGCACAATTTACAGTTAAAGCAGCGCAGTGCAAAATTCTGAATTCACCTCTGGTCCTTTAGCTACCAAATGGTCCGGGGCTTAAGTGGTTAAAGTTGCAGCGACTTCAAAGTAGTTCATGCCCTACTACATTCAGGTCCGACTTTCATGCAATTTGAGGGCCATAGACTTCAATATTAACCCTCAAAAGTTGCATGAAAGTCATACCTGAATGTTATACAATGCAACAGTTGCCCATTACCACTGGTCAAAGCCAAAGTCGTATCCAAGTTGCACTCCAAAGTTGGCGTAACTTTGGAGTCTCACAAGTGTGAATGGAGCATGGTAGGAGGTGCTACACTGGGCAGGACGAGAGCAGCGATAATGTAATTTAAAGCCATTACTGCCCCCCCCCCCCCCAATCACAGGACCGAGCTCTTTCTTTGATTCAACCCCCCACAAATTCACTTCACTTTTCTCCCCCGTGGCACTAGCTCTGCGATACTGTGGCAGAGGAGATGGTGAACTGTGCATGCGCAGAGGTTTGGGAGCTTGTACCTGCAATGGTGGGGGTGAGCAGTAACAGCTGGAAGTGTCCTAGCAACAAGGCAGGAATAGTGAGAAGGGAGTGGAAGGGGGTGCCATCTCTGGGAGTTTTTTTGCCAGGATTCAGGAGGTGCATACATAGTCTACACCTATCGGATGGGTATTACTTAACTTTCATCAAAATTGCACAGTTTGTTTTATCTACAGGCGTCCCTGGTAATGGTAAAGGTGAACTAACCCTTTAAATAAAAAGAACTGAAAAGAACAAAGAGCTTGTGGAACTTTACACAGATCCAAACAATAAAAGCAGTTTACACAATCTATGATTTGTTGTCTTCAAAAAGGCACACGCTCTCTCACTTACACATGCTGATGAGCCGTTAATAAACCACATCTCCCTCCACAGGACAGTATGAGTTCACTGGATAAACTACTGTACAAAGCAGAAGACATCAAAGACAAAGAATTCGGAAATGTTCCATAATATAGGGGAACAATAAAAGACAGCAGGAAGTAACTGGCAGAAGACCATTAACCATCAAGCATATAAGCAACTTGTCAGCAAGTGTCATTGGGTAACAAGACTTGCTCCAGATATTGGCCAGATTCCCAAAACAAGAACTGTAATAACAGACGGAATAAGCTCACTGCCACAGCTATATAATGGAGGAAGCTGCACAGAACTATCCGTATATACATGACAGATCACCAAGCTAATCCGGATAGGACTGCAAGCCACTAAATGAAAGAAGCTGAAAGGTTTGATGTTATGGTGAGAAGGGCCCTCTAGGTAACCAAAGCTCCAGGTATTAGGCAGGCAACGATGATCCTGCCCTGATCATAAGCTTGGGCTATTTAGGTGTATCTGCTTAGCTGCAAACCTGGCTGACCCTTCCCTCTCATTACTGAGGACAGTGATGGAAGGTGATGAGCACTTGTTTATTGGTCCTATATTGAGATCCAGGACTATAGACAACAGGCAGATGGTGTTCCCTGGGAAACGTCTGTCTGTCTGTCTAGGACTAGCCATTAGTGTCAGGCTGGTAAAAAAAAAGAGCTCTATAAAGAAGGGGAAAAAAAGCACCAGCCCAGCCCAGCTCTTCATCTGGTGATCTTGGAACACATACATCTGTTTAAAAGGGAATCTGTCATTTTGCTCATTCAGAACAAAATGACAGGTTCTCTTGAAAAGCCACATCTTCCCTCAACACCCAGCAAGATTTCACTCTGCCACATCCATGTGACAGTGTTTGGACCTAGTAATTGGCCAATCAGAACCAAGCACTGCATCATGGGAAGAGAACATGGTTACATATTATCTTCATACCTGGAAGTACCAAGTATTTCTGCGGGCTCTGACAGGCAGAGTGGCCAGGGAAAGCAGGGAGAGGGAAATTTATGAGAACATGTCATTTTACCCAAAATGGAAAAAAAAGTGAGAGATTCTCAACCCAACATTTCATATTCCTGATATGTGCCTGCTGTACCATGTACCAGTATGAAAAAGTATCCTATTCTCTTTGTGTGAAATCGCTGGTGTTCCTGCCAGGCCCTCTGCTTTTCTATCAAAAACTGACCACACTAGGCATGAGAGCACAGCCTGCTCTCCTCAAATGATCAGACTTGTCCTGACAGGGGGGTATTTGATCACTTCTAAAAAAAAAAAAAGGGGGGGGGGGGAATCGTATTTATAAGGCTACTTTTCCACAGGTTCGTATTAAAACTGCCTGTAAAACGCCTATGCATTAATGGAGCGTTTTTGCTGCACTTTTGCAGCGTTTGTGGTGCTTTTTTTAAAAGAACATATGACTCAAAAACTGTACCGAAAAAAAAAAAATGCTTAGCGGGTGCGTTTTTGAGGTTTTTATAGAGGTGTTCCCATTAATTTCAAATGGGGAGAAGCGTTTTTTGTTTTTTTTTTAACCTAAACATGCTTCAAAAATGTGGCAAGCAGGATTTTTTTACACCGCAGCGGAAGCGCACCGCCCCAGTGTGAACACATACATAGAATTTAAAGGGAAGCAGTTTTCTTGAACTTACAAAAACTCCTCAGTGTAAAAGCAGCCTAATGTTTTTTATATCTATACACAAATGTTTTGCCTTCCATTTCCATTTTAATCCTTTCCCGCCATTGGTGCCTCCCGGGCCCCTTAAGAACTTCTAGATGCAGGAGGCGGGCATTCGGCTCATGTGACCGCTGTGATTGGCTGTCACAGCAGTCACATATTCGGAAGGATCCCAATCCTAAGTATGGTCCCGGTGACTGTGCTGGGAGCGAGCAGGATGTACATAAGGGCGCATATATATGTGGCCTCTCTGTGTTAAAGCCTACCCGCTGATATGTGTGCAGCCAGCAGAAAGAGGTTAAACTAAATGGGTGGTTTTCCAAGGTGAGGGTTTACATATACTAACTACCAAATTAATTACCAAAAGTATTGGGACACCTGCCTTTACACGCACGTGAACTTTAATGGCATCCCAATCTTAGTCCATAGGATTCAATATTGAGTTGCCCACCCTTTGCAGCTATAACATCTTCAGCTCTTCTGGGAAGGTTGTCCACAAGGTTTAGGAGTGTGTCTATGGAAATGTTTGACCATTCTTCCAGAAGCGCCTTTGTGAGGTCAGGCAATGATGTGGACGAGAAGGCTTGGCTCAGTCTCTGCTCTAATTCATCCTAAAGGTGTTCTATCGGGTTGAGGTCAGGACTCTGTGCAGGACAGTCAGTCAAGTTCCTCCACCCCAAACTCGCTCATCCATGTCTTTATGGACTTTGCTTTGTGCACTGCACCAAATCATTTGGTGGAGGGGGGATTATGGTGTGGGGGTTGTTTTTAGGATTTGAGCTTGACCCCTTAGTTCCAGTGAAGAGAACTCTTAAGGTGTCAGCATACCAAGACATTTTGGACAATTTCATGCTCCCAACTTTGTGGGAACAGTTTGGGGATGGCCCCTTCCTGTTCCAACATGACTGTGCGCCAGTGCACAAAGCAAGGTCCATAAAGACATGGATGAGAGAGTTTAAGGTGGAGGAACTTGACTGGCCTGCACAGAGTCCTGACCCCAACCTGATAGAACAGCTTTGTGATAAATTAGAGCGGAGACTGCGAGCCAGGCCTTCTCATTACCAACATTCCTATAGACACACCATGTGGACAGCCTTCTTAGAAGAGTTGAAGCTGTTATAGCTGCAAAGGGTGGGTCAACGCAATATTGAACCCTACGGACTAAGACTGGGATGTCATTAAAGTTCACGTGCATGTAAACGCAGGTGTCCCAATACTTTTGGTAATATAGTGTGTGTGTGTGTGTGTGTGTGTGTGTGTGTGTGTGTGTGTGTGTGTGTATATATATATATATATATATATATATATATATATATATATATATATATACACACACACACACACACACACACACACATACACACACATACACACAATATATAAATTTAGTTCTGCCACTTCTGTATTGTGTAAAACAATGGTAGACAGCCGCACTCCTCTTTAAATCCTGGTCACGAGCAGGGTGTATTTTCTCTTTAAACAATGCCCAAGAGGAATTAATTGGTAGTGGATTGCAGTGTATGGTAAATATTCGCTTCCCCCCCCCCCCACCTGTCTGAAGCAGACACAGGGATGTGAAATGCGCACACTGCTGATCATACAGATTTCTCAGAGAAGACTCCCTTTCTCTGCTCTCCCCCAGCTGTCCCTCCTGATCTCTGACCCACCCTTAAAACAACCTATCTGCATTTATTTGGGGACGCTGGGGTCAAGAAGTCAAAATGTACCCAATTACAATGCAAGGGAGGAAAACAGAGGTCAGTTAATGTGATTATCTTAAAAGGAGCCCAAACATTGAAGAGCACCACCACCCCACGCTGCTGTATGGATTGTGGACTGCTGACAGTGCTGAAGATACAAGATCTATGCCTTCAGTGTATGGGAATGGCAATATTTATACAGAAGAAATACTTTCCTCTACACACACTGGGATATACGGTATATAAACCATATAAACACTTTAGGGGTTACATTTATATCTGTCATTAAAATAATATGCTGGTCACTCAATCAACAGATCCATGTGTAAATACTAAAAACGGGCAGTAGAAGTATTACTAGTTATTAAATAATAAGTATTAATAGGAATAATGCACTGACCTATGGTAAAATATGTGGATACTTAGGCCCCTTTCACACTGAGGCATTGCAATAACGCGCTAAAAACTATTAGCGTTAAAAATAGCGCTAACGCCTATGCGTTGTTACTGCGTTTTTACAGCGCTATTTTATGCGCACCAAAGATGCTCCAAAAAAGCTGTTTGCAGGATTTTTTCCAACGCACAGCCAGCACAACGCCTCAGTGTGAAAGCCCTCAGGGCTTTCACATTGAGAATGCTGGGGCAGGATTATTTCAGGCGTTTTTACAGCGCTATTTTTAGTGCGAAAACGCCTGAAAAACGCCTCAGTGTGAAAGGGGCCTTACAGAAAACATTTAGGGCCCATTCACACCCTATGTGTTGGCTGTGCTGGGCAGCCTTGCCAAGACAGTCTCAATGCACAGAGAAGGCAATTTGCCTCATGTGCTATTAGTTCAGTTCATATCACTGCACAACTTTTTTTCAATGCAATACTCCACATCACAAACCACAGTGAATAAAAATAAGAGGTCTTTTTAGGAGAGATATAAAAAGTTGAAAAATAAGTATACACCTTGATGCATCATTCTAGACACGTCAGTGCCGCTCCCTTCGCAGCGTGGTAGAACGTAGCCACTGGTGTGAGCAAGTCCTTATTTCTAAATAAATAAAAAATGGACTATATATTGATTACACAGCCCTGTTTTCACAAGTACATTATTGCACGTTTCAATTATTTCTTATATTATATACATTTTAACATTTAGGCCCCATTTACATGTGCAAATTGCGTAAACAATGATTCTATCATTTTTTTTTAGTTTTTTGTTTTTTTACGCGGCACACATGGGGCAGCCCATTTACTTCAAGGCTTTGTTCAGATATGTGCGGGTGCGTTTGATATGAATGCATACTTAAATGTCTTTGTGACAACATGTATGACACAATATACAAGGACTTCAGAAAAACGAAACAACAAATGACATATTTACAACTATTTTACAAAATTATAATTTGCAAGTGCAACATCTTTATTTGTGTATATATATATATATATATATATATATATGTATATATATATATATATATGTGTATATATATATATATATATATATATATATATATATATATATATATATATATATATATATATATATATATATATATATATATATTAGGGCTGGGCGATTTTCCCCCCCAAACAAATCTGCGATTTTTTTATAAAAAACTCGATTTACGATTCGATTTTTTTTTTTTATTATATTAATTGAAGTGCATCAACAAACAAAATTGCAAAGGAAAACCCTTTGGGTCCTTTCACACGGGGCGGATCCGTGCAGATCCGCCCCGTGAAGCTCCGTTTGCTCAGCGGGGATCGCTCCGTTGATCCCCGCTGAGCCGACGGATGACTGGGCGGTCCCCGCACACTGTGCAGGGACCGCCCTGTCAGAGCGCCGCTCTCCCCTATGGGGAATCGGATGACGACGGACCGTAGAGTCCGTTGTCATCCGATCCGCTCCGCCGACGGAAGGAAAAATAGGGTTTTCCTCCGTCACACTTTGGCGGAGCGGAGCGGGTCGGATGTCAGCGGACATGTCTCCGCTGACATCCGTGCCTCCATAGGGGTACATGGAGGATCCGTTTCAGGTCCGCCTAAAAAACTGACAGGCGGACCTGAACGGACCTCCGTGTGAAAGGGGCCTTTCTCTAACTGCAAAGTCAGTGTGCAACAAAGATTGTTAAACATCCAAATTATTAATACTGTATTTGGATTTAGCTAATAAAACAAAAAAAAATCCTGAGGTTACTCTTAGTTGAATTGAACTGTGCCCGTGCCTCACTGTGCCCAATGCCTCACTGTGCCCGTACCTGATGCAGATTTTCGTGGGATTTTACTGCTACACCGGCGGCCATTCCAGTATTCAAAAGCCGCGCCTCCTCCTCGTCTGCGATAGGCGGAACACTCAATTTCCCAGCATTCAGTGTTCTGCCTATCACGGACATCCGCTCATCCTCATAACACAGACGAGGATGAGATGATGTCCGTGATAGGCTGAACACTGCCTGCTGTGAAATTGAGTGTTCCGTCTATCACAGACGACGAGGACTCGGGAGGCGCGGCTTTTGAACACTGCAATGGCCGCCGTCTGCCTGATCAGGTAGGCAGACGGCGGCTTGCGGTTAGTTAATGTTACATTACATCTACTCGTGGCGGCTTCGGCGAGTAGATGTAATTTTCCCAGTGCCATTCTGGATACACCCCTTGCAGCCCTGCTACGGAAACTCTGAAGGAAAAAAAAAAAATGTAAATTTAAAAAAAAATTTAAAAAAAAAATCGATTTTCTTCAAATCTGAATCGATTTGAACTCAAAACTCGATTCAAGATTAAAATCGTTTTTTTTCCCAGCCCCAATATATAAAAAAAATACGTATTTGGAAACGAACATCTGGAACTTGTTCCAGAGCACATTTATTGCATATGACTTGTCTGTACTGCTGCCTCCCTATACTATTTAGTGCTTGCAGCTAAACTCATTAGCTCTATAAAATACCCAGTAAAACAATAATCCTGATGTTAATTATGGGAGGTTGTACTGTGTCTTATCGCTGTCATCGTTGGAGTTATGCCGCTATGCTGTCAGAAGGGATGTGGAGCTGATTTGTACTAATGTTGTCTCTATCTCTCTTTGCACATTATATTATACACACACACACACCCATCTATCTATCTATCTATCTATCTACACATACACATACACACACACATACATATACATACACACACACACACAAACACCACAAAGCTCAATGTTGTACACCACAAAAAAACAATACACAACTTTCTGCACAACCACAAAAAATATAACTCATATCGCTGTGCTTTATAAATGTTTTTGTTCTTTTTAAGCAGCAGTATTGTCACCCTATGAGCCGGTTCACACACAGGCGGCACGACTTTGGGGGGCGACTCGGCAAGTCGATCTGAAGATGACTTCAGAGGCGACTTGCAAAATGACTTCTGTATTGAAGTCCATGCAAGTCGCCCCCAAAGTCGTACAAGAACCTTTTTCTAAGTGCATCGCTCCTATTAGAACGGTTCCATTGAAGAGAGCGGAGCGCGACTTGTCAGGCGGCTGAGTCGCCTGACGAGTCGCCCCTGTGTGAACCAGCTCTAAGGTGCTACGCCTCATTGATACACGCAATCAGATAGGCGGTAAAAATAGGCGGTTGATCTGCATTTTTACTATCCTCCGACCACCAACTGCTAGCTAGTGCTACCTGACAATTGCACTCCATTACATTCAATAGGACTACCCCGCAGATGCATCTACAGCACACGGTGACAGTGTAGTCCAACAGTATTTCAATGAAAAATCTTCCCTTGGCATCAAAAAACAGGCATTCAAAAGGCAGATCAATTTCTGAAAGCCTGTCAGTCAATTGGCTCCAAAACACCTCGGAAAAGAGATCCAGGGGTGTCTACAAGCCTGCCACAAGTGTGACCGAGGCCTACTGCTGCTTTATAAAAGGGACATTTACCTACACTTGGTGTCAAAAGCTTTTCACCAAATCTAAGGGTGGATTGGTGTTGAGAACTAAAACCAGCATACAGTTAAGATACAAAAAAACACAGTCACTTTCAGCACTAATAGGTCTTCCAGAACTGTGAGGAGTAACAGATGTCAGATAAAATGGTGAAAGGTATATATAGTATCCCAGAGCTAGGTGGATGCTGCCTTCCTCAGATGGGGTAACCCGAAAGGAACTACAAGAAAAACAGAAATGGAAGGCGTGAACACCTAGAGCATTACTAGAGATAATTTAATCATATAATTTTTTTGTATAAAAGTAGGTACTCACAAAATGCAACTGACAAAAAGCCATAAACATGGACATGCACAGAACACGGGGTACAGCTAACGCGTTTCGGGGGCACACCCCCTTCCTCAGAGCTAGGCCTAGCTCCCAGCGTTAGCTGTACCCCATGCTCTGTGCATGTCCAAACACTGTGTTTATGGCATTTTGTGAGTACCCACTTGTATACAAAAATGTTATATTATTAAATTATCTCTGGTAATGTGTGCGTGCCTTCCATTTCTGTTTTTCTTGCAGCATACAGTTAAATTTTGTGGCCTCTTTCAGTTTTAATAAGATTTTGTTTTACAACACCAATGTTTATCCTAAGTGGGTTTTGTGGGTTTACTCAACTCAGTTACCTATTTTATGACCGTCATCAGAACATACTCTGGGGATTCTAAAATGAACTTGTTAGGAAGGAAAGTACCTGGGAACAGTCATTGCTGAGCAGTATCTGAAGAATTGCACCTCGGGGTATCACAAGTTGAAAAACTACACTATATTGTCAAAAGTATTGGGCCGCCTGCATTTACACGCACATGAACTTTAATGGCATCCCAGTCTTAGTCTGTAGCGATCAATATTAAGTTGGCCCACCCTTTGCAGCTATAACAGCTTCAACTCTTCTGGGAAGGTTGTCCACAAGGTTTAGAGTGCATCTATGGGAATTTTTAACCATTCTTCCAGAAACACATTTTGGAGCTCAGGCACTGATGTTGGACGAGAAGGCCTGGCTCGCAGTCTCTGCTCTAAGGCCCCTTTCACACATACGGATCCTGTGTGGATCCGTTTTTGGACATCCGCTTGCTCAGCGGGGATCGCTCCGTTGATCCCCAATGAGCCAGTAGATGACAGGTCTGTCTCTGCACACTGTGCAGGGACCGCCCTGTCAGTTCTCCGCTCTCCTCTATGGGTGATCGGATGAAAATGAACCGTCTGTTCGTTCTCATCCGATCCGCTCTGCCAGACGGATGCAAAATAGGGTTTGCATCCGTCACATTTTAGCAGAGAGGATCGGAGATCGGGGCTGATCGGGTGTCAGCGGACATGTCACCGCTGACATCCAACGCTCCATAGAGATACATGAAGCGCCCGTTCAGATCCACCTGAAAAAACTGACAGGCGAATCTGAACGGTCCGCAGGTGTGAAAGGGGCCTAATTCATCCCAAAGGTGTTGAGGACTCTGTGCAGGCCAGTCAAGTTCCTCCATCTCAAACTCACTCATCCTTGTCTTGATGGACCTTGCTTTATGCACTGGTGCGCATTCATGTTGGAACAGGAAGTTCCCACAAGGTTGGGAGCATTAAATGGTCCAAAATGTCTTGGTATGCTGATGCCTTAAGAGTTCACTTCATTGGAACCAAGGGGCCAAGCCTAACCCCTGAAAAAAAAACACACCCTGATAGAACACCTTTGGGACCAATTAGAGCAGAGACTGCAAGCCAGGCCTTCTCGTCCAGATCAGTGCCTGATCTCACAAATGCGCTTCTGGAAGAATGGTCAAACATTCCCATACACACACTCCTAAACCTTGTGGACAGCCTTCACAGAAGAGTTGAAGCTGTTATAGCTGCAAAGGGTTGGCCAACACAATATTGAACCTTATGGACTAAGACTGGGATGCCATTAACTGCTTGCCGACCAGCCGCCGCAGTTATACTGCGGCAGGTTGGCTCGGCTGCACAAATCGCTGTACGGGTACGGAGGTCCCTTTCATGGTTATAGCAGGTGTGCACCCGCAGTGCGTCGCCAGAGCCAATGCACTTGGCCGGCAGCCGTGATGTCAGCCGGCCACCTGCGATTGCTCCACAGAGAGCCAGAACAGGGATCTGTCAATGTAAACAAACAGATCCCTGTTCTGTCAGGGGAGTAGAGAGAGAGAGAGAGAGAGAGATTGTCTGTTCCTAGTGATCAGGAACAGCGATCTCTCTCTACTCTGTCAGTCCACTCCCCCCCCAGTTAGAAACGCCTCCCCAGGGAACACTTAACCCCTTGATCGCCCCCTAGTGTTAACCCCTTCCCTGCCGGTGTCAGTTTATATTTTTAGCGCTAATCACTGTAATAATATCACTGGTCCCAAAAAAGTGTCAGATCTGTCCGCCGCAATGTCGCAGTCCCGCTAAAAAATCACTGATCACCTCCATTACTAGTAAAAAAAGAAATAAAAATGGCATAAAATCTATCCCCTATTTTGTAGACGCTATAACTTTTGCGCAAACCGAAGAATATAAGCTTATTGCGTTTTTTTGGGCCTAAATTGATGAAGAAAGTTTTGTTTGGGTACAGCATCGCTCGACCGCGCAATTGTCAGTTAAAGCGACGCAGTGCCGTATCGCAAAAAATGGCCTGGTCATTAAAGCGGAGGTCCGCCGAAAAAAATAAATACAAATACTGCAGCTGCTAACTTAAAATAAGGACACTTACCTGTTCCAGGGCGCCCGCGATGTCGGCAGCCGAAGCCGATCTGTCAGTCGGCTCTCGGCAGCTGCCACCGCCATCCTCGGTAAGGGAATCAGGAAGTGAAGACTTCACTTCCTGGTTTCCTAGTGCGCATTCGCGAGTCACGCTGCGCGTCCTCACTAGTCCCTGCTGTCTTCTGGGACCCGTGTCTCCCAGAAGACAGCGGGGGAGGACAGAGTAGGCGCCGGAAGTGGCGTAGGTCACCTCGATCACAGGTATCTGCTCCCTCTTCCCCCCTCAAAAGGTGCCAAATGTGACACAGGAGGAGGGGGGGGGGGTATTCCAAAAAGTGGAACTTCCATTTTTTTGTGGAATTCCACTTTAAGGGGGCAAAACCTTCCGGGGCTGAAGTGGTTAACGTTCATGTGCGTGTAAAAGGAAGGTGTCCCAATACTTTTGGCAATATAGTATATATCTATGTTCTGGGTCCACAATAACGATCATTGTAACACTAATCAAGCATGACATTAAGTCATTTGACCTATGCTCATGGTCACTTAGTCATTTGAATAAAGTGCAAAAAAAAAAAAAGGGGAAAAAAACCCACAGTGAAGACGGAATGTTCAGATGTAGGCCTCTTACACACGACCGGTATTCTCGGCAAGAAACAAAAAAAACTGTTGGGAGAGCTTTCTTGCCGAGAAAACCGGTCGTGTGTATGGTTTCTCGTCGAGAAAACTGCTGGGAATCTCGATGAGAAAAATAGAGAACCTGCTCTCTATTTTCTCGTCAGGATTCTCGTTTTTCTCCTCGAGAATCTCGTCGGTCTGTTTCCTGACGAGAAAACCGGTCATGCGTATGCTTTTCCGAGTCTTAAAAAATCACGCATGCTCAGAATCAAGTATAAGACGGGAGCGCTCCTTCTGGTAAAACTAGTGTTCACAATGGAGATAGCACATTCGTCATGCTGTAATGAACTGAAAGCACGAAGACTGAAAAGCGCAAATCGTCTCTCCCCAAACTTTTATCAACATGCTGTAACATGAGATCAGCAAAAGCCGCCCAAGGGGTGACGCCATTGGAATCGAACTTCCCCTTTATACTGCCGTCGTACGTGTTGTACGTCACCGCGCTTTACAATGACGAGATTTGGAATGGACAGTTTGTATGCAAGGAAAGCTTGACAAGAATCTCGTCGAGAAAAACGATGTTTTTTTTACGACGAGATTCTCGGTCGTGTGTACTAGGCTTCAGTTTCCTATCTTGGCTAAATAACATTCAATGTGGAAGACTTGAAAAAAAATGAAACATGGGTGGCTTTTTTCACCTCAGAGACCCATGGAGGCCAGACTTGACTACGGATTGACCCTGGCTATTCTGAACCTTGCCTGCCTTGTAACCTGCACTGTCATTGAACTATTCTGCCCGTCTGCCAACCGTAAAAACCTATTTGATTTGCTCAGTTCACACCTGCCCCGACGTGGTAGCCAGGCACTATAGCATTGTGTATAAGTCCTGTGGGCAATAGAATACTGGCAGGCCTGCTTGCCTTATGGGAAAGGGGGCTGCCAAAGGTGGAGAACACAGAAGCCCGCTATACTGTCTAACCACCTGCGTTACGGGTAAGCGTGACAGGTAGCCTCCATGCATATAGATAATTACAAACTATATTCAGGATCAATTTCTTTAATACATTACCACCCACCGATAAAATTGTTTACATTAAAATGGACCAGCACTAAAATTTCCCTTTGCCCCACTGTATTCCTCACCTCCCCTGAAAATTTTTGTGTACGTGTGTTAATTTATTTTCGGATCTCCCCCCCCCCCCCGCCGCCTCCATTGTTACCTAGCCAAGAACGATGTCACCCTGCTTCTGCAGCCTCCTGGGATATCCACATCAGGTATCCCAGGAGGAATGCAACTGAAGCATCACAGCGCTGGATGAAGAAGGACCTGGTGCCCCACCCCAAGACCCTAAAAGGCAGCTGGCTCCGGATGATGAAGAAAGAAGATGGTGGCGCAGGACCTGGTGTGTAGCAGCGGAGCACAAGAGATCAATGCTAGATTTGTTGGGCATTCAAGTATGTTTATTTAGGAAAATCCAACATTAAAAGTGAGAGGGGATGGGGAAAAAAATTAAAGGCTCAAGTTCCTCCAAGTTCAACCCCAAACATGAATATTTAAGCAATAAACAAACAAAAAAAAAAATACCTTAAAAGCCCATGTATGACTTTTAGGTTTCTTGAAAATCTTTATTACTTTCTGGAATGCATTACATCAAAAAATAGGATTTTTATAACAGCTTACCTGTAAAATCCTTTTCTTGGAGTACATCACGGGACACAGAGCGACATAGTCATTACTAATGGGTTATATAGTTACCGTCAGGTGCTGGCACTGGCAACTTCCAAAACCGGAAGTACCCTCCCCTATATAAGCCCCTCCCATCCGGGAGCACCTCAGTTTTGTAGCAAAGCAATAAGTGTCCCCAAAGAGGGGCGGGAGCTCTGTGTCCCGTGATGTACTCCAAGAAAAGGATTTTACAGGTAAGCTGTTATAAAAATCCTATTTTCTTTCTCGTACATCACGGGACACAGAGCGACATAGTCATTACTAATGGGATGTCCTAAAGCAATGCCAAATGAGGGGGGGGGATACACCATATATAAGCTGAGCGCTATCAGACATGAGGATCTTTTGCGGCCTGCAACACACTGCGCCCAAAGGCGACATCCTCCTGACTTCTAACGTCCACCTGGTAGAACCTAGTAAACGTGTGTACTGAAGACCATGTTGCGGCCTTACAGACCTGAGCCAGGGAGGCCTGGTGATGCACTGCCCATGAAGTTCCAACTGCTCTCGTGGAGTGCGCCCTAACTTTGAACGGAGGCGGTCTACTTCTCAAGCTATAGGCTTGTATTATGACCTGTCGAATCCACTTGGCTAAAGTAGATTTTGACGCTGCCTGACCCTTTCTGGGGCCTTCCGGCAGAATAAACAAAGTATCCGTTCTGCGAATCTGAGCAGTGGCTTTTAGATAAGCTTTAACTGCTCTTACTACATCCAAAGAATGCAATAACTTTTCCTCTACCGAAGTAGGCTTGGGGAAAAAAGAAGGAAGAACCACATCTTGGTTCAAATGAAAACTCGATACCACCTTAGGAAGAAAGGCTGGATGAGGACGTAACACTACTCTGTCCTTATGGATAACCAGATATGGCTCCTTACAGGACATAGCTGCTAATTCCGATACTCTTTTAGCCGAACAAATGGCTACTAGAAAAATCAATTTCCTGGTGAGAAGCACTAAGGAAATATGCTGTAATGGTTCAAATGGTTGTTTCTGTAGAACCGACAGAACCAAGTTTAGATCCCATGGACATATGGGAATATTAACCGGAGGACTAATACGCATCACTCCTTGTATAAAGGCTTTGACTAGTGAATGCGAAGCCAAGGGCCTTTGAAAAAATATTGACAAGGCCGAAATCTGACCTTTGATAGTACTCAAGGCAAGCTTCCTATCTACAGCCCATTGTAGGAAGTCCAGAATTCTACCTATTACGTATTTACGTGGATGCCATTTCTTGGCTTCACACCAGGCGATGTACGCCTTCCAGATTCTATAGTAGATCTGCCTGGATACCGGTTTCCTGGCATTGATCATGGTAGACACCACAGCATTAGAGAGCCCTCTCTTTTTTAGAATGTGGGCTTCAATAGCCAGGCCGTCAAACCTAGGGCTGGTAAGGAAGGGTGGTATATCGGTCCCTGCGAAAGCAGGTCCGGACGATGTGGGAGGGTCCAAGGACTCCCCACAGACATTTTTACGATCTCCCCGTACCATGCTCTTCGGGGCCACGCTGGAGCCACCAGAATCACTGGTTTCTTTTCTACCCTGATTCTGCGGAGTAATCGAGGTAACAATTGTGGCGGTGGGAATGCATATATCAGCTTGAACTGATCCCAAGGGAACACTAGGGCATCCGAGCCGCACGCTAGGGGATCCCTTGACCAAGAGACAAACCTGTCCACTTTCGTGTTGAACCTGGATGCTAGCAGATCTACATCCGGTGTTCCCCACCGCTGACATATTGTCCGGAAAACCTCGGGATGAAGGGACCATTCCCCTGGGCATAATTGTTGGCGACTTAGAAAGTCCGCCTTCCAATTCTCCACCCCTGGAATGAATACCGCAGATATGGCGGGGACATATCTTTCTGCCCATCTCAGGATGTAATTTACTTCCCTTTGGGCTGCACGACTCCTGGTGCCCCCCTGACGATTGATATATGCCACTGCTGTGGCATTGTCTGACTGAACTCTGACAGGGGACCCTTGGAGTTTGGATGTCCATGCTACTAGGGCATACCGGGCTGCTCGTATCTCTAAGAGATTGATGGGCAGGGCCTTTTCCGCATCCGACCATCTGCCCTGGAGAGACCATTGCTCCAGTACTGCTCCCCAGCCTAAAAGGCTGGCATCTGTAGTGACCACCTTCCAGGAAATCGGACTGAAGGATTTCCCTCTTTCCAGATTCCGGGGAACCAACCACCAACGGAGGCTTCTGCGAACGGAAGGGGACAAGGACATTGGTACGTCCAGAGCCTGAACTTTTTTGTTCCAGGCTGACAGTATGGCCCTTTGCAACTTCCTTGAATGGAATTGACCGTAGGGTACTGCTTCGAATGATGCCACCATTTTTCCCAGCAGCCTCATGCACAGGCGTATGGATGGCTGTCTTTTTGAACCCACTAAGTGGATCAAATCTCTCAAAGACGACCCCTTTTCTTGAGGCAAGAAAATTTTTCTCTGGTCTGAATCCAGCCTTAGCCCCAAGTATTCCAGACTTTTGACTGGTTTTAGGGCTGACTTGTCTCGGTTGATAATCCAACCGTGATATTCCAGATACTTGATTGTCTCGTGAACAACCACTTCTAGTTTTTCCACTGAGTGGTCTATCAGCAACAAGTCGTCTAGATATGCCATTATCGTTACACCTCGTGTTCTTAGATTGGCCAATAATGGGGCCAGAATTTTTGTGAACACTCTTGGTGCTGTGGCCAGACCGAAGGGTAAGGCTCTGAACTGAAAATGGCGCCCTTCTATCGCAAAGCGTAGAAATTTTTGGTGGGCTGGAAAGATGGGGATGTGCAAATACGCATCTTTGATGTCGATCGAGGCTAACCATTCCTCCCCTTGTAGGGCAGTGGCTACCGATCGGATCGACTCCATCCGGAAAGTCCTGATATGCAGGAATTTGTTTAGCCCTTTTAGATTTAATATGGGCCTCACGTCCCCGTTTGGCTTCGGAACTGTAAAGAGGTTTGAGTAAAACCCGAACCCCCATTCTTCCAGGGGGACCTCTATAATTACTGCTTGAAGCAATAATTGTTCCAGTGCCAACAGGAGGGATCCTCTCTTCTGGGGATCCCTTGGCACGTTCGACCTTATAAAGCGGGAAGGAGGGGAGTTTTTTAACTCCAATTTGTATCCCAGATTTACTGCGGAGAGCACCCATCTGTCTCGGATCGTGTCCCGCCAGGTTTCTGTGAACAACTGAAGTCTTCCCCCCACCCGATTGGGTGGGGGCAACCCTTCATGCATTTGACTTTGGGGGAGGTTTTGTACCTCTCCTGCTCCAGGGCTTCTTGTTACCCTGCAACTGTCCCTGATTTTTACCTCCGGGATTTGACCGGGGAGGCCGTCGGAACTGTTTCACAGCCGATGTCCTAGGGACTGGAGAAGCCGGCCTCTTAAAAGAGGGACCTCTAACTCTATTTTTGACCGGCAAGAGTGTACTTTTACCGCTGGAAATTCTCTGGATATACTTGTCCAGGTCTTCCCCGAATAAACGCTCCCCATGAAATGGGAAGCTGACCAGCAATTTTTTACAGGGAGCTTCAGCAGACCAGTTTTTGAGCCATAGAAGCCTGCGCATATGTACTACAGACAGCGTAAGGCGGGAGGCCTGATGGATTGAATCCTTTATAGCGTCCACCGCAAAGCATAAGGCTCTAGGTAGATCAGCTAGAGCAAGAGCCTGCTGATCTGGCACGTCCCTTAAGACCTGTTTCAACTGATCCTTCACTGCTTGGCAGACCCCTATAGCTGCCACTGCTGGTTGTGTCACCAATCCTGCTGTAGAAAAAGCAGATTTCAATAAGGACTCCAATTTTTTATCTATTGGGTCCTTGAACATTTGGACATTTTCCACCGGATATGTCAGTGATTTATTCACACAAGAGATGGCTGCGTCCACTGTAGGGACCTTCCATTTTCTGACGAACTTATCCTCCATAGGATAGACCACCGGAAATCTCTTGGGGGGAGTAAATATTTTGTCAGGATGCTCCCAATCCTGGTAAATGAGCCCCTCCAATAAAGGATGGATCGGGAAAGAACAAACAGTCTGGGGAGCTTTTAGCGATCCCAACGAGGAGACAGAAGAGGAGGATGGCTCCACAAGTGGCATTTTAAATGCTGATCGGACCATATTAGTCAGGGACTGAACCCATAACCTCTCAGCATGTGATGCTGAGAACGGCTCCTCCACTGTTGATTCCTCTACAACCGAATCAACCTCATCCTGATCCCCCTCAGGTAGGTCGACCTCTGTATGGGACTGTTGCTCTGTTAACAGGCACTCTGAGGGAGGAGACGGAGATCGAGCGCTTTTCTCCTGTGACAGGGAAGCAGCAATTAGTGCTGACAATCTCTCTTCCAGCCCTCCCAGAGCTGAGGAAAAAACCTCCTCTGTTACATACACAGGAGCAGGTGAACTGGGGACAGCCACAGTACCAGGTACTCCTGGGGTGCCCTACGGTCACTAACCTCTGATTCTTCAGGGGAGACTGGTGCAGCCAAAGCATGCCCAAGATCCTCAGAGCCCGATGGAGACCCCCTATTCCTCCTGGAATTTCTAGTCCCGGAGTTTTTAGACGGCATATTCCTAAGCCACAAAGCTGAGGTATTCCAGCCGAAAATACACCAGTTACTGATAATAGTCTAGCATAAATGCTGCTATAATAAACAGTTGGTGTCTACTAATGTGCCTTTCTAGGGGATGCCTGTATCAACCGCTTGCTGTATGCCTTTAAATGTTGTCAGCTCTGTCTCTGTACTTCATAGCCAGCTTACTGCAATAATGTGGCTTTTTAAAACCTGCTGGGACGCCCGCACATGCGCAGAAGCGCTGCGGCGCGCACAGAGCGTCATCCCCCAGGCCCCGCCCCTTTTTCCGGCCACCTCTATATATAGAGGCGCGTGCACGCGCACGCGCGCGGCCACGTGCGCCTCGGCGCTAATTTTCAAACATGGAAACCAGGGACAGGAGCCAGGGCCCCCTTTGCCGCAGGCCGGGGGATAGACGAACACTGCAACATGGCAGAGGAAACAGTTTCCTGTAGGAGAACTCACCAGCTGCCTGGACTTTGCTCTCTGAGAAGAAACTAGTCCATATGACAAGAAAAACATTCCACAGCGGCCTCTAGTGGACAAACACAGGTACCGCAGTTTAATATACTTTTTTTTTTTTTTTTTTCTTGACCACCATTAAAAATTATTACATTTTTTTAGTAGTTACAGGCATGCACAGATATTAGCGGGAATACCATTAGGTAACAGACAGAAAGACAAATTAGGCTTGGGGGTCCCCCAATAGAACCAAGTTCCTGGGGGCCCCCACTTACCTGTTCCCCGCCGCAGGACTTTGTTTGGTCCACAAAAGCCCAAACTTCACCTATCACGGCAGGCATTGTAATCAAACCTTCAGGGACCGGGTTCCCAAGGATTCCACTCCCCTGGACCTGTATAGCACCCTGCACAGAAAACATCTTGGTCGTGGGTATGACCAGAGCTCTGGATCCCAGGGTCCAGCTCTCCTAAGAGAAGCATTACAGGCAAAACCTTGCTCTTCTCTGCAAGGCCCGGGTACCGACCGTTTAGCTATGAAGCTTTTTTGGTCGGATCCGGAATAGCTTACTGAGGCCCAAAAGAACCTGTACGCAAGCTCAGTGAAAAACACATGTTTCTTCTTGGCCAACACCTTAGACACTGGCAAAAAACTGAGGTGCTCCCGGATGGGAGGGGCTTATATAGGGGAGGGTACTTCCGGTTTTGGAAGTTGCCAGTGCCAGCACCTGACGGTAACTATATAACCCATTAGTAATGACTATGTCGCTCTGTGTCCCGTGATGTACGAGAAAGAAAGATGTATATACAATGTGACCGACCAACACACTGCAGTTGCTGAGACTGTACATAATGGCAATCTGCTCTCTTTATTACATATGTCAAGCAGAGTGTCAGCAGATAAAAGGAAATGCATCCTTGGGTGACAACTGGAAGTCTCACACGACTGTCTATCCAGGTCAAAGATAGGTGGGGATCCAGCTCTTGGCTTTGACTGTGAGAAATTGCAGAGCTTGCAAGGACATGGCCCGGAGCTCAATCTGACCCAATGTTCACAGATAGCATCAATACATCTGTAGTTTCTCAGCACATAACCCTCCAAGTTTAACTACACTTCTGCCTTAATCTGCAGATTTGCTGATAATAGCTTTTATATCCTGCCCTGGAGGCAATTAGGCAGTATGAAAATGAATCAGAAGCCAGCTTTCCTAGCAATATTTGGGACTTAAAATGTAGATCCAACAAGAAAATAAAAGAGTTTGCTATATTTAGAAAAGAACAAAACAGGTTTTTCAATGTGTCTGATGTGGACGTTGGATCATATATCAGCAATGCTCCAAAAGGTCCCCAAAGTGATTGTAAACCTCGGACATGAAATATGAACACATCATATCCCTCCTCTAAAATGTGTACTTGTCTCAATTAAGAGCACTAAGTGTCATTTCTGTCTGCTGCTTCTCTCCTCTGCTATCAGCATGAATCACTTCTAACAAGTTTTTCATGAAACCAAGAGAAAAATGGTGACAGGGGAAGGAGCTCCAACAGATTGACAGCCTCAGCTCTGTTTCTGTGTGCTGTGTGGCGGGGTGTGTCGCTTCCCTCCAATCAGCTCTCAGAGCTCTCCTCACTAAGCTCTGCAGAGTGTAACTTCAGGTCTCCACCTCCTTTTTTTCTGAACTCTCAGGCTGGGTTCACACCGATGCGAATTGGATGCAGGATTCCCTGCATCCAATTCGCATGACAGAAGAGTGTGACCAGCTCTCAATGGAGCCGGTTCACACAGCCCGGGACGGCCGCGGTCCATATTGGAAAAGGATCCTGTGCATCTTTGGCTCCGTTACAGGTGCGAATTCAGGCAAAAATTCGGACCCGATTTGCACCAGAATCGGTAAACGGGGACACACCGGACCCCCTGCTGTGACCTGTGGCCACGCTAGTGTGAGTCCAGCCTCAGCCTCAGCCTCAGCCAAGCTTTAAAATTCAGCACTTAGAACGTATGTAGAAAAAAACGGGCTGTAGATAGATGGGTACAACTTATGTAGGAGGATTTGTTTCATCTCTGTGTATCACGTGAGGCCAGTCACTTTACTGGGCATATTTAAGAGTTTACAACCACTTTAACTTGACTTAAAGTGGTTGTTTAGAAAGTGGGTTTACAAACACCTACAGGTAAGCCTAGATTAAGGCTTACCTGTAGGTGCATGAAATATCTCCTTAACCTACACGGTTAAGGAGATATTTGCATTTAAATGCGGTGACGTCATGCGCATGCGCATGGGGTTAATCCCATTCACAAATCTGGCTAGGTCGCAGTATTCGACGACGTAGCCGAATTCGACGGGTCATGCGCAGAGTCACGTCTTCGCCGCTCCGGCCAATCACAGCGCCGGAGCGGTGCTGTGATTGGCTGGTGCGGCGATACCCAGAACTAACATTCCGGCTATCGCCGCAGCGATGGATACGTCTAGATGGAGGGACGCGGACTGCTTCGGGGGCCCCGATCTAAGGTAAGTGGTACATAATGAGCTAATATGCTAGTCATACTAGCTCATTATGCCTTTCTCTTGCAGGTGGGGGAAAAAAAAAAACGAAAAGTGGGTTTACAACCACTTTAATTGTAAAGTCACCACTAGAAGCAATGATAAAGCAAACCGGGGACAACGGCAAATCAAAATTGCTTCTACTGATGGCCCTGTTAGCACCAGCTTGCTTGACAAACTTCAACAGAAAAATCATAGGAGCCAGTTAGAGAATGGTCAGCTGAACAATGACTACAGTCACTGTTCCAGTATTCAGACAGCGGCTGGTGCTGCAACTTAGGCTGTACTTCTCCTTTAGGGCGAGTTTACACCACATGCAGTCCAGTGTGGGGGTTTTTTCTGCATCAAAAATGCTTGGAAAGTAGGTTTTATGGTTTTCATGGGCATATTTCACACCAGTGCTTGCAGTTCCAGAAAAAAAAAAAAAACAACAACATGCTGCATTTTTCTGCACTGGACTGACTGTACTGGAACGTTGTAAAACGCACTAGAATGCACCAAAAAGCACAGGAACACACACATCCTTATTTAGGGTTAAGAAAAAAAGAGCGAAAAAAATGCACCGGACTGCATCAAAAATGCATAAAAACCGCACTGGAATGCACCAAAAACGTACATGCAGAAAATAATCTGGAACGCATCCGGACTGCGTTTCTATGGTGTGAACTGGCCCTTAACGTTTAGGCCTCATGCCCACGGACGTTTTTACAGCCGCGTTTTTGAGCGTTTTTTACAGCTTAAAAACGCCTGTCCATGTTAGTCTATAGCTTCATGCCCACCTAGACGTTTTTGTGCTGCAAATAGTATAGATGTTTTTAAGCTGTAAAAAAAAAAAAAAACCAGGACCAGTGCGTTCCTCAGCGTCGGCGTTAGGCATAAAAAAAAACGCGAAGCGTCAAAAAACGCGCAAAAACGCTGCAATCGCATTTTTTTTAGCTCCGACGTTTTATTAAAAAAAAAAATTATACAATAACATGGACAGGCGTTTTTAAGCTGTAAAAAACGCAGCTGTAAAAATGTCCGTGGGCATGAGGCCTTATACTGCCATCTCTCCGATTACTACAGCACATTCATCATTGTGGAACCTAGGTTATGAGTACAGATTGGTGTAAAGCCGGGACTTCTATTTTCCTTAATGTGGACATTAATCTCTCTCCAGAAGGCAAGTAACAATATCGGCACACGTGAGATCCTGTCACAAGTATGAATTCACTAGTGACAGGAGGGCTAGAAAATACAAGAAAAACACTCATCTACTTTCATCACTTTCCCTGCAACTCCAAAAAGCTCGAAATTGTAAATTGCTGGCAAGAGAGTGACACTTTGCTCATGCAGTCGGTGAGGGAATGACACATGCAAGCAAGTGCTTCACCTTCCTGTTGTGTCCTCTTTAATGATCCTGCCACTGGCGACTTCTTGCCAGTGGCAGGATCACAATTTTGACACTAGCCTAATGACTGCTCAACAAAGATGAACACTGGCACACACTGCCATGGTACAAACAGTTTGCAGTGCGGTCAGATTATAGCGCTGCCTCTGGCTAGCATATGGTGGACTTTAATTTCACATATAGTTTTTCCTTGAAGTTTTATACAAGGGTTCCAGCTTGAACGTGGAAATTCTGCAAGGATGAGTAAAGTGCGCAGACATTTTTGAGTTTGTGTACATTGTTATTTATACACGTGGGGAGAAGTGAAAAGCACTGCACTGACATAATGAGGTCATAAAATGTACCATAAATGTCAGCCACTTGTCACCATTAGCCTTTCCTGTAAAAACGCCATGTCTACACAATGCGATGGAAAAGAACTTAAGTTACATTCTCTAAACTCAACTTATTTCATTGATATGTCTGAAAACCTAAAAATGCTGCAAAGAGACTGTACTACTTTTCCAGATGTATTAATACAGATCAGAGCTGCATAACAAAAGTTCTGGAGGGCCACACAAGGGATAGGAGTTTGGTGAAAACACAATGATTTTTGCTTAGTAAAACGGAAGCTTATTTATATTGTCCTTTTATTAGAGAAAACCTAGAGCGTGGGTGTGTGGGCACTGGACCTCAAGGACTGGCGTTGTGCAGCTTAGCTATACATGGCATTTCAGCAGCTGCACTATGTGTACATCGTGAATTGTTGGACTTCCTTCCTCTCTTTAGAAAAAACTAGGAAGCCAAAAACTGGAACTGTGAATAATTTTAATATGTATGTAAGGTTTCTGCTCGCATTTAAAGGTTTATTCGAATGCCCTGTACACACGACCAGTTTTCCCGTCGGGAAAAAAAAACAATGGTTTTCCCGACGGGATTCCTCTCAAGCCAGCCTTGCATACAGTCCGGTGAACTTTTGTCTGCCAAGAACGCGGTGACGTAAAAGACTACGACGAGCCAACAAAATTAAGTTCTATGCTTCCGAGCATGCGTCAAATTGTTTCCAAGCATGCACGTTTTTTTCACCCTCGGAAAAGCATACAGACGAACGGTTTTCCCGCTAGGATTTTTTCTTGACGGGAAAACCGGTCGTGTGTTCGAGGCATTAGGCTTCACGTACACTAGCCTACTCTGGCAGCTCCTAACTTCAAGTTTAGGAGCTTTTGGTGTTTTTTTTGCCAAAATGTACACATAGGCTTTTAGCAGAGTTTAGGAGCTGCCGCGTTAAGGTGAGCTTCAATCTCCTCCTCCTGAACGTGGAAATATTGCATTCAAGATAGGAATGTTTTGACCCCCCCAGCCACGGGAAAACGCGCAACATAGAAAAACCGCACCGCTTTTATGTTCCTTCCCACGGCCAATGTAGGCTAGTGTACACGAAGTCTAAGCAAACATGAACTATTTTAATTGCCCCTTATTTAGATGGCTCAACAACTATGAATTAGGGCCCTTTCACACGGGCAAAGGGACATACATGTATCCCTATGGGATAGCGGGTGTCAGTGGATGAACATCCGCTGACACCCAATCTCATCCCTCTCCGCTATGGTCCGTTTCTGCAGACGGAGGAAAAATCTATTTTTCCATCCATCTGCAGAGCGGATTGGATGAACACGGACAGACGGTCCATGTTCCTTCGATCCCCCCATAGAGGAGAGTGCAGATCTGACAGGACGGTCCCTGCACAGTGTGCAGGGACCGCCCTGTCATCCGCCAGCTCAGCGGGGATCAACAGGGCGATCCCCGCTGAGCAAGCGGATGTTCACGGGGCGGATCATTACGGGATCCGTCCGTGTGAAAGGGCCCTTACAGCCATGGACAGATCGATATTTGGCCAGTTCAGTAGGAACCAGCTGCATTTTTAAACCACCTATGTTGGGTTTGTTTGTATGATCACTGCCAGCGGCTATAGCAGTGAATCTTGTGTTATGACAGCAGGGAAACCTCCCGCTGTGCTATTGTATTTTGACTGTGTTTATGGGCAATCAAGCGGTTTTCTTTCCTTCAACCAGTGGTAGAAGGAAAGAAAATTGCACAATCTATGGCTAGTCCAAGGCCAGCCATAGACGGAGCAAATTTCTTTCCTACAACCACGGGTTGCTGCCAATTGCTATCGCTAAGCGCATGTAAAATAATGCAAGCTTGTTTGTACCCAAGTTGATTGATCCATCATTTTGGGTACATTCAGCCTGCCCATATATGGTTCAAATCTGAGCAGGTTCCTGCTGAACTTGGCAAAATTCGAACCATCTATGTCTGGCCTTACACACAGTGATTTGTATATTTTACCACACTTTACTGCAACGCACAGCACGGCACTCACTAATGGGTATTGTAGTGATTTTTCTTCCGTTGCCATGCATTGGCCACCTGTTCTAAATTAATGGGTTGCTTGAACTCATTCATCACACTTTAAGGTATTTATGGTGTGGAGGAAACCAACACTGTCCTCCTCCTGAAAATGCCATTTACCTGGCTGTTACTGGTTTCAATACTCATGCATACTTGTTCCAAGTCAGTGACAGTGAAAGTATTTAAGGTACTGGATGAGCAATACAGCCAGGAATCTATGAACTGCACAAGGAGCAATGGCAGATTCCTTATTTCCTCATAACATGTTTAATTTAAGTCTGACTCTTCAGCTTGAGAGTCAGGCCCAGGGTCAGAGTTCACATGAAGTCTCACAGCTGCTGCTCTGTACATTGCTAGCAGCACAAACTGTGCCTGTCTATGCAAGTGGGTATGACAGTGTCAAATTCCAGACGTTCATAAAGTGACCCTGTCACTTATTAGCCAATGACAACCAATACAAGAAGAGCATGTATACTTGCCTTTCTGGCAGTCAGTTGTCATACTCTGGTCTTTTGTTGCTACAGTTATTCAACACTTCCTGGTGTATCTAATGCCTTCTTCCCCCAACCCACCCTGTGGTTCCTTCCAGTTTGTACGTCCTGTATGGATAGGCAAGCTGGCCAGAGAAAATGTACAGTGCAGTGGGGGAAACATGGGCCACCAGAAAGGCAAACATACGTGCTCTTCTTTTAGAGGCTGTGTCTAGTTTACAAGTGACCCTGGGGTGACAGCTTTAACCTGGCCATACTGTGATTGAAATTCAGCCAGTCCCTGCTGAAGCTGAAGAAACTTGATCAGCACATGGTCATCCCCACTCAACAGAAGTTGATGGTTTGTTCTTCAATCACCAGCTGCACCCAGTGATCAGGGTATTCTGACAGTGACAGGTGCCAGGGGTTTCTCCATCCACCTTGTGTATGACCAGCTTTACCTTAGAAGAAATGAAAACAACAGGGCACTCTACAAAGCTTATTTTATACTGTTGTGCACACTCAGAAGCTGGGAGAATGTGGGAGGTCAGGCAGGTGACAGTGTAGCAGCAGTCAGGCGCTAGTTTACACTTGCTTCAAAACAAGGCTTCGGACACACTTTGTTAAAGCTCGTGTTAAGCTCCCGTCACTAAATCAAATGGTTACCTTACAGTCCTGTTTACACCTTGCTTTTGCTTTATTTCGGCTTCACTTCAAAAATTATACCCCATGTCGCTTTAGTTGTGCTTCAAAGCATCTTCAAAGCCTCCATAGAAGTCTATTGTAAATCTTGCTTGAAGCCTCATGAAGCCTCACCAAAGCACCAACCAAAAGCAAGGTGTAAACAGGACTGTAAGCTAACCATTTTGTTTAGTGACATGAGCTTTTAACCACTTCCGGGCCGCCGCACGACTATATACGTCGGCACTTTGAAGAGGGATATATCTCTGTTATGGCAGCAGCTAGCTGCCATAGCCCAGTTATCCATCTTTTCAACCGGCGGTCCGGTTTCCGATAATGGTGGTCTCTGCGGCGGATTCGCCGCGAGATCACCGTTATCGGCGACGGGAGAGGGCCCCCCTTCCCACCGCTCTCCAGTGCCCTCCGCCGCTTACCCGAGCCGTCGGTAGCGGCGGAGGCGATCGGGTCCTCTTCCTAGCTGGGTATGGATATGAGTGAGGGGAAGATGGCCCCCACCCATCTCCATACCATAGCAGGGTGGAAGCGATGTCAAAACGTCAACTTCCGCCCATAGCGCTTAATTGGCCTTTTTTTTTTTGTAATCTTCAAATGACAACATTTTTATTTTTTTATTTTTTTTATTGCATTTAAGTCTAAATATGAGATCTGAGGTCTTTTTGACCCCTAAACTCATATTTAAGAGGACCTGTCATGCTTTTTTCTATTACAAGGGATGTTTACATCCCTTGTAATAGGAATAAAAGTGACACATCTTAAAGATGAACTAACACTTTAAGTTAAAATGTAAATCCAACATAAGTAAGCCTTCACGATTATAAAAATCAGAGAGACTGATTTTCTTTCATCTTGGCACATAACAGAAAACATTACTTTTTATAACACATCAAAAAGTATAAACTGTGTGACCTCTAAATCAACATATGGGTAGCTGAACAAGACATTTGAACCTCCAGTCAATTTTCTCCAATCTCCTAACTTTAATTCAATTCTCTTTCTGCAAACTAGATTGGAACATGGAACAATTTAACATTTCAGTACAGAATGTGATGGATGAAGGTCTAGAATCTAAAACGGTATCAGCGGTGCATAAAAGAGGAGAAAATTTCATCAGGCGTGTGCAGAAAATTCTGACCGCCTAGATGGGTTTTGATTAATCCAAACTAAAAATAGTCTGTCGCAGGGCTGCACTCCCAGCCTGTTCCTGCATCCCACCATGTTCTGCTATATTAAGGCCCGCACATTTGTGCTTTCTCTGCCCCTGCAGACACCGCTCACAGAATTCTTCTCTCCAACACGTTCTTACCAGCCCGGCAGCTGCCTTTCTATGACCAACATGTGTGACTCTCACCACACAAACTGTTCCTTTCTGCAGACCTCAGAGCCAGATTTACATCACCAGTGCCTATAAGCACACAGCCTTTGGCCTTAAGGGCCCTTTCACATGGGCTGTCCGATTAGGTTCGCCTGTCCGTTTTGTAGGGGGAACATCCGATCCAATCCTGTCCGTCAAAAACAGAGGGACGGTGGTCCTATTTTCCATCCTTCCAGCAGATTGGATGGAAACTTACAGGCGGTTTGTTTCCATCTGATTATCCCATAGAGGAGAGTGGAACTGTGTCTGTGTCCGCTCTGCATAGCGGAGCAGACAAGGACCTGTCATCCACCTGCTTAGCAGAGCGATCCCCGCTGAGCAAGCTGATAAGTGGAGGTGCCCGTGCGAAAGGGCTAAAGTCTTATTCACACAGGTGGGAGGGTCATACACGGTAAAAAAAAGGGAGCGTATTTCTGCACCCAGAAGTCACAGGCGTTGTGTACATTCACCAGTACAATATAATAAGATGCAGTGCGGCTGTATGCTTGTAACTGCTTACCTGAAGGTTTACATGTGTACAGGGATGGATGTGTGCTACTGGATGCAGATAGTTTGCATCCTGGGCCATTCATCCATCCCCGTATGCATGCAATGCTCTGATATGTTGTTACCAGTGCCGTCTGTCATCGAATTGTACAGGCGGCTGTATGCAACATCTGTGCCTACTAGATGCAGAAACACAATTGTTTTTTATGGTGCATAGCCCCCTGCACCTGTGTGAATGAGCCCTTAAAGCAACACTGCTATGCTTGGATTCATTTTGTTTTTTTACATTTTGTTTTGCTAGTTCTAACCTGACTTCTAATATTGTGTCCTGTAGCTATAAATAGAAAAACCACCTCTCTGTCTCTGCAGCCTGCAATCACATGCCTATAGTGTCCTACAATGAATTCAGTTCTTGCCTGGGCTACTAAAATCAATACCTGTTGCCAGGTGAGATGGCAGCTATTCAGTGGACTGAACCAATCTATACACTGGCTACAGCTTCAAGGTGCAATATGGCTCCCTACATAGTTTAATGTATAACTAATGTCAAACCTTTTTTATTTTACATTTGGATAGAGTGGAGAGAGATTAGCACACATGTCTGTGTTTTACTGCTGTCTGTGCCCCTGTTCCGTCAGAATAGGCAATCCGTCAGAATGTGTAACGGAAGTAACGTTTCATCGCCGCCATCCTCTATAGTAAGGATACAATGGGAAGGGGGAAAGCAGACATCTTGTTACACCCACCGGAGATTTTACACTTATTTTTAACAGTAAAGTGAGTTCATATAGTGAAATCTACAGTACTTAGAACTCAGTATGACTGGTTAGATGTTGAATTTTAAAAGCAGCGAACTTCTGTCAGATTAGCAAACCTATGGGATGAGCAGGCTTGCCGCTGCTTTTAAAATTCAACATCTAACCAGTCAGACAGAGTTCTAAGTACTGTATGTCACTATATAAACCCACTTTACTGTTTAAAATAAGTGTAAAATGCAAAACGCCGGTGGGTGTAACAAGATGTCCGCTTTCCCCCTTCTCAGTGTATTCTTACTGTGGAAGAGTGCGGGGTGTAGCAAGATGGCAGCAACAGAACGTCACTTCCGTTACACATTCTGACAGGTCCCCGAATCTAACGAAACACCCCCATTAGCGAGATTCATCCCATTTATCATGTTTACCATTATCACCAAAAGTAAAAGTACAAGAAAAACCTGGAATTTTGGGTTGTCCCCAGAACAGTTATATAGGAGAAATTTTCCAACAGGGACACCAGTTCCAGTGAATCCGATGACAACCAGGCATTCCCTCACGTTGGAGAAATTCTCTCTCACTTCCTGTTTTGGCTATGGGACAGGAAGTAAAGATTAAGCTCCCCAATGGGCATAAATAAAACCGTTTTCTTGTGCTATCCAAAAATATTAAAGAAAAAGAAGGTTTTGTCTTTAGTTCTTATTAATTTTCAATTCCTCAAGCACAAAATCTGTGAATTGAATCATGCAAAGTTCCTCTCCCTTTATATCCATTTGTTTCTGTTCTGATCAGTCTAGGATGTCATGCTGAGACAGATTGGAGGGTGTCTGTTTGAAAGAGGCTTTAGGCCTTGTTTACACAGGGCATACATAACTGTATGCCCATGGAGGGCTGTGCTTACCCGCACAGGTCCTACTGCCGTCTTTTGGAACACAGTGGCTGCACGAACACATCCACTAGTCCCAATGCAACACCCGTGCAGGTGCACAGCCCTATTTGCATCCCCCAGGCGAGTAAACATGGCCCTCCACAAGCGTATGGTTATGTATGCCCTATGTGAACAAGGCTTTTAATGGCACCTGTGCACAGGGCACACTGAGCAAACGTTTTAATAGATTTTAACATTAAGGCTAGTTTCACACTGCTACGACCCCAATTGTGCGATTTCCAGTGAGATTTTCATGGGACTCTAAGTCGCATCGAAGTCGCATCAAAGTACTGCAGGAACCTTTTTGAGTCGCATTGATTGGAGCGGCTGCAATTGAAATAAATGTGCTTTGACTTGTCATTCGACTTTATATGTCATAAGCTGCATGACAAGTCGCAGTAGCATGAACCATGACTAATTCTAATACATATTTGGAAAAATTTTGTCACTTTATCGAATTTGTAACCTGCTTCATGTCCAAGCTTTCTTGCATAAGTGACAAATTCACATGAAGAATCTGGAAAAACTGATTACAGGCTCTAATGAAAAGCAATTCTTGATCAAAATCTATGAAGGACTGAATTCACTTTAGTTACTACACAAGCAAAAAAGCATTTCTGTGCATCATTTATTAATTTTTACCAAAGTAATCTAAAAAAGGTCTTATCTAGCTTTAACCTCTATATTTGTAAAGTGTATAGGATATCCTGGGTAATATAGATGGTGTGCTGCCTCCCCTATAATCCAAGCAGATGCTATGAGGAGACAGCAGGTGCTTCATAGCCAGGATCAGAGAAGCAGAACAAGATAAGGGATTGAAGATCACAGACACCAGTGTTACATAATGTCAAGGTCAAAAAGAGGAATAGGTGCTTAATCCTCTTACGTGTTCGGGTGTCTCCAACCTGAGCAGCCCTCTAACTGTACAACAGAGGTAGGATTTACCATCCCAAACTATAGACAGGACAGTAATAAAAGGTTCCCCTATCTGCTTCACCCCCACGGCAATAAACGTGTACATGAGAAGACGCATTCAGTGAAAGGTCGATATCAGATTCCCTTTCTACATTTTAAGTGTGGATCCTGGATGAAATGACCCATACATTATTCAGTGCTGAAAACCAAACCGGCTTTGATTTTTCAATGCAAACAAGTTGTGTGGCTTTGAAGAACAGAATTCTCCTCCAAACTTTAAATTAAACCAGTTCTTTGCCCTTGCAGGTATAGCATTCACTGGTGCACAGTAAAAAGTGTTCTATGTTTACATGCACCCTATACAAATGTATATACAGTTAGGCCTAGAGGACATGCGACTGTCTGCATCCAAGGGCATAGGTCGGTACAGGTCGATACATGTGCACACAGGTTAAGGCAAGTACTGGCGTACACCCGCATGTAGACATTGATTTCTATTGGTGGCTATACGCAACAACTGTGGCTCCCAATTTGAAAAATTTGCCCAAATTTGATGTCAAAGGCCTCTTTCACATGAGGCGGACTCCGTTTTCATTAGCAGGGGACCTGTCTGCTGATCAGAGCAGAGCGGGCAGATGACAGGTCCATGTCCGCTGGGTTTCTGGGAGCAGACACAGACAAAGCCCGCTCTGTTCTATGGACGGCCAGCAGTAAACAAACTCTGCTGTCCATTTATACCCGACTGCCCTCCAATGCAATCTGCCTAGACAAAGGGGAACAGATGCCCTTTGTTTTTTTGTTTTTTTAAGCGGACAAAAAGTAGACGGGTTTACACTCGCTGGTCCATAGGGGCAAATGGACTGTACGATCAGGTCCACCTGACAAACAGACCTGATTGGACCATTCGCTTGAATGGGGCTAAAGAGTTCCAGGCACCCATGTGCATGAGGCCAACAGTCTGCAGTGCAGCATATGAGATGTGGTGGCCACATAGTGACAACTACCTACTATTTCATTCAGTGGGAACTGCATCAACTGCACACACATTTTGATACATGTACCATTAAGGCTTCTTGCATATAGGTGCATTGACCCATGCAGCATAAATACACTGGGTATTTCTGATGCCTGGAATGTCCTGGACCTGCGTACACCCGCCCATAGACATGAATGGGTGAAGGAGGCCGAAAGCAGCTATGCTCTGCTATTCGCGTAAAGTAGTGCACGTGCACAGACGTAATGTTTTGAATGCACCCTACCTGCATTTAAAATTCCAGAGCAATATTCCAAACACGTTCCTGAAAGTGGTTGAAGAGCAGGTGGGTGCTGTAGTGACCACCAGCTGCAAACTGAATGACTCACAGCAAGAAATCTGTCACTGGCACACCAGAAAACTGAATACAAAAGTCAAAAGCTTTATTGAATGATCACAGCAACAGCAAAGGACAGCGGCGTTTCGGAGCCACGCAGGGCCCTTCATCGGGCATTTGACAAACACCTGCCTGGTGAATATGTCCTGTGTGGCTCCGAAACGGTGCTGTCCTTTGGTGTGATGTGCTTTCCCTCATTTCAGAGCTTCCCCTCAGATTTAGCGCAACTGCACTTGCACTTACAGTGCACTTGAAGTACACAGACTATTTGCCTTTAGTAAATCAACCCTAATATGTCTGTGTGTATGCGCTACTTTGCACTAATAACAGCACATAGCTGCCTACAGCCTCCTTCACCCATTAATGTCTATGGGTAGCTGTACGCACCACCAGGGCATCCTGGACACTAAAAATATGCATCCTGTTTATGCTACAAAAGCAAATGTGCCCATATACATGTAGCCCTAATACAGTCCCCGCTGAAATAAATGAAAACGCTGTTATTAAATGTGAATTGCAGGAAAATATTGGAGGACCCACCCACATACATACATGCATGGCAACACATGTTAAAATGCACATTAACGCAAGATTACATGGGCCTTGTTCTGCATACGCAGTAGAGCAAAATGCGCCTGTACTAAAGCAGATTAAAATGAACAGAATTTAGATTTTCCTCATGTTTTTTATGGGCTAGGTGGCAAATCGAGAAGATGGTTGGGATTGGGAACAAAACAACTTAAAGCGGAGGTTCCGCGGTCCATACTTTTTTTTTTTTATGTCTACTACATGTGGTTACAGATGACTAATAAGTACTCACTTGTCCTGCGCTTTCAATCGTCCCACGTCCGTTTTCGGTAAAAAGAAAGATTTATAAAAAAGTGTTCCTGTCTTTTCCATTTTGCTTGTGGGCATCGTGAAGCCCACAAGCACAGACTTCCGCCAGACTTCCGGGTAGCGGTGAATGCGCGTATGACGGGGTATATGAGTCACGTGATTTCGCTGGACGGCGTCTCCTGGGAAGCATGACACTTTGCTCCCAGGAGACATTGCGCCGACATCCCAGCACACTTAGCGCCGCCGGAGAAACAGAAAGACCCGCCTACTCCCGCGGGAGGAAGACCAGGAAGTGGAACGGAACACAGCTGCTTATCTACAATTAGAGCCTCCGAAATTAAAAAAGGTAAGTGACATACTAATGTAAATAGTGTTAAGATATTGGGAATATAAAGTTTCTATGTAAGGTGAACCTCCGCTTTAAGCACTGGTTCACACTGGTGCGTTTTGACATGCGATTCGGCATGTCAAATCGCATGTCAAAACGCCGATATTTGCCGCAAATTGCCGTCAATGTCACCGTCCTAATCGGTGCGACGCCGCATCTGCGGCGCTGCACCGATTTCAAAAAGTAGTTTCTGTACTACTTTTTCCGTTTTCGGCCGCGATTTACATCTGTGTGAGCCCAGGTTCACACTGGGCTGCGGGAGTGAAGCCATGCGAGTTCAGCTGAACTCGCACGATTTCACTCCCGCTGGCAGTCCCGATTTCAGACGCGATTACAAAAGACATCTGTGCAGGTTTCTGCACAGATGTCAATGTAAATCGCAGCCCGAAATCACAAAAAGTAGTACAGAAACTACTTTTTGAAATCGGTGCAGCGCTGCAGATGCGATTAGGACGGTGCCATTGCCGGCAATTACCGCCGTTTTGACATGCGATTTGGCACGCCAAATCGCATGTCAAAAACGCACCAGTGTGAACCAGGGCTCAGATGTCTTTGTAATCGCAGGTGAAATCGGGACTGCCAGCGAGAGTGAAATCGTGCGAGTTCAGCTGAACTCGCACGGCTTCACTCCCGCAACCCAGTGTGAACCTGGGCTAAAGTGTATATAAAATATAAACTTATTTTCAACTTCTGGACAGTGTGGGGAAGGCCTAGGTGTTTTCACTCTGGTCCGTGCCCCCAATGGGTAGATGAGACCTATTTGTCCATGTGATCGTAGTCAATGAGAAGGAAAAAAGGAGGGAAATTCAAAAGTTATTAGCGGAGGAGAAGGTGAGGGGAAAGCTTTCAAAGGGGACACATCTTAGGACTCTTTGGCGAGATTCCCTCTAGCTTTCTGTTTTATCTTCAGAACAGGAACTAAATCTCCCAAAACAGGACTACATATATAGTGTACTCTGACTCCCCACACTATTACTGCCCTTCATATTTGTATTATTACAATTTATTGGCAGAGAACCCCAATTATCATTGTGTAGGAAAGGTACATGTGCAGTGAATTTATCTCCACACACAGCTGCTCTGTACATCAATCCCAAAACAACACACACCAGGGGGGACTCTATCAGACCTTCCCAGCTCTACACACCCTGGAAAATAGCAGATACAGCAAACTAAAACAACACTGAACCAGAGCCATGACTGGCTAATGTACAAATGATAAAAAATTATCACAGCGTGACGTTTGTGAGGTAATGGTGGGTCTCTTGACTTTGTTTTCTCTATGGTCGTTCTGGGCACTATGGCAGTAAAAGATGGTGCAAAAACACTGTGGGTGTATCCACATGTTTGAAAATTGTTTGGATATCCCTAGATTTAGTACACATTTTTTACTGTACTTGTTTCTTGTAATCACGATTGTATTCTCTTTTGTGAAAACTTCAATAAAAAAATATTAAAAAGATGGTGCAAGTGGTCAACAATGTGTCGGTACTGAGAATCGCCATCACTAAGGCCCAATGTTTTCCTGCACCCAGAGAGCCACAGGTGCCGTTTACAGCCACCAATACAAGTGAATGGCTGTACACACCTGTCGCATGTAAACGCAAAACATTGAATTTCCGTGCACCTTTTGCATCTGGGGAAATATGCCGTCTGCGCATGCATGGGTAAATATTAGTGCAGGAGCAATCAGTGTTTACATGAGCCCTCCAGCCATTAACTTGTATAAATATCTGGGTGCAGGAGGCCTAAACAGTAACACAGTACTATGTATAGGCAGCAGAAACAGCCTTTCTACCCATGTGGTTTTTCAATGCCTGTTTGGAACCCTCGCCAAGTGACTGAATCTTTACAGACACATCTTAAAATGTATCTTAATCCAAAAACAAATATTTTGCATATTGCATTTTAGCAATCTATAAATGAGGTGACTGCATTCCTTCACATTTGACAAGCTTTTATTTCCCTTTATTTTAAATTATTACAACTTGTGATCCTGCCAGTAACACACTTCCTATCCTAGCATAACAATTACTCACTGGGGTTGATTTAATAAAGACAAATCCACTTTGCACTACAAGTGCAAAATTCCCCTCGAAATTGCACTGAAAGTGCACTTGGAAGTGCAGTCGCTGTAGACCTGAGGGGAAGATCTGAAATGAGGGGAAGCTCTGCTGATTTTATCATCCAATCATGTACAAGCAAAAATGCTGTTTTTTATTTTCCTTGCATGTCCTCCTCAGATCTACAGTGATTACACTTCCAATTGCACTCACGGTGCACCTGTAGTGCACAGTGGATTCGCCTTTAGGCCTCTTTCACACTGGGGAGGGAGGTGCGCTGGTGGTATAGCGGCACTATTTTTAGAGGCGCTATACCGTCGGAATTGCGGCGGTATTCGGCCACTAGCGGTGCGGCTTTAACCCCCGCTAGCGGCTGAAAAAGGGTCAATACTGCCAGCAATGCGCCTCTGCAGAGGCGCATTGCCGGCGGTATAGCCGCTGTTTCCCATTGCTTTCAATGAGAAGGAGCGGTGGAGGAGCAGTAAACACACCGCTCCTCTCACCTCTCCAAAGATGCTGCTAGCAGGACTTTTGGAGCGGTCCTGCTAGCGCACCGCTCCAGTGTGAAAGCCCTCAGGCTTTCACACTGGAGAAACAGCAGCTGCTGTTTAGGGTCGGTTTGCAGGTGCTATTTTTAGCGTAATAGTGCCTGCAAACCGCTCCAGTGTGAAATGGGCCTTAGTAAATAAACCCCACTGGGTTTTATCTTTGGAGGAGGCAGCTTTGTCATCCTAGGACAGCAAGTGTTTTACAACTACAGAACACCGCCCCCTCCACATCTACATAACACAGGTGGAGGTATTCTGCAGTCAATAGGTCATCTCAGCTGAGCCAATAATATGGCTTGAGATTTGCACAAAAATATACAAGCAAACCGATTTCAGGGAAGATCAACATGTATTTTTTGGCACTTATCAAAACATTTTAATTGGTACATTTTACAGACCAAAAGGAAGAAAACATCAGAAGTTCAATAGGTTTTAGCCTGGGTTCACACTATAGCGCCGGTTCCCGCATCGCATCTCCCTCGCAGGCAGTTCACATAGCGGGTGTCAATACAATGTTAATGACACCCCCAGATCGGTTCACAGATCGCAGTGGATTCGGACAGGAATTGGATCGCATGGGTGAGAACACTCATGCGATCCAATTTCAGTGCGGGAAAAAAAGTCCCTGCACCGGTTTTTGTGCGAATGCAATGCGAGTTCAGCCATACAAACTGTATGGATGAACTTGCATTGCACAGACATCGCATGTGATCAGCACAGCAGTGCGGGTGCAAAGCACATACAATGTCTGTGTTTGCAATAGTGTCAACCCAGGCTAAATGTGAAACACATCATTATAAATTCCTAACTGTAAAATTAAAAAATTGATAGGCAGTAAAAACGTAGGTCAACCGCCTGTTTTTAGCGACTTCCCCCAACTGCAAATGTAAATTTTTGTAGAAAGGTTCGGGGAAATCCATTTTTGACTATCAATTTGGAGGCCACAAAAATGCAACACATTTTAACACACACTTTAGTGCCGGTTCACACTACCGCGACTTGGGATCCGACTTGTGTCGCCCCAAGTCGCGCGACATGAGAAATCCCATGTTAGTCAATGAGAGCCGTCTTAATGTACACTACTGAAGTCGCTCCGACTTCAGAAAAGGTTCCTGTACTACTTCAAGGCGACTTGTACCCATTGATTTCAATGGAAGTCGCCTCCAAGTCGGATCCCCCGTCTTAACTGAAGCAACTTTCCAGGAAGTGAAAATTGTTTTCTCAGGCAAACCCCTCCCTCCCACAGAGCAGATTATTATGTGATTGGCCACTGGCAAAGTCGCCTGTCCTGGAGGCGACTTTAAGTCGCGTTGTAAGTCGCTCCAAGTAGCGCTGAAGTCGCAAGTTGCCTTGAAAAGTCGCGCTGGAAGTCGTGTTGCCCCAGTGTGAACCGGCACTAACACTTTCAAGAAAATCTGTAAATATAAAAGTAACTTTCTTATTACAGCTGTCCTAGTGCTACAAGGTATCTGGAACGTTACATTTTCAGGCTAAAAGCCGATCAAGCTTACAACAAATGCCTGTAGGGTGTAACATGAAACATAGTCACATTCCACATACTCAAACACCCTCCTTTTTCCCAAATTACGCTAATTCCCCCCCCCTTTTTTTTATTCAGATTGGCTGTGCATGGCATGGCTCCACCTACACAGCTGTCCATTCACAGATCCATGCAGTAAAGACTACAAATCTCATCTGCCATCACGCCAGTTTTCAAAGGAACACAAGTGTGGTGGCGTTACTGCATATATAGTCCAATATACTTCCACCAACTCTATAACCGAAGATCCATACCTCCATACGGACCTGGGGCTGGAGGAATAGTCTACACCTGTGGTCAGCTGATCATGTTTGCAATGCTTTGCAGGTTTCAATGCAAAAAATAATTTTTTCAAAATGGGTAATTATTTTTTGTTGTATAAGGTCACATATGCTTTTACTGCATTATATGCATATACATTACTCTGAATATGGGATTATATCAAAAAGCATCCCTGGCATCCCAGTAGATGTTCATGCTGCTTTGGAGTCTGTTATGCTGGAGGGTCTGCGTCTGATAAGCTAAGCCTTTGGGAAGTACAATTCAAATTTAGTTGGCTTGCTCTGAGCAGTCTTATCACATACCGTGTTTTCCTGAAAATAAGACCTACCCCGAAAATAAGACCTAGTGTGATTTTCGGGGAGGGCTGCAATATAAGCCCTACCCCGAAAATAAGCCCTAGTTTAAAGTGCTGGTGAAATACTAGAGTCCACTCTATTACTGTGTTATATAGTGTAGATTGTGTGTGTGTGTGTGTGTGTGTGTGTGTGTTTTTATGCGATCTAGTTGTGCTAAATACCTTCAGTATAGCGCTGACCTCCCGCTGCTCTAAGCTGATCTCACGCTGTTCTCCTCTCCTCTCAGCTGTCAGTGGGGGATCTCGAGCCCCCCTCCCTCTGCAGTTCTCGGAGCTGGGAAGAGTTCTCAGACGGGCCACGGAAGCGCTCCCCTCCCTCTGCAGTGCTCAGAGCTCGGGTGAGGGCTTCGGCTGGCCATGGGAGCGGCGCTCAGCTGATGTCACTCTGCTCTTCTGCAAGCGGTCAGTGGGGGATGTCGAGCCCCCCTCCCTCTGCAGTGCTCGAAGAGGGAGAGAGAGCTCCGGCGGGTTACAGATGCGCCCAGCATTATAAGAAGGTAAGTGGCACAATTAGATTGCAGAGACATACACATTCTGCAATATGTGGTGCTGTATGAGTGGATTCTAGGATTTTACAAGCACTTTACATGGTTCCACAGAGAAATTCTGACAGGCATGGGGGAAAGAAGACAGCACATGGCATTATAAGACCTGCCCCGAAAATAAGCCCTAGTATGTTTTTGGTTGCCAAAATTAATAGAAGACTCGGGCTTATTTTTGGGGAAACACGGTACACACCCAGTCCAATACTGGAACAGTAGGCCCGGTTCACACTGGTGCGACATGCACTCCGACTTTGAGAGCACACGTTGCATGACATTAACTGGTCCGACCCGACTTTGGAAAAGGTTCCTGCACTACTTTGGTCTGACTTCAGCCCATAGAATTGAATGGAAGTTGCATCCAAGTCAGATCCTCATCTCAATTGGATTTGGATCCGACATTACAGGAAGATTACACAGTCATTCAATGAAGTCACCAGGCAAAGTCGCGCGACTTTCATGTTGGAGCAGTGTGAACCCGGCCTTTGTCATCTTCAATCATTCAGCATTTGGGACAATAAATCACCAAACACACAACTAATCATTCCAGCTCTGCTCAGGCGATCATTTGTAATTTGTGTATTCACAGAATTCAACAGTGCTACATCAGGAGCATGCATCTTCTTTTTCCTGTCCTTAGATTTTCGAATAGTGCAAGAGGACCAGATTAATGAGTCTTAAAATACTTTAACAGACCACAATATTTAATCTCTTAATTAAGTTGCATTTTTTTTACAACAATGCAGCATTTTTTCCTGGCAGGTACAATGTATGTTAATGTGAAGATCAGGAAATTTGCCCGTAACATGGAAACACTAATGTTATCTCCATTAAACAGAATGGCTGACCTTCTGGAGGCTAATAAAACCAAACAGCAGCTGAGACAGAATCCATACATACAGATGTCTGGCCACATAGAATCTGATTGATTCACCTGCTGACCTTCTTTTCCATTATGTGCGGGACTAGGATAACAGCACTGGAATAACACCGGTCCCTGCCAGGACTGGGCTGGGATTTTAAGCATACTGCAGGCTTCCTCCACAATGCTATACCTTCTACACTCAGCCGTCCAATGTCTATGCTAATGAGACAAGCAGATCATGCTGTAGGTCAGGGGTAGGCAACCTGGGGCCCTCCAGCTGTTGTAGAACTACATTTCCCATGAGGCATTGCAAGGCTGGCAGTTACAATTACTCCCAGAGGCATGATTGGACTTGTAGTTCTGCAACAGCTGGAGGGCCCCAGGTTGCCTACCCCTGCAGTGTAGGTCAAGACTGATAGCAAGACTTAAGGGCCGAGCCTCTTTCTGAGTTTTGTTGTTTACAAGTTAAAAAAAATTTTTTTGCTAGAAATTACTTGGGAAAAAAAAAAATGTATAACATTTAGGGGTTCTAGCACCCTAGAGAATAAAATGGCGACCGTTGCAAGAATTTGTCACACCGTATTTGCGCAGCGGTCTTACAAGCGCACTTTTTTTTTTTAAAATACCATTTTTTGAATTAAAAGACAACAGTAAAAGTTAGCCCACGTCTGCGTTCGCTTCTGCACGCGAGCTCGGCGGGACGCGTTTAAAACATTTTTTTTATCTTAGTTATTTTACCTTTTATTTTTACACTGTTCTTTTAAAAAAAATTGTGTCACTCTTATTCCTATTACAAGGAATGTAGACATCCCTTGTAATAGAAAGAAAGCATGACAGGACCTTTCAAATATGAGATCTGGGGTCAAAAAGACCTCAGATCTCATATTTACACTAAATTTGCAATACAGGGGGTCCCCGGGTTACGAACAAGATAGGGACTGTAGGTTTGTTTGTTCTTAAGTCGAATTTGTTTGTAAGTCGGGACAGTACCTTTTTTAAGTGCTCCACATAGGCAGATGACAAGAGCTCATGCTGGGACACAGGGATAGAATGTACCAGTGGCGGTGCGTCCATAGAGGGCGCAGGAGCGCCGCCCCCTCTCGCTCCCGCACCGCCACTGAAAGACAATACATAGATTCATGCATTGCATGAATCTGTGCATTGTCACCGCTGCCGCGCTGCCCACTATTCATATGGCCGGCCTCCTGGTGAGGGCCGGCCATATGAATTAGAGCGGCGGCCGGCGGTGGGTGTGGCTTGGAAGTGCCTATCAGAGCCAACGGCTCCGATAGGCTTTCCGAATACAGCTCTCACGCTGTATTCGGCTTCCAAAAACTCCTCCCAGGTACGCACGGGGGTGCGTTCCTGGGAGAAGACTGTGGAGGTTTCAGCCAATCAGGTTCACCGGATCTGGTTACCGGTGACCTGATTGGCTGAAGCGACATCGAGGGCGGGAGAACATACCGAGGACGGCGCGGACCGAGGAAGGTAAGTGCAGGGCTGGGGGGGGGGGGGGGGGACAGGCTGCATTTGGGGGGGAACTGACTGTATATGGGGGACAAACTGGCTGCATTTGGGGGGAACTGGCTGCATATGGGGGGCACACTGGCTGCATATGGGGGGCACACTGGCTGCATATGGGGGGCACACTGGCTGTATATGGGGACAAACTGGCTGTATATGGGAGCACACTGGCTGTATATGGGGGGCACACTGGCTGTATATGGGGGGCACACTGGCTGTATATGGGGGGCACACTGGCTGTATATATATATATATATATATATATATATATATATATATATATATATATATATATATAGGGACAAACTGGCTGTATATGGAAACAAACTGGCTGTATTTGAGGGGGCAAACTGGTGGCGTTTGGGCACAGTGGCTGCGTTTAATGGGCACAGTGGCGGCAATTGATTTATTTATTTTTCAGTTTGTTTGCGCCCCCCCCAAAAATTTTGAGCACCAGCCGCCACTGGAATGTACTGTACATTCTATCCCTGTGTTCCAGCATGAGCTCATATCATCTGCCTATGTGGAGCTCTCATTCAATCGTGTGTGGTACAAGTACAGTACTGTACAGTACTGTACAGGGCATATATGGTAGTAGTGGGCACAGAACAGTACAGTATGTAATCTCACCAGCTTTCAGGGCGCTTCTGATGCAGTCCTGTACTGTGTGTGGGGGGTGGAGAACATCTGCAGTCCAGTGAGGGTGGCTGGCTGAGAGTACCAAGCAGGGAAGGCCCAGAGTTCTGCAAGACAGGCAGAAAGATGTAAAGATGCTGGGCTCCAGGACACCTCAACCAGCCCACAAAGGCAGTCTCCCCCGGGCAGCTCACCAGATCACAGCAGGGAGATGGATGGCTGGTGAGGCAGGTGAGAACAGCAGTGTCTGCACATCCAAATCCAGGCCAGGCCGGCCGCGGTGCACCTCCGCGGGGCAGCAGCGCAGGAAAGACCGGGGATCTTCAGGCTTCACTAGGCCGGACCAGGCCGCGACCGCAATACAGGCACAAGACACAGCAGGGTATGGAGAGGAACAGGTAGGCATATAATTAGGTTGTTTTTAAGTGTTTATGTGCAAGGATGGCTAAGGATGGAGTGCAGGAGCCCGTTCGTAAGTAGGAGTCGTTCACAACTCGGATGTTCGTAACTCAGGGACCCCCTGTAAATAAAAAAATTGCCCTTTAAGAGCTATGGGCGAAAGTGACGTTTTTGACGCCGTCTCCATACGAAGCAGGAGAAAGGTCCTGATCACCTCCGCCGCTACCAACGACTCCGGTAAGTGGCGGAGGGCACGGGAGAGCAGCGGGAGGGGGGGTAGGGGAAGGTATTAAGGAGTATAGATTTACTAAAATAATTGCATTTCCATGTTCTGTGTACCGTGGGGGACCAGATATAGTGAATTCAGGGTCCTGGGTTTAGTAACACCTTAAGGCCCCTTTCACACAGGCTGTCCAATCAGGTCCACCTGTCAGTTTTTCAGGCGGACATGATCAGACCATCCATTCACTCCTATTGAGCAGCGGTGACATGTCCGTTGACACCCGCTACTATCAGATCCTCTCCGCCAAATCTAGACAGATGGTGGTCCTATTTTCCATCCATCTGGCAGATCCGTTCGGATGAAAACCGGACAGGCGGTCTGTTTTCATCTGATCTCCCCATAGAGGAGAGTGGGACTCTTGACAGGTTCATCTCTGCACAGTAAACGGAGACAGGCCTGTCATCAGTTTATAAAAAGGCCCTTCTGAGCCCCCCTACCCAGATACTAATCTGTGTATCACTTGCCTTCATGCTTATTTAAGCTTATATAGAAAATATTCTATAAAATGGGCTCCAGTAGTTAAATGCTTAATTTGTAAGGTACTATAGAAAGCACAAATGTGGTAGCACTGATTTACAGGGGGGCTGTAACAGCAGTGATCTCTAGCAGTCTCATGTAACATGTCTCCAGTCTAGGACTGTCTCCTGATGCATGTCCTCAGTCTCCTATGATACCTATAGAATGTTAACAGTCCCTGACCATCTTCTGCAGTCTTTGACTATCCATGGTAGCATGCCCATAGTCTTTGATCATCTCCTTTTGCATGCCTGCAGTACCTGACAGCTTTTTGCAACATTACAGTCATGAATATTATGTGCAGCCCTTTGGAGATGTCAGGAGCCGAATTTGGAGCCCCCCCACCCCCAATATAGAAAGTTGACCACCACTGTACTAGAGTCCTGCTGCTGAAGAGATTTTGCCATTTTATTAGCTATTCATGCCACTGACAGCTTTCACCACTATTAGGGCTTCTCTAAACTTCACTTTGTGAAACTCTAACCAACGTAACTCCATCTTTATAATGACATAATGACATCCGCCTAAGGGCTTGTTCACACGTTTGGCTAACACAGCCTATCCTTTGAAAAACTATGGTGGATCACTTTTCAGGGGTATTTGACAGGCTGAGAGGAGGCGTTAAGTCAACTTCTCTCTGATCGTTTTAACTCTCAAAATGCTGCACCACTGCGCTGCATTTCATATTCACTTGCGCACGTTCGGCGGCAGTACCGTCCAGGGAAAAAGCAACATGCTGTTTACTTTTTTGCTGCATCCACAAAGCAGGACACAGCTCTGAGCAGCAGCCTGCCCTTCATCATGTGAGCGGTCGGGGCTGTAAAACCACAGATCAACCATCCGACGGAACACCCTGAAGACCCGGAAGCCGGCGGAGAGGCGAGTATGAGTAGGTTTCGATCGATCAAAATAATTTTAAACGATCAAAAACATTAATCGATTAATCGAGGAATTAATCGTTAATTTCCACAGCCCTAATAAATTACAATGAATACATGTAATCCTTGCCGTATGAAAGGGTTCTCCGGGCTGCATATGACCGTAGCCTAATGCCTCGTTTCCACTGAGCGGAACAGTTCGGGTCGGTACAGGTTGGAGCGGTTTGAATGGACCGGTCTATTCTGGTGAGCGTTTCCACTGCAAGTCGGACCGTCAGGGGCCATACAGGGTTTAGAAAAAATGCCTAGCGTGTCCGCCAATCAGTGAAATGTTTTGTAGCTCCGCCCTAACTGAACCGTACCATTTTCTATGGCCCCACATCTGAAGCAGGACCCAGAATGGTGCGGTATGGTTCGGTTTTATGGCACGCTTTCATAATGGAAACACCCAAAATAGCGTACCGTACCGAACCGATCCGCTCAGTGGAAACGAGGCATTAGTGACTTGTAAAAACCTTTAGCATAAACAATAGCAGCAAAGTACTGCAAGTACCAGATTGAGATTGCTGGTTGTTGTTCTACAGAGCTAAAGCCAAGGCTGCCACAATTTCCTGTCATAGGAAAAATGTAAAATGGAATTCAGTTACTAGCAGTATACAAGAAGCAATACTCCAGCCTAAACACCGGCAGTAAGTTATAGTACACGCACACAGCTGTACACAGGAAGCATTGAGGGCCATTGTTTATTTGGTTTAATGCACATACCTACGATCACTGAACAATATTTCCCGTCAACTAAAATTAGCCTATCAGGAGAAGAGGCAGGAAAGGCCAGCTTCACACCCTTGTCATCACATAATGGCACAAGAGGATCATATATATTCATAGGCTAACAATACAAAAAACAACAGACCCCCACCTATACAACTTTGTAAAAAGTATACTTGCTGCCTGTTCTAATCAGAAAATCTCTCTCATTAGCTCACTGACAGGTAAAAAATAAATGAATAGACATCGTCAAACGGGTCTCTGTAATCTTAATGCAGTTTATTCATAAAAGTACAATAAAAAATCTATTGAAAATAAATAACGCTCACACAGGGAGCATACACTGAGTGTAGAATCAAGATGAGCATAAGGCCATACATGGAATTTCGAAAGAATTTTCGTTCGTATTTCGCACTTAGTGCAGCAACAGCCGATTTTCGTGCGACCGTCGAATTTGAGTAATCGGACATTTTGGAATTTTTTTGAAAAACAAACGATTTTCTAATCAATGATGGGAGAATCATGCGAGATATTTAAATCGAAAAAGAAATGCGCATGTGCAAGAAAAGAAAATTCCTAGAAAGAAAAAAGATTCCCAGCCACGAAAATTATTTTCTGTAGTAACATGAGGTTAAATTTGAAGGCTTGGTTGGTCGAATTTTCAAAATCAATGGTGGCTCCATCACAAAAAAAACGCACAAAATTTCTGATTTTCAAAAGAAAATTCTTTCGAAATTCGACCATGCCAGCCTTGTAGCCAGGCCAGATGTATGGGTAAGCTTTCAGAGGACGCTGTGGCACAGGAAGATTCAGGCCCCTTGCACACTAGGGAGCCCAGTGCCTATGCGTTCAATCCCAGAATTTTAGTGCACCCGAGAGGCACAGGTCTAGCGCTCAGCCCCTCTTCCTGCAGCTTTTCAAAATCTATGACAAGCTGAAATACTGTACTCTGTGGCTGGACAGAAGTGGTACTGGTATTAGGGTTGAATGCAAGTATGCCACGCCAGTATTCTGCAATCTAAGCATTATCCCTAAATGCGAGTACCACTCAGTAAAGCATGCAGCCCTGTCCAGCCGCTCCATATTTCAGCTTGCCGTGGACTTAGAAAGACTGCAGGCATTGGGTCTAAATGCTGCACCTGTGGCTCCCAGGAGCACTGAAATGCCAGATTGAACACACAGAGGTTAGATGTCCAGTGTTTAGGAGCCCTTACAACACTGTGTCAGGTCACGGTAGTTAAGACAATTCTCCTTCTGAGGTGTGCACTTGTATTTGAGAAGAAAGTATGAAAAATAAAGAGGCTTTGTGAGACCTTTTTAGAAAATGGCTGCCACCCTAAAGGCCAAGTTCACCTTTAAAAAAGTAAATAAATAAATGCACATGATTTTGCAGGTGAAAAGTTTTTTGCCTTTATTTTTTTTTTTCCCTTTGGAGCCTGTGAAGCATTGCACCCGCACTCAGTAAATCACAGATACAATGTCAGACTCCTGCACAGTATTCCTCCAGCTTTATGCCCGTATACCTGTACGGCTATTACAAAGCTGGAGAAAGTCTGTGCTGGCAGACTGGACTTTTTTCCGCCCGCACAGCCTAGCTGTGTTGAAAATGTGACAGCAAGTGTGGGGAGAGGTGGGCCAGATGGCCACATTGCTGGATCCAGTGAGGACTCACTCAAAGGGGGGGGGGGGATACTGCTACTGGGACATTGTTTACATTAATGCAGGGAAATGCATTAATGGAAAAAAAAATGTTATGACTTTAGAACCACTTTAATACTAAATTTTTGGACTCTTAGTGGCCCTGACCCAACTTCAGCAAGCTCCCACTTCCCCTACCCCCCTCACACCTCTCCTTGTTGTTGTTGTTGTTCTTCTTCTTCCCCGCTCTTTCTTCCCCCAATTCTTTTTCGACCACCCTATTCTTGTTTATACACTTCTCTGCCTCCCTTTGCCCTTTTCTATTGCCCGCCACAGTGGCTCTCTTGATTTCTTAGCTTTTTCATCCTCGACCCTCCAATTTTGGGACTGGCTGTCCCTAGGAGTACTATGTTTAGATGAACATTACAGGTGCTAAAACAGAATTTCTGTTTGCACTGCTATAAATATAATGAGCCTAGTTAGGCCTGCTCCACACATTGTTAGTAGGGATGAGGTTCAGGCTCGGTTCACACTGCCACGACTTGGGATCCGACTTGTGAGACCCCCCAAGTTGCGCAACATGTGAAATCCCATTTTAGGCACTACTGCAGTTGCTCTGACTTTACAAAAGGTTCCTGTACTACTTCATGGCGACTTCTATCCAACTTGTGCCCATAGACCTAAATAGAAGTTGCCTTCAAGTCAAATCAACATCTTAATTGATATGATTTGGATCTGACATTACAAGAAGATCACACAGGCTTTACCTAAAGGTCACGCCAAAGTCGCCTGGCCAGGTCGCGGCAGTGTGAACCGAGCCTCAATCTTACCTCTGTCCAAACAGCCTCCAGCTACAGCAAAGTCATTCATTTAGCACAGGTATTGTTACACTGCTAAATCTGATAGCTTCCACTCAGGACTTATGGTTGCTAGGAAGCAAGTAGCCACTGGCATCCTAGCAACCAATGGCGCATCTTTGGCCCTATTCATCTGCCAGTCAGGGATTCCCAGCAATCACCAGAATGTAAACAAAGGGGCGGAACGAGGGTCTGGTGTAGATTTCCTGCAATAAAATGTTAAATTACCAAACCCAGGTACATTCAGATCATCACTTATCGTTAACTTGATAGCATTATATAGTTTTAATATCATTTGCACTGAACAATGTAAAATGTTTGGAAACACAATAATAATTATTTAAGAATAAGAAAAAAAACAAAAAACAGAGGCATTGCAACCTCGAGACAAGATCACCAAAATATTGACTTGCAAGATGGAAACCGAGCATTTGTGTTCCATTATTTTGTAAATAAACTAATTTTGTTTTTTAAGGAGAATTTTCCCAGCAAGCAGTGAGATTTTGTTGATTTTTCACCACCTATTCAAAAACCACAACAGATGATGTTCCTGGCAAGAGACATGAGGACATTGGGAAAGACCCATTACGTAGCCTGTACTGCGAGAGTCAGGGATAGCAGAGAGAGAAGTCCAAATATTAAAAATACCCCTCTCAGCTAAAGAGATAATTAAAACATTACAAATGGGCATCACTGACTGTGAAATGTTTTAAGATGAAACCACAGGCAAAGGGGATTTCCTAGACAGGGTAACTGGGTTCATAGGAGCTTGGGAACTGGGCAGAGGTATCAACGTTTCTTATCATTGAGGGGTAAAAACACATTGGGTTTCATAATTCCCAGATAGAATGAGAACCATGTCTGCTTGTCCGGAATGGTATGGGAAAGTCGGGAATGGAAAGAGAAAGAATGGGAAAGTCCGGATGCTCTGGACAGAAATAATAGTTCTCAATTTACCCATACTGCACTACAAAACAGGTCAGGGATAAGAAGGCTGGGCATACAGGATACGATTTTTTTTTGGAAAGTAAATCACCCAATTCCCCCATCAACAGTCAATGTCGAAGGGGCAATCCCTCCCGTGGAGCCATTGTGATCCCCCAGCAGGGGGGCGCAGGGAGCCATCCAGGCCAGGAGAACACACAGTAATTATTGCTAGGGGCTATAGGTGCTAGCAATAATGGCATAAAAAAATATGACAGGCTGGCTGTACCCAAGACTGATTGATCAACTTGGGTACAAATCAGCCTGGCCATACATGGTTCAAATCTCTATGGCCGGCTTAAGACCAGGTTTGAGGTTTACAAAAAAAGTAATGATTTGTATATATCCACCACAATATACATCGCTGGATCTTCTAATCATTTTGAAATGTGATTTCCACCAAATGAGGATTCTACGTTTTTCCACCACATATTCAGTTTGAATAGCCCAAGTTTACTTTTAGGCCTCATGTCCACGGACGTTTTTACAGACGCTTTTCTGAGCGTTTTTTACAGCTTAAAAACTGCTGTCTATGTTAGTCTATGGCTTCATGCTCACCTAGGCGTTTTTGAGCTGCAAATGGCATCAGCGTTTTTAAGCTGTAAATAAAACCCAGGACCGTGGCGCGGCTCTAGAGCTGTAAAAAAACGTGGCAAAACGCGGTAAAAATCGATTTTTTAACGCTGATTTTTCCAGGCGTCCCAACTAGCTTTACAGCTCGTTTTTAAAAACGTCTGTGGACATGAGGCCTAAAGATGGTCACCCGGAAGAAGCAGTGAAGATGTCGGTGAGGGACCTTGAACTGTTGAAGCAGAGTTAGGTCTTGTGGACTTTAGTTCTGCTTTACGTGCTTCAATCCTTAGAAATTGTCCCCAATACCTACTGGGAGTGTGGATCTCTTGCACAGCTCTCACTGGTTCCTCCTGCTGAACTTTATGTCATTCCAGCAAGAACTGTGAGGGACCCTGGAGATTTTCCCCATGGACTTGGTTACACTTGCTCAGATCAGAGCAGTGCTGGGCAAGGAGAACGGCAAGTATTCACAGCCCTCTTTTACAACTATGCTTTGAGTTTGAATGTTACGGGACAGGTCACTTTAGGACCCATGCACACGCTAATATTTACATGTGTAAGGCATATAGCACAAATTCGCCCGATTGGTTGCTAGGACACAGAGGGCTCTCGTCACCCAACATCTCACATTGCTAGGGTGCAAGGGGCTCCTGCCCCCTGCACCCCTCTTCATTGCTAGAATACAAGTGGCTTCTGTTAAATAGCATGCATCACTGCTAGGATAAAGGTGGATGTGAATTCAGAGTATTGCACCCCGTGTGAAATTCAACTTCTTAAGAATAACTATAAGGGCTGGTTCACATCTGTGCGGTGAATTTTACATGCATTTTAGGTGCATTACTGTTGAACACTATAGAATGTGTGTTTTGCTGAAAGTGCATCAAAGATGCAGCATGTGGGACTGTTTTTATTACGCCGCACCTAAAACACACAGGTGTGAACGGAGCCTAACAATCAAAGCATTGGTGCTTCATTCACACGGGTCCATAGACCTTTTCTGCCATGCAGAGGGTCAGGTTTATGAGGCCAGGGAATGACAGGTGTTCTGTGCATAGGAGGTTATGATTAAGCAATTTAGTTCGGGAAACATGTTAACCTTGCTGCTATAGTCCTGTTGTATTGTAGTCTATTGATGCGTGGATTTTTACGATTTAAGCATTCATACTTCTGAAGATTGGAGTGCGGTCACCTCTTTTGCACATACTTTGACAGGTGTTCTGTGCAGCCAGCCTGTGACAATCAATGACAATGACGCAGTGACTGTAGAGATCTTCCCGCACATGCCAGCGTTTTCATCCCTAAGGCCACTTTCACACTGAGGCGCTTTTCAGGCGCTTTCACACAAAAAAAAAAAAAACGCCTGAAAAGCTTACGAAAACGTATTTCCATTAAAATCAATGAATGCTTTCACACTGGGGCAGTGCGCTGACAGAGCGGTGAAAAAACACCCCTCTCCATTGAAATGAATTGAAAGCTCTTCAAAAGCGCCTGAAAAACTCTTCAAAAGCGCTCAGTGTTTTACTGGCAGTTTTTCCAAGCGCCTCAGTGTGAAAGAGGCCTAAAGGAGACAGACACACAGCTCTGTGTGCAGATAACCGGCGTCCTTTGAGTGTCTACTTTCCAAAAAAGGGGTAATTTTTGAAGCTATTCATACTGTCCTGGCATTTTTATTTCCTGTTTTTAGAACAGAAAAAAGGCAAACTGCTTCTTTTTTTTTTTACAAATTGTTTCTATCACATGGCAAAAAAACAAACAAAAAAAAACAGTGCTTATTAAATACCCACAAAAGAAAGCTCTGTGTCAAAAAATTATATAAAATTACTTTGGGTACAGGGTCCCATGAAGGCGTAATTGTCAGGCAAATTATCACAGCTATGAAAAGTGAATAATAATGTGGTAATGAAGGGTATATACAGACTGGTACTCAAGTGGTTAATCTTTATTGCTGAACAAAAAAAAAAAAGAAAAAAAAAGGATTTCTGTCTGCATTGCTGAGATTTTCCTGTCTGGCAAAATGTCACAGTGACAGCTAGGGAGGGGGAAACTTTTTGATAGCAATAAAACCTGACAGGGGTTCTAGTCATTCCACATCCTATCCAAAAAAATAAAAACATTAGCTGAACACACTGCATTGGTTGAAACGACCTTCTTATATAGTTTTTAATCTTTTTCATTCCACATGATCATTAATCCGTTTTCGCTGGCAGCACATCAATGTCTGCTAGACTTCAATCAGTTCAAAACTTTACATGGCATCCTATCTACAAGTAGCTAAAGATGATCATAATATATTGATCGTTTCCTGACAAGCTTTCAGTACTGTAAAAGATATTGAAATTTCAACCTAAAAACATTAAATCGATCTTTGTACGACCACCTTAAAGTCATGCACAATGTCCACTAATTGTTTTCCTGGAAAGGTAAGTGTTACTAGATTGTGGATTATCTGTTTCTGATCTTCCAGGATTTTATTTCTTTCGCTTTTTCCCCTTATCTTGTCGGGAATCCTGTGGATGAGCAGCGCAGCCAGCACCAGCCTCACACCTTCTCCCCCATTACACCCTGCCAATGTTGTTGCTAGGTTTTCTCAATGACTCGTGTCCTGGAATCACCTTCACTTAAAGAAGAAGCAGCAGAAAACACCAATCAATTCCTCAATAATAAATTCTTCTAAAAAAGAAAATGTATATAGTGTGGGCGGCTTGTGCCTTTGTTTGCTCTGTATGAATGTCACACACAGGGAAACCATTGTGACAACCAAGATTTTCCACAATCTACAGACCTACAATAGTAAGCCTGGATGGGAAGCATTACTCTGCAGGTCTCTTCTTCTTTTGTGCAATTTTAAAACCGGTTATATTTATTGTTTTCCAAATATTAAATAATAAAAATAATGTTAGGGCTCATGCACAATGCAGCTCAAAAAAAAAAGAAGCTTCTTTTACAGGCATTTGAGCTTTTATTTCAGCTTGTGTTTTTTTGTGCACGTTTTGACTGAGCTTCTTCAAGCTCCTTTGAGCTTTTTTTGAGCATAAGCATTTTTTTCACGAACCCTCCTAGATATTAAGGCCTCATGCCCACGGGCGTTTTTTCAGCCGCGTTTTTGAGCGTTTTTTACAGCTTAAAAACGCCTGTCCATGTTAGTCTATAGCTTCATGTCCACCTAGGCGTTTTTGAGCTGTAAAGAGCATAAGCTGTAAAAAAAACCCAGGGCCAGTGCGTTCCTCAGCGTCAGAATTAGGCAGAAAAAAACGCGAGCGTCAAAAAATGCGCAAAAACGCGCACTAACGCGCGGTCGCGTTTTTAGCTCCGACGTTTGTTATTTTATTTAAAAAAAAATAAAAAAAATAAAATAAATTTACAATAACATGGACGGGCGTTTTTAAGCTGCAAAAAACGCAGCTGTAAAAACGCCAGTGGGCATGAGGCCTTATTTTCTTAACCACTGTATAAACAAAACAAAAATCTGAAACAAACCTTTTTGAGCTTCTTCAAGCTTTTTTGAGCTCTTTAGGGCACTAGCTCCTCTCACAAACATGAGTTTGGTGGGGGATTTTTTCTGTCTGTAGGAGCATATGCCGGAAAAAGCCATATTTTACATGGACACATTGGCTAACATAGAGAGGAGTTTCTAGGCATAAAAAATGAGAGCTCAAAAGCCTGTAGGAGCTGCTTCTTTGAGCAGCAGTGTGTATGAGCCCTTATTCTAATTCTTATTTTTTACAGAAAAAAATGTTGGCTCATTTTGAAAGCAGACCTATGCTCAAATAATCAACAAAACTATATTAAAAGCTAAACTCCTGGCAAACAGCTTAAAGTGGTTGTATACCCTGTTTTTTTAACTTTTACCTACAGGTAAGCCTATAATAAGGCTTACCTGTAGGTAAAAAGAATATCTCCTAAACCTCTATGGTTTAGGAGATATTCCCCCCGCAATGAGCCGCTGACTGCAGCGGCGCATGCGCGGCAGGGATTCTCGGCTAAAGTCCGGCAGCCGCCAGACCTTGCCGACGCGCGGGAGTGACGACTTTGCCGCTCCAACCACTCACAGCGCTGGAGCGGCGATACCCAGAAGACACGCCGAGGCAAGATGACATCTCCCTCGGCGTGGACCAGGTAAGTTCCCGACACCTCGTTCTAAGGTAAGTATTTAATAATGAGCTAGTATGCGGTGCATACTAGCTCATTATGCCTTTTGCCTTTCAGGTATGAAAAAATAAAATAATAAAAAAAAGTAGGAGCGGGTATACAACCGCTTTAAAGGAGAAGTACAGGCAAAGCTGGTTTGGCTGTACTTCCCCTGTGGATCACAGGAGTGCAGCTCATTTTGCACTCCTGTGACCATTTTCAGAAGACAGCGGACTGAAGCCTGCTGTCATCTGACGTCACAAAGCCGGTCCAGGCTAGGGAAAGATCGCAACTACATGGTCAGGATACGCACAGGAGCCTGACCGTCACCCGGCTCAGCCTCTTAGTGAGTCACCAGTTTTCTGCTCAGGGAGAACTGAGCAATCAGCAGTGTTTAATCGCACAGTTCTCAGCCCTAAAGCCAGCGGGGTAACAATGCTGCATCCTTCTAGGGAAGTAGGATTAAAAACAAAAAACAAAATCCTCCTTAAACACACAGATGAAATGCATATATCAGAGCTTTTTTACCTGCCAAAGGATTTGTATTTCTGTCCATCCAGTCCTGAGATTTACACAGTTCTGGCGCACAGCACAGCCCTGTCTGGCAGGGGAGGAGACCTGTTTTTTTTTCTGCAGCACCTAAAGTAGAACTAAAGTATTTTTTTTAAATAACTGCACGCAGGCAAGCTATTCATTTCAGAAGAAGAGATATGCAATGTCCTTTCTGCAAATAAATGGATCCTTCTGCCTGCTCCCAGTCTGCCTTAGAATGTTCACTGAGCTGTGCATGCACTGCTCACTATACATCCCGGCACTGTGCCTGTGTCCTGGGATGACTAAACTCTTGGACATGTACAGAAGCCCAGTGGTCTGAACGAAAAAAAAACTGTAGAACTCGAGAGGAGCCGCTGTACTAACAATCCGATGTTAGTATAATAATCTTCCCCATTGAACTATAGTGTTCCGACAGGGGCTGCCAGAACACACCGGTCAGCGTTCTCAGCCATTGCCTTCTGTCGGACCGGCTGATATACACACGGGCTGAATGTTGGCCAGTAGAGATAGGCTCGGGCGTGTTTGGGATCCTAGTCCTAACCCACCTGCCCGATCCTGCCAGGAAGCTGACACTGCACCCCGCTAATCACAGGCAGTGAGACATTTCAAGGCTTGTGCAGCTGCGGATCGGGAAAAGTCTCACTGCCTGTAATTAGCGGTGTGTGGTGTTGGCTTCCTAGCGGGATCGGGCAGGTGGGTTGGCACTAGGATCCCGAACACGCCCGAGCCCAACTCTATTGGCCAGTTTCTATTGAACTAGCCGATGTCGCCTGATGTTTGGCCATGTGAATAGTCTTAAGTGGCAGGAGCAGCCTGCGTCCTAGCTACCGTGGCAGCATCTCCATCCTCTTTTACATGCATGTCAATTTTAGCAAAAATGTTACAGTGGACAGATGAGATTTTACTTGCTGCCAGCAAGATCCTCCGTAAAATCATACGGCCATGTGCATGAGCCCATATGCTGCAACAATCTCTAACCTTTACTCATCAGTGTTAAAGGACACCCATATAAAAACACACACCAATTAAATTGTTTATAGATTCAATAGAACACATTGTGATGTCATTAGAGGATAGTCCTGGAAAAGGGCATGGTAACAGAAGACAGTGAATGCTGCTAAAACAAGCAGAGGTGAGCAGTAGCTGACATTTGCAGTTCTAATAGCCTTGGGATAGGAGCTTGCACATGGCAGGCTCATCTCAAAGACTTCTTGGTACACAGGAAAGGCTTTAACCGTCTCCTGGCACCAGGCGGAGGATGCAGTGTTTAGAAGGCACTCGAAGCTCTATGGTCATCTTCACAGAATAATTTTCAGCTGTCACATATAATCTGTCAGGCTCCCTTCGCTCTCTGTTGGGTACAGCTGTGAGCAGAAGACTGGAATGGGGACTGGCACACTGTGACCCTGTTCAAATTCCACAATAGAAGGAGCCCTGCAGCCCATATGTATCACTGGCCGGCTCACTGAAAATATATGTGACAGTCTGTCCTACACAAGACTCAACTGAAACTCGCCCACAATGAACATGGCAGCGAATACAGTACTGATCTCACAAAGAAAACCTCTGTGCTGATCTTTGTGTAGAGTAAACCCTAATGTAATTACATTTTATTGCTAATACACAGAATTAAAAAAAACGCTTTTTTAAAAAAAAAAAAATACTGTTTTCATCTTTTTCCAATGCTTCGTTGCATCTCAGTGCTTGTGATCCCCTCGAGCCTCTTCCATCCACTTTCTGTCTACATGTACTCACTCCAGCATCGGCTGACATCATTGCTCTGGACCGGCTTCCTGATAGTGACAGTGGCCCATGCCTGTGCACATCAACATGATCACTTGTAGTCTTCACCAGGGGCGCATGTAACGGGGGGGACAACAACACAGGGGCACCACCGGGAGATGGCTGTCACCCCAAAAAAGATGAAATCTCCATAAGGGCCCCATTATCACTGTGTAGAGACACCCATTTTCCTACACTGGAAAAACACAGGTCTCTGCAAGGGCACACAAAAAACTGTTGTTTTCTTTGACTTGCTTGAAGTAGAATGGAGCCCTCGGGTGCAGGGCTGTGCAGTACAGAAAAATGGGTGCTGTTTGCATTTTTCCGCAATGGCTGGAGCTGTGCTGAAGTCTCAGTTATTCTGTTGTCCATTTCTATGCACCGCACATGAACTATTGTTCATAGAAAAGAAATGTCACTCTTTGACATTTCAATAAAGATAAAAAAAGAAAACAACAAATAAAAAAAGAAAATAAACAGTGCCTTGCATTGTAAAATGAAAGGCAGAGCCTCCCCGCACTTCCCCAGAACACAACGGAGCACAGGAAAATGGATAGTTTTCCCTAACAGGGGACACAGCAACCAGCAAAAAGCCAAAAGATGTTCCATTGGTGCCTATACACGCTCTGATTAATGACCGATTTATTTTCTGATCAATCTCTTCCAATAGGAATAACCAAACACTAGTAGACAACCCAGTCAGTCGATATGCCACACACAGGGAAGTGGATTTCGATCAATAGTTATGATATGATCGTAATTTATGACCTTGATCAAACGCATCTCTGTTTCCACCAAGCAATCTCTCGAAATGTGACCACATTCAGAAACAATTAATCAAGTTTTTCCTGATCAACTCAGTTTTATCAAATCCAATCTATTTTAAATTATAAAGCTGGGTGGACACGGGCAGAATGTCAGGAGATGTGTGTGTGTATGTTGGTCTGTCAGACAGAAGTCAGACGTTATGCCAGCTTCTGTCGGACAAGCATGCTGGAAAAAGCAGCAGCTGAGCGAATCCCGATCAGCGATCTCAGCCAATGTTCTGGCAGGGGGGGGGGGGGGGGGACAGAACACAACAGCTCAGTGGGGGGAGATCTCTGCACTAATGTCGGATAGTTAGTACAGCGGAGCCGTCAGTGTGTACCAGGCTTAAGGAAAGTTACAGCCATTTAACCATTTGCTGATTAGATCATTTTGATTGAACCACACATTAATCGAATAATAAAATCAAAGCGTGTATGGCAGCCAATAACTTTCCCCACTCTATCCAGAACTATTTTTGATGAAATTATAAATTAAAGAGACCCTTTTTCTACAGGTTACTGTTGTGATACCCACATAATTCTGCAATCTATTTGCCCCCTGAACCCATCTCTTCTCCAGTAAGAGAGAGAAATACCCGCCTCTCCAGGTGAGACCAGGAAGCCTAATGAGCCAGTAGGTGCTTGCCTCATCTTGCCTCCGCACACAATGAAATTAGAAGAAATGGCCACACACCACTGTAGATCAAAAGCCTTTTTATTTGGACATCCCAAAAACTACAGTAATCAGAATGCTGGGTAGACGCATTTCGCACACTTCACGTGTGCTTAGTTATGGTGTAAGTGTGCGAAACGCGTCTACCCAGCATTCTGATTCCTGTAGTTTTTGGGATGTCCAAATAAAAAGGATTTTGATCTACAGTGCTATTTCTTCTCCAGTAAGACCCCCTGTTTGCTGCTGGGGGTTGCCATTTTTGATCCAGCCCCAGCAGCTCGTCTTATGGCGCTGTTCACAGTCTGGATCTATAACCGTCACAATAAATCGCAACCTGGCGTTCCCACACGGAACACTGTACCACTGCTGAAGGTTGTCAGGATTGTCAGCTGGGAGGGAAGAGGATTGGACACTCCTGAGTGTTGATCACAATATCTTTTTCATCGCCTGTAACTCTGTATGTAAATTCAAGATTTTAAAAAACGGGACCCTCAGATAAAGCTGGCCATACACAGCGAATTGTGTCCGGTTCCTAATGAATTGGACAAAATTAGCTACGTGGGTGGCTCTTTAGGCACCACTCCACCCCATATCCTTTGACTAAAAAAAAAAAAAAAGTTATCTATGGAGTTGGGTGGGAAATTGTCAGCCGAATAGCACCTTCATCCAATCAGATGCAGACACTGTTTAGGTATTTTGACAGTCACTGGTGGCAACTGTCAGAAGTAGTATTAAACCCTCAGCATTTTTTTAATTTAACATGTTCGCTGTCTGCTGACATCATAGAGCCAGTCCAGGCTCATGCAAGATCACGACACTGGGGTCAGGATACCCCCACATGCCTGGACCGTCACCCGGCTCAGCCTTTCAGCGAGCCGCTGAGAGCCTAAGCTGGCTGCTCCCGCCCCCTCCACAGCCCAGCACTACAGTGAGCAAAGAAGGGGCAGACCAGAGAGCGGTGTCTGACAGTCACAAGCTCTCTGCTTCAGGGAGCTGTGAGAACCGAGCGATCTGCAGTGTTATATTGCTCAGTTCTCAATGTCAGAGCCAGTGGGGGGAACGATGCTGCATCCACATATGCAAGCATAAATGTGCAATAACCCCGATTCCCATAATTCTCTTTTAACAGCGGACAGTGTAGTCTCTAGTCAGTCTGTTAGCTTTGAGAAGGGAATTGCCATACAATCCTAAGACTGTGTGCTTGTATAGATGCTCACAGTGTAAGGAAACTCTAGTTCCTGCATGCAAAGGTGACCCCATGGGATGTTGCAACAGAATAGAGCCACCCTGAATCAGGAAACCTGGGGCCGGTGATCATGGCACCAGCTTATAGAGAATAGGTTACCTTAAATAGCGGTTGCTATGCGGAAGTCCCTAATCTTCCTCTTTATCGTCCACGGCAGGTCTCCTTCCTCCGTCCTACTCGCGGTGTCTTCTGGTGAATGGAGCGCGCTGCCTCCTGGGAACTGTGTGTATCCCAGAGAGCAGCCGGCCCATTCACAAAATGCTGCGTGGCTCGCGCATGCACAGTAGGAAAACGGGCAGTGAAGCCGTAAGGCTTCACTGCCTGTTTCCCTTAGTGAGGATGGCGTCGCCGGGAGCTGCCAGCGCCGAGGGATCGGCCTCAAGAGGGCTGAAATAATGGGCGAGTAGGACAGGTAAGTGTCCTTATTAAAAGTCAGCAGCTACAGTGTTTGTAGCTGCTGACTTTTAAAAAAATAAAAAATAAAAATCGCGGGTGGAAAGGGTTTAAAGTGATTGTAAAGTCTTGGTTTTTTTTTCAATAAAAATACCAAACATGTTATACTTACCTGCTCTGTGTAGTGGTTTTGCACAGCGTAACCCAGACCCACCTCTTATCTGATCCTTCTTCAGTACTCCTGGCACCTCCCTCCTGTCAAGTGCCCCCACAGCAAGAAGCTTGCTATGGGGGCACCCAAGCCGAGTCACAGCTCCCTGTGTCCATCTCTCTCCTGATTGATTAACTGACTTTGTTTGACAGCAGTGGGAGCCAATGGTGCTGCTGCTGTGTCTCAGCCAATCAGGAGGGAGAGTCTCGGATGGCCGAGACACTTGTGGACATCGCTGGACAGAGATGGGGCTCAGGTAAGTATTAGGGGTGCTGGGGCGGCTGCTACACACAGAAGGCTTTTTATCTTAATGAATAGAATGCATGAAGATAAAAAAAACTTCTGACTTTACAACTCCTTTAATATCACTTTAAAGTGGTTGTAAAGACTTAATGCTGTGCCACAAGATCCCCCTTACATTTACCTGAGCTCCATCTCAATCCAGCGCTGTGCATGAGAGCAGCGGCTCTGTCTGCTCTCTCCCTCCTCGCAGGGAAGACTGATAGCAGCAGGAGCCATTGGCTCCCGCTGGCGTTAATCAAATTCTTTGACCAGGAAGCAGGGAATGGAGTCGAGCTGTTGACGAGGGAAGCACAGCTCAGGATTGAGTTCAGAGAGCTGACAGGGGTCTCCAGAAGAGGAGGATCGGGGCTGCTCTGTGCAAAGACATTGCACAGAGCTGGCAAGTGTAATTTTTTTTTTTTTTTTTTTAACAATAAACATGTTACAATCACTTTAAGTAGTTTAATAGCTTTAGTGCTAGTTCACACTGGTGCACTTTCTGATGCAACTTGAGTCACACAGAATCACATGACAAGGGAAATCACATGATTTTCAATGTTGCCCATTCATATCAATGCGATTTTGGAACAGGTACCTGTGCTATTATGGTGCAATTATAAAATATTAGAATATGCCAATAACCACATCCAAATTTGCATCAAAGTCTCACTATATAATAGCACTGGAAATCACATCAAAAGCACATCGCAATAGTGTAAACGTGCAAAGACAAATTTGATTCTTAAGAAAAGGCTGTTCTATTCTGCATATAATATAATGAGTTTGCGGAGTTAGCAAATGAAAGGCAATTGCTGTTATGTTAGTTCCTCATTATCTTGTAAGGGAATATGTCAGAGCTGTATAAGGCAGTAAAGTAAAAAGAATCAAAGCAGGTTTTACTAATGATCAAAACTTCAAGCTGAAAAAAGCTGCTAATGTTTAGAGAGCTGCCACGTGTGAGCGCCTTTCTCCCCACAGCGATATATTCCTGGAGGTGTATACACACCCATGGTATACACACCCCATGCCGTTATTAAACGGCTTACTGGAAATGAGTTAGCCATTCAAACTATTACTAAGCAAAGGAGGAAGACGTGTTGTATGGAGCAGTCTACAGATGGTTTATCAATCACATCCGCACTACTTACTCCAAATCCGTTAATAACGTGTAATCTGCATTATTATAAGAAAGCAGAGTTTCCATTCATTGTCTCCAATTATCCATTAGGCACATTTGTTACCATTTCCAGCATAATACTAAAAAGCAGAATCTTCCAGGACAGAGCTACACACATCACCCTACCAGGTGTACGATTTATGGCCCCAGACTGGACATCAGATCTGGGATCATCCCATTAACCCCTCCGCTCCTCCCAGAATATGGTAATAAACGTGTTAATTTTATTAATGGAATTGCTGAGTCAGCCATCTGTTAGTCACACCATCTGTGCTCCTGGAGTTGAGGATACAGGATTAGGTACATGGACTTATTAAAACACAGAAGAAAAAAAAAAAAAAAAAAGTCGGCAGCTAATGGTGAATGAGATTGTACACCATGGAAAGAAAAAGTCTGCAGAACCTGTTTCCACCTTGTGAATCCAGGTGCATCAATCATCCGGACTGGAGGGAGAAATCTGATACAATATTAGAAGGTTGACAGAACGTCTGTCGACTAAAGGTAAACCTGTAATGTCTTCACAGAGGTAGTGGTAAGATTTCACCTTTATAGTCACAGCCTGTGCTGCTGGAGGCATCTAAATGTGACCATACACTATACAATCTGATTGTACAATCCACTTTATATTTACCATCAACTATTAAGGCCTCATTCACACGGGGTGTACTACAGCGTATGCCCCTGCCAGGGCCATGTTTACCCACACAGGGATGAACAGGCGTTTCATGCATCCCCGTGCAGGAAGTCCCATTTAGGTCAATTGGGATGCAGCGGCAGCGTTTGGACAGTGTGCAGTCAGTGCCGTACACCCACATCCACACAGCTGTACAATTGGGAGCAGCCGCTGTGTTCGTTCAGCCGCTGCATCCCAACTGACATCAATGGGATTGATGCATGGGGATGCATGGAACACCTGTACATACCTGTGTGAGTAAACAGGGCCCTCGAACGGGCATATCCTGTAGTAAGCCCAGTGTGAACAAGGCCTCAGTGCAAGGGCCTTCCTGATTTGATACACATTAAAAGTCCCGTTAGGTGTGTCCTCCTACTATATGGGCAGCACAGTGCCTAAATGGTTAGCACTTCTGCCTGGTAGCACTAGGGTCGCTGGTTTGAATCCCAACCACAGCACTACCTGCCTGGAGTTTGCATGTTCTCCCTGTACTTGTGTCGGTCTCCTCCGGATACTCCGGTTTCCTCCCACCCTCCAAAGACATGCTGGAAGGTTAATTGGCTCGTGTCTAAATTGGCCCCTATTATGTGTATGTATGAATGCGAGTTAAGGACCTTAGATTGTAAGCTCCTTGTGGGCAGAGACTTATGTGAATGTAGAATATATATGTAAAATTGCTGCGTAAATTAGACGTGCTGTAGAAGTACCATGTAATAAATACATAGTTTTGGTAAATCTAACAGACATTGTACAGTCAGAGACTGTGCATTTAGAATGTATAGTGTAGTTTATGGCCAGCTTTAAGATTAGCCTAGGCAACTGGCAACTTTCTGAAATACTATTTCCATAAGCCAAGGTTACCCTATATTTTAAAAAGCAAATATGTGGTACATCATATAAACAATTGCTTAGGTTGCAAGCTGAACTTCAGGAGAACCACAAAGACTTGAGTTGTGCATGTGCAGCTCAGTTTACACTTCAGTACAGTGCTTGTGTGCAAGGATGACGAAACTCCTGCAAATGGACGGGAGTGACATTATCCCACAACTGCCAATCAAGATGGCTGAAGTCCAGCATTCGTCTAGGGAAGTAGGATTTGGAAAATGTATATATATATATATATATATATATATATATATATATATATATATATATATATATAATAAATAAAACACATCCGCATACAGTACTTCTCCTTTAGGCATTTGCAAATGCTAGCCACATGCCACGGCAGGTTCTGAATTTTTAGGATAAATTCACATTATTGCGGGTATCACACCAGTTTCAGCACCCGCAGCCAAAATGCTCTGCTCTTTAAAAACACACAGGGATGCCATTCATTTCTATTGACACCTCCACACATCTAAAAATGCAGTGCGTTTGCGGGTGCAGGAACCGCCGGAAAATCACATGGTGCAAAAGCAGCATGCAATTTCCCTGCCACGGTTTTAAAAATGGTGCAGGAATGTTTTTCCTTCATGAACGCAAAGTCAAATGAATGAGCTGCAGTGCCCACACCGCAACAGTGTAAACCAGGCCTGTGAGTCAACGACCCAGAACAAGTATGCAGAGAAGGACTTCTGACTTTACACTGACTTTGATGACCTGCATACTTGTAAGGGAATCTGAAAGTACTAAAAACAGACAGAACAGCCACCAGGGTAATAAATTCCTCATTGATTACTACATGTTATCACACTGTTTACACCATCATCCAAGCCTTGGTCCTTAGGCCTCATACACACTGGGGCACTCGTAAACGTTTTATCCTATCAGGGGAAAAGCAGACGCATTAAGCACTTGGGCGTTTCATTTCATTGCCCAGAATATTGAATTATTATGAAAAAACGCTCAAGCACTTAATACATCTAGCATTTAGAAGCGTTTAGGTGTCAGGTGTTTCTTCGGCCAAAACGCTCCTCTCTTGAACACACAAGTGATGGGTTTTTTTTCGGCCTCTGACCTCCTGTAAACGCCTATGTGTGCATGGAGGTGCAGGAGGTGCAGGTAGAGGTGCATTTAAATGCAGAAAAGAAAAAGTAAAAACACCTGTAAAACAGACGTTTGTGAGCCGACGTGTGCACAAGGCCTTAGAAATGCCCACCCAGCTCAACAAATGCGAAGAGTAACCCACAAACCTGCCGGACAGAATGTACAGAACACAGAGAAGTCACATAATACAAGACGCAGGCGCTGAGCTTATTGTTCAAGGAATCCTTGCAAGGTCATCAACCCGATGATTTTTATTATGACCTAAAGCAAGAGCAGGTGGAGTCGAAGTTTCAGTATGCAATCTAATACTCACTGGAATGAATCAGATGAATTTAAAACAGGAAGTATAGGCTTTCCATGGAAAGTAAAACGTTACTGTTTACGTGTCGGGCTGGATATCCACATTATACACCGTTACAAGCCCACAGTGCCTAGTACATCGGGGTGTACAGAGAGAGCATCTAGGTGTACATCAGATTTGGGTTACAGGGGCTCATGCACAGGATCCTGCTGACAGAAAAAGACAAGTAAACTTCCTCTGCAGACATTTACCTATAGGTAAGCCTATAATAAGGCTTACCTATAAGTAGTGTAAATATCTCCTGAACGTGCGCCCTTTAGGAGATATTTACATTACATGCAGCCAGTGACATCACTGGCGCATGTGCTCTGAAGGAACGGCCAGCCGTGCCCGTGTGCCATGAACAGCGGCTCCCGTGCGCATGTGCAGGAGTGATGCTATCGAGCGCCGGAGCCCGCAAACCCGTAAGAAACTCCGGAGAAAATGTCAGCTGTCTCAGCAGTGTGCAGACGCCGCTGGAAGGGTTCATCCTAAGGTAAATATTTCATAATGAGCTAGTATGTGATGCATACTAGCTCATTATGCCTTTGTCTTACAGGTTTTTCTTTTTTTAATTTACAACCTCTTTTACCCTCTTGTTTTTGCTGGTGGCTGCCTTTTGAATTATTTTTTTCCTTTATGTGCCTTATTGGTCACGTTTAGTTTTATGTCACCTGCCCTTTCTTCCCATTCATTCTCATAATTAAAGTGCAATACACCCTCAGTTTAACATTCCACTATTTCACAGCCACTATCTGCCATTGACCTTATGTCTACACATCAATTCCCGCTTGATGCCTGTCCATCCTGGGTGCATCCCGTGAAGTCCATCTCAGTCCCCGTGGGGGGGGGGGGGAGCAGTCCCTGTATTTGGGGGCGTGTGTGGCCCGACCCCCATGCCGACAGTACTTGGATATCCCGTAAGTACCAGCTGAGACTCTGACTCTTGCTCATTGTCTATTATGTGTGTAGATGCATTGGATCAATTTGAAATTTATCTATGTCATTGCAGGGACACAATACACGTATGCTCCTGATGAGCGACAAGAAGTCACGAAACACGTAGAGCCAACAGATATTGTGTATGAATCATGTGTCATAACAGCATTTTTTATACTGCATCAACTGTTTCCTGCCGGTGTATTGTATTTCTTGTCATTAATTTCCTGTTTATTTTTTGTATGGACTGCTCTGAATCATACATTAATTTTATTTCTATACAATAAATTTGTTAAATTTAAATTTTGGATATTCTCTTGTCCTTCCCTGTTATTAATTGGAATAACGTTAACCAAGCTGGTATTTACTCATGTGTATTACTTATGAGTTTTTCTGAAGAATACAATATAGTTACTTATGAATCAATTATGTGAATATAAAATATACAATATACCATAGATATGTCCACTACTAAAATAATCAGACCCTAATCCCGCACATTCAAATTCCCGCCCTTTCTGTCCTCTTTCTTATTAAACCTCTTTGAAAGGGTTAGTTCACTCCAAGACCCCTTTCACACTGCAGTGCCGCTAAAGCGCCGGTCATTGCTTTAGCGGCACTTTTCGGGCTCTAGCGGGCCGTTTTTTGTAGTCACGTGACAACGGGACCTTAAACAAAAATTGAAAAAAGACCCGATTTGCTGCGCTTTCAAAAACGCTTTGACTTCATTTCAACCCACCCCAAAGATGCTGCTTGCAGAACTTTTTCTAACGTCCCGCAAGCGCACCGCCCCAGTGTGAAAGCACAAACTGCAAAGAATGGGAGGCAGTTTTCAGGCGCTTTTCAGAGACTATTTCTAACGCTAGACACTTGTTGCTTACAAGTTAAAGTTTTTTTTTTTTGCTATAAAATTACTTAGAACCCCCAAACATTTATTTAATATATATATATATATATATATATATATATATATATATATATATATATAAAATTAATTTTTTTTTAACAGAGACCCTACAGAATAAAATGGTGGTCATTGCAATATTTTATGTCCCACTGTATTTGCGCAGCTGTCTTTTAAAACGCAATTAAAAAAAAAAAAAAAAAAATACACTTTAAAGAATTAAAAAAAAGTAAACAGTAAAGTTAGCCCAATTTTTTTGTATAATGTGAAAAAATGTTTCGCAGAGAATCGTGATCTTTATTCTAAGCAAAAAAATTGTGATTCTCATTTTAGCCAGAGTCGTGCAGCTCTACCTCAGAGCTTCTGCAAAAGGGGGAAGAAAGCGTGTGCAAGGAGGCAAGAACTAGCTGGTCTTCGCAACAAGGCAAGATAGGGTAATGGCAGCAGTTTACGGTTCAAACCATACATGCATGAAAACTGTGCAGATTTTACCTGCAGAGACAAGAGTTTACAGCAGTTTTCATGCACGTTTTAGTGAGTTTTTATGAACATTGACACCAGTTTTCATGCGTCAGTTATGTGCCCTGCGCATGTTGCAGGTTCCTGCGCAGAAAAAAAATCTGCACGATACCAGTGCTGTGAACAAGGCACATAGAGAACAGTTGTTTTTGTTTTTTTGTGCCCTCGCAGAACGCACGCAGAAAAACTCACGTCTCTGCACATGGTGTGAACGAGGCCTAAAACGTTAGGAGTTTTTGTGTCAGCCTTTGGGAGGTATGCAAATGGCCTACACCTATAGCAAGGGTATTATTGACCAACTTTAGTCAAAGCTTCAGCGTTTTGTTTTTATAACAGGTGCCCCTTACCTACATAGGCAGGTGAACTAACCCTTTAAATCAAAAATCGCATTGATTACATGAAAATACTCATCTGGAACGTGGGATTCAGGCATTTTTTCCTTGTAAATCTGAACACAGCTCTAGAATACAAAAGTTAAACATCGAACAAATTGGCCATCAAAAGAACTGTGCTCAGATCAAAAAAATAATAATAAAAAAAATTACAGATCTGAAAGTGGTGTTTTTTTGCGCCCGTGTGCCTGAGGATTGGATGGATATGACTTTTATCTCTGAGGCCTCTTGCACAGGTTACTGGTGTTTGAGCATTTGCTTTTTTGGACATAATTTCAGGCATTTGTTTTGCGTGCATTCATGCGTATTTATGTGCATATTTGCGTCTATAAATGAGTTTGCGCATTTACACGTACAATACATTCCTAGCATTTTATCGCATTTGCGCGTACCGGCGCAAAACACGGACCGAGAATGCAGATTTTTTATTTATTTTAATGTAAGAATATGCAGCGCTTGTTTACGCACCTGTGTGTACAGGCACCCTTATCCAAATAACCTCAACCAAGAATTGCCCATAGCAACCAATTACATTCCAGCTCTATCGCCAGCTATAACCTCAAAACAAGAATTGCCCATAGCAACCAATTACATTTCAGCTCTATTGCCAGCTACAAAAAAAAAGGTACATCGGACTCCAAGTATAAAAGTAAAAATGTTTTATTTGCAGCAATTCTGCTAAATACGCTCTTATGCAATCCAAGCTTTTTGTGATTTGATTGCGTATGATCACACAGGGCTGTTCCAGTTATTGCTCAGACATATAAACAGCCCTGCTACCACAAAGCCTTACATACATACAAATTTAAGGAGCAGCTGTGCATTATATCCAAAAATCAACAATGTAAACAAATGTCTGAATACATAAAGCCAAGATACAGGATGGAAACTTGAGTAAATCCTTTACTGAAGGAGTGCTATAGAGATTATATATAGTGGCTCCATGCACATGTTCCTAACAGCAGCTTTTAAAAAAATAAATAAAAATCTTCTGCTTCTAGATGCAAAAAGTGGTGTCCTAGGAGTCCACTTTTTTATGATTTACCAGTAGAGAAAAAGCTGAATGCTCATGCTGCTAAAAGCTGGCACAAAAACACTATTATGAGCATTTTTCATCCAGCGTTTTTCTGCCATTTTTTTTTTTTTAGCTTATAGCATGCATGGAGTCTTAACCTCTTCCCGCCCACGCTATAGCTGAATGACGGCTACAGCGTGGGCCATAATTGCCGGGAGGACGTTTGTGTACGGCCTCCCGAGATTGGGGCACGCGCAGCGCGCTATGTGATCAATGACAGCTGATCACGTGATGTAAACATAAGATCGGTAATCAGCTTATTTTTTTTCCCCTCACGCTGATACCTTAAGGAGGAAGAAAAAAGCCGTTCGCCGGCTTCTGTCAGAGGGACATCAGTCCCAAACAGGGAGAGCTGCCGCCGCATCTGTGCCCATCAGTACCACCTATCAGTGCATATCACTGCTGCCCAGTGCCGCCCACCTGTCCTGCCAATCAGGGCCAATCAGTGTCGCCTACCAGGGCCAATCAGTGCCACCTCATCAGTGCCACCTACCAGTGCAGCCTCATCAGCACACATCAATGAAGGAGAAAAAATTACCTGATTTTAAAACAAACTATGAAACTGTTTTAATTTTTTTTAATTTTCGGTCTTTTTTCGTTTTTTTTAAGCAAAAAAAAATTCATAAAACAGCATTGATTAAATACCACCAAAAGAAATCTCTATTTGTGTGAAAAAAAAAAAAAAAATGATAAAAATGTCATTTGGGTCCAGTGTAGCATGACCGCGCAATTGTCATTCAAAATGTGACAGCGCTGAATGCTGAAAATTGGCCCGGGCAGGAAGGGGGTGTAAGTGCCCAGTGAGCAAGTGGTTAAAGCAACACTAAACAATATCCTTATTTTCCAAAAACAATCTATACACACCCACTACTGAACAGCCCTGTAATCTATTTCTCCGTCATCTCCCGAACCTCTCTTTTCCCCCTCACTTCGTTTGGAACGAGCAACGCACATTAGTTTGGTCACATGCACACTACACATCCCATAGGTCATAGTCCCTAGTCCATCTATAGAGCAAACAAGAAAAGGTTGCTATGCTCCCACATACAGTGGGACCATAGAGAATGAACATAGTCACCATCTAGCAGGAAGTCAGATTACAGCAGCAAAAAAAGGCATTTGGAGGAGGCCGAGGGCAATTTTCTGCACAGAAAACTGCATACACGTTGCAGATTCCTGCGCAGAAAAAATCTCCACATAATACCAGTGCGGTGGTGTAAACAGGGCACATAGAGAACAATTGTTATTATTTAGGAAAAAGTATATATCACACATACATACACACACACACACACACACACACACACTATAATTTATATATATATATATATATATATATACATATACATATACACACACACACACACACACACACACACAGTATTTTTTATTTTTTTTCAAACCAGAGAGTTGTGGTGTCACTTTAATGTTTCTAGTGCGCCCCTTTCATGGGCATACAACCCGAGAAGAGGTGTGTGGTTATTTGCCCATTTTGTCAGGCAGATGCTACAAGATACAGTGACAGTAATAACACAGAGCACTTAGGGAGTCAACAGTACATACACCATAACAGCTGACAAAATAATTCCAGGCCAGGAATATCCCCCGTACACAGATCTGGGGGCATCTTAAAGAAAGAAAAGCCCACAGCCCGGGTGACACCATCATTTCATGTACTATACATGAAGCTACACACGGTCATAACATTGCTGACTCAGAACTGCATCCTGATCCCATGTCCTGCATTCTGCTGACTCGTAAAAAGTCAGACTACATGTAATATTCTTGGAACAGGAAAAACAGCTAGTATAATATCATGGTACAAAGGTTAATAAAAGTGTTCTATTTATAGTTGAAGGAATGCAGAATTTTCCAACATAACTATAATCACAACAATCAAGGACACATGTCAGGCAGGAAAACTCCAGCAGGCCCACTTACTCCAACTGCCCAATTCCTCACCTAGGCAAGGATGACGTTGCCCTTAGTATGCCCAAAAAACCCCTCCCCCCAGTCCCCTTTCATCCAGGCCCACAGACTCCTGGGATACATATAATACATCTCTAGACCTCAGGACAGTCTCAGGCTTCATTCACATGGCTGATTGGGATCTCCAGGGGCAAGAAATGGGACTTCTGCCGGTGGAGAGGCTTCAACCCTATGCACATAAATGTAAACAGCTGTGGCCAGATTTGTAACATCTACAAACAATGGCCAGCACTGCCACTATCCACATACACAATGTAAGTAGGGACACTGACAGGCCCTGGACACAGACAGGTTGTGTTCCAAGATGGCGTTTTTGGTCACAGCTACTCTGCCAGTATGCATGCAGCTATAGGGCAGAGTGCTGTACCCAGAGGGCCATTCTCCTCGTTCCAACAGGTTCCTCCATGCCAGACGACCAGCCCCTCAAAGATTCTGCTCTCTGCTGGTTGTACGTTTATTTCTCCTTTTTAAATTGGACTGTCAGTTCATCCATTTCAAGCTTCAAAATGCTTTGACTCTTTAAACTTTATCATTTGAAATTGGAATAAATTAGTATTCAAAATCAAACATATAAACATTCAGACATAGTATGCAGTTTGAGAGGCCACTGTGATTTTTCATAGTATTTCCAAAAGTGTTTTATAATTTAAAAAAATCCCCAGTTTAAAATAATGTTTAACCCGAAGTTCAAATTGAAGATATTTATATTCTGAATGATATCCCCATTTCTGACCCTAGAGAGATGACAAAGAAATGGAATGTTTTCATACAATGTCATTGGCTTACAAGGGCCATGTAGCCATATTAGTTCAAGGACATGATGAGCATCCGCTCCCCTTTGTGTACATGCAGCTGCGGGGCAGGGAATGCCCCAACTGATGCAGATTGTACCAGTGGGGATGCAATCATGTGACAGCTTCCCACAGGCTCTGCTGAACTTGGTTTGGGCTAAAACAAGCCCATCTTTACTCCCTATACAATGCAGGAAAACTGGTCCTGCATTGTATATGGTGAGGTCATACTATGACTACTGGCCAGAGCGCCTTAGAGAAGAAGCTTTAAGGACCAGTGACACAGTACGGTGCAAGCCTGCCGGAGGAAGGAATAGGGCAAGTATATTACACCGTATTGCCCTACCCCCAGACAAACAAGCATTTAAAAACTTTGCAGTGCGGAGGAAGGGGGGTCCACTGCAAGGGCGGGTTTCTGTCTGCTGCCCAGATTTAGGTTTTAAAAGCAACAGCATGTACTGGAAATTACAGAGTCAGGAAGGGTCCGAATTCCTTTTGGGTTCTTAATGCTATCGGATTTCCCTAATGCCCTGTACACACGATCGGAATTTCCGATGGGATAAAATCAGATGGATTTTTCCGTCGGAATTCCGTTCAAGCTGTCATGCATACACACAGTCACACCAAATTCCGACCGTCAAGAATGCGGTGACATACAACACTACAAAGGAGCCGAGAAAAATTAAGTTCAATGCTTCCGAGCATGCGTCGACTTGATTCTGAGCATGCATGTTTTTTTCTCCGTCGGAGTTCCACACAGACGATCGGAATTTCCGATGGGAAAAAAATCCTATTTATAAACTCCGACGGAAAAAAAGTCAGATGGGGCCCACACACGGTCTGAATATCCGATGAAAAAATTCCATCAGACTTTTTTAAATCGGAAATTCCAATCGTGTGTACAAGGCATTAGAGAGATTTACCCTCACTTTCTGTCTTGCTGACAGGTTTCACCAGACAGGAAGTGAGGGAAATATACAACAGGGACACAGATAGAGCAAAGGTTCTAGCTTTCATCTACTCTACTAAATAAAATCAGGTTTATTTATGTCTGTGTTGCAGTTGGAGAGTTGTCAGGACAGGAAGTGAGGAGAAATTAAAAAATAAAAAAGGTTTTTGTCTTCCTATACACTTTAACAGCATAATAAAACCCACAAGCAGGACCGAGAATAATCCAGCAAAATAAAAACCTGCGTCACTCTCACACATGCATTTTAGAAATGTAGGCATCATAAATACAGAAAAATTCTAAAACTCCTGGACCTGTGAAATGGAAGTCAGGTCCCTGTGAGCAAGGTAGATAGTCAGCAGGTGACAAGTCTCATGCGTCTCTGGTTTCACACCTCAGCCAGGGCTTAGATTTACAAGGCACAGGCCAGGCGTTCTGTACGGTAACCATGTCAGCAGGACCATCCTCAGACGTGGAAATGAATTAAATATCACATCAGGCCTTGGTTACCTGTCAGGTGTGGGTAAAGCACCACTTGTATGTCAACACAAGCAGGCTCTTAGATCCTATCAGAAAAAAAAGTTTACAACCAGATAAAATTGTTTAAAGCTGAACTCTGGCCCCAAATACTTTCATTTAAATATTTTCCTTAATAACCACAAAAGGATATAAATCCACTTTTGTGCACCATATTCCTTTTTTAAACCCAGACATTTGCCTTGTAAAAATATATATCCTATGCAAAGAGAATAGTTGTGGGAGGGGCTGAGCAGGCCCACCTAATACAGATCGCCTATAGAAAACTATGGGAGGGGGTGGAGACAAGACCAAGCACCCTGCACAAGGAGAGAGATTAGCAGTGACTGGTCTCAATTATAGGAAACCCATGCTGGATTACTGCATGGATCTGGAAAAAATATGAAAAGTACATCAAGACTCGAGTATGAATACACATGCCTCTTGTATGTAGACAATATTCGCTTATCCTGGCATTCTGCTTTATTTAAAGGATAATTAACCTGTGCACACACTCATCTCAGCACTGCAGACAAGATCAAACACAGATCTATGAAAGTGTACAGGCTCATTTCTAAAATGAATAATAATGCTAGAGACATTTTCCTGAATGTCCATTCGTTCTGCCCAAAGTGCTGACATTCCACATAGGAGAAGAAGCCTCAATAGAGACATTCATCCCCAAACATTTCACTCTGCAGATTCATAAAAAGTGCTGCACATTGTTAATTGCTGGTCAAGTGAAGACAAACAGCTATTTATTGCGAAGGCCTAGAAGATCTATATAAAGCAGTGGTCTCCAAACTGCGGCCCTGGGGCCGGATGTGGACCTTTGCTTGCCTCTCTCCGGCCCTTGGGGCACTATTCCCTCCACAACTGACAAATAATGGGGCACCATTCCTCCCACAGACACCGATGATGGGGCACTATTCCTCCCACTGATACTGACAATATGGCACCATTTCTTCCACTCATACCAACAATGGAGCACTAATGTTCCCACTAAAACCAATGATGGGGCATCTGACGCTGGGGCATTTTCTACTCTCACTGGCCACAGTCCGGCCCCCCTAAATTCTGAAGGACAGTAAGCTGGCCCTCTGTTAAGAAAGTTTGGAGACCCCTGATATAGAGGGACGTTGTGTTGACATGCATGTTAGGTGACTGTTTCAATGATGCTTTTAAAATTGACTTGAAGGGCAAACTGCAGGTGGCATATACAGGGTGCAGCACATGGCTTTATTATCAATGCTTTGGGGTGACCATGGCCCTATACAAAACAGTGGATTTTCCCATGTTCGTGCTTTGCCTACACTGGAAAATGCAACAAAATTCAAGACAGCAGATCTGGGGTGAACTATCCCTAAAAGAGGCAAACTGCTCGAAAGGGCCTTTAAAGCGACGCCAAAAAATGCAAAGCTTGCAAGGAAAGACAATGAATACTTACCTCTCAGGCGGGCAGAAAGTCTGGACTCGGCTGTCTTCAAGCTACAGATCCTCTGGGAAAGTCTACATGAGGGGTAGGCAACCTCGGCCCTCCAGCTGTGGTGAAACTACAATTCCCATGAGACATTGCAAGACCCGGACAATCACAGGAATGACTCCTAGAGGCAGAGGCATGATGGGATTTGTAGTTTCAAAACAGCTGGAGTGCTGAGGTTGCCTACCCCTGGTCTACAGCATTCAACACACCTTCAGGGGTGTCAAAGATCTGCATCCCCCCGCAGTGCACTTTAGTTCCTCCGACCAGTCCTGTCATTACCGAGTCCCGTAGTGACATAGAGGCTTGGCTGTGTACAGAAGGGGGTGCAGGCTTTCACCACCCAGGAAGTGATGATTGGTGAAGACTTTGCCGGAGGTTGTACTGCTTGAAGACAGGAGAGTATAGACTTTCCGCCCACACATAGGTAGGTTCTGAGTGTCTTCTCCTGCAGGAGCTAAGCTTTGCAATTTTTAGGAAAGTGAATGATTGACTTTGGAGGACAAATTTACTTTTAGTGAAGATGATCTTTATAGCTCACCCCTACCCCCACTTGGTCTAACCAACGGTTATATACTTACCATCAGCCCTTCTCCAGAGACCTGTACTGTCTGTCAACTTATAAATAGAGGCCGTGCATCCATGTACATAGGCACCTCTCGTCCTAAGCATTACTATTGAAATAAATGGGGTGGTTGGCGCATATAAGCATTGGACACATTGCCCGGCATTAAAATGGTGTCAGGCAAGGTCGTATGGTGAAAATGACTATGCAAGACTGCTGGGGGGGGGACTTTAAAGGATGTCACCTAAAAGGCAATGTAATGCTGGCAATTCCCTATGGTGCAAGCTGTCAGAATACAAAATGCACAGCGAGAAATTTGTCCTTCCACACTTGTATAGCAGGGATAGAGAAATCAGTTGGGTTTTTTTATTGGTGTGACCAGCTTTACTTAGTGACATTGTTCTTTATCCAGCAACCCCCAAAACAAAAAAGTTATTTCGCTCTTATTGACTGTTGGGTGCATATTAAAGGATTACCCAGGCAATAGGAATCTTCTGATATACCAACTAATCACTGGATTGAGGTATTCTGGTATGTTTTTAGGCTGGAATGGGTCTCAATCTCCCCTCTCCTAATCACTGGATCATTCATCTGATCAATTCCACTGGAACTACAGTAATTTAAACGCATAACTAAACCCATCAAGTCAACGGTTTCAAAAAACAGTTACATTCCCAACATGCTGGAAATGCTGTCACAGCAATGTGCTCTCAACCAAACTGTCAAACCAAATGGCTAATGTCATAACTGATCACATGTGCAGCACTAGGGCAGTTGCAGATCAAACAAAGGCTAAGATGGCAGCTTCCATGGCTGAAAAGGACAGGAAGGTTTAGTTCCGTTTTGAGGTTGCACATCAATGGATAACAATGCTTCTGTGACAAGCTAGTTACAGAAAATCGGATCTCAGATAAACCATAAGACAAGAGACTGGCCTGCTGTTTAAGGCTCGGTTCACGCAGGATGCCGATGCAGCTCCCAGCAGGGGTCTTGTGCGTCCTGGTTCGCCGTTTCAGCCCGAATTTTGGGCTGAATTCGGACCTGAAACGGACCAAAAGACGCACAGGGCTCTTGTGCAAATTCGCACCGGAGCCATATCGGAGATATGTGAACCGGCTCCATAGAGAGCCATTCACATTCTCCTGCTATTGCGAATTGGATGCGGGATTCCGCATCCAATTGCCAATAGTGTGAACCCAGCCTCAAACGACCCCAGTGCAGCCAAATCCAGCCACCACCAAAAAATAAACACAATCAGTTGATTTCAGAAATGCTCATAATTTTTAATTCAACTGAATTCTCCTAATCACCCATTTTATCATCTATACAATTCAATTATAGATGACCACCAGCAAAAATTGGTGAATATGCCATTGTCCATTTTGCTGCCATTTACAAGAAAGCCAAAATGCATTGACATCAGAATATACAAAGTTTCCAATAGGATCCATTTCTCCAATACATTCAATGGCTTTTGTAAAATGGTCATAAGGCTCAATTGTTGGTTCATTGCCCTGCGTCTTGCCTTTTAAGCCATTTGAATGGGGTCATTCAAACATGCAAGGTAATGCATCTGCGATTTCTGGGAAGGATAGGCCATATATCATAAAAAAAAATAAAAAAATCATCATCACTTTGCAACCCGGGCAGCATTAAAATCTGTCTTCCATAAGTGATTAGGCGAGGAAAGTTGCAGAGGCAGATAGGTGGATGTGTTAGGATAAAGTGGACATTCATAAATCTTTCCTTTTCATTTCCATCACCTGTTTTACAAAGCCAGTTGTCCCGCCACGCTCAGTATAGAACACACACACAGAGGCATCCATATCATCTGTTACCTGTCAATGAAGGAAGTCGGTATAAACAGATACCAATGACTCCAGTGTGCACACTGCTGTACAAGGGGGCACATGCACTATAAATCCCTATAATGCGGATCGCTATTTTGAAGTAAAGTGCCCTGCATGCCTCTTGTTCTGTATGGTAAAATGATCACGGCCTGACCATAACCACTGTGGATGGCATTTTTTAGATGCCACAAATGCTCATTAGTTCCTTTGTGATCTACATACACAGCAATATTATATCCTGTTCATATATAAAAATAAAAATAAAAAAATGGGTGTGTAATGCTAACGAGCACCTCTATGATATTTATAATATACGCATAACCATGCCCAGAATAATGTGAGTTTACAGCAAATATTTACAGCAATCTGCATTCCTCTGCTGGCAGTGCAGCATACAAAGCATTGTTCACACACTTACTACTTTTTATGGAATTGTTCTTCTAACAATGATTTGATGGGGATGTCTTTTTGAGAACACCCAGGGGATACAAGCATATTTCTGGCTTTTCCCATATACACGCATAGAACAGCCCAAACCAAAAATAAAATTGTATGAAAAGATTTTATTACTGCAGAATGAAGTAAAGTGCAGGCAGTGTCAGTAGAGGGGTTAAATGGAGAGGCTTGTGGAGCACTGCTGGCTATATACTGTATTCTCAATTATGATGAATTCTCATTATAAAATGATGGCTCCACTAGGAAACCTTTCTCAACACTTTTACCCCCAGAGGAACCCTTAAAACATTTTTCAGGTCTTGGGAAAACCCTTTCTGAAATGATTAGGGGTCAGAAAGAAAAATAGTGGTCAATAGGAAAAGTGCCACCCAAAAAGATAATTGGGTCATGCCACCACCATTGGCCTAGAAATTGGGCAAGCACCATCAACAGGAGGTCAATCAGTCACAGCTCACGGAACCCCCAGCAACCTCTGGAGAAACCCTGGTTGGTGGTCAATAGAAAGAATGCCACCCTTTTAGATACCTAAAAAAAAAAAAAACTGGGTCATACCACTGACGTGGACCCCAAAACTTGGTAGGCACCATCAATGGGAGGTCAATCAGTCACAGCTCACGGAACCCCCAGCAATGGAGGAAGCCTGGTTGGTGGTCAATAGAAAGAATGCCACCCTTTTAGATACCTAAAAAAAAAACTGGGTCATACCACTGACGTGGACCCCAAAACTTGGTAGGCACCATCAATGGGAGGTCAATCAATCACAGCTCACGGAACCCCAAGCAACCTCTGGAGGAAGCCTGGTTGGTGGTCAATAGAAAGAATGCCACCCTTTTAGATACCTAAAAAAAAAAAAAACTGGGTCATACCACTGACGTGGACCCCAAAACTTGGTAGGCACCATCAATGGGAGGTCAATCAGTCACAGCTCAAGGAACCCCAGCAATCTCTGGAGGAACCCTGCCTGGTTGGTGGTCAATAGAAAGAATGCCTAAAAAATAAATGGCTTATGCCACCAGTACTGGCCCCAAAACTGGGTAGGCACCACCAATGGGAGGTCAATCAGTCGCAGCTCAAGGAACCCCAGCTACCTCTGGATAAACCCTAGGTTACCAAAGAATCCTGGTTGGTGGTAAGTGGAAATTATGCCACCCAAAAAGATAATTGGGTCATGCCACCGGCATTGGTAGGCACCATCAATGAGAGGTCAATCAGTCACAGCTCAGGGAACCCCCAAGTAACCTCTGGAGGAACCCTAGGGTATTACAGGACCCTGATTGAGAATGGATACTGTAGGGAGATGGGTACAACTGACAAAGTAAAGGGGTCAAACGCTGGAAGGTTTCACTGCAGCATAGCAAAGTAATGTGTTTAAACCCCACTGAGCAGTCACAGAGTTAACACCAGCAAGGCACATCTGCAATGACAACCCAAACATTGCACACAATATTGATAGACAACAAAATGATATAAAAACTACATATGCATGTCTGATCAGGAACAATGCAGAGAACACTGAAATAGGGCTTTCATATGAGCAGACAAAGCACCATAAAATCCCCTCTTACCTTCTATGGCTATGACATGTTCTCGGATCTGGTTCTGTAGTGCGGGTTCATCGAGTCGCTCCAAGAGTTCATAGATGGAGTAGATATTGGGGTGCACAGACTCAAAGCGCTGGATTTCAGCCCGGATGGCCGCTGAGTTGGCCAGCTGCTGCTGGTAGTTCATCCTTGCAGACTGGGGAGGGCCTCACATATCCAGCCTGGGGGTGCAATGTAATAGAGGTGGGATAGATAGAAGGAGGAAAGGTCCAGGATGAAATGTGGGGGGCCCAATATACTAAGGACTGCAAATAAGGAGGACAAAATACAACCCCAGATCAAAGGGGACAGGTCAGTGTAGTGCTATGGAAAGGAAATCTCACAGATTAGCATTATTGATCAATGAGTGACAAGGGGACATGTCTGGATAGAAGTGGGGAGCTTATTCAGAAATATAGGAGCTACTGTACAAGAATGGATCTCTGTTCCTTCACTGGGTACATGCTGAATACACTATGCAGGGGGGGGGGAGGCAGACATGGAGCTGCCATGGCAGAAATCCAATTGTCAGGTAAGTGCAAAGTAAGTGTCAGGTGAGTGGAGATGGAGAAGTCATGTACATGGGGTGACCATTACCTGGTAGTAAGGCAGGAGGTGGAGAGGGGATCACAGGACTGGGCTGTACTGCAAAATGACAATATAATGGGGGAGGAGAAGGGAAGGAGTCTGCTCAGATGGGACCTCTCATAGACAGCACAGGGGGGGCAATGAATATGTATGGGGGGGGGGGAGAGACACACACTGATCTCTATATACAGTGCAGGGTGGAGGGATGGAGGACACAGAGGGGTGTACAGGGGAGGCAATCTCTCCGGGTCTCTCCGAGCTGTCACCGATCTCCGGCGTTGTGTGTGTGCCGCCTGTCCGCTGTGTCTGGCCGATCCCCGATCTCCCGATCCCCGGCTCTCTCCTTCTATTCCTGCAAGACGGAGTCCTGATCCTGCTGTGTTTTCCTCTCTTCCTCCGAGAGTCTCTTCCCTTCTCTCCTCCTCCTCCTCCTCCTCTCTGCCTCTCCTTCCTGTCTCCTCCTACTACTGCATCACACTCTTCCCACTGGGCTCCGAGGGTCCTGCACCACTCACCCGCCTGCATCACACTCTCCCCTCCGAGGGTCCTGCACCACTCACCCGCCTGCATCACACTCTCCCCTCCGAGGGTCCTGCACCACTCACCCGCCTGCATCACACTCTCCCCTCCGAGGGTCCTGCACCACTCACCCGCCTGCATCACACTCTCCCCTCCGAGGGTCCTGCACCACTCACCCGCCTGCATCACACTCTCCCCTCCGAGGGTCCTGCACCACTCACCCGCCTGCATCACACTCTCCCCTCCGAGGGTCCTGCACCACTCACCCGCCTGCATCACACTCTCCCCTCCGAGGGTCCTGCACCACTCACCCCCGCCTGCATCACACTCTCCCCTCCGAGGGTCCTGCACCACTCACCCGCCTGCATCACACTCTCCCCTCCGAGGGTCCTGCACCACTCACCCGCCTGCATCACACTCTCCCCTCCGAGGGTCCTGCACCACTCACCCGCCTGCATCACACTCTCCCCTCCAAGGGTCCTGCACCACTCACCCGCCTGCATCACACTCTTCCCACTGGGCTCCGAGGGTCCTGCACCACTCACCCGCCTGCATCACACTCTCCCCTCCGAGGGTCCTGCACCACTCACCCGCCTGCATCACACTCTCCCCTCCGAGGGTCCTGCACCACTCACCCGCCTGCATCACACTCTCCCCTCCGAGGGTCCTGCACCACTCACCCGCCTGCATCACACTCTCCCCTCCGAGGGTCCTGCACCACTCACCCGCCTGCATCACACTCTCCCCTCCGAGGGTCCTGCACCACTCACCCGCCTGCATCACACTCTCCCCTCCGAGGGTCCTGCACCACTCACCCGCCTGCATCACACTCTCCCCTCCGAGGGTCCTGCACCACTCACCCGCCTGCATCACACTCTCCCCTCCGAGGGTCCTGCACCACTCACCCGCCTGCATCACACTCTCCCCTCCGAGGGTCCTGCACCACTCACCCGCCTGCATCACACTCTCCCCTCCGAGGGTCCTGCACCACTCACCCGCCTGCATCACACTCTCCCCTCCGAGGGTCCTGCACCACTCACCCGCCTGCATCACACTCTCCCCTCCGAGGGTCCTGCACCACTCACCCGCCTGCATCACACTCTCCCCTCCGAGGGTCCTGCACCACTCACCCGCCTGCATCACACTCTCCCCTCCGAGGGTCCTGCACCACTCACCCGCCTGCATCACACTCTCCCCTCCGAGGGTCCTGCACCACTCACCCGCCTGCATCACACTCTCCCCTCCGAGGGTCCTGCACCACTCACCCGCCTGCATCACACTCTCCCCTCCGAGGGTCCTGCACCACTCACCCCCGCCTGCATCACACTCTCCCCTCCGAGGGTCCTGCACCACTCACCCGCCTGCATCACACTCTCCCCTCCGAGGGTCCTGCACCACTCACCCGCCTGCATCACACTCTCCCCTCCAAGGGTCCTGCACCACTCACCCGCCTGCATCACACTCTTCCCACTGGGCTCCGAGGGTCCTGCACCACTCACCCGCCTGCATCACACTCTCCCCTCCGAGGGTCCTGCACCACTCACCCGCCTGCATCACACTCTCCCCTCCGAGGGTCCTGCACCACTCACCCGCCTGCATCACACTCTCCCCTCCGAGGGTCCTGCACCACTCACCCGCCTGCATCACACTCTCCCCTCCGAGGGTCCTGCACCACTCACCCGCCTGCATCACACCCTCCCCTCCGAGGGTCCTGCACCACTCACCCCCGCCTGCATCACACTCTCCCCTCCGAGGGTCCTGCACCACTCACCCCCGCCTGCATCACACTCTCCCCTCCGAGGGTCCTGCACCACTCACCCGCCTGCATCACACTCTTCCCACTGGGCTCCGAGGGTCCTGCACCACTCACCCGCCTGCATCACACTCTCCCCTCCGAGGGTCCTGCACCACTCACCCGCCTGCATCACACTCTCCCCTCCGAGGGTCCTGCACCACTCACCCGCCTGCATCACACTCTCCCCTCCGAGGGTCCTGCACCACTCACCCGCCTGCATCACACTCTCCCCTCCGAGGGTCCTGCACCACTCACCCGCCTGCATCACACTCTCCCCTCCGAGGGTCCTGCACCACTCACCCGCCTGCATCACACTCTCCCCTCCGAGGGTCCTGCACCACTCACCCCCGCCTGCATCACACTCTCCCCTCCGAGGGTCCTGCACCACTCACCCGCCTGCATCACACTCTTCCCACTGGGCTCCGAGGGTCCTGCACCACTCACCCGCCTGCATCACACTCTCCCCTCCGAGGGTCCTGCACCACTCACCCGCCTGCATCACACTCTCCCCTCCGAGGGTCCTGCACCACTCACCCGCCTGCATCACACTCTCCCCTCCGAGGGTCCTGCACCACTCACCCGCCTGCATCACACTCTCCCCTCCGAGGGTCCTGCACCACTCACCCGCCTGCATCACACTCTTCCCACTGGGCTCCGAGGGTCCTGCACCACTCACCCGCCTGCATCACACTCTCCCCTCCGAGGGTCCTGCACCACTCACCCGCCTGCATCACACTCTCCCCTCCGAGGGTCCTGCACCACTCACCCGCCTGCATCACACTCTCCCCTCCGAGGGTCCTGCACCACTCACCCGCCTGCATCACACTCTCCCCTCCGAGGGTCCTGCACCACTCACCCGCCTGCATCACACTCTCCCCTCCGAGGGTCCTGCACCACTCACCCGCCTGCATCACACTCTTCCCACTGGGTTCCGAGGGTCCTGCACCACTCACCCGCCTGCATCACACTCTCCCCTCCGAGGGTCCTGCACCACTCACCCGCCTGCATCACACTCTCCCCTCCGAGGGTCCTGCACCACTCACCCGCCTGCATCACACTCTCCCCTCCGAGGGTCCTGCACCACTCACCCGCCTGCATCACACTCTTCCCACTGGGTTCCGAGGGTCCTGCACCACTCACCCGCCTGCATCACACTCTCCCCTTCGAGGGTCCTGCACCACTCACCCGCCTGCATCACACTCTCCCCTCCGAGGGTCCTGCACCACTCACCCGCCTGCATCACATTCTTCCCACTGGGCTCCGAGGGTCCTGCACCACTCACCCGCCTGCATCACACTCTCCCCTCCGAGGGTCCTGCACCACTCACCCGCCTGCATCACACTCTCCCCTCCGAGGGTCCTGCACCACTCACCCGCCTGCATCACACTCTCCCCTCCGAGGGTCCTGCACCACTCACCCGCCTGCATCACACTCTCCCCTCCGAGGGTCCTGCACCACTCACCCGCCTGCATCACACTCTCCCCTCCGAGGGTCCTGCACCACTCACCCGCCTGCATCACACTCTCCCCTCCGAGGGTCCTGCACCACTCACCCGCCTGCATCACACTCTCCCCTCCGAGGGTCCTGCACCACTCACCCGCCTGCATCACACTCTTCCCACTGGGTTCCGAGGGTCCTGCACCACTCACCCGCCTGCATCACACTCTCCCCTCCGAGGGTCCTGCACCACTCACCCGCCTGCATCACACTCTCCCCTCCGAGGGTCCTGCACCACTCACCCGCCTGCATCACATTCTTCCCACTGGGCTCCGAGGGTCCTGCACCACTCACCCGCCTGCATCACACTCTCCCCTCCGAGGGTCCTGCACCACTCACCCGCCTGCATCACACTCTCCCCTCCGAGGGTCCTGCACCACTCACCCGCCTGCATCACACTCTTCCCACTGGGCTCCGAGGGTCCTGCACCACTCACCCGCCTGCATCACACTCTCCCCTCCAAGGGTCCTGCACCACTCACCCGCCTGCATCACACTCTCCCCTCCGAGGGTCCTGCACCACTCACCCGCCTGCATCACACTCTCCCCTCCGAGGGTCCTGCACCACTCACCCGCCTGCATCACACTCTCCCCTCCGAGGGTCCTGCACCACTCACCCGCCTGCATCACACTCTCCCCTCCGAGGGTCCTGCACCACTCACCCGCCTGCATCACACTCTCCCCTCCGAGGGTCCTGCACCACTCACCCGCCTGCATCACACTCTCCCCTCCGAGGGTCCTGCACCACTCACCCGCCTGCATCACACTCTCCCCACTGGGTTCCGAGGGTCCTGCACCACTCACCCGCCTGCATCACACTCTCCCCTCCGAGGGTCCTGCACCACTCACCCGCCTGCATCACACTCTCCCCTCCGAGGGTCCTGCACCACTCACCCGCCTGCATCACATTCTTCCCACTGGGCTCCGAGGGTCCTGCACCACTCACCCGCCTGCATCACACTCTCCCCTCCGAGGGTCCTGCACCACTCACCCGCCTGCATCACACTCTCCCCTCCGAGGGTCCTGCACCACTCACCCGCCTGCATCACACTCTCCCCTCCGAGGGTCCTGCACCACTCACCCGCCTGCATCACACTCTCCCCTCCGAGGGTCCTGCACCACTCACCCGCCTGCATCACACTCTCCCCTCCGAGGGTCCTGCACCACTCACCCGCCTGCATCACACTCTCCCCTCCGAGGGTCCTGCACCACTCACCCGCCTGCATCACACTCTTCCCACTGGGTTCCGAGGGTCCTGCACCACTCACCCGCCTGCATCACACTCTCCCCTCCGAGGGTCCTGCACCACTCACCCGCCTGCATCACACTCTCCCCTCCGAGGGTCCTGCACCACTCACCCGCCTGCATCACATTCTTCCCACTGGGCTCCGAGGGTCCTGCACCACTCACCCGCCTGCATCACACTCTCCCCTCCGAGGGTCCTGCACCACTCACCCGCCTGCATCACACTCTCCCCTCCGAGGGTCCTGCACCACTCACCCGCCTGCATCACACTCTTCCCACTGGGCTCCGAGGGTCCTGCACCACTCACCCGCCTGCATCACACTCTCCCCTCCAAGGGTCCTGCACCACTCACCCGCCTGCATCACACTCTCCCCTCCGAGGGTCCTGCACCACTCACCCGCCTGCATCACACTCTCCCCTCCGAGGGTCCTGCACCACTCACCCGCCTGCATCACACTCTCCCCTCCGAGGGTCCTGCACCACTCACCCGCCTGCATCACACTCTCCCCTCCGAGGGTCCTGCACCACTCACCCGCCTGCATCACACTCTCCCCTCCGAGGGTCCTGCACCACTCACCCGCCTGCATCACACTCTTCCCACTGGGCTCCGAGGGTCCTGCACCACTCACCCGCCTGCATCACACTCTCCCCTCCGAGGGTCCTGCACCACTCACCCGCCTGCATCACACTCTCCCCTCCGAGGGTCCTGCACCACTCACCCGCCTGCATCACACTCTCCCCTCCGAGGGTCCTGCACCACTCACCCGCCTGCATCACACTCTCCCCTCCGAGGGTCCTGCACCACTCACCCGCCTGCATCACACTCTCCCCTCCGAGGGTCCTGCACCACTCACCCGCCTGCATCACACTCTCCCCTCCGAGGGTCCTGCACCACTCACCCGCCTGCATCACACTCTCCCCTCCGAGGGTCCTGCACCACTCACCCGCCTGCATCACACTCTCCCCTCCGAGGGTCCTGCACCACTCACCCCCGCCTGCATCACACTCTCCCCTCCGAGGGTCCTGCACCACTCACCCCCGCCTGCATCACACTCTCCCCTCCGAGGGTCCTGCACCACTCACCCGCCTGCATCACACTCTTCCCACTGGGCTCCGAGGGTCCTGCACCACTCACCCGCCTGCATCACACTCTCCCCTCCGAGGGTCCTGCACCACTCACCCGCCTGCATCACACTCTCCCCTCCGAGGGTCCTGCACCACTCACCCCCGCCTGCATCACACTCTCCCCTCCGAGGGTCCTGCACCACTCACCCGCCTGCATCACACTCTCCCCTCCGAGGGTCCTGCACCACTCACCCGCCTGCATCACACTCTTCCCACTGGGCTCCGAGGGTCCTGCACCACTCACCTGCCTGCATCACACTCTCCCCTCCGAGGGTCCTGCACCACTCACCCGCCTGCATCACACTCTCCCCTCCGAGGGTCCTGCACCACTCACCCCCGCCTGCATCACACTCTCCCCTCCGAGGGTCCTGCACCACTCACCCCCGCCTGCATCACACTCTCCCCTCCGAGGGTCCTGCACCACTCACCCCCGCCTGCATCACACTCTCCCCTCCGAGGGTCCTGCACCACTCACCCGCCTGCATCACACTCTCCCCTCCGAGGGTCCTGCACCACTCACCCCCGCCTGCATCACACTCTCCCCTCCGAGGGTCCTGCACCACTCACCCCCGCCTGCATCACACTCTCCCCTCCGAGGGTCCTGCACCACTCACCCGCCTGCATCACACTCTTCCCACTGGGCTCCGAGGGTCCTGCACCACTCACCCGCCTGCATCACACTCTCCCCTCCGAGGGTCCTGCACCACTCACCCGCCTGCATCACACTCTCCCCTCCGAGGGTCCTGCACCACTCACCCGCCTGCATCACACTCTTCCCACTGGGCTCCGAGGGTCCTGCACCACTCACCCGCCTGCATCACACTCTCCCCTCCGAGGGTCCTGCACCACTCACCCCCGCCTGCATCACACTCTCCCCTCCGAGGGTCCTGCACCACTCACCCCCGCCTGCATCACACTCTCCCCTCCGAGGGTCCTGCACCACTCACCCGCCTGCATCACACTCTCCCCTCCGAGGGTCCTGCACCACTCACCCGCCTGCATCACACTCTCCCCTCCGAGGGTCCTGCACCACTCACCCGCCTGCATCACACTCTTCCCACTGGGCTCCGAGGGTCCTGCACCACTCACCCGCCTGCATCACACTCTCCCCTCCGAGGGTCCTGCACCACTCACCCGCCTGCATCACACTCTTCAAACTGGGCTCCGAGGGTCCTGCACCACTCACCCGCCTGCATCACACTCTCCCCTCCGAGGGTCCTGCACCACTCACCCACCTGCATCACACTCTCCCCTCCGAGGGTCCTGCACCACTCACCCCCGCCTGCATCACACTCTCCCCTCCGAGGGTCCTGCACCACTCACCCCCGCCTGCATCACACTCTCCCCTCCGAGGGTCCTGCACCACTCACCCGCCTGCATCACACTCTTCCCACTGGGCTCCGAGGGTCCTGCACCACTCACCCGCCTGCATCACACTCTCCCCTCCGAGGGTCCTGCACCACTCACCCGCCTGCATCACACTCTCCCCTCCGAGGGTCCTGCACCACTCACCCGCCTGCATCACACTCTCCCCTCCGAGGGTCCTGCACCACTCACCCCCGCCTGCATCACACTCTCCCCTCCGAGGGTCCTGCACCACTCACCCCCGCCTGCATCACACTCTCCCCTCCGAGGGTCCTGCACCACTCACCCCCGCCTGCATCACACTCTTCCCACTGGGCTCCGAGGGTCCTGCACCACTCACCCGCCTGCATCACACTCTCCCCTCCGAGGGTCCTGCACCACTCACCCGCCTGCATCACACTCTTCCCACTGGGCTCCGAGGGTCCTGCACCACTCACCCGCCTGCATCACACTCTCCCCTCCGAGGGTCCTGCACCACTCACCCGCCTGCATCACACTCTTCCCACTGGGCTCCGAGGGTCCTGCACCACTCACCCGCCTGCATCACACTCTCCCCTCCGAGGGTCCTGCACCACTCACCCGCCTGCATCACACTCTTCCCACTGGGCTCCGAGGGTCCTGCACCACTCACCCGCCTGCATCACACTCTCCCCTCCGAGGGTCCTGCACCACTCACCCCCCCTGCATCACACTCTCCCCTCCGAGGGTCCTGCACCACTCACCCGCCTGCATCACACTCTCCCCTCCGAGGGTCCTGCACCACTCACCCGCCTGCATCACACTCTCCCCTCCGAGGGTCCTGCACCACTCACCCGCCTGCATCACACTCTCCCCTCCGAGGGTCCTGCACCACTCACCCCCGCCTGCATCACACTCTCCCCTCCGAGGGTCCTGCACCACTCACCCGCCTGCATCACACTCTTCCCACTGGGCTCCGAGGGTCCTGCACCACTCACCCGCCTGCATCACACTCTCCCCTCCGAGGGTCCTGCACCACTCACCCGCCTGCATCACACTCTCCCCTCCGAGGGTCCTGCACCACTCACCCGCCTGCATCACACTCTCCCCTCCGAGGGTCCTGCACCACTCACCCGCCTGCATCACACTCTCCCCTCCGAGGGTCCTGCACCACTCACCCGCCTGCATCACACTCTCCCCTCCGAGGGTCCTGCACCACTCACCCGCCTGCATCACACTCTCCCCTCCGAGGGTCCTGCACCACTCACCCCCGCCTGCATCACACTCTCCCCTCCGAGGGTCCTGCACCACTCACCCGCCTGCATCACACTCTTCCCACTGGGCTCCGAGGGTCCTGCACCACTCACCCGCCTGCATCACACTCTCCCCTCCGAGGGTCCTGCACCACTCACCCGCCTGCATCACACTCTCCCCTCCGAGGGTCCTGCACCACTCACCCGCCTGCATCACACTCTCCCCTCCGAGGGTCCTGCACCACTCACCCGCCTGCATCACACTCTCCCCTCCGAGGGTCCTGCACCACTCACCCGCCTGCATCACACTCTTCCCACTGGGTTCCGAGGGTCCTGCACCACTCACCCGCCTGCATCACACTCTCCCCTCCGAGGGTCCTGCACCACTCACCCGCCTGCATCACACTCTCCCCTCCGAGGGTCCTGCACCACTCACCCGCCTGCATCACACTCTCCCCTCCGAGGGTCCTGCACCACTCACCCGCCTGCATCACACTCTTCCCACTGGGTTCCGAGGGTCCTGCACCACTCACCCGCCTGCATCACACTCTCCCCTTCGAGGGTCCTGCACCACTCACCCGCCTGCATCACACTCTCCCCTCCGAGGGTCCTGCACCACTCACCCGCCTGCATCACATTCTTCCCACTGGGCTCCGAGGGTCCTGCACCACTCACCCGCCTGCATCACACTCTCCCCTCCGAGGGTCCTGCACCACTCACCCGCCTGCATCACACTCTCCCCTCCGAGGGTCCTGCACCACTCACCCGCCTGCATCACACTCTCCCCTCCGAGGGTCCTGCACCACTCACTCGCCTGCATCACACTCTCCCCTCCGAGGGTCCTGCACCACTCACCCGCCTGCATCACACTCTCCCCTCCGAGGGTCCTGCACCACTCACCCGCCTGCATCACACTCTCCCCTCCGAGGGTCCTGCACCACTCACCCGCCTGCATCACACTCTCCCCTCCGAGGGTCCTGCACCACTCACCCGCCTGCATCACACTCTTCCCACTGGGTTCCGAGGGTCCTGCACCACTCACCCGCCTGCATCACACTCTCCCCTCCGAGGGTCCTGCACCACTCACCCGCCTGCATCACACTCTCCCCTCCGAGGGTCCTGCACCACTCACCCGCCTGCATCACATTCTTCCCACTGGGCTCCGAGGGTCCTGCACCACTCACCCGCCTGCATCACACTCTCCCCTCCGAGGGTCCTGCACCACTCACCCGCCTGCATCACACTCTTCCCACTGGGCTCCGAGGGTCCTGCACCACTCACCCGCCTGCATCACACTCTCCCCTCCAAGGGTCCTGCACCACTCACCCGCCTGCATCACACTCTCCCCTCCGAGGGTCCTGCACCACTCACCCGCCTGCATCACACTCTCCCCTCCGAGGGTCCTGCACCACTCACCCGCCTGCATCACACTCTCCCCTCCGAGGGTCCTGCACCACTCACCCGCCTGCATCACACTCTCCCCTCCGAGGGTCCTGCACCACTCACCCGCCTGCATCACACTCTCCCCTCCGAGGGTCCTGCACCACTCACCCGCCTGCATCACACTCTCCCCTCCGAGGGTCCTGCACCACTCACCCGCCTGCATCACACTCTTCCCACTGGGTTCCGAGGGTCCTGCACCACTCACCCGCCTGCATCACACTCTCCCCTCCGAGGGTCCTGCACCACTCACCCGCCTGCATCACACTCTCCCCTCCGAGGGTCCTGCACCACTCACCCGCCTGCATCACATTCTTCCCACTGGGCTCCGAGGGTCCTGCACCACTCACCCGCCTGCATCACACTCTCCCCTCCGAGGGTCCTGCACCACTCACCCGCCTGCATCACACTCTCCCCTCCGAGGGTCCTGCACCACTCACCCGCCTGCATCACACTCTCCCCTCCGAGGGTCCTGCACCACTCACCCGCCTGCATCACACTCTCCCCTCCGAGGGTCCTGCACCACTCACCCGCCTGCATCACACTCTCCCCTCCGAGGGTCCTGCACCACTCACCCGCCTGCATCACACTCTCCCCTCCGAGGGTCCTGCACCACTCACCCGCCTGCATCACACTCTCCCCTCCGAGGGTCCTGCACCACTCACCCGCCTGCATCACACTCTTCCCACTGGGTTCCGAGGGTCCTGCACCACTCACCCGCCTGCATCACACTCTCCCCTCCGAGGGTCCTGCACCACTCACCCGCCTGCATCACACTCTCCCCTCCGAGGGTCCTGCACCACTCACCCGCCTGCATCACATTCTTCCCACTGGGCTCCGAGGGTCCTGCACCACTCACCCGCCTGCATCACACTCTCCCCTCCGAGGGTCCTGCACCACTCACCCGCCTGCATCACACTCTCCCCTCCGAGGGTCCTGCACCACTCACCCGCCTGCATCACACTCTCCCCTCCGAGGGTCCTGCACCACTCACCCGCCTGCATCACACTCTTCCCACTGGGCTCCGAGGGTCCTGCACCACTCACCCGCCTGCATCACACTCTCCCCTCCAAGGGTCCTGCACCACTCACCCGCCTGCATCACACTCTCCCCTCCGAGGGTCCTGCACCACTCACCCGTCTGCATCACACTCTCCCCTCCGAGGGTCCTGCACCACTCACCCGCCTGCATCACACTCTCTCCTCCGAGGGTCCTGCACCACTCACCCGCCTGCATCACACTCTCCCCTCCGAGGGTCCTGCACCACTCACCCGCCTGCATCACACTCTCCCCTCCGAGGGTCCTGCACCACTCACCCGCCTGCATCACACTCTTCCCACTGGGCTCCGAGGGTCCTGCACCACTCACCCGCCTGCATCACACTCTCCCCTCCGAGGGTCCTGCACCACTCACCCGCCTGCATCACACTCTCCCCTCCGAGGGTCCTGCACCACTCACCCGCCTGCATCACACTCTCCCCTCCGAGGGTCCTGCACCACTCACCCGCCTGCATCACACTCTCCCCTCCGAGGGTCCTGCACCACTCACCCGCCTGCATCACACTCTCCCCTCCGAGGGTCCTGCACCACTCACCCGCCTGCATCACACTCTCCCCTCCGAGGGTCCTGCACCACTCACCCGCCTGCATCACACTCTCCCCTCCGAGGGTCCTGCACCACTCACCCGCCTGCATCACACTCTCCCCTCCGAGGGTCCTGCACCACTCACCCCCGCCTGCATCACACTCTCCCCTCCGAGGGTCCTGCACCACTCACCCCCGCCTGCATCACACTCTCCCCTCCGAGGGTCCTGCACCACTCACCCGCCTGCATCACACTCTTCCCACTGGGCTCCGAGGGTCCTGCACCACTCACCCGCCTGCATCACACTCTCCCCTCCGAGGGTCCTGCACCACTCACCCGCCTGCATCACACTCTCCCCTCCGAGGGTCCTGCACCACTCACCCCCGCCTGCATCACACTCTCCCCTCCGAGGGTCCTGCACCACTCACCCGCCTGCATCACACTCTCCCCTCCGAGGGTCCTGCACCACTCACCCGCCTGCATCACACTCTTCCCACTGGGCTCCGAGGGTCCTGCACCACTCACCCGCCTGCATCACACTCTCCCCTCCGAGGGTCCTGCACCACTCACCCGCCTGCATCACACTCTCCCCTCCGAGGGTCCTGCACCACTCACCCCCGCCTGCATCACACTCTCCCCTCCGAGGGTCCTGCACCACTCACCCCCGCCTGCATCACACTCTCCCCTCCGAGGGTCCTGCACCACTCACCCCCGCCTGCATCACACTCTCCCCTCCGAGGGTCCTGCACCACTCACCCGCCTGCATCACACTCTCCCCTCCGAGGGTCCTGCACCACTCACCCCCGCCTGCATCACACTCTCCCCTCCGAGGGTCCTGCACCACTCACCCCCGCCTGCATCACACTCTCCCCTCCGAGGGTCCTGCACCACTCACCCGCCTGCATCACACTCTTCCCACTGGGCTCCGAGGGTCCTGCACCACTCACCCGCCTGCATCACACTCTCCCCTCCGAGGGTCCTGCACCACTCACCCGCCTGCATCACACTCTCCCCTCCGAGGGTCCTGCACCACTCACTCGCCTGCATCACACTCTTCCCACTGGGCTCCGAGGGTCCTGCACCACTCACCCGCCTGCATCACACTCTCCCCTCCGAGGGTCCTGCACCACTCACCCCCGCCTGCATCACACTCTCCCCTCCGAGGGTCCTGCACCACTCACCCCCGCCTGCATCACACTCTCCCCTCCGAGGGTCCTGCACCACTCACCCGCCTGCATCACACTCTCCCCTCCGAGGGTCCTGCACCACTCACCCGCCTGCATCACACTCTCCCCTCCGAGGGTCCTGCACCACTCACCCGCCTGCATCACACTCTTCCCACTGGGCTCCGAGGGTCCTGCACCACTCACCCGCCTGCATCACACTCTCCCCTCCGAGGGTCCTGCACCACTCACCCGCCTGCATCACACTCTTCCCACTGGGCTCCGAGGGTCCTGCACCACTCACCCGCCTGCATCACACTCTCCCCTCCGAGGGTCCTGCACCACTCACCCACCTGCATCACACTCTCCCCTCCGAGGGTCCTGCACCACTCACCCCCGCCTGCATCACACTCTCCCCTCCGAGGGTCCTGCACCACTCACCCCCGCCTGCATCACACTCTCCCCTCCGAGGGTCCTGCACCACTCACCCGCCTGCATCACACTCTTCCCACTGGGCTCCGAGGGTCCTGCACCACTCACCCGCCTGCATCACACTCTCCCCTCCGAGGGTCCTGCACCACTCACCCGCCTGCATCACACTCTCCCCTCCGAGGGTCCTGCACCACTCACCCGCCTGCATCACACTCTCCCCTCCGAGGGTCCTGCACCACTCACCCCCGCCTGCATCACACTCTCCCCTCCGAGGGTCCTGCACCACTCACCCCCGCCTGCATCACACTCTCCCCTCCGAGGGTCCTGCACCACTCACCCCCGCCTGCATCACACTCTCCCCTCCGAGGGTCCTGCACCACTCACCCCCGCCTGCATCACACTCTTCCCACTGGGCTCCGAGGGTCCTGCACCACTCACCCGCCTGCATCACACTCTCCCCTCCGAGGGTCCTGCACCACTCACCCGCCTGCATCACACTCTTCCCACTGGGCTCCGAGGGTCCTGCACCACTCACCCGCCTGCATCACACTCTCCCCTCCGAGGGTCCTGCACCACTCACCCGCCTGCATCACACTCTTCCCACTGGGCTCCGAGTGTCCTGCACCACTCACCCGCCTGCATCACACTCTCCCCTCCGAGGGTCCTGCACCACTCACCCCCCCTGCATCACACTCTCCCCTCCGAGGGTCCTGCACCACTCACCCCCGCCTGCATCACACTCTCCCCTCCGAGGGTCCTGCACCACTCACCCCCACCTGCATCACACTCTCCCCTCCGAGGGTCCTGCACCACTCACCCCCGCCTGCATCACACTCTCCCCTCCGAGGGTCCTGCACCACTCACCCCCGCCTGCATCACACTCTCCCCTCCGAGGGTCCTGCACCACTCACCCGCCTGCATCACACTCTCCCCTCCGAGGGTCCTGCACCACTCACCCGCCTGCATCACACTCTTCCCACTGGGCTCCGAGGGTCCTGCACCACTCACCCGCCTGCATCACACTCTTCCCACTGGGCTCCGAGGGTCCTGCACCACTCACCCGCCTGCATCACACTCTCCCCTCCGAGGGTCCTGCACCACTCACCCGCCTGCATCACACTCTCCCCTCCGAGGGTCCTGCACCACTCACCCGCCTGCATCACACTCTCCCCTCCGAGGGTCCTGCACCACTCACCCGCCTGCATCACACTCTTCCCACTGGGCTCCGAGGGTCCTGCACCACTCACCCGCCTGCATCACACTCTCCCCTCCGAAGGTCCTGCACCACTCACCCGCCTGCATCACACTCTCCCCTCCGAGGGTCCTGCACCACTCACCCGCCTGCATCACACTCTTCCCACTGGGCTCCGAGGGTCCTGCACCACTCACCCGCCTGCATCACACTCTCCCCTCCGAGGGTCCTGCACCACTCACCCGCCTGCATCACACTCTTCCCACTGGGCTCCGAGGGTCCTGCACCACTCACCCGCCTGCATCACACTCTCCCCTCCGAGGGTCCTGCACCACTCACCCCCGCCTGCATCACACTCTCCCCTCCGAGGGTCCTGCACCACTCACCCCCGCCTGCATCACACTCTCCCCTCCGAGGGTCCTGCACCACTCACCCCCGCCTGCATCACACTCTCCCCTCCGAGGGTCCTGCACCACTCACCCCCGCCTGCATCACACTCTCCCCTCCGAGGGTCCTGCACCACTCACCGGCCTGCATCACACTCTCCCCTCCGAGGGTCCTGCACCACTCACCCGCCTGCATCACACTCTTCCCACTGGGCTCCGAGGGTCCTGCACCACTCACCCGCCTGCATCACACTCTTCCCACTGGGCTCCGAGGGTCCTGCACCACTCACCCGCCTGTATCACACTCTCCCCTCCGAGGGTCCTGCACCACTCACCCGCCTGCATCACACTCTCCCCTCCGAGGGTCCTGCACCACTCACCCGCCTGCATCACACTCTCCCCTCCGAGGGTCCTGCACCACTCACCCGCCTGCATCACACTCTTCCCACTGGGCTCCGAGGGTCCTGCACCACTCACCCGCCTGCATCACACTCTCCCCTCCGAGGGTCCTGCACCACTCACCCGCCTGCATCACACTCTTCCCACTGGGCTCCGAGGGTCCTGCACCACTCACCCGCCTGCATCACACTCTTCCCACTGGGCTCCGAGGGTCCTGCACCACTCACCCGCCTGCATCACACTCTCCCCTCCGAGGGTCCTGCACCACTCACCCGCCTGCATCACACTCTTCCCACTGGGCTCCGAGGGTCCTGCACCACTCACCCGCCTGCATCACACTCTTCCCACTGGGCTCCGAGGGTCCTGCACCACTCACCCGCCTGCATCACACTCTCCCCTCCGAGGGTCCTGCACCACTCACCCGCCTGCATCACACTCTTCCCACTGGGCTCCGAGGGTCCTGCACCACTCACCCGCCTGCATCACACTCTCCCCTCCGAGGGTCCTGCACCACTCACCCGCCTGCATCACACTTTTCCCACTGGGCTCCGAGGGTCCTGCACCACTCACCCGCCTGCATCACACTCTCCCCTCCGAGGGTCCTGCACCACTCACCCGCCTGCATCACACTCTTCCCACTGGGCTCCGAGGGTCCTGCACCACTCACCCGCCTGCATCACACTCTTCCCACTGGGCTCCGAGGGTCCTGCACCACTCACCCGCCTGCATCACACTCTCCCCTCCGAGGGTCCTGCACCACTCACCCGCCTGCATCACACTCTTCCCACTGGGCTCCGAGGGTCCTGCACCACTCACCCGCCTGCATCACACTCTTCCCACTGGGCTCCGAGGGTCCTGCACCACTCACCCGCCTGCATCACACTCTCCCCTCCGAGGGTCCTGCACCACTCACCCGCCTGCATCACACTCTTCCCACTGGGCTCCGAGGGTCCTGCACCACTCACCCGCCTGCATCACACTCTCCCCTCCGAGGGTCCTGCACCACTCACCCGCCTGCATCACACTCTCCCCTCCGAGGGTCCTGCACCACTCACCCGCCTGCATCACACTCTCCCCTCCGAGGGTCCTGCACCACTCACCCGCCTGCATCACACTCTTCCCACTGGGCTCCGAGGGTCCTGCACCACTCACCCGCCTGCATCACACTCTCCCCTCCGAGGGTCCTGCACCACTCACCCGCCGACACCCCCTACATCACACTCTCCCCTCCGAGGGTCCTGCACCACTCACCCGCCTGCATCACACTCTCCCCTCCGAGGGTCCTGCACCACTCACCCGCCTGCATCACACTCTTCCCACTGGGCTCCGAGGGTCCTGCACCACTCACCCGCCTGCATCACACTCTCCCCTCCGAGGGTCCTGCACCACTCACCCGCCTGCATCACACTCTCCCCTCCGAGGGTCCTGCACCACTCACCCGCCTGCATCACACTCTCCCCTCCGAGGGTCCTGCACCACTCACCCGCCTGCATCACACTCTTCCCACTGGGCTCCGAGGGTCCTGCACCACTCACCCGCCTGCATCACACTCTTCCCACTGGGCTCCGAGGGTCCTGCACCACTCACCCGCCTGCATCACACTCTTCCCACTGGGCTCCGAGGGTCCTGCACCACTCACCCGCCTGCATCACACTCTTCCCACTGGGCTCCGAGGGTCCTGCACCACTCACCCGCCTGCATCACACTCTCCCCTCCGAGGGTCCTGCACCACTCACCCGCCTGCATCACACTCTTCCCACTGGGCTCCGAGGGTCCTGCACCACTCACCCGCCTGCATCACACTCTTCCCACTGGGCTCCGAGGGTCCTGCACCACTCACCCGCCTGCATCACACTCTCCCCTCCGAGGGTCCTGCACCACTCACCCGCCTGCATCACACTCTCCCCTCCGAGGGTCCTGCACCACTCACCCGCCTGCATCACACTCTCCCCTCCGAGGGTCCTGCACCACTCACCCGCCTGCATCACACTCTCCCCTCTGAGGGTCCTGCACCACTCACCCGCCTGCATCACACTCTCCCCTCCGAGGGTCCTGCACCACTCACCCGCCTGCATCACACTCTCCCCTCCGAGGGTCCTGCACCACTCACCCGCCTGCATCACACTCTTCCCACTGGGCTCCGAGGGTCCTGCACCACTCACCCGCCTGCATCACACTCTTCCCACTGGGCTGCGAGGGTCCTGCACCACTCACCCGCCTGCATCACACTCTCCCCTCCGAGGGTCCTGCACCACTCACCCGCCTGCATCACACTCTTCCCACTGGGCTCCGAGGGTCCTGCTCCACTCACCCGCCGACACCCCCTACATCACACTCTCCCCTCCGAGGGTCCTGCACCACTCACCCGCCGACACCCCCTACATCACACTCTCCCCTCCGAGGGTCCTGCACCACTCCCCCGCCTGCATCACACTCTCCCCTCCGAGGGTCCTGCACCACTCACCCGCCTGCATCACACTCTTCCCACTGGGCTCCGAGGGTCCTGCACCACTCACCTGCCTGCATCACACTCTCCTCTCCGAGGGTCCTGCTCCACTCACCCGCCTGCATCACACTCTTCCCACTGGGCTCCGAGGGTCCTGCACCACTCACCCGCCTGCATCACACTCTTCCCACTGGGCTCCGAGGGTCCTGCACCACTCACCCGCCTGCATCACACTCTCCCCTCCGAGGGTCCTGCACCACTCACCCGCCTGCATCACACTCTTCCCACTGGGCTCCGAGGGTCCTGCACCACTCACCCGCCTGCATCACACTCTTCCCACTGGGCTCCGAGGGTCCTGCACCACTCACCCGCCTGCATCACACTCTCCCCTCCGAGGGTCCTGCACCCCTCACCCGCCTGCATCACACTCTCCCCTCCGAGGGTCCTGCACCACTCACCCGCCTGCATCACACTCTCCCCTCCGAGGGTCCTGCACCACTCACCCGCCTGCATCACACTCTCCCCTCTGAGGGTCCTGCACCACTCACCCGCCTGCATCACACTCTCCCCTCCGAGGGTCCTGCACCACTCACCCGCCTGCATCACACTCTCCCCTCCGAGGGTCCTGCACCACTCACCCGCCTGCATCACACTCTTCCCACTGGGCTCCGAGGGTCCTGCACCACTCACCCGCCTGCATCACACTCTTCCCACTGGGCTCCGAGGGTCCTGCACCACTCACCCGCCTGCATCACACTCTCCCCTCCGAGGGTCCTGCACCACTCACCCGCCTGCATCACACTCTTCCCACTGGGCTCCGAGGGTCCTGCTCCACTCACCCGCCGACACCCCCTACATCACACTCTCCCCTCCGAGGGTCCTGCACCACTCACCCGCCGACACCCCCTACATCACACTCTCCCCTCCGAGGGTCCTGCACCACTCCCCCGCCTGCATCACACTCTCCCCTCCGAGGGTCCTGCACCACTCACCCGCCTGCATCACACTCTTCCCACTGGGCTCCGAGGGTCCTGCACCACTCACCTGCCTGCATCACACTCTCCTCTCCGAGGGTCCTGCTCCACTCACCCGCCGACACCCCCTACATCACACTCTCCCCTCCGAGGGTCCTGCACCACTCACCCGCCGACACCCCCTACATCACACTCTTCCCTCCGAGGGTCCTGCACCACTCACCCGCCGACACCCCCCTCTACATCACACTCTTCCCTCCGAGGGTCCTGCACCACTCACCCGCCGACACCCCCACCTACATCACACTCTTCCCTCCGAGGGTCCTGCACCACTCACCCCCGCCTGCATCATACTCTCCCCTCCGAGGGTCCTGCACCACTCACCCGCCGACACCCCCCCCTACATCACACTCTCCCCTCCGAGGGTCCTGCACCACTCACCCGCTGACACCCCCCTACATCACACTCTCCCCTCCGAGGGTCCTGCACCACTCACCCGCCGACACCCCCCCTACATCACACTCTTCCCTCCGAGGGTCCTGCACCACTCACCCGCCGACACCCCCCCCCTACATCACACTCTTCCCTCCGAGGGTCCTGCACCACTCACCCGCCGACACCCCCCCCCCCTACATCACACTCTTCCCTCCGAGGGTCCTGCACCACTCACCCCCGCCTGCATCACACTCTCCCCTCCGAGGGTCCTGCACCACTCACCCGCCGACACCCCCCCCCCACATCACACTCTCCCCTCCGAGGGTCCTGCACCACTCACCCGCTGACACCCCCCTACATCACACTCTCCCCTCCGAGGGTCCTGCACCACTCACCCGCCGACACCCCCCCCCCTACATCACACTCTTCCCTCCGAGGGTCCTGCACCACTCACCCCCGCCTGCATCACACTCTCCCCTCCGAGGGTCCTGCACCACTCACCCGCCGACACCCCCCTAAATCACACTCTCCCCTCCGAGGGTCCTGCACCGCTCACACCCGCCTGCATTACCCTCTTCCCAGGCTCCGAGGGTCCTGCACCACTCACCCGCCTGCATCACACTCTTCCCTCCGAGGGTCCTGCACCACTCACCCGCCTGCATCACACTCTTCCCTCCGAGGGTCCTGCACCACTCACCCCCGCCTGCATCACACTCTTCCCAGGCTCTGAGGGTCCTGCACCACTCACCCCCGCCTGCATCACACTCTCCCCTCCGAGGGTCCTGCACCACTCACCCGCCTGCATCACACTCTTCCCACTGGGCTCCGAGGGTCCTGCACCACTCACCCGCCTACATCACACTCTCCCCTCCGAGGGTCCTGCACCACTCCCCCGCCTGCATCACACTCTCCCCTCCGAGGGTCCTGCACCACTCACCCGCCTGCATCACACTCTTCCCACTGGGCTCCGAGGGTCCTGCACCACTCACCCACCTGCATCACACTCTCCCTTCCGAGGGTCCTGCACCACTCACCTGCCGACACCCCCTACATCACACTCTTCCCTCCGAGGGTCCTGCACCACTCACCCGCCGACACCCCCCCTACATCACACTCTTCCCTCCGAGGGTCCTGCACCACTCACCCGCCGACACCCCCCCTACATCACACTCTCCCCTCCGAGGGTCCTGCACCACTCACCCGCTGACACCCCCCTACATCACACTCTCCCCTCCGAGGGTCCTGCACCACTCACCCGCCGACACCCCCCCCCCCTAAATCACACTCTTCCCTCCGAGGGTCCTGCACCACTCACCCGCCGACACCCCCCCTACATCACACTCTTCCCTCCGAGGGTCCTGCACCACTCACCCGCCGACACCCCCCCCCCTACATCACACTCTTCCCTCCGAGGGTCCTGCACCACTCACCCCCGCCTGCATCACACTCTCCCCTCCGAGGGTCCTGCACCACTCACCCGCCGACACCCCCCCCTACATCACACTCTCCCCTCCGAGGGTCCTGCACCACTCACCCGCTGACACCCCCCTACATCACACTCTCCCCTCCGAGGGTCCTGCACCACTCACCCGCCGACACCCCCTCCCCTACATCACACTCTTCCCTCCGAGGGTCCTGCACCACTCACCCCCGCCTGCATCACACTCTCCCCTCCGAGGGTCCTGCACCACTCACCCGCCGACACCCCCCTAAATCACACTCTCCCCTCCGAGGGTCCTGCACCACTCACACCCGCCTGCATTACACTCTTCCCAGGCTCCGAGGGTCCTGCACCACTCAGCCGCCTGCATCACACTCTTCCCTCCGAGGGTCCTGCACCACTCACACCCGCCTGCATCACACTCTTCCCAGGCTCCGAGGGTCCTGCACCACTCACCCCCGCCTGCATCACACTCTCCCCTCCGAGGGTCCTGCATCACTCACACCCGCCTGCATCACACTCTCCCCTCCGTGGGTCCTGCACCACTCACACCCGCCTGCATCACACTCTCCTCTCCGAGGGTCCTGCACCACTCACACCCGCCTGCATCACACTCTTCCCAGGCTCCGAGGGTCCTGCACCACTCACACCCGCCTGCATCACACTCTTCCCAGGCTCCGAGGGTCCTGCACCACTCACACCCGCCTGCATCACACTCTTCCCAGGCTCCGAGGGTCCTGCACCACTCACACCCACCTGCATCACACTCTTCCCAGGCTCCGAGGGTCCTGCACCACTCATACCCGCCTGCATCACACTCTTCCCAGGCTCCGAGGGTCCTGCACCACTCACACCCGCCTGCATCACACTCTTCCCAGACTCTGAGGGTCCTGCACCACTCACACCCGCCTGCATCACACTCTTCCCAGGCTCCGAGGGTCCTGCACCACTCACACCCGCCTGCATCACACTCTTCCCAGGCTCCGAGGGTCCTGCACCACTCACACCCGCCTGCATCACACTCTCCCCTCCGAGGGTCCTGCACCACTCACACCCACCTGCATCACACTCTCCTCTCCGAGGGTCCTGCACTCACACCCGCCGACACCCCCTACATCACACTCTTTCCAGGCTCCGAGGGTCCTGCACCACTAACACCTGCCGACACCCTTTAACACCCTGCATTTCTACTGACCTCTGACACCCAGGATCAGTGACACTGCATCAGTGCTGACCTGTGACACCAAGGACCTCTGACTCCCTGCATCAGTGACACCCTGCATGGCTGCTAAACTCTGACACCCAGGACCACTGACACTCTGCATCAGTGCTGACCTCTGACACCCAGGACATGGGACACTTTGCATCAGTTCTGACCTGTGACATGAAGGACCTGTGACACCCTGCATCAGTGATACCCTGCATCGCTGCTGACCTCTGACACCCAGGACCACTGGCACTCTGCATCAGTGCTAACCTGTGACACCAAAGATCTCTGACACCCTGCATCGCTGCTCAACTCTGACACCCAGGACCAGTGACACTCTGCATCAGTGCTGACCTGTGACACCCAGGACATGGGACACTTTGCATCAGTTCTGACCTGTGACATGAAGGACCTGTGACACCCTGCATCAGTGATACCCTGCATCGCTGCTGACCTCTGACACCCAGGACCACTGGCACTCTGCATCAGTGCTAACCTGTGACACCAAAGATCTCTGACACCCTGCATCGCTGCTCAACTCTGACACCCAGGACCAGTGACACTCTGCATCAGTGCTGACCTGTGACACCAAGGACCTCTGACACCCAGCATCACTGCTGAACCTCTGACACCCAGGACAATAGACACTGCAACGGAGCTGACCCCTGAAACCCAGGACCAGTGACACCCTGCATTAGTGCTGACCTCTGACACCCAGGACCAGTGACACCCTGCATTAGTGCTGACCTCTGACACCCAGGACCAGTGACACCCTGCATTAGTGCTGACCTCTGACACCCAGGACCACTGACACCCTGCATTAGTAATGACCTCTGACACCAAGGACCTCTGACACCCAGGACCAGTGACACTCTGCATCAGTGCTGACCTGTGACACCCTGCATCACTGCTGACCTCTGACACCCAGGACAAGTGACACTCTGCATCAGTGCTGACCTGTGACATGAAGGACCTCTGACACCCTGCATCAGTGACACCCTGCATCGCTGCTGACCTCTGACACCCAGGACCACTGACACTCTGCATCACTGCTGACCTCTGACACTGCATCAGAGCTGACCTGTGAAACCCAGGACCAGTGACACCCTGCAATAGTGCTGACCTGTGCCACCCAGAATCAGTTCTGACCTGTGATACTGAGGATCAGTGCTCACTGGTGACTCTCTGGATCTGGGACACCCTGATTTACACTCTTCCCTTCAGGGGCTCATGCACCGCTCACACCTGGTGGCATCCCCCTGCAACACTGTTAACCTCTGACACCCAGGGCCAGTGACACCCTGCATCACTGCTGACCAGCAACACCCAGGAGCACTGATGCATTGCATCAGTGCTGACCTCTTTACATCCAGGACTAGTGACACCCTACATCAGTGTTGATCTATGACACCCTGGATCAGTGCTCACCTCTGATACTTTGGATCTGTGACACTCTGTATCATCAGTTCTGAGCAGTGACACCTTTTATCAATGCTGACCTCTGACACCCTGCATCAGTGCTGACCACTGACACCCTGCATCAGTGCTGACCACTGACACCCTGCATCAGTGCTGACCTCTGACACCCTGCATCAGTGCTGACCTGTGACAGCCATGATTAGTGACACCCTGGATCTGTGGCATCCAGGTTCAATGCTGCCCTGGATCTGCGACATGCTGGATTGGTGCTGCCCAGTGATCGTGAGGGCCATTGCTGCCCAGTGACACCTAGGATTTGTGACACCCAGAATCAGTGCTGACTGGTGACATCCTAGATCTGTGACACCTTGATCACTGCTGACCTGTGACACCCTGGATCAGCGCTTGCCCAATGACACGGGACCCCTTTATTACATGTCCCTCTATAGGGCACCGTGAGGGCAGATGTGTCACCCAATAATATGTTTTCCTGTCTGCAGTACATACATCTGCTTCCCTGGACCTATGTGTATAGAATGAAGGAATAAATGTAAACTCATGTTAAAACTCCTCACTGTGTGCACATTTTTCCAATCTATTTTAAAGGATTGAGCGCTCTCATCCTTTACAGAATTCATTTATTATTGGATCTGATTAAATTTCAGGCTGGATTCACACCTTTGTGTTTCTTCTTGATGAATATTCCCTCAAGCAGCATTTTTGTTGATGCGTGTCGTAACAAATATAAATACATTATGACGTGCGTCTATGTCTTATGACTCACATTGACATTAAATAGAAAATGCATTGCAATGTGCGTTATTGAGGCGCAACACTGATGGGTCTCGAGTGATATCAATGGAAACGGTATCAGGGGGAACTCAATAAAGCATTGGTGACACTTTGCTGGCAGTATTGGCCCATTAGAACGTCCTGTGCCCAATTCATGAAAGCCTTGTCACAGGTTCCATAGCTGTTTTGATGTGTATAACACATTCCCGTAGTTCGTATTTGCAGCACTTGTGTCACCTTGGCTGCTACATGTTCAAAAAGAACGACCTCCAGATTGGACATAATGGGAGGTAATTCAAGTTACAGTGAGAGGAAAAAAGTATTTGACCCCCTGCTGATTTTGTACTTTTTCCCACTGACAAAGAAATGATCAGTCTATAATTTTGGTAGGTTTATTTTAACAGCGAGGGACAGAATAACAACAAAAATATCCAGAAAAAGCATTTAAAAAAAGCTATAAATTGATTTGCATTTTAATGAGTGAAATAAGTATTTGACCCCTTCGCAAAACATGACTTAGTACTCGGTGGCAAAACCCTTGTTGGCAATCACAGAGGTCAGACGTTTCCTGTAGTTGGCAACCAGGTTTGTACACATCTCAGGAGGGATTTTGTCCCACTCTTGCAGATCCTTATTTAGGTTTGGAGGCTGCCATTTGGTAACTTGAACCTTCAGCTCCGTCCACATATTTTCTATGGGATTAAGGTCTGGAGACTGACTAGGCCACTCCAGGACCTTAATGTGCTACTTTTTGAGCCACTCCTTAGTAGCCTTGGCTGTGTGTTTTGGGTCATTGTCTCACTGGAATACCCATCCACGACCCATTTTCAATGCCCTGGCTCAGGGAAGGAGGTTCTCACCCAAGATTTGACGATACATGGCCCGTCCATCGTCCCTTTGATGCGGTGAAGTTGTCCTGTCCTCTTCGCAGAAAAACACCCCCAAAGCATAATGTTTCCACCTCCATGTTTGACGGTGGGGATGGTGTTCTTGGGGTCATAGGCAGCATTCCTCCTCTTCCTCCAAACACGACGAGTTGAGTTGATGCCAAAGAGCTTGATTTTGGTCTCATCTGACCACAACATTTTCACCCAGTTCTCCTCTGAATCATTCAGGTGTTCATTAGTGAACTTCAGACAGGCCTGTATATGTGCTTTCTTGAGCAGGGTGATCTTGCGGGCGCTCCAGGATTTCAGTCCTTCACAGCGTAGTGTTTTACCAATTGTTCTTGGTGACTATGGTCCCAGCTGCCTTGAGATCATTGACAAGATTCTCCCATGTAGTTCTGGGCTGATTCCTCACCGTTCTCATGATCATTGAAACTCCACGAGGTGAGATCTTGCATGGAGCCCCAGACCGAGGGACATTGACAGTTATTTTGTGTTTCTTCCATTTGCGAATAATCACACCAACTGTTGTCACCCTCTCACCAAGCTGCTTGGCGATGGTCTTGTAACCCATTCTGTCTTGTGTAGGTCTACAATCTTGGTCATGGTGCAGAGATTGAAATCTGATTGATTGCTTCTGTGGACAGGTGTCTTTTATACAGGTAACAAGCTGAGATTAGGAGCACTCCCTTTGAGGCTGCATTCACACCTGAGCGTTTTTTAGCCTGAAGCCTGAAGCTACAAAACGCTAGAGGGGGAAAAAAACATTATTCTCTGGAGATGGTTCACATCTCCACTCCAAAACGCCTGAAGCCGAACGCCTGAAGCTCAAACAAGTTCAGGACCCTTTTCTGTTGTGCAAATCGGGCAGATTTAGGCGTTTTAGGAGTCATAGAATGTAATGGAAACGCTCGATTCAAGCGTTTAGCGCGACAATGAGCGTTTCGACGGGCGCAAATTCGCGCGACAAAACATCGGTAAAAACGCTTGAAGCGTCGGACTTCCATCTGACTTTTCCGTGGTTTTTTGTCCGAACGGAGTTGGTTGGGAACACCCATAGCATACACACGCTCTGACTTTTCTGCAAACTTTCTTAAAACTTCTTACAACATCACGTGTTTTTTCTGCTCTTTTCTGATCTTTACTGCCACCCTTTGGTCAACTTCTGCTATTGTTGGTTGATTTTAACATTAGCTGTTTTGTCCATCGGACTAAAGTCCGATGGTTATCTGTACACGCAGTCGGACTTTGCTCCATCGGACTTTTGTCCGCAGACCCAACTTTTGTCCGATGAAATCCAAAACCAAACGAAAAAAGTTTGTCCGATGGAGCGTACACACGGTCGGATTGTTGGTCCAACTTGCTCAAAACGAAGTTTGTTGGGCAAAAGTCCGACCGTGTGTACGGGGCTTTAGAGAGTGCTCCTACTCTCAGGTCGTTACCTGTATAGAAGACACCTGGGAGCCAGAAATCTTACTGATAGGGGATCAAATACTTATTTTACTCATTAAAATGCAAATCAATTTATAACTTTTTTGAAATGCGTTTTTCTGGATATAATTGTTGTTCTTCTGTCTCTCACTGTTAAAATAAATCTACCATTAAAATTATAGACTGATCATTTCTTTGTCAGTGGGGAAACATACAAAATCAGCAGGGGATCAAATACTTTTTTCCCTCACTTGTAACTAAAGGTCAGATTTTCCCTGCTGTCTGTGCACCAGTTAGGGAGATTCACCCTCTTTCTTTATCCTGTTTACCATTATCATCGAGAGTAAGGCTCCTTTCACATTAGCGCGTCTCCAAAAGTGGTACGATTTCCAGTGTGACTTTGATGTGACTTTTAATGCGATTTTACATTCTATGGATCAAAGTTGCATCAAAAGTCACACCAAAGTAGTGCAGGCACCTTTTCAAAGTTGCTGCAACTTTAAGTCGCAGTGATTTGAACACGTGCCATTGAAAAGAATGGTATGTGATTTGTCATGCGACATTGATGTCCACAACTGTGAATGGACTCTGAAAGTGAAAGAAAATCCCAAATGCTGGGTTGTCCCCAGAATAGTAATAGCCATTACATAGCACAATAGCAGCTATGGAATCCACCCACTGCTGTCTGCCAATCACAAGGGAGGAAGACCTGATGAGGAACTAGTCTCTCAGCATCCCTATCAGGTCCACTTCCCTTGGGAAAATATTGCCTGTGCCTGCCATGTAGGTCTTCTTACAGGCACTTCCTGTTATAGGGTGACAACACTCTCTGAGTAAATGACATGCAGCCATCGCTGGTTTTCATGCATCCTGCGTAAATGCATGCTAGGGACATTTAGACATGGGTACACCCCAAAATGCATATGTGCAACACTTGTCGATGCACATTACAAGATGTGTACAGGACTTTTTTTTATTCACACTGCATGTGGTAGGACTGCTATTCCAGCTCAGTCCCACTTCTCAACAAGGCAAAATGTCAAAATGTCTTTGCCTTATGTGTCTGTTTCACATCACTGCGTTGTGTTGGTGTGGGCTGAAAAAAAGTACTGCACCGCTACCCCCGCAGCACTGGGTGATCACCACTGTGGGGGGTAACAGGAGCCACGGCAGCGGAAATGTCTATACTAAGCAGCAGCCAGGAGGACATGTTACACGTTAGCAGTTAGTTATGTCCCTGGCGCTGCCAATAAAAATTTAACTAAACTTCAGCTTTAAAGGAAATCTCTACTGAGGGGAATATGAAGGCTGTCTTTGTTGGTTTTCAGGCAATCTTAAAGCAGAGCTCCACCCAAAAGGGGAAACTCTGTTTGTCCGCCTCCTTCCCCCCCGTCCGCTGCAACTTTTGGGGGGTAACGGGTACCTGGTTTTGATAGGTACCCCCTCCCACTTCCGGCTCACTTCACCGCAGCGAAGTGAGCCGGAAGTTCAGCCCCCTCCTCCACCTCCCACCCCCCGCAGTTGGATCATTGGGAAAAAGCAGAGTGATTCGAGCATGTGGAGTAGGAAAACAGCTGTGAATCCGCAAGGCTTCACTGCCGGTTTGGCTTAGCCAAGATGGCGGTGGCAGCACCTGAGAGCCGCTTCAAGAATCGGCCCAGGTGAGGACACCGCTGGATGCCCGGAAAGGCAAGTACCCTAGTAGTAAAAGTCAGCAGCTACACTATGAGTACTTTCACACTGGGCGGATGGGCGTTAGCAGTAAAGCGCTGCTAATTTTAGTGGCTTTTTGCCCGCTAGCGGGGTGCTTTTAACCCCCGCTAGCGGCCGAATAAAGGGTTAATAGTGCCCGCAAAGTGCCGCTGCCGAAACGCTTTGCAGGCGCTTCGGCAGCGGTGCCCATTGATTCCAATGGCAGGGGCGGTGGACGCACCGCCCGAAAGATGCTGCTTCCAGGACTTTTTCTAACTTCCTGCAAGTGCACCGCCCCAGTGTGAAAGCACTTAGGCTCTCACACTGGGGCTGCAGGGGAGGCGATTTTCAGGCGCTACTTTTAGCGAGGTGGGTTACAAAGTATCAAAATCAGAGAAAGCCATTCTGACTATGGCAAAAATGTGGACACTGCCAGACAAAGGGCTTGTTCACACGCATGGTCATTATGAAGAATGAAGCAATACTCATTAACGCTCCTATGGCATTTATGATGTGTTTATGATTTTCAAGAATGCTCGATAAATGCCTATTAAAGTGTTGCTTTTCCAGTGTGAAGTTCTTAAAGGGGGAAGTAATGTAGAGAAAATGATCTACTTAGGCGTGGTTAGGTTGTGGTGTGATAGCAGACTTTTTTTTTTTATTCTCTGCAAGATGGATTTGTATACTTTGATCTCTTTGACACTTGGCTTGCTCCAGCTCAACTTTTCTGACACAAAAAGCTTTGCTGCTGACAATAATACTCAATGACTCTGCTCCTGCCTGGCACTATCAGTATTGCTGGTTTGATGCTTTCATCCGCACATACAAGCAAATGGTGTCACCACACCAAAGCTCCCAACTGTCCCTGATTTCGAGGGACTGTCCCTGATTTGGAGCAATGTCCCTCTGTCCCTCTTTCCTCCTCACTTTGGTCTGATCTATATAGATGTATATAAAATGTACTTTTTATCTATCAAAAAGTGTTTCCCAGTGCTAAACCTTTCATCTGATTTCTAAATTGCTGCATTTGTAAATTCTAAAAGCCAATATAAAGGAATAGAAATGGTAAAAAAAAGCACTTGTGGGTTTAACAATCTTGTTTTTTGTACAATTCTCCTTTAAGGGGGCGTGGCAAGGGGTGTGTCCTATGCCTGCATACTTTTGCTGATAGGTGTCCCCCATTCCCATCTCACAAAGTTGCGAGGTATGCCACACAGCTGCACTGAACAACCAGGAAGTGACTGGAGCTGCTCTGTCCTAGTTCTCTATTATTTCCCAGTGCATTCTGGGACACAGGAACCTCCACTGTCTCTCATTTAATGCCCAGCTAACACTTCATAAATGCTTCGCTAACACACCATAAATGATCTGTAAGTGCTGTTAAGTTGCGGTTACAGAGCATTACCATTAAAATTAATGGAGGCGGCTGACAAAAGCAGATGCAGTAAATTGATAACACAATACAACTAGGGATGAGCTCAGGCGTGTTCGCATTGAACACGTGCAGAGCCCGCCAAGGAAGTCAGAACCGCACTGCGCTAATCACAGGCAGGGAGACATTTCCCGATCTCTGCAGCCGAGCATCGGGACAATGTCTCCCTGCCTGTGATTAGCGCAGCGCGGTTCCGACAGTGCCGACTTCCTTGGCGGGCTCTGCACGTGTTCAATGCGAACACGCCTGAGCTCATCCCTAAATACAACGCTCCGGCTCCTGTGTGAACAGCACTGTGTGGTATTCATTGTAATATTCACGATAGTTGCTGACGAGCGGTTATGAAGCTTTAATAATGCTAAATAAATTCTGCATAAACACATGGTATTGACACACATGTGAACAAGCCCAAAGAGGGGGGAGTAGCAATACCTATTGTCTTCTCCTTTGGTTGTGCCGTATATGTTTAACCCCTGCCCGCTGCCACCTCCTGGGTATTTGAGTCACGTGATCGCTGTGATTGTCACATGATCAGATCACCAGTATGCTGGGCATGCGCTCTCAGCACAGAAAAGTGTTTCAATAGGGCCGCATATAGGCAGCCTCTTGGCGTTAAAGCTCGCCTGTCTAGAGCAGTGTTTCTCAACTCCAGTCCTCAAGGCGCACCAACAGGTCATGTTTTCAGGCTTTCCATTATTTTGCACAGGTTATTTGATCAGTTTCACCGCCTTAGTAATTACCACAGCCGTTTCACCTGAGGGAAATCCTGAAAACATGACCTGTTGGGGGCCTTGAGGACTGGAGTTGAGAAACACTGGTCTAGAGGATGCATATATGCGTACCATCCGCAGAAAGAGGTTAAGCGTGCTTCCCCAGCCTGCTCCATAGGCCTAAATACAGAAGACAAGGGATGTGACCATTTGTGTTTAGAGATGCTCTCACATACTGGGAGGATGGTGCCTGTCTACCTGCCCTGTAGTGTGTATGGTCAGCTTCACCCTGTCCCACCTACATATGGTACATACCACCTGTGTAGCCATCCAGGGGTCCTGCAGGTATGGTGACCTCTCATTACCTGGGGAGACAAAAGAGAGACAACTGACAACCTGCTTTCATCTCAGCCACGGGGCTCCAAACTACAGCCCACTGCAGAATGTTATCATGCCTGCAGCGAGAGTCAGTGGTTTCTCACACAGGTCTTTAGGCCGGCCTACAGCCTCCCCCATCATCAACAACCCCCCCCCCACCTTCCCCTCCCCCAAACACTTTAGAAAACTAAATGTCATTTAATTAGGATTTACATCTACTTTTAAGTGATAGTAAAGGAGAACTTTTTCTGGCAAAAAAAAGAAGAGGTTCTCCTTCCCTGCTCTTGCACCAAGTGGTCTCTTCCCTCCTCCTAGGCAGTTCCCCAGAGCTGTCTGCTCCTCCCACCTCCGGGTGCCTCCCCAGCAAGCCGTGTGCTAAGGGGGCAGCCATGCAGGCAGTTCCCAAGACAAGCTGTGTGCATCCATAGACACACACAGCACCTGTAAGCCCCGCCCTCTTACAGGAGTTTGAATGACAACAGCAGGAGCCTATGGCCCTCGTGTGCCCTATGAGACCAGGAAGAGCAGTGAGCGGACTCAGGTAAGTGTTTAGGGAGGGGGGTGCTTTTTACCTTACTCCAGGGAATGCATTATGGTAAATATGTTTTGACTTTAGAACCACAATAAAGCGGGCCTCCACCCAAAAGGGGAAGCTCTGCTTGTTTGCCCCCTTCCCTATGGGGGGAAACCTTGTTTGCCCCTCCACATATGGCACTTTTTGGAGGGGAGCTTTTAACAAGTACCCGCTTCCACTTCCTGCTCAGATCGCCATGGCGATCTATGACGATGTCCGGCCCCTCCTCCTCCTCTGCAGCCTGTGTGACCATTCAGGAAGTGCAGCACGACTCACGCATGCGCAGTCTTCACTGCCGGTTTCCCTTAAGCTGGTTTCACACTGGGGCGGTGGGGGCGGTGGCGGTATAGCGCCGCTATTTTCGGGATTGTTGAGCTATTCGGCCGCTAGCGGTGCGGTTTTAACCCCCGCTAGCGGCCAATAAAGGGTTAATACCACCCGCAAACCGCGGCTACAGCCGTGGTTTGCGGGCGGTATTACCGCGGTATCCCATGCATTTCAATGGGAAGGAGCGGTAAACACACCGCTCCTCTCACCGCTCCAAAGATGCGGCTAGCAGGACTTTTTTTACCGTCCTGCTAGTGCACCACCTCAGTGTGAAAGCCCTCGGGGCTTTCACATTGGAGACACAGGAGCCGCTGTTTAGGCTCGGTTTGCAGGTGCTATTTATAGCAAAATAGAGCCTGCAAACCGCCCCAGTGTGAAAGGGGCCTTACCTAAGATGCCCGGTGCCTGCACCCGAAGCTGATTGAAGAATTGGCTCGGGTGAGGACATTGCTGGGTCCCTGGACAGGTAAGTGTCCTTATATTAGAAGTCAGCCCAGTATTTGTAGCTGTGGACATTACATTTTTTTTAGGAGGAGACTGGAGCTCCTCTTTAAGATCGTCACACACATTACAATCTGATTGATCAGACACCTTTAGATCTACTAACAAGGGTGTGCCTGACTGGATACAAAGTGATTGGCTGGTTTGGGGAGGTGCTCACCACACAGATTGTAATGTGTATGGGGACCCTAGTGGTGGAGGCAGTGAGGGTTACACCAGGCAGACAAGCAGTGACGGTGTCAGGTAGCAGAGTGCGGAGAGGTGAGGCAATACAGCTCTGTACAGCCCACACTCTGCATTCATTCAGCACACAGCCGCTTTCATTCACCTACTACAGGCAAGCAGCACATTACCCACCACCGACCTATGAGCACCAGAGTGACAAGCTCGTCCCGCCCTCTGCCTTGCTGTCTAGGCCGTGATTGGCTATTGTCATTTGCTTCTCTTTCACCTCACATTGCACATGCGCAGTTCTCAGTTACCGCGAAAACGTGATTTTTTTAGTGGGCGGGGTTATGGGAGCTGTGGGTGTGATATGAGATCAGGTGAACGGCGACCACTGACTGGAGAATACACGTTTTTTCTTAACTTCACCTTCGGCCTCTTTCACATTGTATGGCAGTACTCTCTCTATCTATAGTGTCAGAGCGTGAACACAGCACAACGGTCCGTGTTGTCAGCAGCTCTATAACTTGTATTGTGGGATAGTTGGTAACAACGTTTTCTCAGAACGTGCTGAAGTGAATGACATGAGAACGGTCCATAGAGAGAAGACTGAACAATCCTCACTTGTCCTCTGAGCTGCTGCGGGCGCCCTCTGGTGGTAGGACTGGATATGTCACGTCTTAAAGTGGAGCATACAGTAAAATACAAGGTGTGCTTATTGGGACCCACTGATACAAAGTATGCCTATTAGGACCCATTCATACAAGGTGTGCTTATTGAGGACCATTCATACCGTGCGGAAAATAATTATTTGATCCCCCTGCAGATTTTGTAAGTTTTCCCACTTGCAAAGAAATTAAGGGTCTGTATTTTTATCATAGGTGTATTTTAAATGATAGAGAATCAACCAAAATGCAGGAAAAAAAACCACATAAAACAAATGCTATAAATTAAGTTGCAGTTCAGCGAGTAAAATAAGTATTTGATCCCCAGGCAAAACATGACTTAGACCACTTTCACACTGAGGCGCTTTTCAGGCACTTTCACGCAAAAAAAAAAGCGCCTGAAAACGTATTTCCATTAAAATCAATGAATGCTTTCACACTGGAGCAGTGCGCTGAAAAAACGCCCCTCTCCATTGAAATGAATTGAAAGCGCCTGAAAAGCGCTTCAAAAGCGCTCAGTGTTTTACTGGCAGTTTTTCAAGCGCCTCAGTGTGAAAGTGGCCTAAGTACTTGGTGGAGAAACCCTTGTTGGCAAGCAAAGAAGTAAGACGTTTCTTGTACAGTGGAACCTCGGATTACAAGCATAATCCGTTCCAGGAGAATGCTCGTAATCCAAAGTACTCGCATATCAAAGTGAGTTTCCCCATAGAAGTCAATTGAAACTAAAAAAATTTGTTCCGCATTGACTTCAATGCCATGCAATACCGCATGTGGCCAGAGGTGGGGGGCGCCGGAAAGCCTTGGAAACACCCGGAAAGGCCCGAGGACAGCTTGGCTGAACTTGGAAAGGCTCGGGAACGGAGTATTTTCGAGGTTTTCCGAACGGCTCCGACGCCCCCCCACCCACCTCAGGCCAAACTGCACACCACTTTGGCTTGAATCCTGCTCATTTTGCGAGACAACACTCGCAAACCGAGTCAGGATTTTTAAAAATACAGTGCTCGTATTGTGAAACGCTCGTTAACCGCGTTACTCGCAATCCGAGGTTCCACTGTAGTTGGTTACCAGGTTTTGCACAGATCTCAGAAGGGATTTTGATCCACTCTTCTTTTCTTTACTTCTCTAAATCCTTAACGACTTCAGCCCCAGAAGAATTGGCTGCCCAATGACCGGGCCATTTTTTGTGATACGGCACTGCTTCGCTTTAACTGACAATTGCGCGGTCGTGCGATGATGTACCCAAACAAAATTGACATCCTTTTTTCCCCACAAATAGAGATTTCTTTTGGTGTTATTTGATCACCTCTGCGGTTTTTATTTTTTGCGCTATAAACAAAAGAATAGCGACAATTTTGGAAAAAAAAAAACAATATCTTTTACTTTTTGCTCTAATAAATATCCCCAATTTAAAAAAAAAAACACAATTTTTTTCCTCAGTTTAGGCCGATATGTATTTTTCTACATATTATTGGTAAAATATTAAAATATAGCGCCTACAAAATAGGGGGTAGGTTTATGGCATTTTTATTATTATTATTCTTTTTTTTACTAGTAATGGCGACGATCTGCAATTTTTATCGGGACTGCGACATTATCGCAGACACATCGGACACTTTTGACACATTTTTGGAACCATTGGCATTTATACAGCGATCAGTGCTATAAAGGGGTTAAATGTGTTCCCTAATGTGTGTTCTAACTGTAGAGGGGATGGGTCTGACTAAGGCAGGGGTCCTCAAACTAAGGCCACGGGCCGCATTCGGCCCGCCAGTGTGATTTACCCGACCCACGGACTGCCCCTTTAACATTGCAGCAATCCCCCTCCCCTCTGTCACCTTTAGCACACAAGACGAGAAACATGACAGGTCCGGACAAAGGGCGGGACCTTTTGAGTTAAGAAGCAGGTGATTGGTTACTAGGCAGCAGGACGGTCCCAGCAATCAATCACTTGCCTTTCACTTGCAAAGTCCCGGCCTTTGCCTGGACCGCCCTGCTTCACGTCTTGTGTGATTAAGGTAGCAGCGGGAAGGGGGGGTGCTGTGATATTATAGAAGGGGAGGCAGTGTAATTTTGATGGGGGGATCTGTTATGGGGTGATCTATTATGGGTGGAGTCTGTGATGGGGGAGTCTTTTATGGGGGGGATCTGTTATGGAGGGAGTCTGTTATGTGATGGGGGATATGTGATGGGGGTGTCTGTTACGGGGGGCTTTATGATGGTGAGGAGCTTGTGTTGGGGGGCTTTGTGATGGGGAGATTTGTGATGGGGGATCTTTTATGGGGGGCTTTGTGATGGATGACCTGACATGGGGGCGAATCTGTGATGGAGAGGTTCTGTGATGCGGAGTGGGTTTTGTGATGGGGAGGGGGATCTGTGATGAGGGGAGTCTGTGAAATACTAATAAGTTTATGTTGATTAAAATAGTTTTTTATTTTAAATATTAAATAGTTTTTTTCCTGTTTTTTTGCACTACAAATAAGATGTGTGAATAGGAATTTGTTCATATTTTTTTAAACTATAGTCCGACCCCCCAACAGTCTGAGGGACCGCGAACTGGCCCTCTGTTTAAAAAGTTTGAGGACCCTTGGACTAGGGCAGGCATGTCCAAAGTCCAGCCCACATTGTGGTTTCGGACGGCCCGCCTGGTGATTTTGACATATGTATCTTTTGTGGCCCCCAACGAATCCCCGAACGCCGGGGGCCACAAAAGATAAATGCTGGCTGCCAGTGCCTTGGAGGGGACGGGACGAGTGCCGTACATACAGGAGTATTTCCTGTTTACAAGGTGTCCTGTGTAAAAGGAAGTCCCGTCTCCTGCGCTGCCATTGGACAACTGTTATGTCCATCATAGGAGGCGGGACTTTCAATTAAAGAGGCCGCCAAGAAAACAGAAGTTTCTCCTGTATGTCTGTTGGCGCTTGTCCCGCCCCCTCCCTGTCTCCTCAAGGCTGCAGATGGACATGGATCAGGCTGCACGGCAATGGTGAGTCTACATTCCTGTCAATGTGAGTGCTGCATTCATGGCAATGGAGTGGGTGCTGCATTCATGGCAATACGGTGGGTGCTGCATTCATGGCAATACGGTGGGTGTTGCATTCATGGCAATACGGTGGGTGCTGCATTCATGGCAATACGGTGGGTGCTGCATTCATGACAATACGGTGGGTGCTGCATTCATGGCAATACGGTGGGTGCAGCATTCATGGCAATACGGTGGGTGCAGCATTCATGGCAATACGGTGGGTGCTGCATTCATGGCAATACGGTGGGTGCTGCATTCATGGCAATACGGTGGGTGCTGCATTCATGGGCACTGACCCTTATTTTTCTTCACAGTTCTTTATTTAAAATTTAAGATTTCTTCCTGAAAGTTTCTTTTTAAAAGTTAAGGTGCGTGTTTTAAGCCGATAAATACAGTATATCCAAATAACATGCCCAAGCTCATCTCTTTACCACACACAGCTACAAAGGCAAGAGAATTCTTGTTGGGCCGTGTATTAGTGCTCGGACGGACATTCTTCCCTCAGCCAGAACACGGAAGATGGGTCATGGATGGGTCTTTCAGCATGACAATGACCCAAAACATACCACCAAGGCAACAAAAGAGTGGCTCAAGCACATTAAGGTCAGACCCTAATCCCATAAAAAAATATGTGGAGGAAGCTGAAACTTTGAGTTGCCAAGCAACAGCCAAGAAACCTTAAGGATTTAGAGAAGATCTGTAAAAATGAGTGGACCAAAATCCCTCCTGAGATGTGTGGAAACCTTGTCACTAACTACAGGAAACATTTTACCTTTGTGCTTGCCAACAAGGGTTTCTCCACCAAGTGCTAAGTCAGGGGTCAGTAACCTTTTTCCACGTAAGTGCCAGATTCAATGTATGTAAATGCATGGAGGGCCACATTCACCTGCTAATAAATTAAGATAACAATCTGGACCCCTTTACATTACACAGCCCCCGCACCTCTGGACCCCTTTACATTACACAGCCCCACACCTCTGGGCCCCCTTACATTACACAGCCCCACACCTCTGGACCCCTTTACATTACACAGCATATTACACAGCCCCTACCCTGCCCGCCCCCCCTGCATATTACACAGCCCCCCCTACCCAGCCCCCAGCCCCCCTGCATATTACACTGCCCCCCCCTTTACAGAGTTACAGAGAATGTCTTGTGCTATAATTATTGCACTCGACTTAAATATGCGTTCGCTTCTGCACACGAGCACGGAGGGATATGGTGCTTTACATTTTTTTTTCTTATTTATTTTATTTATTTTTATTTTTACACTGTCCCTTTAACAAAAAATTCTGATATCAATGTAAACATCCCTTGTGACAGTAATAGGCAGTGACAGGAACTCTTTATGGAGGCATCTGGGGTCTATAAGACCCCAGATCCCACCTTTGCACTTAAAAGCATTCAAAACGCCAAATTTGGCTGTTTTAAATACTGTCATTTTTTTTTAAATTTGGCGCCTTTAAGTCTTTTGTAAACCAGAAGTGATGTTATGACTTCACTTCCAGGTAACTAGAGCCGAGACGCGATCGAAGCCGATTCCGGCTTTATTCGGGTCTCCGGCCAGCCGGTGGACGTGGGAACCCGGGCGAGTCTTGGAATGCGCCTGGAAGGGGAGATGTCCCCTCCCACTGCTTGGGATAACAGACGAGCGGCTTCTTACCTGTATCGGCTGTTATCCCAAGAAAGCAGACAACCGGTGTTTCGTCAGATATGGTGACCCGTCAGAAAGTGTAACGGAAGTGACGTTTTGCCGCCGCCATCTTGTTACACCCCGCACTCTTCCTTTTTTTTAAAGATATTTTTATTAGGTTTTAAGACAAACCAACAAACAAGCATAAAGTACGAAACACACAAAAAAACAACAATAACAACAAACAGTCAGGTCATGTCTCCTTACCAAGAACGGTGGACCCCCGTGACAGAGGTCATACGAGCTCAACACACAGGCTTCACTCAGACCGCTGCGGCAACGATCACATCATCCAAGTGCCCCCTTCCTTAGAAATGCGGCCGATGAAGTCTTTCTAAGGTGTAACAACCATAGATCACCGCTCACACATAGGTTAGGGAAATGGAAATAAAAAACTTCATGGTGCAGCAAGTTTCATATAAAAGAAACTATTTATTGATAGCTGACATCCTAAAAATAAAAGACAAGGTGCTGTTGGTATGCTAACGCAATGTAACAAACTCCATGAATAAAAAGGAAACAATCAGCTGCGGCTCACGCCAGCTAGCTGAAATGTGGTGACGTCAGAATCCTTTCCTTTCTTGGTAAGGAGACATCCATTATCTGATAAAGATTGTTTTTTCACCTGCTGGACTGAAAAGCTTCAAGAATTTCTGGTCTCTCTTCAATTTTTCATTCATTTTTTTGTGCTGCTTTCTTTACTGCTTCTATGGACTCTTTTATTGTATACTTAATTTTTGTGTTTTGTACTATTTATGTGCTTGTGCATATTGTGGTACATTGTACCCTAAAGGTTTTTTCACATTTAACATTGATAAGTTTTAGCCAGACGGATTTCAGAGAGGTCTGTGCGCCCTTCCAGGACAGTAAAATAGCCTTTTTAACATAAAAATAGAGTATTCGGAGCAGTCTCTTGGCATGTGACGGAATATGTAAGTCCCCAAAAATGCCTAGGAGGCAATTCTTGGGGTCCCCGCACTCTTCCATAGTAAGCATACACTGAGAAGGGGGTAAGCAGACATCTTGTTACACCCATCGGAGTTTTGCATTTTACACTTATATTTAACAGTAAACTGAGTTTATATAGTGAAATACAGTACTTAGAACTCCGTTTTACTGTTTAGATGTTGAATTTTAAAAGCTGCGGCAAGCGTGCGGATCTTACAGGTTTGTCAATCTTACAAAAGTTTGCTGCTTTTAAAATTCAACATTTAAACATTCACACGGAGTTCTAAGTACTGTATTTCACTAAAAAACATGTGAAATGCAAAACTCCGGTGGGTGTAAGAAGATGTCCACTTACCCCCTTCTCAGTGTATCTTTACTGTGGACGATTCCGGGGTGTAGCAATATGGCGGCGACAAAACGACACTTCCGTTACACATTCTGACGGGTCGCCTAATCTGATGAAACACCGGCTCTAAAAAAATGATACTGGGATTATGCCTGCAGATGCAGGCATCACGCCGGTACAACCCCTTCAAGCTGAGGACACATATTTGTGTAGGTTGGCGTGAAGGGGTTAACATGTCTGCTGGCCGGGTGCACAGGAATTTATTATGTGCACTGACGGACCTAACATTTAGCGGCAGCAGGCCAGGTGCAGCCCACAGGCCGTAAGTTGCCGACCCCTGTACTAAGTCATATTTTGCTTGGGGATCAAATACTTATTTTACTCACTAAACTGCAACTCAATTTATAACATTTGTATCGTGTTTTTTTCTGGATTTTTGGTTGATATTCTGTCTCTAGCATTTAAAATACATTGATGATGAAAATTGTAGACCCTTCATTTCTTTGTAAGTGGGCAAACGTACAAAATCTGCAGGAAGTCAAATAATTATTTTCCCCACTGTAAAAGGTATGCCTATTAGGGCCCAGTGACACAAGGTGTGCTTATTAGGTCCCATATATACAAGATGCACTTATTGGGGCCCATTTGTATAAAGTCTAAATACTAGGGCCCATTTGTACACTGTCTGCCTATTAGGGCCTATTTATACAAGGTCTGCTTAGTAGGACCCATGCATACAAGGTCCCCTTTTAGGGTCCATTCACACCATATGCATTGGGCAGTGTTGCCCAACACATAGACGTGGCAATTTGGCATATGCCCTTTTGCGTTAAAAAAATAAATAAATGCTTGAGGGCCCAATCACACCACTGCAATCCTGTTTAGTGCATTACACAAGTTGGTGTGCCACAGTGCCATTCATTCTGCTTTCTATGAGCCTTTCCCACATTATGCACTTTCAGCACATTTTTAATGGCACCCTTATGTACCTTCCTATTCATCTGCTTTGCAGTGTAGCTCAATGTATTACCATGTGTCACGGTGTGGTACACTGCCATAAATGCTGCATGCACAACCAGTAAGTCTGTTGTTTTTCAAAAAAACAAGCTCTTTTCCAGATGTATCAGTTTACAGGGATGAGACAAACCATTAACCACTGACAGGGCGGGCTTACAATGATTAACTTTCATTTATTAAGTAAGCTGTGTAAAATCCAAATAAAATTAATTTAATTCTAGTATATAAAGTGTTACTAAAGCCTTGTTTTAATTTTTTTTTTAAATAACAAACTTGTCTATACTTATCTGGTCTGTGCAATGGTTTTGCACAGAGCAGCCCCAATCCTCTTCTTATAGGGTCCCCTGCCAGCGCTCCAGGCCCCGCCTCTTCAGCGGGTGTCCCCACGGAAAGCCACTTTCCATGGGATCAGCCATGCGTGCTCGCTCCTGAGTCCCGCTGCTGCGTTCGTTGACACAGCCCCGCCCCCTGTTCCCATGTCACAGCTTTTGATTGACAGCAGCCAATGGCTCTCGCTGCTATCCATCTGTCCAATTAGGTGGGAGACAGCTGCAGTAGCCGCTGCTATCATGCACATCGCTGGATCGGATTGGGCTCAGGTAATAAAAAAAGGGGGGGGGGTCTAGGTGGGAGTTGCAGAATGCATTAAGGTGAAAAGCCTAAAAGGCTTTAGTACCGATTTAACACTATAAAATGTTCAAAAATCCAAGTGGGTGAGCACATATGCAAAGCCTGTATTTTATTTATGGTAAATGGACCTGTGTTACCTCTCATATATTTGGGGGAGGGCTACACTGTAAAACTGGACTCTTACCCATACATCAGTGAAAAACAGCTAGCCTGTAAAGCCCCCCAAAAAAAAATGCCCCACCATGATCTCTAATCTTCTGTCTATATTAATTCTGTCTCTTACATGCACAGAACCCCATCATATTTCTTTGTGTCCTGGGAAAATGTGTTATATCAATCTCAATGAAGCATATCAAACACAAGTCTAGGCTTGCATTTGTCCTTTTTTTTCAGACTGGCAAGATATCTTCATTAGGTCGAACCTGGAAATTACATAATTCTATTGTCAAGCACAAGTGTTAAATAAAATTCCAATTTTGTAATTAGATTCATATTGGAGCATGCTAGATTCTTTTGGGACTTGCACCGATTTTTTTTATCAGATGAAAAAAGCACTCTCTGTGTTAGCGCTATTTTAATATGCTCACCTTTCAGTTTTTTTTTTAACAATTGTCTTGTAACGATTGTTACCATTCAGACTGACTTCCGGAGATGGTGACCAGTTCACACTTTTATCATAAGTATGCTTAAATTACATGTAGCAAAGTTCTTTACCTCTCCCAGTCTAATGAGAACCTTCAAGGCCAAAAACAGCTAACATCCTTCAATATGTAGTGGGTTGTGAGGCATAGTGGGTGTAAAGATGGTGAAAGTCATTGGGCGCCAGACACTTCTTGGATGCAAAAGAGGTTTGATTTATTTTAACAGTCCTTTTTATATTTTGCAAGGGAAAGAGGGTCTAGGGCCAGGACACCCTTGAGTAGTTACAATTTTAATTGGCAGACTCCGAGACTTCAATAGGAGGATAGCCATACAGGGAAAGGCCCCAGCAAGGTGCTACTTCTGCACGTGCAGGTTTGCTGTCTCCTATGGCAACAGTATCTTTACAGTTCCTAATACAAAGTTCAACAGTTTGCTCAGCTTCACTACAATGTCCACTTGTAGCTCTTCAGCCCCTTAAGCTCCTAGTCTCTCACTGGACTCTCTGATTCACTGACTCTGAATTCCTTAAGCTCCTCAAGGCTTTTGGGTGGTATCTTTCTCAAGCGTCACCCACGCTTCCCTGCTGGGTCCCTAGCTTGGCATTCCAACCCTGCTAACTGGCTTGGTCCCTGGCTTGACACATAAGGCTGCTCTGCTTGCGTCACCTTCGCTGGTTGGGTCCCTGACTTGATCACGCCTGAAGTTTCCCGATTCTCCACCGTGCCCGTTCGGTGAGAATACTGCTCCGGTACTTGCTTCAGTTACTCACTGTGGTCTCTGGTAAAGGTGGTTGCCCCTTAGTGGTGACAGCTTCCCTTCTACCTCCGACCATGACAGGTTTTCCGGCCGGCAGAACCGTCACTGTGGGTTGGACTGCAAGCCGCAATCCCAACCCTGCGCTGCCCTCTTACTTTTGGATAGGCCCTCACACAGCCTGGCAGCCAGATGCCCCCGGGATGGGCCCAATCTCCCGCCTAGCAGCCCGGGGCGTACAGCACACGTCCACCCAGACAGCGGTCCGGGTGGCACAGAACATAGATCACCTGACTTCACCCGAATATATAGGCTCTCCCAGCAGGCCAAAGGATCCAAGAAAACCCCTGCCCATTGGCTGAAATATCCCATATACTCATAACTTGAGCTTGAAATGTCCTTCTCATATCTAATGCCACCAAGTGCCCAGCCACCTAGTGGCAGAAGAGAAAAGTACAACAAGGCCAAATCAATGGATCTCTAACAACTATCTACAGTAGCTACTCCTGACAAGGAATTTGACTAAACCCCAGGGTGCTACATACATTTTAATGTGTCCATAACATGTAATATTTGTGTAGCACCCTCTACCTCAGGCAGGATGTGCTAGAGGTAGTTGTTGTGTTTTATTTTCAGCCAGTGCAGGTACATTTAGGCAGGCCTAGATGTGAGCTAGGCCTGTTTGTTTTAATCTGGGGGCTGGGAGGTTTTGAGAGTAGCAGCAGGTGACTGACATGCACTTCATCACTCTGGCGCCTCCTCTGTTTCTGGAAGGTTATAGAAATAAGGGAGGGCAGAGGACTGGAGTGGCATGGAGTGTATCTGGGAGCCCTGACCAATCCCCAACTAGGATTGCCATGCCTCCTATATATACTCATGGTTAGCCTGCTTTAGGAGGAGGAGTTGTTCGGGTGGAAGAACTAGTGATGGAGTGTTAGGCTGTCATGACCTTTGAGGAAGCCCCCTTTCTGGGGGTGGGGGGAGGTGACCTTGGACCTGGACTCTGGGGGCTGGGAAGGAACCCCTCCATACAATGCTATCTCGGTGTGTCCTGAACATGAGCAAGAAGAGGACAGCGAGGAGCATTGCCGGGCAAGTCACTATCTAGGAGGGATCCATTCCGGGGTCGATGAGTGACAGGCACAGTGAGAAGATCTGGGAGAGACATGCCAGGAGTGGATGTAGAACCAGAGGGAGAGACTGTGGTGTTGTTGGTGTTTGAGTCAAGTTGCTGCAGCCAGGAGGGTTGGCAGGATTTGCATAGGACTTTCTGGGATCAGTAGTCCACCAAGATTCAGTTCTCACAAAAAGTACTCTTTTCATCGCTATTGGTTGCTACACCAAAGTGGACTGCAGACCCCTGCCAGCAAATTGCGGATATTGAACAGTTGGGACTTATTCAGAGTGAGGCCTAACCATGTGCTAACTGTGACAGGCAGGGGAGGGCTGGCAGCCTTAGGCCTGGGGGGCAAGTCCAGTCAAGTGGCCCATAGAACCATCAATGCCCATCAACGCAGCCTGATCAGTGCCCATCAATGCAGCCTCACCAGTGCGGACAGTGCCCATTAGTGCAGCCTGATCAGTGCCCATCAATGCAGCCTCACCAGTGCGGACAGTGCCCATTAGTGCAGCCTCGCCAGTGCATAACAGTAAAAAATGGAAAGAGTGCAGCGCTATGTGGTTGATAACATATGTGAAATAAATGATAAACCTTAGAATATAAACAAATAATATATGAAAAATTTAGTTAAAAAGAAAACGAATGCAGAGTCCAAAAAAGACACAACACAGTCCGTGGAGGGTTAAATCCAAGAACAAATCCATGAAGGGTTAACTCCCAAAAAGAGACAAATTGCTTGCCAAGAAAGTGAAGATAAAGTTTAGTGAGTAGTAAAATCCCAAAATAAACCAGGGTATTGCCAAGAAAGTAGTGAGTGATACAAATCTTTCCAAGAACAGCTGATTTTTCAGGTGTGACACCCAAGTGATTGATATCCTGCTTACCAGATAGCAGTGACTGTGATGCACAGTCTCACCTAGCCCAGGGAATGAGGTTTCCCCACAACCTATAGATCTCCGTAGTGATGGTTGCTGATCCAGTGTTACTCAAAGATAAAAGATGAAAGCTTCCATAGTGTAGTATGTATGATCATTTCATTTAATAAAGGATTAAAATGCACTTACAGAATCGTAGATAAGTATTCAGTGGTAAAATAATGAGAGCCGCGGAGAGGCACTCTCTCACCAGTGCAGTGCCAGTGCCCATCATCAGTGCCCATACAGTCTCACCAGTCCAGTGCCCATCATCAGTGCCCATAAATGCAGTCTCACCAGTGCAGTGTCAGTGCCTATCATCAGTGCCCATACAGTCTCACCAGTGCAGTGTCAGTGCCCATCATCAGTGCACATAAATGCAGTCTCACCAGTGCAGTGCCCATACATGCAGTCTCACCAGTGCCCATCATCAGTGCCCATAAATGCAGTCTCACCTCACCAGTGCAGTGCCCATCATCAGTGCCCATGGAAGTCAGCTGGGGGTGTCAAGGTGGTCTGGGTCTGTCTCGCAGCCAGGTCCTTGCATGTGCACGGCCTTCGGGGGGGGGGGTGAATCTCTAGGCCCGTCTTCTCTTCTCTCTGCAGCCATGCCTACTCCTCAAGCCAGCACCCGCGCGGTATTCTCGACAGAACAACGGCCCCAGCCCACGTCCTATGTGATTACACGTGATGCTCTTGACGCGTCCCCTCCCCTGGCGTGCCACTCGCCCTGCCTCAGACTCCTGGGAGGTGGGAGTTGTAGTTTGCTGCGCTGCTAAGTTCCTCCCACCACCAGGAACTTGAGCGCGGCCGCACTACAACTCTCAGAGTGCAGTGCAGCAGCAGCCAGACAGTCGGCGGCCGCCTTATATTGTAACCCGGGCACCGGCCAGTCACACTGAAAAAAAAAGTAACACAGGCTGAGGCAGCGCAGCGGCCGTTTTAACAAAAAGGTAGGCGGCCTGGGGGGAAATCTCCACCCTGCCTCCCGGCCCAGTCCGCCCCTGGTGACAGGAATCTAAGATTGCGCAGTAGAGAAAGTGGAGTTGACTTAAGTGATGTGCTGGAGGAGTAAGGAGCTTTAGAGACTGCCAATATACAGGTCCTTCTCAAAAAATTAGCATATTGTGATAAAGTTCATTATTTTCTGTAATGTACTGATAAACATTAGACTTTCATATATTTTAGATTCATTACACACAACTGAAGTAGTTCAAGCCTTTTCTTGTTTTAATATTGATGATTTTGGCATACAGCTCATGACAACCCAAAATTCCTATCTCAAAAAATTAGCATATCATGAAAAGGTTCTCTAAACGAGCTATTAACCTAATCATCTGAATTAACTAATTAACTCTAAACACCTGCAAAAGATTCCTGAGGCTTTTAAAAACTCCCAGCCTGGTTCATTACTCAAAACCGCAATCATGGGTAAGACTGCCGACCTGACTGCTGTCCAGAAGGCCATCATTGACACCCTCAAGCAAGAGGGTAAGACACAGAAAGAAATTTCTGAACGAATAGGCTGTTCCCAGAGTGCTGTATCAAGGCACCTCAGTGGGAAGTCTGTGGGAAGGAAAAAGTGTGGCAGAAAACGCTGCACAACGAGAAGAGGTGACCGGACCCTGAAGAAGATTGTGGAGAAGGACCGATTCCAGACCTTGGAGGACCTGCGGAAGCAGTGGACTGAGTCTGGAGTAGAAACATCCAGAGCCACCGTGAACAGGCGTGTGCAGGAAATGGGCTACAGGTGCCGCATTCCCCAGGTCAAGCCACTTTTGAACCAGAAACAGCGGCAGAAGCGCCTGACCTGGGCTACAGAGAAGCAGCACTGGACTGTTGCTCAGTGGTCCAAAGTACTTTTTTCGGATGAAGGCAAATTTTGCATGTCATTCGGAAATCAAGGTGCCAGAGTCTGGAGGAAGACTGGGGAGAGGGAAATGCCAAAATGCCTGAAGTCCAGTGTCAAGTACCCACAGTCAGTGATGGTCTGGGGTGCCATGTCAGCTGCTGGTGTTGGTCCACTGTGTTTTATCAAGGGCAGGGTCAATGCAGCTAGCTATCAGGAGATTTTGGAGCACTTCATGCTTCCATCTGCTGAAAAGCTTTATGGAGATGAAGATTTCATTTTTCAGCACGACCTGGCACCTGCTCACAGTGCCAAAACCACTGGTAAATGGTTTACTGACCATGGTATTACTGTGCTCAATTGGCCTGCCAACTCTCCTGACCTGAACCCCATAGAGAATCTGTGGGATATTGGGAAGAGAAAGTTGAGAGACGCAAGACCCAACACTCTGGATGAGCTTAAGGCCGCTATCGAAGCATCCTGGGCCTCCATAACACCTCAGCAGTGCCACAGGCTGGTTGCCTCCATGCCACGCCGCATTGAAGCAGTCATTTCTGCAAAAGGATTCCCGACCAAGTATTGAGTGCATAACTGAACATAATTATTTGAAGGTTGACTTTTTTTGTATTAAAAACACTTTTCTTTTATTGGTCGGATGAAATATGCTAATTTTTTGAGATAGGATTTTTGGGTTTTCATGAGCTGTATGCCAAAATCATCAATATTAAAACAAGAAAAGGCTTGAACTACTTCAGTTGTGTGTAATGAATCTAAAATATATGAAAGTCTAATGTTTATCAGTACATTACAGAAAATAATGAACTTTATCACAATATGCTAATTTTTTGAGAAGGACCTGTAGATTCAAAACCATTTGTTCAATCTAACAAGATCAGTTATCTGGGCATCCCATGTCCCTTTCCCCATCCAAGTCAAATCCCCTCAATAAAAACAACAAAAACAAGCTTATGGACTATTTATTGTCTGGCAAAGTGTGACTAGAAGTGAATGCCTTATTGAGCAGAGAGACAGGTGGAACTACTAGACTCAGCGACCCCACAGGGGCACCACTACATTTGCGTTCATTTTTATCTTATGACTGTGTAGCGCCTTGCTCCTGATGACCAGGCGCTATGTTAAATTTAGTGGGTGTCTGAGCTGGTAGTTAGCTCAGACTCTAATAATTATGCTAAATCAGCCTCTGTTCCGGCTATGGCTGTGTTGAAAGACTTCCCACTGTTTGCCTGTAGGTGGCATTACCACCCCAGGCCAATGTGGAAGACTGACAGGCCAGAGTGCATTGGGTACCTTCCCCCGGGAACAGTTCAATGGGCGTGGTCTACCTGCTAAGCATGCTGGGGAAGGGTACTTAAGGGGCAGACACCATTGCTTGGGGTCCTTCTTCCCCTCGCGGCCCACCTGGCGCGAGGAGTGTGTCGTGTGATTTCGGCCTCGGGACCATGTTGGTTCGAGGCTGCAACTCTACCAAGTAGGCCCAGTTACGCTGACTGGGGCCTACACTTTGACGGTGATCCTGTGCTGTCCGTCCTGCGGGGGAGGCCACTCGGTGGAGGAAACCGGGGAAGGACCTGTCCTGGAAAAGACAGAGCGGAAGGCTGGTGTCTTGAGGAGGGCCTGGTAATTCTATTGAAGGATGCACCATAGCTAAAGTTCATCTTGCAGTCTGCCGGGTTGGCTTAAAGGCTTTTTGACTGCTTGGCTGGAAGTCCGGCCGTTAAGTCCTGTGGCAGAGGATCCCGGATTATCCAATTTTGTGCACAACCAGTCTGTGGCAGAGACTGGTCCTGATCATTGTCCTGCATCATTCCGGCTGTTAGGCCAGGTGAGAGGGGCCTATCCGGGTGAGCAATACCCACTCAGGGAGGAGTGATGAATGACTTTATAGTTGAGGAGTTTCCGCCAGTGATCTGTACTGCGTACCTGAACCTACCCCTTCCCTTCACCCTTCTACAATTCTTCATAGGTTTTATGAAAAAGGCAAAATAAAACCTAACAGCTTAAGGTTTTACATCTTGTGTGGACATTGGAGTTTTTACAGACTTTCTTCCCCTAGACAACGAATACTGAGTTAACGTGCAAGGCCCAAATTTAAACCAGCAGCTCCTACGGGGGTGTGCTACACTGTATTATTGAAAGCTCCAACTTTTTGGTTGTTTGTGAAGATCATCCAACTGATTTATCATTATTGTTAAGTTATTTTAAAAACATTATTATTATTGATTTATATGGCTGTCCAAAGTAATTTAGATAATGTGGGTAGGTAACATGGGTAACTCAGGTAATGCAATTCAATGAATTTATCATAATAAAGAATAAATAAATCCACATTAAATCCTCGATGAAAAAAAGTCCATGCAGATGAAAGTCCATTGTAAATGAAAAGTGATTTCACAAAAAAGTGCTTCAGAGTGCTATCCCACATAAAACACACGCCTCTTACAAGAAGGGCTGGATCTCAATTTATAGTGATCTAACTCGCTCACACTGATTTCAGCCACCAGGGATATCCCACCTCACTAGGCTCCTATAAGGGCACTACCTCCTTGTAAACAAGTTGCTCCACTTTGTTATAACGTACCTTGTATGTCCTCGATGTCTATACAAAACATTCCGCTGTAGGTTCTCTCAAGCATGGAGGAATATAGAAGGAAGAGGCTTCACAGTACACTACTTAAAGCGGTTGTAAACCCAGATAATTTTTTTTTTTTTTTTTAAATCACCTGCAAGACAAAGCCATAATGAGCTAGTATGACTAGCATACTAGCTCATTATGCATCACTTACCTTAGATCGGGACCCCCGAAGCCATCCTCGTCCCCCGCTCCGGCCGCAGCCATCGCTCCTCAGATACCCGGAAGGTTACTTCACGGGACATCTACATGCCGACGAACTGATGTTAACCCCTCCTCATCTGGATTCATCAGTAGTATCGTTGTACACATTTTTATACCAGTATTATACTTAGCTACATGTTTTCATGACTGCTTTTGCTACCGTTGGGTATTCCTCGCACCATTTTTACAGTTTATGTAGCTACATCGATTTTATCTCCAGTGCAATATTTATTTTGTTACCTACTTGAAGACTATAAAGGTTTTAATGCTAATCCCATCGAGCGCTGCCTTTGTGTGTTTTTTGTATCCTGCTATCCATGTTTCTAGTGGTTGGTAGCTGCACTGGGAATCAATCTGCAAGGAGATCAGCTAAAAGTAGTTGGATCTGTATGTGCGTTATAATTAATCGAAATTAGTCGATTAATCGATAAAAATAAAAAAAACCGATTAATCGAACACAAAATTTGTAATCAGTAACAGCCCTAAAACTTAGTAAGTCGTGTACTTGAACTTAATAAGTAGCAGCACCTATTGTAATACACATTTTGGGTGAGCGCAAAATATTTGTTTATATATATATATATATATATAAAAATTAACTTTTAACGACAAGTTATAGGTACGACCAAGCACTCATTATATGAGATTATTAAATTGCAAAGCACTGCATAAACTGTTGGTGCAATCTAAATCTAGTATAATAATAATATTGACAGTGTTCAATAAGTCACATGATGCATTTGCTTGAGTAACTGTCAGTTATGCACACCCCTAGTAGTAGAACTAGAGATGAGCCATGACGTAGTAGCGAGGAGGATAAAATAGGGGACACAGTCACATTACTGACTGAATTTAAAAGGAGTACACATACAGTGCCTAAAAAAACTATTCATCCCCTTAAAAGTTTTCATGTTTTATCAATATCGGACAATAAATCACTGGCTTCCATTTTTATACTAATAAAAAATGACCCCAGGAGTTTTATGCCATAATTACAAGTAGGTACAGCAAATATGTGCGGCTCAGTGTACTGACAGGCAGGAGGAAGCAGTTATCACAGACGGGTCTCTTCTGTAATAAAAATCCTACCCGTCAGTGGGTTTTTTTTGAGAGAGAGTTTAAGTGTGAGAAGCTTAAAACAATGCAAAAGGTAGTAAACAGGACTTGGCATGTGATAGGAGGCACCTCCAGGTTTCTGCATGTAACTTAAAAAATCCTTCAGAAGAACATGGAACCCCCCAAATCCAGGAATTAATTTTGCCAATATCAGCTTCATCTCACAAGTTGGAAGCTCTCTTCAGCTTCTTATACCCTGCTATTGGCCATGTAGTGTCACTGATATTTTCATAACAGAGCTCCATGACTTTTCAAGGTTCATAAGTACTGTTCATAACGCTACTGAGCCAGTACTGTTGTAGATTATATTTTGAAGCATTGGTATGGGGTAGAAAGAAGGCTGGATCATCAGTTACCTACATTCTGGTGATATTACTGAGGGATAAAAGCCAATAACATACGGTATAAGAAGTCAATTGGACACATCTACCGTGTATTGTAAAAATAAACCACTTTTGATTCACAGCTCCAGCATCAACGGTCAGCAATGACAAAAATTTTATTTAAACACCAATAGTTATAATTTTATCAAGTAAGTATGGTATGTATCATTGTATATTACGAGAAAAGATAAAATAAGTATTTAAGTATTGCCAAAGCTTTTTTGGCCCAACTTCTCCTAGGGAGCCCAGGAGTGCACTTAATTCTGCACTCCTGTATCCCAGAATCAGCCAACAGCAGGAAACCGCCCGCTGTCAGCTGACATCACAGAGCCAGTCCAGGCTCTGCAGGGATCCCAACAATAATGTCAGAATCCACTCAGATACCTGGCTCAGCCTCTCAGCTGCCCGCTTCACAGCTCAGTGCTCCATTGAGCACTGGAGGGGCAGAGAGCTAGTGACTGATAATCACCAGCTTTCTGTTCACTGAAAACTGAGAACTGAGGGATTAGTGGTCTTAGATTGCTCAGTTCATGGTTCAGAGCTGGCGGGGACCGCTGCAGCATCAGATCAGTGCTGCAGCCATCTAGTAAACTCGCACTTGTCTTTTAATAAGCAAGTGGACAAGAGTTCTTCCTAGAACCCTCTCCCTTTGACTTCAAAGACTAAGTAGTCAGGGTAGACTACATCCAGCAGCCCAGATGTGGAAAATTGAATCTGTGAAGGCACTGCCAGCAGTTACTGCTCTATATGACTTTGCTATGTTTAACACTACTGATACTATAGTTGCACCCAGGGCTGGACTGGGACTAAAATTTGGCCCTGGACTTCATCCAGACCGGCCCACTTTAATTCAATAAAATGCTGCCCCCCCACCCCCCAAAAAAATCACGCCCACCAAAAGGCCCCTACATCCATTATTGTATATCATGAGAGGGTGAGAGAGAGGGGAATGAGAGCGAGAGAAGGTTGAGGGAAAGGGGGTGAGAGGAGGTGCGTGAGAGAGGGGGTGAGTGTAAGAGAGAGGGAGTGAGTGTAAAAGAGAGGGGGTGAGTGTAGGACCCCTTTCACACTGAGGCGTTTATTAGGCGCTTTTGGGCTAAAAATAGCGCCTGTAAAGCGCCTGAAAAACGCCTCCGCTGCAGTCCCAGTGTGAAAGCCCGAGTGCTTTCACACTGGGGCGCTGCCAGGGCGCTAAAAAAAAGTCCTCCAAGCAGCATCTTTGGGGCGGTGGAGGAGCGGTGTTCACACTGCTCCTCCCCATTGAAATGACTGCCCACCGCTGCTGAAGCGCCTGCAAAGCACTTCGGCAGCAGCGCTACACGGGCGCATTTAACCTTTTATTCGTCTGCTAGCGGGGGTTTAAACGCCTGCTAGAAGCCGAATAGCGCAGCTAAAACGACAGTAAAGTGCTGCTAAAACTAGCAGCGATTTACCGTCAATGCCCGCCCCAGCGTGAAAGCAGCCTAAGAGTCAGGGAGTGAATGAGACAGAGGAGGGGGCAGAGAGACAGAGGTGGGAGCTCAGACGGGGGGAGCTCAGAGACATGGGGGGGAGCTCAGAGAGGAGGGGGCTGAAAGACAGAAGGGGAGAGCTGAGAGACAGAAGGGGAGAGCTGAGAGACAGAGGAGGAGAGCTGTGAGACAGAGGAGGAGAGCTGAGAGACAGAGGAGGAGAGCTGAGAGACAGAGGAGGAGAGCTGAGAGACAGAGGAGGAGGGCTGAGAGACAGAGGAGGAGGGCTGAGAGACAGAGGAGGAGGGCTGAGAGACAGAGGAGGAGGGCTGAGAGACAGAGGAGGGGGCTCAGAGACAGAGGGGGGGCTCAGAGACAGGGGGGAGCTGAGAGATAGAGGAGGTGCTGAGAGACAGAAGGGGGAGAGCTGAGAGACAGAAGGGGGAGAGCTGAGAGACAGAAGGGAGAGAGCTGAGAGACAGAGGGGGGAGCTGAGAGACAGAGGGGGGGCTGAGAGACAGAGGGGGGGAGCTGAGAGACAGAGGGGGGAGCTGAGAGACAGAGGAGGGGAGCTGAGAGACAGAGGAGGGGAGCTGAGAGACAGAGGAGGGGAGCTGAGAGACAGAGGAGGGGAGCTGAGAGACAGAGGAGGGGAGCTGAGAGACAGAGGAGGGGAGCTGAGAGACAGAGGAGGAGAGCTGAGAGACAGAGGAGGAGAGCTGAGAGACAGAGGAGGAGAGCTGAGAGACAGAGGAGGGGTCTGAGAGACAGAGGAGGGGTCTGAGAGACAGAGGGGGAGCTGAGAGACAGAGGAGGGGCTAAAAGAGGGGGGGACTGAGAGACATGGGAAATGAGAGACAGAGGGTGGTCTGAGAGACAGGGGGGAGCTGAGAGACAGAGGAGGGAGCTGAGAGATAGAGGGGAGCTAAAAGAGGGGGTGGGACTGAGAGACACGGGAACTGAGAGACAGAGGGGGGTCTGAGAGACAGGAGGGGTCTGAGAGAGAGAGAGGAGGGGTCTGAGAGAGAGAGAGGAGGGGTCTGAGAGAGAGAGAGGAGGGGTCTGAGAGAGAGAGAGAGAGGAGGGGTCTGAGAGAGAGAGGAAGAGAGCTGAGAGACAGAGGAGGGGGGCTGAGAGACAGAGGAGGGGGGCTGAGAGACAGAGGAGGGGGGCTGAGAGACAGAGGGGGGAGAGCTGAGAGACAGAGAGGGGCTAAGAGACAGAAGGGTGGAGCTGAGAGATAGAGGAGGAGAGCTGAGAGACAGTGGGGTCTGAGAGACAGAGGAGGGGTCTGAGAGACAGAGGGGGGTCTGAGAGACAGAGGGGGGAGCTGAGAGACAGAGGAGGAGAGCTGAGACAGAGGAGGAGAGCTGAGAGACAGAGGAGGAGGGCTGAGAGACAGAGGAGGAGGGCTGAGAGACAGAGGAGGAGGGCTGAGAGACAGAGGAGGAGGGCTGAGAGACAGAGAAGGGGGCTCAGAGACAAAGGAGGGGGCTCAGAGACAAAGGAGGGGGCTCAGAGACAGGGGGGAAGCTCAGAGACAGGGGGAAGCTCAGAGACAGGGGGGAGCTGAGAGATAGAGGAGGTGCTGAGAGACAGAAGGGGGAGAGCTGAGAGACAGAGGGGGGGGGGCTGAGAGACAGAGGGGGGGATCTGAGAGACAGAGGGGGGGAGCTGAGAGACAGAGGAAGGGGGAGCTGAGAGACAGAGGGGGAGGGAGCTGAGAGACAGAGGGGGAGGGAGCTGAGAGACAGAGGGGGAGGGAGCTGAGAGACAGAGGGGGAGGGAGCTGAGAGACAGAGGAGGGGAGCTGAGAGACAGAGGAGGGGAGCTGAGAGACAGAGGAGGGGAGTTGAGAGACAGAGGAGGGGAGCTGAGAGACAGAGGAGGAGAGCTGAGAGACAGAGGAGGGGCTAAAAGAGGGGGGACTGAGAAACACGGGGACTGAGAGACAGAGGAGGGGCTAAAAGAGGGGGGGACTGAGAGACACGGGAACTGAGAGACAGAGGGGGTCTGAGAGACAGAGGAGGGAGCTGAGAGACAGAGGAGGGAGCTGAGAGACAGAGGAGGGAGCTGAGAGATATAGGGGAGCTAAAAGAGGGTGTGGGACTGAGAGACACGGGAACTGAGAGACAGAGGGGGGTCTGAGAGACAGGGGGGAGCTGAGAGAGAGAGGAGGGGTCTGAGAGAGAGAGGAGGGGTCTGAGAGAGAGAGGAGGAGAGCTGAGAGACAGAGGAGGGGGTCTGAGAGACAGAGGAGGGGGTCTGAGAGACAGAGGAGGGGAGTTGAGAGACAGAGGAGGGGAGCTGAGAGACAGAGGAGGGGCTAAAAGAGGGGGGGACTGAGAGACACGGGAACTGAGAGACAGAGGGGGTCTGAGAGACAGAGGAGGGAGCTGAGAGACAGAGGAGGGAGCTGAGAGACAGAGGAGGGAGCTGAGAGATATAGGGGAGCTAAAAGAGGGTGTGGGACTGAGAGACACGGGAACTGAGAGACAGAGGGGGGTCTGAGAGACAGGGGGGAGCTGAGAGAGAGAGGAGGGGTCTGAGAGAGAGAGGAGGGGTCTGAGAGAGAGAGGAGGGGTCTGAGAGAGAGAAGAGGAGAGCTGAGAGACAGAGGAGGGGGTCTGAGAGACAGAGGAGGGGGTCTGAGAGACAGAGGAGGGGGTCTGAGAGACAGAGGAGGGGGTCTGAGAGAGAGAGGAAGGGTCTGAGAGACAGAGGAGGGGGGCCGAGAGACAGAGGAGGGGGGCCGAGAGACAGAGGAGGGGGGCCGAGAGACAGAGGAGGGGGGTAGAGAGACAGAGGGGGGAGAGCTGAGAGACAGAGAGGGGGCTAAGAGACAGAAGGGTGGAGCTGAGAGACAGAAGGGTGGAGCTGAGAGAGAGAGGAGGGGTCTGAGAGAGAGAGGAGGGGTCTGAGAGAGAGAAGAGGAGAGCTGAGAGACAGAGGAGGGGTCTGAGAGACAGAGGAGGGGTCTGAGAGACAGAGGAGGGGTCTGAAAGACAGAGGGAGGAGCTGAGAGACAGAGGGGGGAGCTTAGAGACAGAGGAGGGGTCTGAGAGACAGAGGAGGGGGGCCGAGAGACAGAGGAGGGGGGCCGAGAGACAGAGAGGGGGCTGAGAGACAGAAGCGTGGAGCTGAGAGACAGAGGGGGAGCTGAGAGACAGAGGGGGGAGCTTAGAGACAGAGGAGGGAGCTTAGAGACAGAGGAGGGGTCTGAGAGACAGAGGAGGGGGGCCGAGAGACGGAGGAGGGGGCTGAGAGACAGAGAGGGGGCTGAGAGACAGAAGGGTGGAGCTGCGAGACAGAGGAGGGGTCTGAGAGACAGAGGAGGGGTCTGAGAGACAGAGGAGGGGTCTGAGAGACAGAGGAGGGGTCTGAGAGACAGATGAGGAGAGCTGAGAGACAGATGAGGAGAGCTGAGAGACAGAGGAGGGGGGCTAAGAGACCGAGGAGGGGGGCTGAGAGACCGAGGAGGGGGGCTGAGAGACCGAGGAGGGGGCTGAGAGACCGAGGAGGGGGGCTGAGAGACCGAGGAGGGGGGCTGAGAGACAGAGGAGGGGGGCTGAGAGACAGAGGGGGGTCTGAAAGACAGGGGGGAGCTGAGAGACAGAGGAGGGAGCTGAGAGACAGAGGAGGGGGCTAAAAGAGGGGGGTCTGAGAGACAGCGGGGGGGCTGAGACAGAGGAGGGGGCTGAAAGAGGGGGGACTGAGAGACACGGGGACTGAGAGACAGAGGGGGCAGAGAGACAGAGGGGAGGGCTGAGACAGACCACATAGCACTGTCCCTTTCTGCAGTCCCTCCTCTGCTCACCCCCTGCTGTCTCAGTGTTCTGGCATGTTTGTGTAGGATGCCGGGTTCCTGATGGCCAGCAGCGGCAGCGCCGAGTCTCCCTCTTGATCCGGGGGGTGCTCTCGCTGCTCTGCTCCTTACAGTGGTGCATGTTCTCTTCCTCCGGGCTCCCAGTCAGCCTGCCCTCCGGCCCAGGCCGCATGGTTCCTGGAGCAAAGAGGAGGTGGCGGAATCAAGGTTCTGGGAGCGCCGGGGTGGCCGCGCTCGCTCCTGTTCGCCTCTTCGGTGGCCAGGGAGGGGGTGGAGCTCTTCTCTCTCCTCGGCTTTTACATCCAACTGCCCTCCTTGCTGGCCACCTTCCCCGAATTCCCGCCGCTGTTTGCTGCCACGCTCCCGCTGAACTCTGCATTAAAAAAACCCCCAATAAAAAAAAAATTATCGGCCCCTGGGAAACTCCCGGTAGTCCCGATGGCCAGTCCATCCCTGGTTGCACTACATGGTTTCTGGAAAACTTGTCTTTCTTTTCAGTTCATTACGGGACACAGAGCCATTAATTACTACATAGGTTATAGGACCACCTTCAGGTGATGGACACTGGCATAATCAAGACCGGAAGTCCCCCTCTATATAACCCCTCCCACATGGGGAGTACCTCAGTTTTTCCGCCAGTGTCTAAGGTGTTGGTCACCGTTTTACTTTATGCTCCCCAGAAGGTCCCTGCCACAGGGCCAGGGAGCTGTACAATCGGATCCATAAAAAAAGCCAAACAAAGGCAAAAGGGGATGGTAGCCGAGCCTCGATACTGTAGAATGAGGTTTTGCCTGCAACACTTCTCCCAGGAGAGCTGGGCCCTGGGATCCATCACCTTGGTCACAGTGCTATACCATAGGTTGTTCTGACAGGGCGCTCTACAGGTCCAAGGCAGTGGACCCTATTAATTAAAAGGGGACCCCGTCCTTGAAGGTCTGGCAAGACTCCAATCCCACCGTGATGGGTGAAGATTGGGTCACTGTGCTAATTCCAGTAGTACCCTGCGGTGGGAATGGTAAGTTTAAAAGATCCTTTTGGACTTCTTTTAATAAATACTTGATGTCTTGCCTGTATTCTCTCCTACCACTAGAGTGTGTGAAGTAGCATACCTGGCGTCAGCATCCCCATGCCTGCCTGGTTGAAGGTCTGTCAGCAGCACTTGTGGAGGAGTTCTGCCTTCCTTCTTGGTTCATCAGCCACCTAAGGAGGGGAAGGGCGAGTTTGGTCCCACCAGCAGTCTTCCCCCCTTCTTCCTTCCCCCCCACCAAGATCCTTGGGTGGATCGCCGCTTGCGAAAAGAATCTCTCATTTGAAAAGAGACGCTACAGGGGCGGAGCGCGGCGCTGCCGGCGTGCACGTGTTTCGGCGTACGCGTTACCCTACGGCGCATGCGCGAACCGGCGTTTCTTATAAATTCAAGCCGTGTGTGTACAGGTGCGCAATGGAGAGACACAGACACTATTCACATGGCACGTAAGCGCTGGGATACTGAGAACAGGCATTTTCAAGACTCATCTGTTCAGCATCTGAGCAGTGCCATTTGATAGCCGCATATTAAGATTGCTAAGACTGAGCTCAGCAATAGATGCATAATAACTAGTGCCTCTGCTTTGTGTCTAGGACTATGTATTCCCGAAGGAGAGGGGCAAGAACAGGGAGAAGGGGTGCAAAAGTGCAGAGGTCAGGCTTTGGGAACCCTAGCCGCGCCTCCATGGCACCTGCCTCCCCTGTAAGACCTGAAACGGTTGATCAAGTTGAACCCTTGTCAGGCATTGTAGCTACTTCCAACACCCCAGCCTCTGCATATGTCACTAAAGATGACTTGGCTGCGGCTTTGGCTGGTTTGGAGGGTAAATTAGCCAGTTTGATCACGTCCATCTCCCAGTCTGGAAGAAAACGTGACAGGTCCCCTTCCCCTGCTCCTGGGCCATCGGCTGAAGATCAGGAGTGGGTAGAGGATTCGGATGTGCCTCTAGAGGACCCATTGGAAGGGCAGGAGGAGAGTTCCTCATTTGAGGGTTCAGCCCCGGAGGAACCCTCCACAACCTCACAGTCTCAAAGGTTGTTAATTCAATCACTCACTGAGACAGTACGTATTGGTTATAAATTGCTCTTGATGGAGTCGGCTGAGGCCCCCTTTTCCTCTCTGGGTTCTCTAAGGCCTCCTCAAGGGGCACATGCTTTTCCTATGCACCCATTGCTGGAACAGCTTATTTATGCTGACTCGGAACACCCAAACAGGCATTTTATTCCTCCTAAGAGATTCTCTCAAATTTATCCTATGGAGAAGTTCACTAAAAAGTGGAGTGTGCCAGCATTAGATGCTGCTGTTTATTCCCTGAATAAAAATCTTACTTGTCCTGTCGACAATGTCCAAGTATTTAAAGACCCAACGGATAAGAGACTGGAGTCATTGCTTAATCACTTAAGCCCCGGACCATTTGGTAGCTAAAGGACCAAAGGTGATTTCAGAATTTTGCACTGCGCTGCTTTAACTGTAAATTGTGCGGACATGCAATGTTGTACCGAAACGAAATTTGCGTCCTTTTCTTCCCACAAATAGAGCTTTCTTTTAATGGTATTTGATTGCCTCTGCGATTTTTATTTTTTGCGATATAAACGGAAAAAGACCGAAAATTTTGAAATAAAATGATATTTTCTACTTTTTGTTATAAGAAAAATCGAATAAACTCAATTTTAGTCATACATTTAGGCCAAAATGTATTCAGCCACATGTCTTTAGTAAAAAAAATGTCAATAAGCGTATATTTATTGGTTTGCGCAAAAGTTATAGCGTAGCGTTTACAAACTAGGGTACATTTTCTGGAATTTACACAGCTTTAAATTTATGACTGCCTATCTCATTTCTTGAGGTGCTAAAATGGCAGGGCAGTACAAAACCCCCCAAATGACCCCATTTTGGAAAGTAGACACCCCAAGGAAATTTCTGAGAGGCATGTTAAGCCCATTGAATATTTTTTTTTTGTCCCAAGTGATTGAATAATGACAAAAAAAAAAAAAAATTACAAAAAGTTGTCACTAAATGATATATTGCTCACACATGCCATGGTTATATGTGGAATTGCACCCCAAAATACATTCTGCTGCTTCTCCTGAGTACGGGGATACCACATGTGTGGGACTTTTTAGGAGCCTAGCCACGTACGGGACCCCGGAAACCAAGCACCGCCTTCAGGATTTCTAAGGGCGCAAATTTTTGATTTCACTCCTCACTACCTATCACAGTTTCGAAGGCCATAAAATGACAAAATAGCACAAAACCCCCCCAAATGACCCCATTTTAGAAAGTAGACACCCCAAGGAAATTGCTGAGAGGCCTGTTGAGCCCACTGAATATTTTTTTTTTTGTCCCAAGTGATTGAATAATGACAAAAAAAAAAAAAATTCCAAACGTTGTCACTAAATGATATATTGCTCACACATGCCATGGTTATATGTGGAATTGCACCCCAAAATACATTTTGCTGCTTCTCCTGAGTACGGGGATACCACATGTGTGGGACTTTTTAGGAGCCTAGCCGCGTACGGGACCCCGAAAACCAAGCACCGCCTTCAGGATTTCTAAGGGTGCAAATTTTTGATTTGACTCCTCACTACCTATCACAGTTTCGAAGGCCATAAAATGCCAAAATGGCACAAACCCCCCCAAATGACCCCATTTTGGAAAGTAGACACCCCAAGCTGTTTGCTGAGAGGCATGGTGAGTATTTTACAGCTCTCATTTGTTTTTGAAAATGAAGAAAGAAAAATTTTTTTTTTTTTTTCAATTTTCAAAACCTTGTGACAAAAAGCGAGATCTGCAAAATACTCACAATACCTCTCAGCAAATAGCTTGGGGTGTCTACTTTCCAAAATGGGGTCATTTGGGGGGGGGGGGGTTTGTGCCATCTGGGCATTCCATGGCCTCCGAAACTGTGATAGGCAGTGAGAAGTGAAATCAAAAATTTACACCCTTAGAAAGCCTGAAGGCGGTGATTGGTTTTTGGGGTCCCGTACGCGGCTAGGCTCACAAAAAGGCTCACAAATGTGGTATCCCCGTACTCAGGAGAAGCAACAGAATGTATTTTGGGGTGTAATTCCACATATGCCCATGGCATGTTTGAGCAATATATCATTTAGTGACAACTTTGTGCAAAAAAAAAAAAAATTGTATTTTTTCCGCAACTTCTGTCAACATATAAAATATTCCATGGACTCGACATGCCTCTCAGTATATAGCTTGGGGTGTCTACTTTCCAAAATGGGGTCATTTGGGGGGGTTTTGAACTGTTCTGGCATTTTATACACAACATTAGGAAGCTTACATCCACTCTTCTAACCACTTGAAGACAAAGCCCTTTTTGACACTTTTTGTTTACATGAAAACATATTTTTTTTTGCAAGAAAATTATGTTGAACCCCCAAACATTATATATATTTTTAAAGCAAAGGCCCTACAGAATAAAATGGTGGGTGTTGCATTTTTTTTTCTACACAGTATTTGTGCAGCGATTTTTCAAACGCATTTTTTGGGGGAAAAATACACTTTTTTTAATTTTAATGCACTAAAACACACTATATTGCCCAAATGTTTGATGAAATAAAAAATATGATCTTAGGCCGAGTACATAGATACCAAACACGACATGCTTTAAAATTTCGCACAAACGCGCATTGGCGACAGACTACATACATTTTTAAAAGCCTTTAAAAGCCTTTACAGGTTACCCCGTTAGATTTACAGAGGAGGTCTACTGCTAAAATTACTGCCCTCGATCTGACCTTCGCGGTGATACCTCACATGCATGGTGCAATTGCTGTTTACATATGACGCCAGACCGACGCTTGCGTTCGCCATTGGGCAAGAGCAGGGCAGGACAGGGGTGCTTTTTTTTTTTTTTTTTTTTTTATTAATTTTGCTTTTTTATTTTATTTTTAAATTGTTCCTTCCATATTTTTTTTTTTATCATTTTTATTGTTATCTCAGGGAATGTAAATATCCCCTATGATAGCAATAGGTAGTGACAGGTACTCTTTTTTTGAAAAAACTGGGGTCTAGACCTTAGATCTTTCCTCTGCCCTCAAAGCATCTGACCACACCAAGATCGGTGTGATAAAATGCTTTCCCAATTTCCCAATGGCGCTTTTTATATCCGGGGGGGGGGCATTCCCTCCCACTGCTTGTAAAATCAGTCCAGAGGCTAATTAGCCACTAGGATTGCTTTTACATGAAAGCCGGCCGCTGGCTGAAAAGAATGATACCAAGATGATACCTAGACCCGCAGGCATCACTCATCCACCCACTTCTAATGATGGGCATACATGCACCATTTATATATGCCGAAGCATGGGGGCATTCTCCCGCAAAAAAGTTATGCCGTACACACATGGTCGGACTTTTCCACGGGCAAGCCTCCGTTGGAATTTCGACCGTATGTACGCGGCATTAGGAGCAAAATCGCTCCTCCGCCCCTGCTGCCCCAATGCTTCGGCATATTTGCTTTTTTTTTTTAACTGTGGTGGTGAAATCACCTCCTACAGCACTGGAGTCGCAGGGATCAGGCCTGTCTCTGCGAACGCTGCAGTTATGTGTGTTGTGTTTTGCAAGTGACAGTGATCGATCGATACTGCACTTGGGTGGCCTGGGCTGGACGGAGGGGCAAAACGCAGGTGCTAGCAGGTATCTGGGCTGATCCCGCTAACACTGCGTTTTTGGGAACCCTAAACTGCTGGGGACGCTAGTATAGATCTGATCAGATCAGATATTGATCTGTTCAGATACTATACCACTAAGGAGGGTGTATGCTTCACGCGTGGGTGTTAGCGTTACTGGCACTAACCTGACGCTGCCTGGGGTGTGACGCAGACCCTCTCTGACGCTAAAACCTAATTGATATCACCCGCCGGGCGATCAGGGGGTTAAACCTTTATTGGGTTATATACGGCGGGTGCCCTGACACTATAAAAAGCAAACTAACTAACCAGCGTCACCCGTAACACTTATATGATGATCACTGGTGAAAGGGTTAACTAGGGGCAATTAGGGGGTTAAAACCTTTATTAGATAATATATGGGGGTACCTGACGCTATAAAAACCTGCGGCGAACCTAAAAAAAATTACTGGCTACCGATCTGCATCACCGCCGCTAAGACAGCGATCAGAAAAATGATCGCTTAGTGACAGTGGTGATAGGGGGTGAAAGGGTTACCTGGGGGGCGATCAAGGGGGTTAAACCTTTATTAGATAATTTATGGGGGTACCTGACGCTATAAAAACCTGCGGCGAACCTAAAAAAAAATTACTGGCTACCGATCTGCATCACCGACAATAAGACAGCGAGCAGAAAAATGATCGCTTAGCGACAGTGGTGATAGGGGGTGAAAGGGTTACCTGGGGGCGATCAAGGGGGTTAAACCTTTATTAGGTAATATATTGGGGTACCTGACGCTATAAAAACCTGCGGCGAACCTAAAAAAATAACTGGCTACCGATCTGCATCACCGACAATAAGACAGCGATCAGAAAAACGATCGCTTAGCGACAGTGGTGATAGGGGGTGAAAGGGTTACCTGGGGGGCGATCAATGGGGTTAAACCTTTATTAGATCATTTATGGGGGTACCTGACGCTATAAAAACCTGCGGCGATCCTAAAAAAAAAAATACTGGCTACCGATCTGCATCACCGACGCTAAGACAGCGATCAGAAAAATGATCGCTTAGCGACAGTGGTGATAGAGGGTGAAAGGGTTACCTGGGGGGCGATCAAGGGGGTTAAACCTTTATTAGATCATTTATGGGGGTACCTGACGCTATAAAAACCTGCGGCGAACCTAAAAAAAATTACTGGCTACCGATCTGCATCACCGACGCAAAGACAGCGATCAGAAAAATGATCGCTTAGCGACGGCGGTGCTAGGGGGTGAAAGGGTTATCTGGGGGGTGATCAAGGGGTTAAACCTTTATTAGGGGGGTTAGGGGGCTACACTGGACCTAAAACTAAACTGTAGTGACACTTTTACAGTCACAAATGTCACTGATTGCAGTGATCAGTAAATAAATGGTCACTGCAATCAGTGACACTGTGACTGGGGGCTGGGGGGTGATCTGGGGGGGCCTGGGGGGGCGATTTATGTGCCTATGTGTGCTGGTGTTAGTGTAGTGTTTGTGCACTAACCTTGATGTCTTCTCTTGTACGGCGCTCGGTATATGTGAGCGCCGCACAAGAGATGACATCACTTCCTCCTGCTTCCTCTGCCTGTGTTTACATTACACAGGCAGAGGGGGCATTCTCATTCGCCGGGAGCGATCGCGGGGGGGTGGCCGGAATCGAATGGCCGCCCCCCCATCTCGGAACGCTCCCAGACAAATTCCGACCGCTCACTGTACAGAAGGGGGGTCCGATTGGACCCCCCAACTGTACAAAGGCAATCACGTACACTGTACGTGATTGTGCCTGTCGGTGCCATTCTGCCGACGTATATGTACAGTGAGCGGTCGTTAAGTGGTTAAAGCCTCCTTTGCTATGGCCGGTGCAGTTGCACAGACTACGATAGCAGCTATTGGCGTCTGTCAATTCCTTAAGGATAAGCTGAAACAGGTCGTCAGAGGGGAACAAGTTCTGGACCTTCTGGACCTTCCTAATGCCCTTTGTTTTGCTGTAGACGCCTTTAAGGATTCTATCCATCAGACGTTATGTCTCACTCTTCTGCTAATACGCATGCAAAGAGTACTATGGCTTAAGCAGTGGTCAGCAGAATTGCCTTGTAAGAAGCTGCTGACTGGGTTTCCTTTTCATGGAGAGCGTTTATTTGGGGATGACTTGGATAAATACATCCAAAAGATCTTGGGTGGAAAAAGTACCCTTCTTCCTGTAAAGAGAAATAAGCGTCCTTCATTTAAAGGTTCTGCCTCTCTGTCGCCTGGGGCATCAGCCTCCAGGCAGTCACGACGGCCTCCGTTGTCAGCCCCAAGAGGAAGGAACCAAGGCCAGGCTCAGGGCCAGAAAAGGTCTTGGGGACAAAAAGCTGCAAAGCAGAGTCCCAAGGCCTCCTTATGAAGGAGCGCCCCCGCTCGCACGAGTAGAGGGAAGGCTCCTGCAGTTTGCAGGAACCTGACAGGAGGAGATCCAAGACAGATGGGTCATCTCCATAGTTTCTCTAGGCTACAAACTAAAGTTTTGGGAATTTCCTCCACCTCGTTTTCTAAAATCGAGCATTTCCAAAGATCCGGTAAAGAAAGCTTCATTGTTTCAAGCGCTAGACCGATTGCTGTCTCAAGGGGTGATCATAGAGACCCCCCTCAAGAGAATGGGTTTTTACTCAAACCTCTTCACAGTACCCAAACCAAACAGGGATGTCAGACCCATTTTGGATCTCATGGGTCTGAACCAATTTATGAACATCCGCTCCTTTCGCATGGAATAAATTCGGTCAGTAGTGTCCTCCCTTCTGGGAGGGGAGTTCTTCGCGTCAATAGACATCAAGGATGCATATCTCCATGTCCCAATTTTCCTTGCTCACCAGAAAATCCTGCAATTTGCAGTGGAGCAGCGACATTTTTAGTTTGTGCCCTTCGGGTTGGCCACCGCACCTTGACTGTTTCCAAAAGTCCTGGTTCCGTTGTTAGCAAGACTAAGATCAGGGAATAGTGGTAAAAGCATACCTAGACGACCTGTTGCTGATCGATCAGTCCATAAAGGGGCTAGATCTGAGTGTAATCAGCACGGTCAGGTATTTGGAGCATCTAGGTTGGATTGTAAACCAAAAAAAATTTCCTTACGGCCAGTAAAAAGACTGGAGTACCTGGGTCTGGTGGTAGACACAGCCCACAAGAGGGTCTTCTTACCCCAGGCAAAAGTCTGCGTAGGCAAAAGTCTGCGTAATAAGAGATCTGGTGCACATGGTCAGGACAAGGGAGGAACCTCCCATTCGTCTCTGTAGGAGACTGTTAGGGAAGATGGTAGCTTCATTCGAAGCAGTTCCCTATGCTCAGTTCCATTCAAGACTGTTGCAAAACAATATCCTGGCTGCCTGGAGCAAAAGGAGCCAGGATTTAGATTGTCCGATGCACCTGACTCCAAGTGTACGCCAAATTCTCAGGTGGTGGTCACTAACCAAAAATTTGCAGAAGGGGAAAACCTTCATGCCATTCACTTGGAAAATAGTGACAACCGATGCCAGCCTTGTAAGCTGGGGAGCAGTACTAGAAAGGAAGGCTGTTCAGGGAGAATGGTCAGAGTCTGAGAAGACCTTACCTGCTGCCAGGCTCATCCACCTTACAAACCGCTCTGTGTCTGCTATCCCTTTCTGTCAGTCCCTACACTGGTTTCTGCTCACCCAACAAATTAAATTTAAGATACTAACAATAACTTACAAAGCTATCCACAACTTGGCCCCCAGCTACATCAATAACCTACGCTCAAAATACCAAATTGTTCTCTACGTTCCTCCCACTACCTCCTGCTCTCTAGATCCCTTGTCACCTCATCCCACACCCACCTCCAGGACTTCTCCAGAGCCTCTCCCATCCTCTGGAACCTCTACCCGAATCTGAATCCTGTATAATAATAATCGTTTGAATTATCTCTTATTTAAATAGGAATTAAACCCTGATGGGTTTTACTTACTTCCTTTGTCCCTGCAAAGTAAAAGCATAATGTGCTAGTATGCATCGCATACTAGCACATTATGTGACACTTGCCTACAAACGAAGCCCACGCTGTCCCCACTGCAGGCCACATCCATGTTTTCCCCTCTTCCTTCTGGGGCAGCGGACTCCGGCTTTGTGACTGGTTGGAGCTGCATGACGTCACTCTCACACATGCACGCGGGAGCCGCCAGTCACGGCACTCCCTCGTTACCACTTAAGCCCCGGACCATTTGGTAGCTAAAGGACCAGAGGTGAATTCAGAATTTTGCACTGCGCTGCTTTAACTGTAAATTGTGCGGACATGCAATTTTGTACCCAAACGAAATTTGCGTCCTTTTCTTCCCACAAATAGAGCTTTCTTTTAATGGTATTTGATTGCCTCTGCGATTTTTATTTTTTGCGATATAAACGGAAAAAGACCGAAAATTTTGAAAAAAAATGATATTTTCTACTTTTTGTTATAAGAAAAATCGAATAAACTCAATTGTAGTCATACATTTAGGCCAAAATGTATTCAGCCACATGTCTTTAGTAAAAAAAATGTCAATAAGCGTATATTTATTGGTTTGCGCAAAAGTTATAGCGTCTACAAACTAGGGTACATTTTCTGGAATTTACACAGCTTTTAATTTATGACTGCCTATCTCATTTCTTGAGGTGCTAAAATGGCAGGGCAGTACAAACCCCCCCCCCAAATGACCCCATTTTGGAAAGTAGACACCCCAAGGAAATTGCTGAGAGGCATGTTGAGCCCATTGAATATTTTTTTTTTTGTCCCAAGTGATTGAATAATGACAAAAAAAAAAAAATTACAAAAAGTTGTCACTAAATGATATATTGCTCACACATGCCATGGTTATATGTGGAATTGCACCCCAAAATACATTCTGCTGCTTCTCCTGAGTACGGGGATACCACATGTGTGGGACTTTTTAGGAGCCTAGCCACGTACGGGACCCCGGAAACCAAGCACCACCTTCAGGATTTCTAAGGGCGCAAATTTTTGATTTCACTCCTCACTACCTATCACAGTTTCGAAGGCCATAAAATGCCAAAATAGCACAAAACCCCCCGAAATGACCCCATTTTGGAAAGTAGACACCCCAAGCTATTTACTGAGAGGCATGATTAGTCCATGGAATATTTTATATTTTGCCACAAGTTGCAATTACACCCCAAAATACATTCTGCTGCTTCTCCTGAGTACGGGGATACCACATGTGTGGGACTTTTTGGGAGCCTAGTCGCATACGGGACCCCAAAAACCAAGCACCGCCTTCAAGGTTTCTAAGGGCATAAATTTTTGATTTCACTCCTCAGTACCTATCACTACCTATCACAGTTTTGAAGGCCAAAAAATGCCAAGATGGCACAAAACTCCCCCAAATGACCCCATTTTGGAAAGTAGACACCCCAAGCTATTTGCTGAGAGGCATGTTGAGCCCATTGAATATTTTTTTTTGTCCCAAATGATTGAATAATGACAAAAAGAAAAAAAAAAGAAAAAATGTACAAAAAGTTGTCACTAAATGATATATTGCTCACACATGCCATGGTTATATGTGAAATTGCACCCCAAAATACATTCTGCTGCTTCTTCTGAGTACGGGGATACCACATGTGTGGGACTTTTTGGGAGCCTAGCCGGGTACGGGGCCCCAAAAACCAAGCACCGCCTTCAGGATTTCTAAGGGCGTAAATTTTTGATTTCACTCCTCACTACCTATCACGGTTCCGAAGGCCATAAAATGCCAAAATAGCACAAAACCCCCCCAAATGACCCCATTTTGGAAAGTAGACACCCCAAGCTATTTACTGAGAGGCATGTTCAGTCCATGGAATATTTTATATTTTGCCACAAGTTGCGGGAATATGACAAACTTTGTTTTTTTTGCACAAAGTTGTCACTAAATGATATATTGCTCACACATGCCATGGGCATATGTGAAATTACACCCCAAAATACATTCTGCTGCTTCTCCTGAGTACGGGGATACCACATGTGTGGGACTTTTTGGGAGCCTAGCCGCGTACGGGACCCCAAAAATCAAGCACCGCCTTCAAGGTTTCTAAGGGCATACATTTTTGATTTCACTCCTCACTACCTATCATAGTTTTGAAGGCCATAAAATGCCAAGATAGCACAAAACCCCCCAAAATGACCCCATTTTGGAAAGTAGACACCCCAAGGAAATTGCTGAGAGGCATGTTGAGCCCATTGAATATTTTTTTTTTGTCCCAAGTGATTGAATAATGACAAAAAGAAAACAAAAAAAAATGTACAAAAAGTTGTCACTAAATGATATATTGCTCAAACATGCCATGGTTATATGCGGAATTGCACCCCAAAATACATTTGGCTGCTTCTCCTGAGTACGGGGATACCACATGTGTGGGACTTTTTGAGAGCCTAGCCGCGTACGGGACCCCGAAAACCAAGCACCGCCTTCAGGATTTCTAAAGGCACAAATTTTTGATTTCACTCCTCACTACCTATCACAGTTTTGAAGGCCATAAAATGCCAAGATAGCCCAAAACCCCCACAAATGACCCCATTTTGGAAAGTAGACACCCCAAGCTATTTGCCGAGAGGCATGGTGAGTATTTTACAGCTCTCATTTGTTTTTGAAAATGAAGAAAGACATATTTTTTTTTTCTTTTTTCAATTTTTAAAACTTTGTGACAAAAAGCGAGATCTGCAAAATACTCAACATACCTCTCAGAAAATAGCTTGGGGTGTCTACTTTCCAAAATGGGGTCATTTGGGGGGGGGGGGTTTGTGCCATCTGGGCATTCCATGGCCTCCGAAACTGTGATAGGCAGTGAAATCAAAAATTTACACCCATAGAAATCCTGAAGGCGGTGCTTGGTTTTCGGGGTCCTGTACGTGGCTAGGCTCCCAAAATGTCTCACACATGTGGTATCCCCGTACTCAGGAGAAGCAACAGAATGTATTTTGGGGTGCAATTCCACATATAACCATGGCATGTTTGAGCAATATATAATTTAGTGACAACTTTTTGTACATTTTTTTTATTTCTTTTTGTCATTATTCAATCACTTGGGACAAAAAAAAAATATTCAATGGGCTCAACATGCCTCTCAGCAAATAGCTTGAGGTGTCTACTTTCCAAAATGGGGTCATTTGGGGGGGTTTTGAACTGTCCTGGCATTTTATGCACAACATTAAGAAGCTTATGTCACACATCATCCACTCTTCTAACCACTTGAAGACAAAGCCCTTTCTGACACTTTTTGTTTACATGAAAACATATTTTTTTTTGCAAGAAAATTATGTTGAACCCCCAAACATTATATATATTTTTAAAGCAAAGGCCCTACAGATTAAAATAGTGGGTGTTGCATTTTTTTTTTCCACACAGTATTTGCGCAGCGATTTTTCAAACGCATTTTTTGGGGGAAAAACACACTTTTTTTATTTTTAATGCACTAAAAAACACTATATTGCCCAAATGTTTGATGAAATAAAAAAGATGATCTTAGGCCGAGTACATGGATACCAAACACGACATGATTTAAAATTGCGCACAAACGCGCAGCGGCGAGAAACTACATTCATTTTTAAAAGCATTTAAAAGCCTTTACAGGTTACCACGTTAGATTTACAGAGGAGGTCTACTGCTAAAATTACTGCCCTCGATCTGACCTTCGCGGTGATACCTCACATGCATGATGCAATTGCTGTTTACATATGACGCTAGACCGACGCTTGCGTTCGCCTTTGCGCAAGAGCAGGGGGGGACAGCGGTGGTTTTTTTTTTTTTTTATTATTTATTTTGCTTTTTTATTTTATTTTTAAACTATTCCTTCCATATTTTTTTTTTTTTATCATTTTTATTGTTATCTCAGGGAATGTAAATATCCCCTATGATAGCAATAAGTAGTGACAGGTACTCTTTTTTTGAAAAAAAATGGGGGGTTAGACCCTAGATCTTTCCTCTGCCCTCAAAGCATCTGACCACACCATGATCGGTGTGATAAAATGCTTTCCCAATTTCCCAATGGCGCTGTTTATATCCGGGGGGGGGGATTCCCTCCCACTGCTTGTAAAAGCAGTCTAGAGGCTAATTATCTGCTAGAATTGCTTTTGCATGAAAGCCGGCCACTGGCTGAAAAGAATGATACCAAGATGATACCTAAACCCGCAGGCATCATTCTGGTATAAACATTCAAAGTCCAGCAACATACCAGTACGTTGCTGGTCCTTGTTGGACATGTATTGTAATCTTTTTTTTCATGCAGCCTGTTGGCTGAACGAAAAAAAGAGATTGATCGGTGGGTATGCCCACCATTAGAATACCTCCCTTCATCCACCCACTTCTAATGATGGGCATATATGCCGAAGCATGGGGGCATCCTCCCGCAAAAAATTATGCCGCGTACACACGGTCGGACTTTTCCACGGGCAAGCCTTCGTCGGAATTTCGACCGTATGTACGCGGCATAAAAGGTTATGCCGCGTACACACGGTCGAACTTTTCCACGGGCAAGCCTCCATCGGAATTTCGACCGTATATATGCGGCATTAGGAGCAAAATCGCTCCTCCGCCCCTGCTGCCCCCATGCTTCGGCATATATGCTCTTTTTTTAACTGTGGTGGTGAAATCACCTCCTACAGCGTTGGAGTCACAGCTTTATGTATCGTGGGAGCAAACGCTGTTGCTGTCAAGATAAATAAATCCGCGATGCAACTGAATGGCGTACCTGCTAAGCAAATGATGGTTAACATTAAAACAAAGTAACATTACAGTACAACAGTAAGACCTTACCATACCATACCTGCAAAGCAAATACCAAAACAAAACCTAGTAAAAAATAAAACATTTTTTTAACGCAACCTGTGCCTAAAATATATATATATGCCGAAGCATGGGGGCATCCTCCCGCAAAAAAGTTATGCCGCGTACACACGGTCGGACTTTTCCACGGGCAAGCCTTTGTCGAAATTTCGACCGTATATACGCGGCATAAAAGGTTATGCCGCGTACACACGGTCGAACTTTTTCACGGGCAAGCCTCCGTCGGAATTTCGACCGTATATACGCGGCATTAGGAGCAAAATCGCTCCTCCGCCCCTGCTGCCCCCATGCTTCGGCATATATGCTCTTTTTTTTTAACTGTGGTGGTGAAATCACCTCCTACAGCACTGGAGTCACGGCTTTATGTATCGTGGGAGCAAACGCTGTTGCTGTCAAGATAAATAATTCCGCGCTGCAGTTGAATGGCGCACCTGAAAACAAAAAATTACATACCTGAAAAGCAAGCATGATAAAACATTGCAGAATGGAATACAGTAAAAAAGAGCAGAACAATAGAGAGAAAATAGAGAGAGCGAGAGAGAACAATAAAACGACAACTATTTTTGTTTTTTTTCTTTTATATTTTTTTGTGTTTTTGTTTTTTACGTATTTTTTTTCTTTTTTACACTTTTTTTTTTAAACTTTAACAACTGTAATGGTTCGGGTCTCTCAAAATGTAATGGCATCTTGGGAGACCCTGTGTAAGTGTGTCCTAGTCTGTGAAATGCTGTACCCTACGCTAAAACTTCACTTTTGAGTGGTAGCGTTCAAAACATTCACCAAGGCAAAGACCAGGTTTGTCAGGACAGAGTGGACAATAATAACGGATGTCACGCCTAAATCCGCGCTTGCTACAGACACAACATCTTTTTTGGGGGACTCGTTGGGTAGGGGTACTCGGGAGGAGATGCGTATATTGCCTCTCATGCAGCCGGCTTACTGCATTTGGTAGGGGATGGTGAGGTGCAGAACCGCCTGGATACAGGAGTTCTGTGACTATCTCATTCTGGAATTTTAGAAGAGATAAAGTCCCGCCTGAAGCTCTGTATAGCACATGAGCGTTCAGCAAAGCCAATTGGAATAAGGATAGAGACACTTTTTTGTACCAGCGTCTTGCCTTACGGTCAATTAGATACGGCGCCATCAACTGGTCGTTGAGGTCCACCCCTCCCATATTTTTGTTATATTCGTGGACACAGAGGGGTTTCTCCACAACACCAGTCACCGTACGAATTTGGACTGTCGTGTCTGCATGAAGGGAGGTAAGAAGGAAAACATTCTTATTGTCCCTCCACTTCATAGCGAGCAAGTTATTACACTTTACGCAGGCTCTCTCCCCCAGCCTAAGACGGGCATCTACAAGCCGCTGGGGAAAGCCCCGGCGATTAGGTCGCACGGTGCCACATGCTCCAATCTGATGATCAAACAAATGACTAAACAGTGGCACGCTCATGTAATAATTGTCCACATACAAGTGGTACCCCTTTCCGAATAAGGGTGACACCAAGTTCCACACTATCTTGCCAGCGCTCCCTATGTAATCCGGGCAGTTGACCGGCTCAACCTGACTATCTTTTCCCTCATAAACCATAAAGCTCCATACATAGCCTGTTGCCCTGTCACAGCACTTATAGAGCTTGACCCCGTATCTGGCACGCTTGCTGGGAAGGTACTGCTTGAAAGCCAAGCGGCCAGAAAATTTAATCAGGGACTCATCAACGCAGACAGCTTGATCGGGAATAAACAAGGCTGCAAAACGTTCATTGAAGTGGTTTATGAGGGGCCGAATTTTATAGAGCCGGTCGTATTCAGGGTCCCCACGTGGACGACAAAGTTCATTGTCGTTGAAGTGCATGAACCGCAAAATCTGCTCGTATCGTTTCCTGGGCATGGAGGCAGAGAACATAGGCATGTGGTCAATTGGGTGCGTGGACCAATAAGCACGCAATGACGGGAATTTATGTGTGCCCATGTTGAGGGAAAGGCCCAGAAAGGTCTTAAATTCGGAAACCGTAATTGGTTTCCAATCTTTGGCAATGGAAGGCAACTGGGGATTAGCGGCGATGAATTGACCAGCATATAAATTACTCTGGTCCACAATAGATCTATAGAGATCTTCCGTGAAAAACAGCGAATAATAATCGATTGGCATAAAATCAGCTGTTTCCACCTGAATACCGGGTTGGGCAGTGAATGGGGGAAGTACGGGTTCTGCAGAAGTGGTGGGGACCTAATCAGGATAGGCGAATTCTGCAGGAAGAGCACTATGGGTACGACGGGCCTGCCTTTGTCTTCTTATTGGTGGCAGCGGGACACTACTTGTGCTTGCCACCTCGCCAGCTTGAACTGCACTTATGGGACTCGCCACGTCACCACGTGATACTGCAGTGCTGGATGTACGCCCAGGCTGTACTAGGCCGCTGGTGCTTGCCAGTTCACCAGAAGGAATAGCGGCGCTAGTACTCCTCTGCTCCATGATACGAGAGCCCTGCGGTTCTTGCTCCTCAACAACCTCAGAAGATCGGGATCGGGTACGCCTGACCTTAGCAGGGACCTCAACTTCGTCGTCAGAGCTATCTGACGTGGGGCCGCTGACGTCACTGTCTTCTACGGGAAGATATTCTGAGCCTGAATCTGACAGATACGTGACCTCCTCTTCACTATCTGTCATGCTCAGAATCTCGTAGGCCTCTTTACTAGTGTACCTTCGACTTGCCATTTTGGGCTCTAAATTTAGTAAGATTCACAGGAAAAAAAGCACCCGACTGTCGTCAGCAAATATATCAAACGCTACAAAAAAAACTGTTAGCGGTCGCAGGGATCAGGACTGTCTCTGCGAACGCTGCAGTTATGTGTTTTGTGTTTGGTAAGTGACAGTGATCGATCGATACTGCACTTGGGTGGGCTGGGCTGGGCTGGGCTGGGCGGAGGGGCTAAACGCAGGTGCTAGCAGGTATCTGGGCTGATCCCGCTAACACTGCATTTTTGGGAACCCTAAACCGCTGGGGATGCTAGTATAGATCTGATCAGATACTATACCACTAAGGGAGGTGTATGCTTTGCGCGTGGGTGTTAGCGTTACTGGCACTAACCTAACGCTGCCTGGGGCGACGCAGACCCTCTCTGGCGCTAAAACCTAATTGATCTCACCCGCCGGGCGATCAGGGGGTTAAACCTTTATTGGGTTATATACGGCGGGTGCCCTGATGCTATAAAAAGCAAACTAACCAACCAGCGTCACCCGTTACCTTTATATGGTGATCACTGGTGAAAGGGTTAACTAGGGGCAATCAGGGGGTTAAAACCTTTATTAGGTTAAATATGGGGGTACCCGACGCTATATAAAAACCTGACGGGTTACCTAAATAACTAAATAACTAACTGGGTAACCAGTGTCACCAGTGACGCTTATACGGTGATCACTGGTGAAAGGGTTAACTCTAGGGGCAATCAGGGGGTTAAAATAATATATGGGGGTACCTGATGCTCTAAAAACCTGCGGCGAAACTAAAAATAAATAACTGGCTATCTAGGGCACCACCGGCACTAAATACAGCGATCGAAAATACGATCGCTTAGTGACGCTGGCGTTAGGGGGTGAAAGGGTTACCTGGGGGGCGATCAAGGGGTTAAACCTTTATTAGGGGGGGTTAGGGGGCTACCCTGGACCTAAAGGGGCCTAAACCTAACTGCCCTGCAACTTTTTACTATCACAGATGACACTAAATGCAGTGATCAGTAAAATAAATGATCACTGCAATCAGTGACACTGTGATTGGGGGCTGGGGGGTGACCTGGGGGGTGATCTGGGGGTGACTGGGGGGTGAAATGTGTGCCTATGTGTACCTATGTGTCAGTGGACTGTTGGTGCACTAACCTGCTTCTTCTCTCCTCGGCGCCGGAATCGAAAAGACCGCCGCAAGGGAGATGACATCACTTCCTCCTGCCTGTGTTTACATCACATGGCGGAGGAAGCATTTTCATTCGCCGGGAGCGATCGCGAGGGGGTGGCCGAAATCGAATGGTCACCCCCTCATCTCTGATCGCTCCCCAACGATAAACGGTCGCTCACTGTATAGGAGGGGGGTCCGATCGGACCCCCCAACTGTACAAAGGCGATCACGTACACTCTACGTGATTGTGCCTGTCGGTGCCATTCTGCCGACGTATATATACAGTGAGCGGCCGTTAAGTGGTTAAAGAAACGACATGGGGGGCCGTTTCTTCACAGCGCACGTGCCGATTACATCATCAGTGCAAAACACAGTAAATAACTCCTAAACGGCGCACGTTTAGAAGAAATTTACAGTACCTATAGGTAAGCCTTATTCTAGGCTTACCTATAGGTACAACTTCCACAGAGAGGTTTACAACCTCTTTAAGTGAAAGTAAATTTCCCTAGCGTGGACCTAGGCAGCAAAAAAAAAATCGCCGGAGGATTGTTGGGAGTCAGGAATCTATCTTCATATATAGTGGTCCGGCCCCCTGGTGCGCCATTTTTGGACTGAATCATTTGGGATCCTTTCCAAACTGTTTGATATACCACTTACCCTCGAGCCCACCATAGTGTCCCTCAACAGGAATGGCTTTGAGCTCTCTAAAAGGCAGTTTATACTCCTGCAGGTTACCAAAACTGCTAAGCAGATGCTAGCAAAGGCCTGGAAAACACTGTGCCTTACTAAAACGAAGAACAGGGTCATACAGGCCATGACTCATGGCAAAATAGAAGCCCCCTTGTAAGATTGGGTGCCCGCATACACTAAACTATGGTGCCCGCCCTGGGTGGCCCACTTCCTTCAATAAATCTTTACTTAACCATCCTTGCCTAGCCATGCTTGCACTGTATCTCTTTTGCACCTGCAGGCAAATCCCTGGGACCTCTCCCTTCCTTATTCTTGCATACAGTACATTCAGAATTTGTATTGTATTTCATGGTGTTTAACACGCTTGCATTTGTTTCATACGTAAAACACTTTTTAAACAACATGACTATAAGATTACTACTGTAATACTGTTTAATGTACTGTAATGTTCTCAGCTTTACAACAAATAATAACTTTTGAGCAAGAAAAAATCTGCCGGAGGCTTTAACGGTTTTAGAAACATATTTATTTCTCTCTGGAACTCGTAAACCAGCTTTATGGATGTTTCCAAATAATCTGTATTGTAGCAGAGTCTGCCTAATAATTAAACTGATGTTATGCACACAATAGGAAGACAATTCTGGCCGATCTCTTCTGTCTCCCTGATGAGCAGTACATGTGCGATGAAGCAGAACTTTCCAACTAGACATCCATAACCCTTTCACTTCTCATAGGTCACCAATGTGACACTCCTGGGAATACTCTCAGTATGTCTACTGCTGCCATAGTTACATATCAAGCTAGGCAAAGGTTGCATATTCCAGCCCATGCAGCTAAGGCAACCATGATAAGTAACCATGGTAGCATGCCTGAGGTGCAAGGGCTGGAATACTCAACCTTTGCCTATCTTGGAATGTATCTAGATTCTATTTTAATGGATAAAAGGATATTACTTCAAAGTGAGGGGCGGCTGAAATCACAAAATAATAGCAATTAACACGTTTTCAGGGGAAGAGATGCTAAACGCTATTATTGTCAAGACGAACGCTATTGCAAGTGAAATGAAGCTAATTTGCAGTGCAGGATCTGCCACTTACAGACATATGTTGGTGTCCACCCCCTGCAAAGCATGATGCTGTTTGATAGCACATCGTAGGAAGCATAAAAAAAAAGTAATGTTTCAGTCAATGTAGAGTTAGAAGAAACAGACAAAGACAGAGCATTTTCCCTTTTTTCCAAACAATATCTGCTGCTATGCTCTGATGGATATAATGGATTTCAGCATTATAAAATAAATGTGATGCTCACTCCCCCCATGCTTAAAGTGAACCTATGTTTTACCCCTGCAGGACAAAGCAATAGATTCACTTACCTCCTCTTTGCTCACCTACCCCTCTGTTCAGCCACAGAGAGCAATTAAAAATCCCTTTGTAAAGTTGGCCATACACTATTAGATTTTTCTCTTTCTGCCTGTAGGCTGAATGATTTTTTTTTTTTTTAACAGATTCCTCCATCCACAATAAACAGCACAAATTAAAGAATCTCCTGCTGAGGCTATTTATAATCTGACTGCCGGTCAGAATACTGTGGGTGGTACCAAACAATGACTGCAGTAAATTGGCTGCACTCAGTGTTCTACAATATCTGCCTGACTCCTTCAATTTTCAGATCAAAAGGATGTTGGGCAGTAGGGTGCAAACAGAGCCACACCGTGTTCAAGATTCAGCAGAAACTTTGATGTGAATTCAATCACTGATCACAATTCGATGTGCCCATCAATGCAGCCTCACCAGCACACATAAGTGAAGAAGAAAAATTACTTATTTGCAAAATGTTATCACAGAACGTTTTTGGACTTGTCCTTTGTTTAGAAAAAAAAAAACAAGTGGTGATTAAATACCACCAAAAGAAAATGTTCTCAGTCTCAAAAAAAATTATAAAAATTTCAGATGGGTACAGTGTTGCATGACCGCACAATTGTCTTTCAAAATGTGACAAGCGGAAAATTGGCCTGGGCAGGAAGGGGGTGAAAGTGCCCAGTAGGCAAGTGGTAAATATGGTCTTACATGGACCAATAAAACAGGTAACAAGGCTATTAGTCAAGTTACACAGAGGGTTATTTTACTAAGAAACGTGTCCACATTTTCTGTCATGCATTGTTTCATTTTTATTTATTTTTTTACACATATATGCTACATTGGTCAGCTGAGTCAAGGAAAGGACTGCAGCAGGTGCTAAAGGTAAACTGGACAGGAAAAATCTAAGATTTCCATTTATTCAAAGATGCCCGTTCACACCTGAGCATCGTATCGCTCAAAGGTAGAACTACGCTCCTTCTGAGCACCAAAAACACAATTTAATTCAATTTTTAATAGTCAAAGCAAACTCATCCATCCATCCATGTCTCCTAGATTTCAACAGGAGCATGCCAAAAATACGTAAGATGTTAATCTTGACCTTAGGGTTATATCGCCACCTTCAGGAGAGGACTAGGCAAAACATGTAAAAACAGCAAAGCTGCACAGTACCGCCCAGGGGGCGGTCCTACTGGCTATAACCCCTCACACTGCATCCAGCACTTCAGTTTTTTTATGCCTAGTGTAGAAGGACCTGGCTCCCGGTGGGGACCATTGGTCCTGGAGATTTTTTGCTTTTTTCTACTTTTTTGATCCTGAGATCTACTATCAACAGCCGGCTGGGTGACAGGCTGGATAATATAGATCCTGGTAGTCTCCCCGGCCATCGAGCAGGCCTTTAGCTACGCGCTGGGTCGGCCACGACATGCCCCGTTGCTCCAGGGGTGGTCGTGAAATATATGTTCCGGGGCACACATATGACCGGGCTACTGCTGTCCGAGTCACAGTGTACCGTGGCTGACAGCCACCCCGTACCGCTCGGGTGATGGGTCTGTCCGGAATCCGTCCAGCAGTCCCTGCAGGAAGGGTAAGTAGGGTTCCACCTGTTTCGGCAGGATGGAACAGCTGGGGAGGTCGACTAGGGGGTCTCTCACTCTCCCTTTCTTCTCTCCCTGTCCTTTCCCTCCTCCCCATGCCTGTGGTGGCTGGGCCTGCTGTGTACCTGACCGGGGGTCCTCCGGGGGGGGCTCAGAGTCCTGGCTGGGGGCTGCACTGGGTTTGGGTGGTCCGCTCTGCATAGGGAGTGTCTCGGTATGTCCATGTGTGAAGGCCTCTGCGCGGTGGGTCAGCGTGCTCGCGGCCATTTTCTTTACCTCAGAGAAGGCCGGTGGCCATTTTGGCAGAGCCCGGAAGCCATTTTCTTGTAGCCCGTGCAGACCAGGACAGTGTGGATGACTCTGTGTCTGGGTCAGCGCAGGAAGGCGCTTGTTGGAGCACTTATCACTGGGTGCGGGATCCCCCAAAAAATGGAGGATACGGCGAGGGCATCTACTGAGGTGTCGGTCCCTTCTGGGTCCCACAAGCCGGCCCGCACCGCTAGGGTGTTTCCCTACCTAACTTATTTTGATAAGTTTATATAGAAAGAATGGGAACGGCCGCAGCCCAAAACACATGGCAGTCCGTTATCCCTTTTGAGGAGAGTTTCCTGAAAAATGGACATCTCCCCAGGATTTTGGGCCCCCCGGGTATTTAGGTTAAATAAGATACCACGATTCCGGTGGAGGGGACCCCTGCTTTTAAGGACCCTGCAGACAGGAGGGCGGAGGCGGTGGCCCGGTCCATGTTCACGGTAATGGGGTCAGCATTGTGGCCAATGTTGGCCACGGCCCTGGTGTCACTGACACTTACTGAATGGGCAAAATTTACTGCACCGTTAGTTGAAAAAGCAACAGGCTTCCCTGGCCTGCGTGGAACTGGCAGACCTGTTGGTGCATGGCCTTAAGTATGTCTGCGATGTGGCCTTAGATACAGCAGGAGGGGTCCGTGCTTTCCAGAGCCTCAGTATCTGCTGTGAGGCTACGCCGCCTGAATTGGCTGAAATGCTGGTCCGCGGACCAGAGGTCCAAGAAGGCTCTGGCGGATTGCCCTTCCCGGGTGAGAGGCTATTCTGAGCCTCGCTGGATGCCATTATTAAAAATGTAATTGGGGGTAAGAGCAACTGCTCCCACAATCTAGAAAAGGTAAGGAGCCACGCCATAGGCCAGGGCCCTCCTTTTCCGCTCACAAGCTGTTTCTTTTTTTCGTCCACCCGGGCCTGCAGATGAGCGTTCCCAGGCCGACAAGGTGCCGGCTGAGGGACAAAAGCATCCCTGGTTTTCGCAAGCCAAACAAGCCTGTGAGCGACTCTGCGGCAGCATGAAGGTTTGCCCCCGCCCGACTCTCGGGTGGGGGGTCGCCTCCGAGAGTTTGCAGTTCGGTGGACCTCCCTATCTTCCGACCAGTGGGTCTGTGAAGTGGTTTCATCGGGGTACAAGATGGAGTTTCTCTCTTGTCCACCAAAACAGATTTTTTCCCCTCTACCCTATTAGAAGCTTGTGTACTTTTTCTTGTGTAATAACTAATTCACTCAAGAAATGTGCAGAAACACATGTACAAATGCTCACAAAAACAGTTAAAAAAGACCAAAGATGCTAAGCTCAAGTATGAATGGAGCCTTCTTCATCATATGATTTCTGACCACTTGTTTACACTCTGATGACCATACATGTAGTGATTTGTGATAGATTTATATATGAGCGATCACAAACAAATGATCCATAATCAACTAAAATATTGAACAATGCAACACCTACATGGTGTTTTTCTACAGTTTTGCTATAAGATATCTATCAGTATAAATATAAGTGTAGCGGGGTGTTCCCCTTTAATGCAGAGAGACAAGAAGTTCCAGGTGAGAGGTGAGTCGGGAGGAAGTAAAGAGACATTATGGAAGTGAAAGCAGAGGAGAGAGAGACTACATCTCCCAGTACATCTTGCAGCACCCAGGGTGCATTGCTCCAGAACAGAGACTGCTGGGGCAGACTTTATAAAGGGGAGGCGGAGTTTTGGTCGGCCTCTTTGGACACCCCTCTCTTAGCAAGAGGATCTCTGTGCTGAACTGCTGTGTGCACAAGGCCTGAAGCCTGGGCCGTGTGCTCCTTTCCAAAGAGCCCTCTGCCAGCCTAGCAGAGCCTTAGAGACATCTAATCCTCCTTGCTGCAGTACACCAGAAGGATTGAAGACTTGGATGTCGGTGGATTCCTGTTCCTAGACGAATCGATGGAGGAAAGGGACTTGGACTTGTCCAGGTGGTGAGAGCTGTTTAAAGACAGATACTTTATCTTTACTATTCGTTGGGATTACAAAGTTGTTCTTCAAGTACACCACCGAGAGATTGCTAGCAAATATTGTTTCACTGAACTTCCATTTAGATCAGTCAGGCCTGACTGCATAGGTAGACATTGCTGGGTGTTAGTCTACCCATGAGGGGAAGTAGCTGTAAAAGGGCAGCGCTAGAGTTGCATAGCAATACTTTATTATTCTGATTACTCTGTTTATCTTTATTACTGTTTGTTGCAGGGATCTGCAACTTGTTATACTGTTGTTTATTACTTGCCCATTAGCCTCAGTAAAATATCTGGGTAAAGTACATTTGGTGTCAGTTCCGCTTACTTTAATAGGAGTTTTAAAGTATATTCTGTGTATGTTTGTTATAGGACTGCGTCACCAACAGTTGCGATCACGCGGTCCTATCTCTCTATCACCAGCTGTGCCACGGGAGGTTAGAGCCGATTGCCGGGGGTTGACAGCGGTGCACTGCAGGGCCCAAATCAATATCAGCGGCTCTCTTAACTGGGGGTAGCGCTACACGTGGGGGCTCGAGTCCGGGATCCTTGTACGTTGCACGCTGCAATCAAGCCGGTCAGAAGTACCAGCATGGACCCGCTGGCAATGTCACAGTGGTGCGCAGCGATTGGCGCCGATCCAACCGCGGCGGTAGTCATTGTACTCCCGGGGGAAAGATGGAAGGAAGAGGAGATAAAACAGCTCATATTGTTACTGTCTCCGAGCCACAAAGCATGGGTGATGGATTTTAGGCCAGATCCAGTGATCTCGTTTACATACGCACTGGTAGAATGGAAAAACGAAATCCCAGAGCATTTTAAAAGTCAGAGTATACAAGCCATAGATAATCAGATCTATCACTTGATACATACGCTGCCAGTGAAGGAAGAATGGTTTCAGACACCAAAGCCATCACTCCCACAATTATCTCCACCACTATCCCCTAAAGCAGAAAAGCTTAAGGAACTATTAAGCCCGGGATCACCGCTGGCCGCTATAGGGCCTGAATTGTTGAATGCTCTAGGAGACCTTGTAATTAAGTGCCAGAAAAGCAGTACGGTGCATGTGGAGGCCAGTTACCGGAAGCTTAGCACCTTCTCAGGGAAGCTCCCCGTCCCTGCGGGGGAGGAAGATTTTGACACTTGAGTGGAACAGGCATTGCAGGCAGTAGAAGCATGGGAGGTGCCTGAGGCACAGAAGAGACAGCGAGTCTTAGAAAGTCTGAAAGGTGCCGCGGCAGAATCGGTGAAGAGCTTCCGGTTTGGAAATGAAAACTGTACAGCTCAAGATTGCCTGGCCATGCTGCAGGAAGAGTTTGGTCAGCTGGAGAAGGTGTCAGAGATGATTTATCAAATTGAACACACTCTCCAGCAGCCGAATGAGAAACTGTCAGAATATGTTAGAAGGCTGAACAGGCAGTTATGCAAGATTGTACTGAAGAAGGGAATGCTGCCCAAAGATGCAGATGAAGCACGCATGAAGCAGATCATGAGGGGAGCGCGGCGCTCAGACCCGGTCTGGCTGCACCTGAAAACCTCAGGAGGAGGAATGTCACTAACCTACTCTGATCTAATAAAAATTATTAGGGACGAAGAGGCGCTGGAGGAAGATCAGCAGGTGGCCAAGGCGAATGTCACACCTGTACCAGTGTTGGTCCATTCGGTCAAGAGCCCAGAAAGAGATGCGGAGGTTGACACTCTGAAATCGCAAATGGCCCAAGTGTTGGAGATGCTGACCTCTTTGATGGAGAAAGATCAGAGAAGACGAGAGAAACCAAGCCCAAGAAAGGAGTTGTTCCCGAACACCTCAGCACCGGCCTCCCTACAGGACCGAGAAGAGGTGATTTGCTATAACTGCGGAGGGAGTGGCCACTTTGCTAACGTATGCTCCAGCCCAAAGAAGAAGAGAACAGATAATTGCAAGCCGGCGGGAAACTCCAAAGGGGCCCCGGTGAAGGAGTCAACCGGGTGCCCATCATCTTCAGTGCGCTCCAAACTAAAAAAAAAGGCCAAGAATGGAGGAGACAAAACTCCTAGGAGGAGGTATAGTACACCCCCACCAAGATGTACCCCAGAGGGAGGGGGCAAGACCCCTCAGTGGAAGTACAGCACCCCAAAGAAGGAACATCCACCTAAAAGGAACAATAACATCCCTCAGCGGGTTTGTGCCCCCATTGAGAGGGAGAAAGTCAATGCATGCCAGGCTCAGGAAAAATTAAAGTCCAAAAGGAGCAGGGCAAGGGTCGAAAGCCAAAAAAAAGAGGTGACCCCAGTCCGGCCATACCCAAAGGAACTGGTGGGCCCGTCTCCTACTGTGCCCATTCAAGTGGAAGGAGTCTATACTAAAGCTCTTTTGGACACCGGAGCACAGGTGACTTTACTATACCGGGACTTCTATGATAGGCACTTGAGTCATCTGCCTATCCAGAAGATAGAAGAGCTGGAGATATGGGGACTTGGAACCCAGAGTTTCCCTTATGATGGGTACCTGCCCATAAAGATGACTTTCGACCCATCCGTGGCTGGGAAGGCTGAAGTGTTTGACACCCTGGCAGTTGTGTGTCCCCGGCCGCCTGGAGCCAGCAAGATTTCCCTGATCATTGGGACAAACACGGATCTAGTCAGGAGACTCCTGACCCCTCTCGTGAAAGAGAGAAACCATTCAGCCACCAAAATCCATCCCATGCTAAAGACGGCCTACCAACGACTGGTCTTAGAGCAGAAGACCCCGGGAGAGGGGATAGGGAAGGTGTGGAGACTTGGCAGAGAAGGAGTAGTACTACAGCCCGGAGAAGTAACCTGTCTTAGGGCCACTGTGAAGCTTTCGTGGGAACAACCTGGCCCCTTTGTCATGCTGGAATCAGACCCAAGGGAAGAGTCCTCAGGCCTGGAAGTGATACCAGAAGTGATTCCGTTCAAGGCCCTGAAGAAGGCCCATGGCAGAGTTCCGGTGAGTGTTAGGAACACTACGGGAGGACCCATGGAGATCCCTGCCAGAGTGTTGCTTGGTCAGGTGAGCCCTGCTGCCCCGGTCACTTGGTCCGAAGTCAAGGGGACGGGTGACGGAGGAGATGTTTGGGAGAAACTGTCCGTGGAAAACCCGAACCTACCCAGGGCTTGGAAAGAAAGAGCCAAGGCCCAGCTGACCAGGTGGGAGAAGATCTTTTCCGAAGATGAATTCGATGTGGGGTGTGCAAGAAGTGCCACCCATCGGATCCGCCTCCAAGAAGATAAGCCCTTCCGAGAGAGGGTCAGGCGGGTCCCCCTGGCAGATCTGGAGGATCTGAGGGAACAACTTGTAGAACTAAAGAAGACTGGTGTGATCCGGGAGTCTAGAAGTCCCTATGCCTCCCCAATCGTGGTGGTCAGAAAGAAGAATGGGTCGTTGAGGCTTTGTATCGATTACAGGACTCTCAACAGGAGAACCATCCCTGACCAATACACCACGCCAAGGATAGAAGATGCCCTACAAAGTTTGTCTGGAGCCAAATGGTTCAGTGTGATGGACCTCAAGAGTGGGTACTATCAAATCCCTATGCACCCAGAAGACAGGGAGAAGACAGCCTTCATAACCCCGGTGGGATTCTTCGAATTCAATAGGATGCCTCAGGGTCTGTCTGGAGCTCCTGCTACCTTTCAACGCCTTATGGAGAAGACTGTTGGAGACATGAATCTTATAGAAGTCCTTGTGTACTTGGACGATGTCATTGTCTTTGGAAGAACCTTGGAAGAATATGAAGCCAGGTTGGAGAAAGTATTGAGAAGATTCAGCGAAGAGGGACTTAAGCTTTCCCCCGAGAAGTGTCGGTTCTACCAGTCTTCTGTGAACTATCTGGGGCACATAGTGTCTGAAGAAGGGGTGGCCACAGATCCTGAGAAGTTGGAAGCAGTCACTTCCTGGCCACGACCCACCACAGTAACAGAGCTCAGATCCTTCCTGGGGTTCTGCTCCTATTATAGGAGGTTTGTGGAGGGGTTTGCTCGGATTGCCCGCCCGTTGAATGAATTGCTAAAGGCAGAAGGGGAAGAGGATGACTCAGGGCCCAGGAGGCCTGGTGAGTCAGTTCAAGATCAGTGGAACCCAAGGTGTGAAGAGGCCTTTCATGCTCTGAAGAGGAGCTTAACCACTGCCCCAGTCCTGGCCTACGCCGACCCTACCAGACCTTATGAATTACATGTGGATGCCAGCCATGAGGGTCTAGGTGGTGTACTCTACCAAGAACATGAAGGACAACTGCGACCAGTGGCCTATGTGAGCAGGAGCCTGACCCCCTCAGAAAAGAATTACCCCACTCATAAGCTGGAATTCCTGGCCCTCAAATGGGCGGTAGTAGACAAGCTAAAAGACTACTTGTATGGGGCAGAGTTTACTGTGAAGACAGACAACAACCCCCTGACCTACCTCTTCACCACCGCAAAACTAGATGCCACCGGACACAGGTGGTTGGCCGCATTGTCTGGATTCAACTTCAGTCTGAAGTACAGACCAGGAGCCGGAAATAGGGATGCAGATGCCCTGTCCCGGAGGTCTCATGCCACGACAAATGACTGGGAAGATTGGACCCAAGTGGCACCGGACGGGGTGTGGGCCCTTTGTCAAGGGGCTGAATTCCAAGCCAGAGGAGGCTCCAGAGCAGAAGAAATAGGGGTTACCATGGTAGGAGTCCCCAAACACTATTGTGGGGTAACTCAACTGGAGGAAGACAACCTACCGAGACTGTCCAAGAAGGAGTTGAGTTGTGACCAATTGGAAGACCCCATGGGGAGATTGGTCCTCGAAGCCCTGGAGAATCAGGATCCCAACAAATTCCTACATCACCCCTCAAAGGAGGCTCGCCTGTTGAGGAAGGAATTGGACAGGCTACAGGTACATCAGGGAGTGGTCTACCGAAGGGGCCCCTCTGATGACTCAGAAGATAAGTGGCAGTTATTTCTTCCAGAGAAGCACCGAGAGACTGTACTAATTGCCCTGCATGACCATCATGGTCACCTAGGGGCAGAAAGGACCTTCCAGCTTGTCAGAAATCGGTTCTATTGGCCCTGCATGAGGGCAGAAGTAGAGGAGTATTGCCATTCCTGTGCACGATGCATTCAGAGAAAGACCCTACCCCATCAAGCTGCCCCAATGGGCCACTTACAGAGTCAAGGCCCAATGGATCTGGTATGCATTGACTTTCTCTGCCTTGAACCCGACCTGAGTGGATTGGGGAATGTTCTGGTAATAACCGACCATTTCACCCGCTATGCTCAAGCTTTCCCAATCAAAGACCAGAAGGCATCCACCGTGGCCAAGATACTTATGGAGAAGTATTTTGTCCATTACGGACTACCACAGAGACTCCACTCAGATCAAGGAAGGGACTTTGAGAGTCGGTTGATCCGAAGACTTTTGGATTCATTAGGAATAAAGAAGACCAGAACCACGCCTTACCACCCACAAGGAGATGCTCAGCCGGAGAGATTTAACCGGACCCTGCTCAACATGTTGGGAACCTTAGAAACAGAGAAGAAGCAACACTGGAGTCAGCACATATCAGCCCTAGTACATGCCTATAACTGTACCACAAGTGACGCCACTGGCTACTCCCCTTATCGACTTATGTTTGGGAGAGAAGCAAGGCTACCTGTGGACCTGGCCTTTGGCACTTCTATAGACAATACCTCAGCTACATCCCACAAGGGATACGTGGACAGACTTAGACGTAGCTTGCAGGTGGCCTATGAACAAGCCCAGGCGGCTTCGGATCAAAGGGGGGCCCGCAACAAGAGAAATTTTGATCTGAAGGTTCGAGTGCAAGATCTGCAGCCCGGGGACCGAGTACTGCTACGCAATCTGGGGGTCCCTGGAAAACACAAGCTTGCCGACAGGTGGAGATCTGAGCCCTATGTTGTCTGTAGGAAGTTGCCCGGTTTGCCTGTCTACAAACTAAAGCCAGAAGGAAAGGTGGGTCCACTGAAGATGTGGCATCGGAACCACCTGCTCCCACTTGCTGAGGCAGTCAGAATACCTCCCGTGAGAGACTCCCCTGAACCGGCCTCTATCCTGGATATTCCTAGGCCGAACACTCGGTCCCAGACCTCTCGAGCCAAAGATGGGGAGGCCTCCCAATTGAGTACAGAAGAAGGTGGAGAACTGGACTGGCTGTGGCCTCCCTCGACTCTGGGAACGTCCGCCATAGATCTCCCAAATGGAGGGGATACCCTAGATGCAACGCTGAATCCGGAGGCTACTGAATTCATACCCTTCAGTCCCTCAGCTGATTACTGGGAAGATGTTCCTGACACTTGCGCTGAGGAGGACTCTAGAGATTCCATACGTCAGTCGACTTCTGAATCAGAGGTTCCAGAACCAGCAATGTTACCTGAACTTACTCCTGAAGAAGAGCCTGTGGTGCCAGAGTCAGAAGCACCAAGAGAGCAGAGGGCTCGCAGAGTCATCAGGCCTCCCAAGAAACTAACTTACCCCCAAATGGGGACGAGCTCAGAGGACTCTGTTGTAACGGCTAGGAGAAGTGTTGAACAACCTGATCCTTCCACCGTCCATTTGGTGGAGGGCAACCCCAGCTCACTCTCTGGCACAGTTAGGCAGGCCACTCATGGTAGTGTGACCTGTGGGCAAGAGAGTTCCATCCCAAAGTTTTGGTGGGAATTCCCTATGCCAACATCATGCTCGACATTGTCCAAAATGGTAAACAGTATTTGTTGAAGTTTATCTTTGGGGACCAAAGAGTTCAAGTGGGGGGAGTGTGTAGCGGGGTGTTCCCCTTTAATGCAGAGAGACAAGAAGTTCCAGGTGAGAGGTGAGTCGGGAGGAAGTAAAGAGACATTATGGAAGTGAAAGCAGAGGAGAGAGAGACTACATCTCCCAGTACATCTTGCAGCACCCAGGGTGCATTGCTCCAGAACAGAGACTGCTGGGGCAGACTTTATAAAGGGGAGGCGGAGTTTTGGTCGGCCTCTTTGGACACCCCTCTCTTAGCAAGAGGATCTCTGTGCTGAACTGCTGTGTGCACAAGGCCTGAAGCCTGGGCCGTGTGCTCCTTTCCAAAGAGCCCTCTGCCAGCCTAGCAGAGCCTTAGAGACATCTAATCCTCCTTGCTGCAGTACACCAGAAGGATTGAAGACTTGGATGTCGGTGGATTCCTGTTCCTAGACGAATCGATGGAGGAAAGGGACTTGGACTTGTCCAGGTGGTGAGAGCTGTTTAAAGACAGATACTTTATCTTTACTATTCGTTGGGATTACAAAGTTGTTCTTCAAGTGCACCACCGAGAGATTGCTAGCAAATATTGTTTCACTGAACTTCCATTTAGATCAGTCAGGCCTGACTGCATAGGTAGACATTGCTGGGTGTTAGTCTACCCATGAGGGGAAGTAGCTGTAAAAGGGCAGCGCTAGAGTTGCATAGCAATACTTTATTATTCTGATTACTCTGTTTATCTTTATTACTGTTTGTTGCAGGGATCTGCAACTTGTTATACTGTTGTTTATTACTTGCCCATTAGCCTCAGTAAAATATCTGGGTAAAGTACATTTGGTGTCAGTTCCGCTTACTTTAATAGGAGTTTTAAAGTATATTCTGTGTATGTTTGTTATAGGACTGCGTCACCAACAGTTGCGATCACGCGGTCCTATCTCTCTATCACCAGCTGTGCCACGGGAGGTTAGAGCCGATTGCCGGGGGTTGACAGCGGTGCACTGCAGGGCCCAAATCAATATCAGCGGCTCTCTTAACTGGGGGTAGCGCTACATAAGTAAAAAAAATATACAGTATTAAATGTTCATTTAGGCCCTGTTCATGTCTGAGCAACGCTTTGGCGTCTCATTTTTAGAGCAGCGCCATTCATTTGCGCATTTGCCTACAAACATAAAAAAGTGACATCAGAAAAAGACTGAGTAGTCCATTGAGTCTACACTTTTTTGTCTGAGTATAGATCTGTGTTTGTCCCAAGCATGTTTGAAGCCATTTACTGTTGACTGTCTCACTACCTCTGCTAGTAGTTTATTCTAAGCTACCCTTTTCAGTAAAATAATACTTTCTAAGATTAGTTTTGAACTTTCCTCCAGTTAGTTTGAGGTCATGTCCTCGTGTTTTTGATTTTGGTTTCATATTGAAAAAACTGCCCTCCTGAACCTTATTCACCCCATTGAAGTATTTAAGGGTCTCCCCTTTTTACTTCTTTCCTCCAGACTGTACATATTAAGTTCCTGAAGTCGCTCTCGATATATGTTTTGTACCCAAAACCTTTCACCCTTTTTATTGCCCGTCTCTGGACTCGTTCTATCTTATCAATATCTTTATGTAAGTGAGGTAGGTCTTCAGAACTGGACACATTATTCTAAATGAGGTCTCACTTAAGATCTATATGGGGGAATCAGAGTTATTTGTGAAAAACAAATTGCGACAAAACAAATTATAACTTCAAAAAATTAACCATGCCTTACTAAATACCTTGGATTGTCTTCTTTCCAAAAAGGAAATTTCTCACACACAGCATAGGAATACTTAAATTAAATTACACTTCAAAACACATTCAGCTGCTCCTCCCAAGTATGGGGATACCATATGCGTGAGACTTTTTCACAGCCTAGCCACATAGTGGAGCCCAAAACCCAAGGAACACCTGCAGGCATTCTAGGCGCATAAATGACACATCTCATTTCCAAAGTATCTATCAAATTTTTTGGGGGCGCTGGAGTACCAGGACAGTAGACGCTATAACTGGTGTGGCAGTGATTGGGAACAATATGACTGGTGTGGCAGTGATCAGGGACGCTGTAACCAGTGTGACAGTGATTAGGGACACTGGTGAGAGTATGTAAAAAAATAAAAATAAAATTAAAATAAATATTATATATACTATACTATATATATATATATATTATATATACCGTCCCACCAGAGTAGTGCAGTGTTACCATGTTAGTGACACTGTACTACTCTGGTGGGTGGGTGATTGATAAGCATTTTTTTTTTTTACACCATGATTGTTTATTACAATGATGATCACTGTAATAAGCAATTGATAAAAGACTGTGTAAATATTTCATCCATGAAACCTTGTGTACTACTGTGATGTTGTGATCAGTCATAGCTATCATATGGTACAGGCCTGCTGTAATTGCTTTGACCAATCACAGAGCTCACACAATAGTAAACAATTATGTCATTGTTCAGTACTGTTCATCTGCTTGCTGTGATTGGTCTCAGTAATCACATAACACCAGGGCTGCTCACAGCGGCCCAGAACAACAAACAGCAATCTGCTTTGTCCGGTGGACACAGCGGGTCACCGATCCTACTGCTGCATGCTCTAGTCTAGAAAGCACACACTAGAAGGTGATGCGGGATGTCCATCCGCATCTGTGCTGCTCCTGTCCGGCCATAGTACATGCATTGCCAGATGGGAGCTGCGCGGTTAAAGAAGAAGCAGCAGCAGACAAGGTAAGTACCCATGTCAGCTGCTAAAATTGATCCTATAATTTTTGTGTTATCGGGTTTGATAACACCCTAACACCTTCATATTTTTGGGAAAAATGCACTGTAAGGCCTTGTTCAGATGGGTGTAGATGAGAGTACACCCATGCAAGGGCTATGTTTGCACACAGTCTGTGTTCGGGGCCACACACCTGCATCTACATGGCTGTCAAATTGAAAGCAGCAGCTGTGTCAGTGTAGCCTCTGCATCCTAATTGACATAAATGGGACTGCCTGCATAAGGATGCGCAGAACACCTGTGCATCCCTATGTAGTTAAACACGGCCCTCGCACAGGTGTATGCTGTACTCTCTGCCCATGTGAATGATGCCTAATAGCCTTTTAAGTAATCTGTCTGCTTCTTAAAGTGGTTGTAAACCCACTATTTTTTTTCCCCAAACAACCTGTAAGAGAAAGGCATAATGAGCTAATATGACTAGCATAATAGCTCATTATGCATCACTTACCTTAGATCGGGGCCCCCGAAGCCGTCCTCGTCTCCCTCTTCAGCCACATCCATCGCTGCGGCGATAGCCGGAAGGTTACTTCCGGCTATCGCCGCTCCAGCCAATCACAGCGCCGCTCCGGCGCTGTGATTGGCCGGAGCGGCGAAGACGTCACTCCGCGCATGCGCGCGTGAGCCGTCGAATTCGGCTAATGTTGCGACCTAGCCGAATTTGCGTGTGACGTCAACGTCAGCGTCGCCGCATTTAAATGCAAATATCTCCTTAACCGTGTAGATTAAGGAGATATTTCATGCACCTACAGGTAAGCCTTAATCTAGGCTTACCTGTAGGTCTTTGTTTATAAAGTGGGTTTACAACCACTTTAAATTGAACTTATTTTGCAGAAAGAGATAAAGTTTTGTTAACATTATGAATACATTTTTAACTTCTCTCTATGAGATTGTAGGCCACACCCACCCGGACCAAAACTTCCCCAGATACAAATCATTAAATAAACACTCAAGAACCATTATTTGGCAAAAATTTTGGCCGCGACACCTTTATTGGTTTAAACAATTAATTTCCAATAACTGTTTATTATCACTCATATTTATTATCACTCATAACTTCAGATATATAATCACATAACAGATTTCTACCTGCTCAGTTATTAGAACTCGAGCAGTAGCTCAAACTTCAAATAACAATAACAGTCCCCCCCAGAATCCGGGGTGACCCAACCACATAAGAGGTGTACGCGACTAGGGCGGGAGGGAGGGAGCTCCAATCTTCTTCAGCTGTCAGCTCCAATCTTCTTCAGTTGTCCTGCAGGCAAGAGGATGAGCCCCACACCTGCTTACCCTTAAATAGCCCAACCCCTTGCTTCCAGAGTATTCCCTGAAACCTCATTGGCTACTCCTGAAAACTCCCTCTAGCCTCTTAAAGAGGCAGTAACCTGACTGACTAACACCTAATGCTGCTTAATAATTTTTATTAAATCCTGGGATGGGGAGGCCACAATCTCAAGAAAGTGGCCCCATATTGTGCCCCCTTTTTTCATGAGATTGTAGGCCACACCCACCCGGACCAAAACTTCCCCAGATACAAATCATTAAATAAACACTCAAGAACCATTATTTGGCAAAAATTTTGGCCGCGACACCTTTATTGGTTTAAACAATTAATTTCCAATAACTGTTTATTATCACTCATATTTATTATCACTCATAACTTCAGATATATAATCACATAACAGATTTCTACCTGCTCAGTTATTAGAACTCGAGCAGTAGCTCAAACTTCAAATAACAATAACAGTCCCCACACGACGGTCTTGAGCATCAAGACCGTCCCACCCCAACCGTCGCGGCCAACTCAATGCTGTTCTGTAATCCTAAATTAAAGATATCCCTACCCACTTCCGACAAGTGAACACCATCCGACCTGTATAGACCCGGATAACCACCCTCCAGGTCCACATGCCGATAGGATAATCCACCAATCTGAGGCATGAACTTTTCCAGAGCCCTATTGACTCTTTTTCTCATCTTTTCCATAACTCTCCTCTGGTCAGAGGAGAGCCAGGAAAGACGAGCAACTACCTCGGAAAAAACTAGTGTTGTACCTGGGGAAGTAACAATAAAACTATGCAAGTCACGCTTGATCATGTATAATAAATCCAACGTTTTTACATTACCCAAATCATTTCCTCCCAAATGCACAACCAAAATAGAAGGCGGCGGCCATACTTGACATAACCTGTTCAAATGAAAGTACAGTTGGGACCACTGAAGGCCTCTGATACCTTTCCAAAATAACCTAAGAGTCCGGATGTAGAGATAAATTAGTTGTATAACTGCGTTGGGCTGCTCGTTTGTGAGCCCAGTAGATAAATGAGTGCCCCAGAATCCAAACTGTGAGCTGGGAACCTAGAATTTAAACAAATAAATTGGTACGAACATATAACTTAAAACATTGAGACTTCCACCTCCCCATTTCTTTAATATCAGAATCCGGGAACCCTAACCGGGCCGCCTCAGAGGCTGCGCCTATCCGAAAGGAGTGGGAGGAAAACTTAAAGTTATTTAAACCCATTCTAACCAAACATTTCTTTAAAACAGCAACAAATTGGTATTTGGTCAGGGGATGTAAATTGACGTGAACTAGAAAAAAACCCCCTCCGGAAGGCCTAAACCCTATAAATTGCCTAACCGTGGCTACCGGGCACATGAATGCCTCATCGTGCTCCCGTAGATTGACCCAACGGCCTTTTCCACATTGATCAGTTTTTGAATGTTGTAGCCAAATGTGAACACCCGACTGATCCATCAACACCTGATCAAAAAGAATCCCTGAATTACCCTGCTTATTTGCCGGCACCAACTCCGAGATGCGGAAAGCACCAAAAAAGGCCAGCACAAAGGCTGTCTTAAATAGCAAAGCTTCATACGGGGAAAAACAAACTACTACCAAACTTTCGCAAAGGCCCCTGAGGATGTCCAGAGAGATCGGCCTCCTATCATCCGAGACATACGTCACTCTCTTGTACCCCTTCAGTGCCTGTTTCACAGAAAAATATGAAGTACAGGCCCTTAAACCCAACAATCTGAAGAAAAATGAAATGCCGGCTAGCGTCTTCGTCACATGACTACTGGAAAAACGCTGCCGCATTAACATAGACAAAAATGCCAGAACATTGCCCTCAGAAGGCCTATTGAAATTAAAACCTGCAGTGCTAGCAAAGGACAACCAACTGCTCCATGCAGCGGTGTAACTGGACCAGGTCTTGGGAGCTAAGGAACCTCTAATAGCGTCCGTCACTGTCATCAAATCATCACCCACAAATGGTCTGGGCATGGGGTGCCCTCTGTGTCCGCTTCTGGAAGCAGAATCCGAAAACGGTCCATCTGGAAGCGAGACAGAGAATCGGCGATGTTATTCAAGATACCAGGAGTATACTTAACTTTCAACCAGATGTTGAATTTGAGGCACCTAAAAACCACCTGACGCAGTACTTTTATCACTAACCAAGAACTGGACGAAAGACAGTTAACCGCATACAGCACTCCTTTGTTATCGGATTCCACCAATATGCGCCTGTTCGCAAATTCTGAACCCCACAACTCCAAAGCCACCAAAATCGGGAACAACTCTAGGAGAACCACATTCTTGGTGGCCCCTGACCTTACCCAAGACTCCGGCCAAGCCGCACAGCACCAGTGCGTCTTCCATATAGCGCCGAAGCCTCTAGAGCCAGCAGCATCCGTGAATAGACAGAAATCTCGTGCTACCACAAAATCAGATTGAAAAAAGGACTTTCCATTATAGCAGTCAAGAAAACCAGACCAAACCTTCAAATCTTCTCTAAGCGGACTCGTCAGTCTGATGTGCGCCCGAGGCGATTTCAGACCTGATATTGCCATGTAAAGACGACGTGAAAAAATCCTGCCAACTGGCATGATTTGACATGCAAAGGCCAGGATACCCAAAAGTGATTGCATCTCCTTCAACTGTATCTTTTACTTTTGCAACACCCTCGCAATCAACCATTTCAATTTCTCCAATTTTGCTACTGGCAAACGAAATTCTAACTTACAAGTATCTATTGCAATACCTAAAAATTCCAAAGTTGTGCTAGGGAGACAAGTTTTCTCTTCCGCCAGAGGGACACCAAAATCCAAAGCTAGCGCTTGAAATGATAGCAACAAATCAGAACAGATCCCAGAACTTGATGGACCGACAAATAAAAAGTCGTCTAAATAGTGAACTATGCTATCTGAACTGGACTGAACACAAAGCACCCAATGGAGGAATGTAGAAAACGTCTCAAAATAAGCGCAAGACAGCGAACATCCCATTGGCAGACACATGTCAAAAAAGTACTGACCTTCAAAAGAAAAACCTAAAGAATTAAAAGCTGATGGGGAAACAGGCAGGAGCCGAAATGCCGATTTTATGTCGGCCTTTGCTAACAATGCACCAGGGCCAAACGACCTAATCTTACTGATGGCCTCCTCAAAAGTGGCATAAGAAACTGAACATGCATCACTATTTATATCATCATTCAATGAATCACCTTTTGGATACGATAAATGGTGTATGAGCCTAAATTCATTAGGCTCACGCTTGGGCACCACCCCCAACGGGGAGAGACGAAAATTACAAAAAGGGGGTTTCTCAAAAGGTCCTGCAATCCTGCCAGCCACAAGTTCCTTACACAATTTATCTCTTACTACCTGAGGAAAATGATCTACCGACTTCAAATTCCCCACCATTTTACACCCTTCCCCCAAAAAAGAAGGTAGCGGAAAACCCTGAGCAAAGCCCTCAAAGAGCAAACGAGCCTTCTCCCTGTTTGGGTAGTTGTCCAGCCACGGGCGCATTTTTTCCAGCCTCACTGGAGTGCAGGCTCTTGGGAAAAATATGCTGCGCCGAACTCGGACCTACGTTTGCGTGACGCTTAAAACATTTGGTTGCTGGATGCGCCCCAGCGCAGACAGAACATTTGTGTCGGTACTTGCACGACGTGTTCCATCGGCATTGACTATCATTAAATGCGAAACAGCAGCCTTTTCTAAAAACTGCTGCTGTAGGGGTAACCGTGGATTGTCTAGGTGCAACCGGTTTCTGCGGTAATATTAAGTTGAGCCACAGACCCACATCTTTCATTCCCCACCTAAGGGACGGGTGTATGGACAATTTTTGACGGAAGGACTCGTCATAATAAAACCAACCCAGGCCCCCAAAGTTCTTATATGCCTCTAATATATGATCCAAGTGCTGGAAAAGACCCCCACACCGTTCTGGGTACTTCTCTGCCATAATACCAGAGTAGATACAAAAGGCCTGCAGCCAATTGTTAAAAGACCTGGGGATCAACTTACGCCGCTCATCCTCCCCTCTCTCATCACCCCTCCTATTGACCATGGAATTATTATGAAATGGCAGGAGAGAAAGAATGTCTACATAATCCCCTTTCCAGATTTTATCCTTAATTGCGGCATTCAAATGGTATCCTAAAGGGGATATTTCACAGGGCATGACATCTTTCATCAATGTCTCAGGGACATTAACACTAGCTGTGTGTAATGACTCAGGAGGTAACAGATCATTAACAGTTAATAAATTACTATGAGGAGCAGACAGTACAGGAGAAGCAGAGGCAACAAGAGGGTTAACTGGCATAGAGACCAGAGCAGAAGGAGAAACAGCAGGAACTGACATTTTAGTTAAGGAATGAACCAAAGAGGACAGAGAACCTACTAAGCCAGTTAACATGGTTAATTGATTTAACTCACCCACTGCTGGAGGCTGTGATACAGGGTGTTGAACCTCCTGCTCCAGCAGTGCTCTGGGGTCTGGGACTTGTAGAGCTTGCCCAACTGATAACTGTTGAGGCACCTCTGTGCCTTGCTGAGAGTTACTTGTATGCTGCTGGGGAGACTGCAGCGCAGGCTGACTCCCCCTAGAGTCATTTGCGGGCTGCTGGGGCTGGCCCCGCCGTCTTGCTCCTCTTCCTGCTGGGGACTGTGAGCAGGTCCGCCTCTTCTTGCTGCCGCGGCGGCCTCGTGTTGTCACGCCGCCATCTGTATCAGACCGTCCGTGTGGCAAACTAAACTCTTCAGCTGATTCCACAGCCCGACCGCAACGTTCAGGAGCTGCGCTCCTCCTCGCTCTCTCCCGCAGGGCGGGCACAGGCACTCCCCGCCCTGCGTCATTAGCATGAGAATGCTCACCGCCCACCTCTAAGCCGCCTCCTTCAGTGACCTCCAGCCGTACCTCTTCCTCCGGAGCTAGAGCCAGGCACTGACGTAGCCATGCTTCCCCGCCTGTGCTGCCAGCCTTCTCAAGTAACTGCTTCACCAGGGCTTCCATCATTAAAGGTAGGCGAACTGCAGAGCTCCAATCTTCTTCAGCTGTCAGCTCCAATCTTCTTCAGTTGTCCTGCAGGCAAGAGGATGAGCCCCACACCTGCTTACCCTTAAATAGCCCAACCCCTTGCTTCCAGAGTATTCCCTGAAACCTCATTGGCTACTCCTGAAAACTCCCTCTAGCCTCTTAAAGAGGCAGTAACCTGACTGACTAACACCTAATGCTGCTTAATAATTTTTATTAAATCCTGGGATGGGGAGGCCACAATCTCAAGAAAGTGGCCCCATATTGTGCCCCCTTTTTTATTCCTTTGCATGCTATAATGCCCGAGATTAATATGCTCTCAGTTCTTTTTTTGAAAATGTATCACTTTAGGGCACATTCTTTACTACTGTCTACTCCCTTCTGATTTACATTTTATGTCCGTTTACTTACAGATCTCCTCTCTATGTAGGTCCATAGCTGTTGTTTTTGTACTTGTTCACTACATCATTTATCTTGCTTTTTATTTTCATTTATTTCCTCAGGACATCCTTCTTTCTAAAGCAACACTTAGATGTATTAGAAAAAATATTTTGCATTTAAATATTAATGTGTTTTCTAATGCAGCTGGCACATTTTAAATTCTTTAGTTTATAACTGTAATTATGCTAGTGTGGAAATGCTGTACCCTCACCCTGCAGGCAGGTATCAGCAATATGCTGAAGTTTCTGATGTTTTCTTGTTACCTTCAGTCTCTGACAGTACCAATCTCTAATTGTCTAGTTACAAGTTTCTGCTATTAATTAGACATTTCTCTTCCATTTCCCTTCCCACCTTGTGTTCCCAGATTCTTTTCAAGCTTCCCTAGAAACATATTTATCTTGTAAGCAAAGTCTATTTTTTTATTTATTTTTTATTTTTTACCTCGGTTATATCACATAAAGCTCAGTTCACAAGGATCAGGATCTCTGTTTTTATCCATGTGACTGTAATTTACATAGATGGAAAATAAAAGGTTCCTTATCCGGAGGTGTTAAAGTGGTAGTAAACCCCGCTTTGTCACTTTTACCTACAGGTAAGCTTTTAATAAAAAATATAAAAGCAGAATATCTGCACTCAGACATATATATAACAATAGGTCAGCAGCCAGCACCAATTTGTTGATTGCAAATTAAAACATAGTAAGAGTGATATGCGGTGCTTAATATATTCATAAGTTCATGCAAAAGTCAGTTTAAAATAGATTTCAATTAATAAAAATGTAGCGACTTCCTCACTCCCCTCTCTTGTTCTTGCTTGTCTGTCTCTTGTCTAGGGGTATCTCAGAGGGGAGAGAGCAGGGACACCACGCCAGGCCTCCACCACATGTATCAGTGCGGTATAGGCAACGTTCTTAATTTACCTTCGGGTCAGTGTTGTACACCTGGATCCTCCCTCCGAGAGTCACCTTGAGCCATGTCCGTCAGAAATGAGCCCCACACCATTAAAGTCCAACACTCCTTTATTCTCATGCGAATGAACACAAACAGTTGAACTCCCTTGAAGAACAGCACAGGAAAGGAGGTGTGGATGCGAATAGGCCCAGACACAATCGTTCTCCACTTTCCTTCCTGAAAGTGGGTTGCGGTCTCCGCACAAGGGGGGATTTCTTTCCAGGCGGTCTCCGACGAGAGGCTCACCTGTCACCGGCAATATGCTGCACCGGGTCTTCAAGTGAGGAGCTCCCCCCGGTCCATTGCGCCTTCCGGATTCGGGTATCCAATCCCTGGGTTCCCTAGGATCTCCTTCCCTCGCGGAACTCAGTGTTGGGCACTGAGCTCCGGACCTCCATTCAAGTACCTCACCCCAGGCTTAAGGTGCCTGGGATGGAACACGATCTCCGGTGGTCCTCTAGGCCTAGGCCACCCAGAGGACCGGCACGAACCACCGTCCGCAGGCTAAAGGTGCCTGGGACTACGAACCCCGTGACAAAGATGGCCGGCCTCTTTATACCCTCTCCCAGCAAGCACGGTGGGCTCCCCGCCCCACCATACCGCTGCCGAGGGAGGACAAAAAGGGGTACGGCACACAGCAATGGTTCAACCCCCAGCCCGTGGGAACAGCGCCACCTGCTGGGCCGCAGGGAATCGCACATCACTGGTGTCACCGCCAGATTCAAATTTACACCCGGGAAAGTGCATACCCGCTACAAAAACAATAAAAATAGATTTCAAAAGATGGAAATCCCAGCACCAACAACCACTGGTGCGTTTTGACATGTCAAATCGGCAGCATGTGCCAGCAATGGCACCGTCCTAATCGGTGCGACGCCACATCTGCGGCGCTGCACCGATTTCAAAAAGTAGATGCTGTAAAAATGACAATGGTCCCAAAAATTGGTCAAGTGTTCGATGTGTCCGCCATAATGTCACAGTCACGATAAAAATCGCAGATTGCCGCCATTAGTAGTAAAAAAAAAATATTAATAAAAATGCCATAAAACTATCCCCTATTTTGTAGACGCTATAAATTTTGTGCAAACCAGTCACTATACGTATCGGCCTAAACTGAGGAAAAAAAATAAAATTATATATTTTTTTGGGGATATTTATTATAGCAAAAAGTAAAAAAGTAAAAAATATTGAATTTTTTTCAAAATTGACACTCTATTTTTGTTTATAGCGCAAAAAATAAAAACCGCAGAGGTGATCAAATACCACCATAAGAAAGCTCTTTTTTTGGGGAAAAAAGGACGTCAATTTTGTTTGGGAGCCACGTCGCACGACTGCGCAATTGTCAGTTAAAGCGACGCAGTGCCGAATTGCAAATAGGGGCCTGGTCCTTTAGCAACAAAATGGTCCAGGGCTTAAGTGGTTAAATTTCCATTCCAGGTTTTATTTTTATTTATGCTGTTATGGTTTTTTAGTTATAACAGTTTTTTTTAAATCAATCAGCACAAATAAAAACTGAAGTGTGTTTCTTTAGTGCTACGTATGTGCTGTTTTGTGCCACAAAAATGTACATTTGTGCTGCTTTTATATTTAAGATATTAGCAATTGTTTTTCTTTTTTGTACATCATGGGACACAGAGCCTTTAATCATTACATAATGGGTTATATCCACCTTCAGGTGCTGGACACTGGTGTAATCAACTAGACAGGAAGTTTCCTCCCTACACATCCCCTCCCATACTGGGAGCTTCTCAGTTTTTTCACCAATGTCTAAGGTGTTGGTCACAACTAAGGATGTGCTAAGAATTCCTCCGGGGATCACAGAGCTGCGCAATCGGATCCATCCAAAAAACACTTATTTTTATACGCCTAAAATGGATGGTACCCGGCCCTCTCAGAAGATCGAGGTTTTTGCCTGTAATGTCTCTCTTTTGAGGACTGGGCTCTGGGATCCAGTACTTTCGCTATATATAAAAATGCACAAAAGTTTCTGGCAGAGTCTTTTACAAGGCCCAGGGAAGAGGCCTCCTTTAAGTAGGAACCCATATCCCTGAAGGTTGGCACAACATACCCGCCGTGATGGGTGAAGATTGGTACCGTCTGGTCTTCGGCAGTCCTGCGGCGGGGATAAAGTAAGCTGGAAAAGATCCTAAGCAAACATCTTAAGGACTTTCCTTTTGAGTAGGATGTCTTGCCTACATCCACCACTGGAGGGAGTATAGAGTTGATTTTCACTCGCCATGCTCCAGGAATAGGGTCAGCTCCTCCTCGGACAGCACACTTCTTCCGCTGCAAGCACTGCCATGGCCAGCAAGAAGGTACCTCTCACCCAGGTATCCTGGGGTTGGGGACCTCTCTCCCCTCACTTGGTTCAGACGCCTGGAGCTCTCCCTGGACAGGGACATAGCGGCTTGTGGGGGGCACGTAAGCTTCTCTATGTGGTTGGATTCAGGCACTCCGGGACACCTACTCAGCATCAAACTGTGTGATTAGTTGCATACTTTATGTAGATTGCTAAACTAGCGCAGTAGTATATGCATTGTTTGTACCTCTGCTTTGGCATTAGGTCTATGTCTCCCTGTAAAAAAGGTTCAGGGGCAGGAAAGCATATCATCCTCCCCTGAGAGACTTGAGGCAGCCGTACAGGTTAAGCCATTGGTCCTGTCAGGCATTGCAGCCTCCCCCAACATTGCAGCCACTCGGCATATGTCATTTTGGACGCTTCTTTGCATTTGTTGGTCTATAAGAGGTTAACTGCTATAAATTGCAGAGTCCTCACAACGAGCAAAAAGCTGGATGTGTCCCTTCCCCTGCTCTGAATCCTCAAACAAGAGGATTAAAGTCCTGAGGATGAAAGTTCACCGTCAGAGGACAGGTAACAGGTGCAATCTGACGAGGCGGAGGTATCGGAAGCCTCACAAGCTCTGAAGTTTCAGCTGCAATCTCTTACAGAGATTCATGCTGCGTATAACTTCCCCTCAGCCCAGACGGCCGAGAGCCTCTGTCTCCTCCTTGCGGTTTAAAAAAAAAAAAAAAATTCCCAAAGGGTGGCTTGTACCTTCCCACTCCCTTACTGCAACAGTTTATACCTGCTGGTTGGGTACCCGCATAAGCTGTTTTCTCCTCCTAAAAATGTGGGGGTGCACAGTTGCTGGTGCACATTGTTGCTAAAAAGCTAAATCGCATGTTTGCGGAGGATAACATCCTCTTTTACCAGCCCACGTTTGCATGTTTTTGTGTTGATGGATTGACATGTCTTGCCTAAAAACTCATAAAGATGCTTCTTTGCCTAAAGATTCAGGGTCGCACAAAGGCGCTTGATCTCACAAAGTCCTTGGTTACCCATGAGTACTTAATCGCACAAAAATGCATGTGGGGTAAAAACAAGAACATGGTTATGATTAATCACGTAAAGATGAATGTTTTTTGCTGGTATGGATATTCATGGTTTTTACATAGTCGCATGAGGATGCTTTGTCAGATTTAAGTGCTTAGTCACATAAAGATGTTTGACCGCATAAACATGCTTGGTCGCACAAGAGTCCTTGATTACTCAAGGATAATTGATCACACAGCGAGGCTTGTTTTCACAAAGATGCCTAAAATCGCTTGATTGCATAAAGATGCTGGATCGCACAAGGGTGCTTGATCACACAAGAGTTCTTGTCCGCGCAGTAGTGCTTAAAATGCATAAGATGTTTGAGCGCATAAAAAATGCTGAATCGCAAAAGGATGCATGATCGCCTAAAGTTACATGTTCCCCTAGATTTTGCATGGTTGCATAATGAGGCCTTGGTCCTTGGTTACCCAAGAGTACTTAATCGCACGAAGAGGCTTGTTCCACAGAGAGGCCTAAAATCGCATTAAGATGCTTGATGCCATAAAAATTGCTGAATTGCACAAGGGTGCCTGATCACTCAGGAATCCTTGGTCTCACAAGGGTACTTGTCCGCACGATAGTGCTTAAGGTGCATTAAATGTTTGATCACATCAAGATGCTGAATCACATATAAGTTGCACGATCGCCTAGATTTTTGCATGGTTGCATAATCAGGCATGATAATTTAAGGATTCCTTAAATTATACAGGATTCCTTATGTTCGCATAAGAATACATGTCTGCATGGATACATGTTGGGTGATGTTACATTGACACGTTCGTAAACGTATGCTTGTTCGCAAGATGCCCGTTCCATAGCATACGTGCTATGCCTGTATATAGTACAATCTTTTTATGTTTTTTGCTTAAAACCTATTTGTACAAGTTTATGCTTCCACGAAGGTACGCTTCCATTGAAGCATTTAGCTTTAACACTTGCCACTTATACATATGGGGAACCATTTTGTTTTTGTTTACATGGGACTGCGGGAGGTTGTCTGTGTTTCGCAGGGGGACAGCACCTCTTCCGGTTGGTGGTTTCGCCCTTTGGGTTAGCCACCTTACCCGGGTTTACAAGGTGCTAGAGCCCGCCTCTAGCAGGACTAAGGCCCAGGGTATAGAAGTAATGACATACCGAGGCAATCTGCTGCTGATAGATCAGTCAGTAGCATGGCTGGACCTAAGTGTGTCTAGCATAGTCAGGTATCTGAAACTCCTGGGTTAGGATCACAGTCTAATGCCGCGTACACACGACCGTTTTTCATGTCATGAAAAGAAAAAAAACATTGTTTTTCTCGACGTTATTTTTTGTGTTTCCTCTCAAGCCTGCCTTGGCTACACACTATCGTGAAAAAAAATGATCTAGCAAAGCGCGGTGACGTCCAACACGTACGACGGCACTATAAAGGGGAAGTTTCATTATGTTCGCGCCACCCTTTTGGCTGCTTTTGCTGATTTCGTGTTACCGCGTGTTAGTAAAAGTTTGGGAAGAGACGATTCGCGCTTTTCAGTCTTCGTGCTTTAAAGATCGTTTTCGGGAGTTCAGTTTGTGCTTGTGGGTTCGTATCTGTCTTTCAGTGCTTGTAGTCAGTTCGTATCTGTTTTTGCAGTGCGTTCTTGTCCGCTCGTTACTGTTTTTCAGCTCGTTCTTCAGAGGCCTTGCTGTTCTTCAGTGCGTTCTTTTAGTTCGTTCTGATTAGACGACCGTTTTGAAGCCATGTTGCGGGTACGTTCTTGTCGCCGAGATCGTGCTGTGCTTGCTTCTGGGCTTGTTGCTATGTCCCAGATCCAGTCCATGAACAGGGTGAGGAGGAGTTCTTGGACCAAGAATTGGTTGCTCCAGCGGGACCAATTATGTCATATTCCTCTGCTGCGGGAGATCCAGGAGAATAACCCTGATGACTTCAGGAATTTTCTTAGGATGTCTGACCCCGTTTTTCAGCAGCTCTTGGCTTTGGTGTCCCCCTATATCACCAGGCAGGACACCGTTATGCGGGAAGCCATTACTGCTGAGCAGAGGCTCATTGCCACGTTGCGATACCTTGCGACTGGGAGAAGCTTGCAGGACCTCAAGTTCTCGACAGGCATCTCCCCCCAGGCTCTGGCCGTCATTATCCCAGAAACCTGCTCTGCCATTATCCAGGTCCTTCAGGAGGACTATATTAGGGTAAGTTTTCTCCTTTATAAACATCACAATCTATGTTTTTTTATGCTTGCTAATGTATAGTATTTTTTGAACTGTCTCTAATTACCATGATTCGAATATGCTGTGAATGTCCCCTTTGTCCCCATGCATGTTGTAAGCTTTGAATGTTCCTTTTTTTGGGCCTACATGCATATTTTCAAAAACCAACCTCTCCAGCATTATATCCTGGGCCCAAACACACCTAGCCTAGTCACTCCCCAATGTTTTTTGGCCGCTCCATTGTAGTGCTTAGATTGCCTGAACCCCCCCCCCCCTAATTATTTGCTTTTGTCTAATCTAACAAAATAAATTACATAGTACTAGAGCTTTTATTTATGATGTCCCCAACTCATCTCAACCCCCCCACCCTAAAAGAATTTCACAGGTCCATCAGAGTGGGTGATGTTTTTTGTGCTAATTTTTAGCTCTTAATAAAGCGGAGCTCCACCCTAAAGTTTATTTTCCGCTCATCGTAACCCTCCCCCCTCCGGTGTCAAAATTGACACCTTTCAGGGGGGAGGGGGGTGAAGATACCTGTTTAAGACAGGTATTTTCACCCACATCCAGGAGTCATCTCTGCGGCAAATCTGCCGGAGACAAGTCACTTCCCGCAGAATACCCATAGTGTTCTTGGAGACACTTGGCTCCCAGAACACAGGAGGACGAGTCAGAACTGCGCAGCGCTTCTCGTGCATGTGCGGTAGGGAACCGGGCAGTGAAGCCGCAAGGCTTCTCTTCCTGGTTCCCTCACCGAGGATTACGGAGGGGGCAGCAGAGTGACGAGCGATTGTTCGTCCTCTGCTGCGGACGTTGCTGGACTCCAGGACAGGTAAGTGTCCAATTCTAAAAACTCTGCAGCTGCTGTAGCTGGAGCTGCTGGGTAATTTGGTATTATTTTGGCTGCGGAGCTCCGCTCTAAAATCCTCCTTCCAAATGTATGCTATACTGATGTTTTGCCCAGAGTGTTTTGTGCTAACATGCTTGCAATGTTTAGGTAGCAAAGTATATTAATTTTTATTTTTGGTTTGACTCCACAGTTACCATCGATGCCACAGGAATGGCAGAATGTGGCATCTGAGTTTTCTCAGTGGTGGAACTTTCCCAACTGTGGAGGAGCCATTGATGGCAAGCACGTCCGCATCGTGCCACCACCCCAATCGGGATCCTTTTTTTATAATTATAAAGGGTTCCACAGTATTGTGCTGATGACGGTGGTGTCTGCCAACTATGAATTTCTCTATCTTGATGTTGGGAAAAATGGGCGGATGTCTGACGGTGGTGTTTTTGCCCAGACCGAGTTTGCCGACCGGCTTCTTTCAGAGGACCTGGCATTGCCACCTGCTGAAGAAAATGAACATGGCCTCCCCTTTGTTTTCCTGGCAGATGAGGCGTTTGCCCTTGGACCCCATTTGATGAGGCCTTTTCCACAAAGGACCCTCACGCCTGAGAGGAGGGTCTTTAATTATAGGCTGGCCAGAGCGAGAAGGGTGGTCGAAAATGCCTTTGGCATCATGGCCAGTCGTTTCCGCATTTTTCAGACTGCTCTCAACATGGCGGAGTACAAATGGAACCATTTAATCATGTGCTGTTGCATACTCCACAATTATTTTTTAAAAAAATCAAACAATTATCTCTCTTCAGTTGCCCTTCAGGGCACACAGTTCTTGGATGGACCATTGCCAGCCCAGGTAGCTGGCCCTACAGGCTTGGCCCCCCAAAGCGGCCGTGATGTGCGGCAACGCTATGTGGAATATTTTATGGGTAGGGGGGCCATTGCAATGCCTGATCATTTTTAAAATAATTTTTGGAATAATAAAAAAAATTATAATGAAAACATCTTGTTTGCTTTTATTTTGTTGGATTTGTTATTTCTCCTAGGTCAGTGATGGTGAACCTTGGCACTCCAGATGTTTTGCAACTACATTTCCCATGATGCTCAACTCCACTGCAGAGTGCCTTAGCAACATGGGAAATGTAGTTCCAAACCATCTGGGGTGCCAAGGTTCACCATCACTGTCCTAGGTTATACTAGTGCAGTTGTAGTGCCATGTGTTTTTGTAACAATTAAATTACCATCATTTAGAGTGTAAACACACACATTTTTTATGGGGGGGGGGGGCAACATTGATATAAGAAGCCACACATTGTTTAGTTTAAAATATTTTTTATAGGAGCATAAAATTTGTCTTATTTGTATAAAAATGAAAACTTTTTTTTTTTTAAAGATCATTTTTTGGATAAAACTCTTGACAAAAATGTACAACATGTACAATATTAATTTTCAAACATTCCCCAAAAAAAGTGCAAATCTACAATTACAAAAAAAGAAGAAAACAGAATTTGAAAACATATAACATTTTTAAACCCTCCCAAGAACATGTTCTATTTTTATTATTCTTTGCTCCACCTGCTTAGTGTTTTGCCTCATCTGGAACAAGTTCGCTTTCATTGTTTCCAGCTCACGAGAGCAGACCCTCAGTTCTTTCAGCAACATCTGGGCAGTGTGTCGGGTGAAGGTTGCTGGGGCCGCAGGCATTAAAGTATCTTAAATTAGAAAAATAAAAACGTCTTACTAAATATACAGGCCTACATCTATTACCTGAGGCTGTGGTGTATGACACTGACCTGTTGAGTTGTCATTTCCCTCTTCAGCCACATCCTGCGGTTGTGGGTCTTGGGTTGGTGGTGCGGGGTTTGCAGCCTCCTGTCTCTTAGCTCTTTGAAGCCCTAGGAGATAGAACCCAAAGGTAGACTTGTGTAACTAAATATATTTAGGCCTGAAAGAGGAATATTAATCATTCTTTGGAAGTGTGTTACAATTGTATTTTTTGAAATTATTTAGAAGATGAACACATGATTGTATCCATTTTCCAAGCTGGTAGATTAATCTATTTTGGTCATGTTTCACACATGGAAACACACCAAGTATCCACTGGATCACCTGTGTGTGACACCATCAAAAGGTTTGTCACGAGCCGGACTGACGGCTAGTGGGGATACAGGAGGTGGATCCTCTGTACCAGAGAGGGGATGGCACGGGTCGTACTGAGGGACCGGTTCTAAGCAGCTACCGGTTTTCACCAGAGCCCGCCGCAAAGCGGGATGGACTTGCTGCGGCGGTAGCAACCAGGTCGTGTCCTCCAGTAGCGACTCCACCTCTCTGGCGGCTGAGATAGGCGCGGTACAAAAGGACTAGGCAGAGGCAAGGTCAGACGTAGCAGAGGGTCAGGGCAGGCGGCAATGGTTCGTAGTCTGAGACAATGGCAGCAGGTCAGATACACAGGCAAGGCAACTCACAAAACGCTTCCACAGGGTACTAAGACAACAAGATCCGGCAAGGACAGGACGGGGAAGTGGGTTTATATCAGATTTGGGTGTGCACACAGTAATTGGGCCAGGCACCAATCAATGGTGCGCTGGCCCTTTAAATCTCAGAAGGCCGGCGCGCGCGCGCCCTAGAGCGCAGCGGGGCCGCGCGCGCCGGGAAGGAGCAGGAGGGGGATGGTGAGTAGGATGGGATGCGATCCGCGGACGGAGATGTGCCGCCGTGTGGATCGCATCCCCGCCGGTAACAGAGCAGCGCCCACGGCCAGGGGGGCTGACCGGAGCACTGCAGGGGGACCGACGCCGCGAGCGCTCCGGGAAGGATGGGACACCCCGAGCGCTCGGCGTTACAGTACCCCCCCCCTTAGGTCTCCCCCTTTTCTTGGAACCCAAGAATCTACGGATGAGCTCCTTGTCTAAAATGTTGGTCTCAGGCTCCCAGGATCTCTCTTCAGGACCACAGTTCTCCCAATCAATTAAAAAAAATATTTTACCTTGGATGACCTTGGAGGCGAGGATTTCTTTCACCGAGAAGACATCGGAAGAACCAGAGACAGGAGCAGGAGCAGTGACCTTGGGGGAAAATCGGTTAAGAATGAGGGGTTTGAGAAGAGACACATGAAAAGAATTGGGGATACGAAGAGAAGGAGGAAGATGGAGTTTGTAAGAGACAGAATTGATTTGGTTTTTGATTTTAAAAGGTCCGAAGTAACGAGGGCCCAGCTTGTAGCTAGGTACCCGAAACCGAACATATTTGGAGGAGAGCCACTCTTTGTCACCAGGGACATAGACAGGAGGAATTCTTCTTTTTTTATCTGCATGTCTCTTCATGCGGGCAGAGGCCAGTGATAGCGACTTTTGAGTCTCTTTCCAGATAGAGGTGAAGTCTTGAGTTAATTCATCCACGGCAGGAACTCCAGAAGAAGTGGGGATGGGGAGGGGGGGCAATGGGTGACGGCCGTAGACCACAAAGAAAGGTGATTTGGAGGACGATTCAGAGTTCTTGAAATTGTATGAGAATTCTGCCCAGGGTAATAGGTCGACCCAATCGTCTTGACGGGCGGAGACAAAATGTCGTAAGTAGTCACCAAGGACCTGGTTAACTCTCTCCACCTGTCCATTGGATTGCGGGTGATAAGCGGAAGAAAAATTCAACTTAATCTTTAGTTGAGTACAGAGAGCTCTCCAAAATTTTGAGATGAATTGAATGCCTCTATCAGAGACGATATGTGAGGGTAGCCCATGGAGACGGAAAATTTGAAGAAAAAAATGCTTCGCCAACTGAGGTGCAGTAGGCAGACCAGGAAGCGGAACAAAATGAGCCATTTTCGAAAAGCGGTCAACGACCACCCAGATGACAGTGTTACTATGAGACAAAGGAAGGTCCATGAAATCCATGGCAATGTGGGACCATGGTTGTTCAGGCACAGGTAGAGGAAGGAAAAGACCTGCAGGCTTCTGGCGTGGAGTCTTGTCACGTGCACAGATAGTGCAGGCCCGTACAAAGTCAGTCATATCTTTTTCCTGGGTAGGCCACCAATAGTGTCTGGCCATCAATTGTATGGATTTTTTGATCCCAGCGTGACCGGCTAGATGGGAGGAATGGCCCCACCTGAGTATCTGGAGACGAAGGCATGGAGGAACGAAAGTTTTTCCTGGAGGAACTGGCACCAGAGAAGCAGGAGCAGAGGAAATCAGACACTCAGGGGGTACGATGTGTTGAGGGGGAGTCCCGGTTTCAGAGGCATCGGAGGAACGGGACAAGGCATCAGCCCTGACATTCTTGTCTGCGGGGCGAAAATGGATCTGGAAATTGAACCGGGCAAAGAACAATGACCACCTGGCCTGGCGAGGATTTAAGCGTTGAGCGGACTGAAGGTAGGACAAATTTTTATGGTCAGTGTAGATGAAGATAGGGTGAAGGGATCCTTCCAGGAGATGTCTCCACTCTTCTAATGCCAGCTTGATGGCCAACAGTTCACGGTCACCTATGGAATAGTTTTTTTCAGGAGGGGAGAAGGTTTTAGAGAAAAAAACACACGTGACGTTTCCTCCTTTAGCGTTTTTTTTAAGAAGAACAGCTCCGGCTCCTACCGAGGAGGCGTCAACTTCAAGGAAGAACGGCTTTATGGGGTCTGGTCGAGACAGGACAGGTGCAGAGGAGAAGGCGGTCTTAAGGCGAGTAAAGGCTTCTTCCGCTTGAGGCGGCCAGGACCTTGGATTCGCGTTTTTCTTAGTCAGTGCCCCTATAGGAGCAACGATGGTGGAGAAGTGGGGTATGAACTGACGATAGTAGTTGGCGAATCCAAGGAAGCGTTGGATAGCACGGAGTCCAGAGGGGCGTGGCCAATCCAAGACTGCGGAGAGCTTGTCAGGGTCCATTTGAAGGCCTTGTCCTGAGACCAGATAACCTAGGAAAGGAAGGCTGCTGCGCTCAAAAAGGCATTTTTCAAATTTAGCGTAAAGATGATTTACGCGGAGGCGCTGGAGCACTTGACGGACATGGAGCCGATGTTCCTCAAGGTTGGTAGAAAAGATTAGGATGTCGTCAAGATAGACAACCACACAGGTATACAGTACGTCCCGAAAGATTTCATTGACAAAATCCTGAAAGACTGCAGGAGCGTTGCAAAGTCCGAATGGCATGACGAGATATTCAAAGTGACCATATCTGGTGTTAAATGCGGTTTTCCATTCATCTCCTTCACGGATTCTGATGAGGTTATAAGCGCCCCTGAGGTCCAATTTCGAAAAAACTTTTGCTCTGCGCAGACGGTCAAAGAGCTCCGAGATGAGAGGCAGAGGGTAGCGATTTTTAATAGTGATTTTATTGAGACCACGATAGTCTATGCAAGGGCGTAATGATCCGTCCTTCTTGGCAACGAAGAAGAACCCCGCTCCGGCTGGAGAAGATGATTTCCTAATAAAACCTCTCTTGAGGTTTTCCTGTATGTAATCAGTCATGGCCTTGGTTTCAGGAGAGGAGAGAGGGTAAATTCTGCCACGGGGTGGTGTAGTACCTGGGAGCAAGTCAATGGGGCAGTCGTAGGGTCTATGTGGTGGTAAGACCTCCGCCTGTTTTTTGCAAAAGACATCAGAAAAGTCCTGATAGGCCTTGGGAAGGCCGGGCAAAGGAGTAGCGATGGGAACTTGACTGGTGGGTACAGACTTAAGACAATGCTTGTGGCAGGAGTAGCCCCAGGATTTGATGTCCCCAGTGGTCCAGTCGAGGGTAGGAGAATGGCGCTGGAGCCAGGGTAGGCCAAGAAGGATGTCAGAAGTACAGTTCGGCAAAACAAAGAATTCAATTTTTTCTTGGTGAAGAACACCAACGGACATGAGCAGGGGTTCGGTGCGGTAACGCACGGTACAATCCAGATTCTCTCCATTTACAGAGGAAATGAAGAAGGGTTTGATGAGACGGATAACAGGAACGTTGAACCTGTTGATGAAAGAGGCTTCAACAAAGTTTCCTGCAGAACCAGAGTCCAGGAAGGCCACCGCAGAGAAGGGGGAGCCAGCAGAAGGGGAAATCCGCACAGGAATAGTCAGACATGGAGAGGAAGAATTCACACGTAGTAACGCCTCTCCCACGTTCACTAGGTGCGGGCGTTTCCCTGACGTAGAGGACGAATAGGGCAGTCCTTTAGGAAATGTTCAGAGCTTGCACAATAAAGGCATAAGTTCTCATTCCTACGGCGAATCCTCTCTTGTAGGGTCAGGCGAGATCGGTCCACCTGCATGGCCTCCTCGACGGAAGGCATAGTATCAGGATGCGTTGGATTCAGGAAGAGAGGAGCCAGGCGCGGATAACGCCTGGTGCGAACAAGATCTTCCTCCTGGCGAAGCTCTTGGCGTCTTTCAACGTAGCGTATGTCAATGCGGGTAGCTAAGTGGATGAGCTCCGTCAGGGAGGAGGGTATCTCTCGTGCGGCCAGACAATCCTTGATGTGGCTGGATAAACCTTTCTTGAAGGTCGCGCAGAGAGCCTCATTATTCCAGGCTAGCTCTGAGGCCAGTGTGCGGAACTGTATGGCATATTCGCCCACAGAGGAGTTTCCTTGGACAAGGTTAAGCAGGGCGGTTTCAGCGGATGAGGCTCGGGCTGGTTCCTCAAAAACGCTACGAACCTCAGCAAGGAAGGACTGAACGGTGGCTGTAGCAGGGTCATTGCGGTCCCAGAGTGGCGTGGCCCAGGCCAAGGCCTTCCCAGACAACAGACAGACCACGAATGCCACCTTAGACCGTTCTGTGGAAAACTGGTCTGACATCATCTCAAGATGCAGGGAACATTGGGACAAGAATCCCTGGCACATCCTAGGGTCCCCGTCAAATTTCTCCGGAGGAGACAAGCGGATCTTCGAGGTAGTAGCGGCAGCTCGGAGAGGGGAAGATGCTGGAGCTTGTGGCGGCAGACGCTGCTGGATCATGGCGGTCAACTGCGACAGCTGCTGTCCTTGTTGGGCAATCAATTGCGACTGCTGGGCAACCACGGTAGTGAGATCAGCGAGACTAGGCAGCGGCACGTCAGCGGGATCCATGGCCGGATCTACTGTCACGAGCCGGACTGACGGCTAGTGGGGATACAGGAGGTGGATCCTCTGTACCAGAGAGGGGATGGCACGGGTCGTACTGAGGGACCGGTTCTAAGCAGCTACCGGTTTTCACCAGAGCCCGCCGCAAAGCGGGATGGACTTGCTGCGGCGGTAGCAACCAGGTCGTGTCCTCCAGTAGCGACTCCACCTCTCTGGCGGCTGAGATAGGCGCGGTACAAAAGGACTAGGCAGAGGCAAGGTCAGACGTAGCAGAGGGTCAGGGCATGCGGCAATGGTTCGTAGTCTGAGACAATGGCAGCAGGTCAGATACACAGGCAAGGCAACTCACAAAACGCTTCTACAGGGTACTAAGACAACAAGATCCGGCAAGGACAGGAAGGGGAAGTGGGTTTATATCAGATTTGGGTGTGCACACAGTAATTGGGCCAGGCACCAATCAATGGGGCCGCGCGCGCCGGGAAGGAGCAGGAGGGGGATGGTGAGTAGGATGGGATGCGATCCGCGGACGGAGATGTGCCGCCGTGTGGATCGCATCCCCGCCGGTAACAGAGCAGCGCCCACGGCCAGGGGGGCTGACCGGAGCGCTGCAGGGGGACTGACGCCGCAAGCGCTCCGGGAAGGATGGGACACCCGGAGCGCTTGGCGTTACAAGGTTGTTCTTGTGGCCCACACTTGTGCTAATGAGTCCAGATGTGTAAGCAGCTGCTGAGCATACTCTCGTAACCGTACACTGAATCCAGTTACATTAGTTAAATATAGTTACCAACACCTACACAACCATGTTTATAATTAATTATCACATAAACAGTTCAAGATGTCCTGTTTCATGTTCTTCGTCCCAAGAATCATCAGTCGTAGAAATCCTCGTTCAAACGTTCACTAAATGACGATCTTTTGGTCCGATTCAGTGTTAACTACATTTGATCATTCCTAATAATAGGCATGTTCAAATTTAGTTAGCACTGTTTTCCCCCAAAACATCGTTTTGGTGGTATTGAACGAGGATTTCGACGTTTGATTCTTGTGCCCAAGTACATGAAACAGGACATCTTGAACAGTCAAAGATGTCCTGTTTCATGTTCTTGGGCACACAAATCGATCGTAGAAATCCTCGTTCAAACGTTCACTAAATGACGATCTTTTGGTCCGATTCAGTGTTAACTACATTTGATCATTCCTGATAATAGGCATGTTCAAATTTAGTTAGCACTGTATTCCCCCAAAACATCGTTTTGGTGGTAATGAACGAGGATTTCGATGTTTGATTCTTGTGCCCAAGAACATGAAACAGGACATCTTTTACTGTTCAAGATGTCCTGTTTCATGTTCTTGGGCACAAGAATCAAACGTCGAAATCCTCGTTCAATACCACCAAAACGATGTTTTGGGGGAATACAGTGATAACTAAATTTGAACATGCCTATTATTAGGAATGATCAAATGTAGTTAACACTGAATCGGACCGAAAGATCGTCATTTAGTGAACGTTTGAACGCGGATTTCTACGATCGATTCGTGTGCCCAAGAACATGAACCCGGACATCTTGAACTGTACTACATACATTAAAGAAAAAGCACATGCAGCACCACGCTATTAATAAAAATCACAGTAAATGTAAATATACTTACTTTTTCGGATCTCTTTTTTTATTTTTTTATATTGCTCCGGCTCACGCAATTTAATGTCCGACCATCGTTTGCGGATCTGTTCCTTCGACCTGCGAACCCCAAATTTCCGGAACAGCGTTTTGACCACTTTATCCATGATCTGGCCCTTCACCTGATTTGGCTTTTTGTAGGGCCCATGTTTGGCATCATAATCCTCCCTCAGCAATATGGTGACAATAACAACAATCTCCTCAAACGACATGTTAGTGGCTTTATATCTTCTGTGTCTGGGCCTGCCTCCTTCCACACTTTCCACTTCATCTCTGTGATTCTCCACCATGTTGTCAGTCTCCGTCATTAAGGACGAGCGAGAAGGGGCGGGGAAAGTAGTCTAATGAACGTCAAGGGCGGGAAAGCGTGCGGAGCGTCACGCATGCGCACTGTATATAACGTTAAAAAACATCGTTGAAAGCGACGTTCAGTGAGTGGAAGAAGGTCGGAAGCAACGAACGTGTAGATCGCGGGTACGTAACATTTTTCATACTTGATATGTCGAGGGTTGAGCGGCCCCGAACAGAAAATTTAGTGACCGTACAGACCTTTTTTTTTGGGCTGGGTCCCGGAGCAGAAACCTAAACATTCACTGTATGTTCGGGGCCGGTGTTAGGCAATATGCATGTAACTTCGCGCTTGCTTCCCGTGCTGTTAGTCCTGGCCCTGCACAAAGTGTCATTTTCGAAGTTGGAAAAATCATTTAAAACTCAATCGGTCTGGTATGGATTTTGGGGGGGGCCTCCACGCCATTTTTTAGTGGAATTTGGGGTGGAGTTCCCCTTAAAATCCTTGCCAGACCTGAAGGGCCTGGTATGGATATTTGGGGGGACTCCACGCCATATTTTTTTTATTTTGGGGTGGAGTTCCCCTTAAAATCCTTGCCAGCCCTGAAGGACCTGGTATGGATATTTGGGGAGACCACACGCATTTTGAAAAACATTGGGGGCGGGGTTCCCCTTAATATCCATTCCAGACATGAAGGGCCTGGTAAGAGAATTTGGGGGAACCACAATGCTTTCTCAATGTTTGTATCAATGACTTTTCTATGTATTGCATTTGACGGGAGACAACAATTCATTATACCCAGGAGTGAATTTTGAGTTAATTTTGGAAAAGCACAAATGACACTTTGTGCAGGGACAGTTCTAGGTACTCCTTTACTTTTTTGGAGTCCTTTTAGTCCGCAGATTTTCGGGGCAACATTGACTTCAATGGGGTTTGGGTTCGGGGTCAAGTTCGGGTCAAGTCACGTCACGAACTCTAGCTTTTTACCAAGTTTACAAAAAAGAGTTCAACACAAACATCCAGGTGTCCACTCAACTCTATGATGACTGATCAATTGCTACGTTAGTGGCCTATATATGGTGAGAAAGATTTGGAGTAGTCTTGACTGACATTCGAATTTTGGTGTGTTTTTTGACTTGCAGCAAAAATGCAGGTATTTAAGGACCCCGATTTCATGTTGGAATTCCTGCAAAGATGGAAGAATCTTCCTGTTTTATGGGAGACCAAAAACAAACAAAATAAAAATAAAGAAGCCAGGAAGAGAGCACTGGAGACCTTGCTGGAATTTGTGCAAACTCAGATCCCCACAGCAACACTACAGGATGTGAAGACGAAAATTGGGACCATTAGGGGCACATACCGGACTCAACGAAACAAAGTCCGAACATCTATGCGGTCAGGAGCAGCTGCAGAGGACAGATGTATTCCAAATCTCTGGTACTACCAGCATCTCAGTTTCCTCGATGACCACCTGGAATCCAGGGAATCCCTTTCCACCCTTCCACCCAGAACGAGCTCCAGCCTTCCCTGCAGCCAACCCTCCAGCCTTCCTTGCAGCCAACCCTCCAGCCTTCCCTCCAGCATTCCCTGCAGCCAACCCTCCAGCCTTCCCTCCAGCCAAGTTGAGGTCTCTTTGGAGGAACAAGCTCAACTCCTGGAGGAGCCGGATTTAAATATTTGGAGCCAGGTATAATATTTAGCAAAATATTTCTAGTAATAAAAGTCTAATATTGTCAAAGTTGAAAAAATTGTGTGAAAAATGTTACCAGTTAAACCAAAGTGTCTGACATATCAACAGACAGCAGTGGCCAAAAATTATGGGGACAAGAATGAAAAATGCTGGTGTCAGAATGATTAACTTTAATATTTATTAGCATTCAATTAGCAATAGTCATGAGGTGACAAATGTGTGTGAAAGATGAAGGCTAAAATAACTATATGTAACTTTTTTTAACAGGATGAGGAGGCAGGCGTCAGTGTGACACACAAGGAGGCAGGTGCCAGTGGAACCCAGGAGGAGGCAGGCCCCAGTGTGACCCACGAGGAGGCAGGTGCCAGTGGAAGCCAGGAGGAGGCAGGCCCCAGTGGGACACCGGAGGAGGCAGGCCCCAGCGGGACACAGCGCAACACCAGGCCCCAGATACCTCCACTGCGGATTCCACCAAAAAGGGCAAGGAGGCTTCTTCAAATGGAGGAGGAGACCCAGGCCCTAATTAGGGAGGCTACTGCGGCCCTCAGAGAGCCCCCCACCGCTGCAGAGGGATTTGCTACCCTTATTGGGCACAAACTGCCCCAAATGGAAATGGCCCAGCGTCTAAAAAGCGAGACCCTGATATTGAAGGTTGTAAACATGGGCATGTTGGGGAAACTGAATGATTTCACGGACGTTGTGGACGTTTCTTATGTCCTTGCTCCAGTTCCTGCCCCACTCCCTGCTCCTGCCCCACTCCCTGCTCCTGCCCCACTCCATGCTCCTGTCCCATTCCCTGCTCCTGTCCCAGTCCCTGCTCCTGTCCCTGCTCCTGCTCCAGTCCCTCCTCCACGGACACAGCCTCCAAGGAAGGCTGCAGGGAAGGCAAAAAAGAAAAGCAGCAAATGAGCCCAGGATATGTCCCTCCAGATGGTCCCAATTTTCGTCTTCTCATCCTTTGGTGTTTGCTGTGGTGATCTGGGTCTGCACTAATTTCAGCAGGGTCTCCAGTGCTGTCTTCCTGGCTTCTTTAGATTTACTTTACATCTGGTTTTGTTTTGGCTTACCCTTTAATTTGTTTTTAGGCCAGAATAAATGGAATTTTTGTTTGATGTTACAAAATGAACATGTGTTTTTATTCTAAATAGACAGATTGGTAGTGAGTAGGCAGGGACAGTGGATACAAAATTGGGAAATTAACAAGGAACACTAACCTCCTTGAGGGTAAATTAGAATAAATAATAATGTTGTTGTGGTAACTTGACACACTCAAAAATATCAAATAATATGGAAAAACAGTCTAAAATATTATTTAAAAAAATCCAAAAAAATCCATCTTCAAAACAAGATGGAAACTCTAAAATATTGGGTATTTAGGGAGATCTGGCTTACAATAAATATAGATTAATCATGAGAAAACAATAAATACCAAAGACCAAACTTTTTCCTAACTCTGTGAGAATATCAGCAGCAAGAGAATTGGATTATTGCAGCATTAGAACGAAGAAAAGAATGCGCTGCATTAAACGATGCAATAATTTCCTGCATGACGAATGTGCCATCTCCATTCTGAACGGTAGTTTTACCAGAACAAGCGCTCCCTTCTCATCACTTGCTTCTGATCATGCGCTTTTTTTTCACGTCGTTAAAGCCTACACACGACCATTTTTCATGACGAGAAAAACGACGACATTCAAAACGGTGAGAAAAATTAGAGCATGTTCTAATTTTTCTCGTCGTTTTTAATACCGTTTTTCTCGTCGAGAAAAACGACCTAAAGCCCACAGACGATCTTTTTCCTCGTCGAAAGGAAAAAATGCAGTTTTTCACGTCGAGAAAAACGGTCGTGTACGCGGCATAAGGGTACATTTGTACGTTCGATAAGGAACTTGGAGCGTTTGGGACACAGCCCAAGAAAGGAGAGTTTTTTTTCTTGCTTTAGACAAGTCACCGCTTTAAGAAAGCTGGTCTATGTGATCAAGGGAAGGAAGAGTTCGACATCCCTTTTGCTTAAGATGCTAGGGATGGTGGCTTCATTCAAAGGAGGTTCCCTATGCTCAGTTTCAAGGCTGCTTGATCCTAACCTGGTGTTATCCAAGGATCTGATCCCACGGATACGCTGGAATCTCAGTTGGTAGTTCTTAACCAAAAGATTTGGCAGAAAGAAAGATCCCTCATGCCAGTTACTTGAGAGGTAGTGGCTACGAAGACTGGTCTCTAGGGATGGAGACCAGTCCTGGAAAAGACGACTGCCCAGAGGAGGTAGTCTAGTTCCAAGAGAAGCCTTGTCCGTCAACTTGCTAGCCATTAAGGGTCGAAACCTTCGGATGGCACGTCTATCTTAATCGCCTGGGCGTTTAGGTTGCAGGTTTGTTCTGTCAAAGTACAATCCCCCATCAGCGGTTGATTTAGGATTACCAAAGGGATTCTAGAAACCACGCAGCCAGAAGGAAGTGAGCCATGTTCTGGCTTGGGCAGAGGAGCTTGTGCCTTGCCTGTCATCAGTCTTCATTTCATAAAATGGAGAATTGGCAGGCAGTTCTCTGCAGCCGTCAACCATTTTTCCTGGGTGTATGGCCTCCTAAGCCCCGATCTTTTTCGATTCAGAAGCCAGAGAAGGGGCACCCCGGGCAAAAGATTTATGGGCGTCCAGTTTCAACTAAGAAGTTGAACAGCTTTAGGTCTAGGACAAAGGATCCACTTGCATAGGAGACAATATGCATTAGTAACCTTGTGGAACCAGTTGTCACTGGTTTATGCATTCTCTTCCCCCCAGTGTTGCAACTACCGCAGCCTCTATGCTACATCAGAGGGGATTTGAAGCCCACCTAATAATTCCGGCATGCCCCAGACAACCTTACTGTGCAGGGATCACAAGGGTGGTAGTAGAGGACCCAGGGGCCCTTACATCTTGTCCAGACCTACTTCGAGGGTCGGTATTCCATCCTATCTTGAAAACATGGGAATTAATGGTTTACTTGGTTTAGCCTGCATTCTTGAGGATCGCGGCTTCAGAATCAGGGATGATTACCCTTATTCATACAGGAGAGCGGGCCTCCAGGACCATGTATTATAGGATCTGGAAGGCCCATATTCCTGGTGTGACACCAAGGGATGGCATCCTCGGAAGTATGTCACAGGTAGAATTCCTACCTTCCTACACTAGGTAAAGGGATGGAGCTAGCCTTAAGTTCCATCAAGAGTCGATTCTCGACCTTGTCAGTGTTTTCAAGGTCGCTTGTATTGCACTCTTTAAACCAGGCATTTCTACAAGGGGTAGCGAGTATAAGTCGCCCTTGTGCCCGGGGGGATTTGAGTCTGGTTTGTCGGCTTGCAGGGACAGCTCCTTGGGCTGATGCACCATATTTCCCGTCAACCTCCTTCAAGGGAGTTGGTGTTCTTGGTTGCAGTAGCCTCTGCAAGAGAATTCCAGTATTGGCAACTTTCTTTGTATAGAGACATACTTATTTATTAGGGTGATGTTGAATCCTCAGCCAGCCTTTTTCCCAAAAGGATCTTTTTTTTCTCTAAATATAGATGAGAATAGTTGAGGTCTATCTGAAAGTTTCAGAAACAGAAAACTGACCCTTTGTTATGCTGCCAGAAGACCCTAGAAATGGTTAGGCAGCATTCTAATCAGCTATTAAATGGTTACTCTCTCGGTATATTGAGAGCAGTCAAGGCCTATCTGAAGTGGTTACTCAGATACGGAAAACTAAATCTAAATCAACTGTTTCAACGTTAATTCATCAGGCTATTATTCAGGCTTGTGGTTAAAGAGAGGGTTCCCCCTGTTTCTTTTAGAATGCACTCTACCAGAACAGTAAGCGCTTCATGTGCAGTGCATTACCAAGCCTTTGACTCAGATTTGCTAGGCCGCAACTTGGTCATCAGTCCTTACGTTCACTAATTTTTATTAGCTGAACGTAAGATGGTTAGAGAATGTCGCTTCTTAGCGCAGTATGCTGCAGGCAGCAGTATAGGTCCTCACGTCTGATGGCAGTCTGCGTTATTTTTGTCTCCCTCCCCTTAAGTGGAGCATTGCTCTGAGACGTCCCATGATGTAATGATTAAAGTCTCTGTGTCCCGTGATGTACGAAAAAAAAATTGGATTTTTAATAACAGCTTACCTGTAAACTCCTTTTCTTGGAGTACATCACGGGACACAGAGATCCTGCCCCTCTTAATTGGGGATATGGGGACACATATTGCTTGCTACAAAACTGAGGAGCTCCCAGTATGGGAGGGGTTATATAGGGAGGAAACTTCCTGTCTAGTTGATTACACCAGTGTCCAGCACCTGAAGGTGGATATATTAATATAACATGTAATGATTAAAGGCTCTGTGTCCCATGATGTACTCCAAGAAAAGGATTTTACAGGTAAGCTGTTATTAAAAATCCTATTTCTCTTATCGTCCATGGACTGACACAGCTGAATACTGTAAACGTGTGGGTATATGTCCCTGCTCGCAGGAGAAGATCTAGGCAGAATGTTAGATGTTAGAAACATACATTCTAGAACAAACCAGAGCTGAACAGCCCCGCCCAGGGGGCGGTCCCTCCTGGACATTACCCTCCCACCTGCAGCTAGCAGCCTCAGTTTTTTTCAGCCTAGCAGAAGGAGAAGACGTGGCTCTCTCAGGAGCCAGTCTCCTGGAAGATTTTACTTTTAAATTTTATTCCTTTGGGAATTTTATTATTTTATTTTTGAGACCTTCAATCAACTGTCGGCTGGGCAACAGGTTGGGTACACTGGTATCCTCGTAGTCTTCCCTGTCCGACCATCAAGCGTGCTGATCTTCGCCTTGTGTGCGTGAGACTCAGTTCACGACATGCCCCATGACTCCAGGGATGGCCGGGTTGCTTTCATGCTCCCGCGGTCCTCTCAAGATTGAACAGTACATGACTGACTGTATCTCTCGCGGTAGACCGGGCCGACAGTTACGCAGTACTGCTCTGTGATAGGTCTGTCTGAAACAAGCCAGTGGGTCCCTGAAAGGGACGGGTAAGTAGTCTCTCCTACTGCACGTGAGTACATGCTGGCTGTGTTTCTTTATATGGGGGGTTTCTCCCTGTCTCCCCCCTGTTATGCTGCTCTCTGCACCCTCTACTGGTGCTGTGCTGTGGTAGTGCTTGGGGGTCACTCTGGCCTGGCTGGGCGCTCATGTCTGTAGTGGGTTCTGGAGAGAGGGGCAGTTTTTCTGGTGTGTGAGGTGATATTGCGTGCGCCATTAAAGCGTGCATTAGCGCTGTTTGAGGTGGTTGTTGCGTGCACTATTAGCGCGCATTAGAGCTTTAAATTTAGCGCTCAGCGCCCATCTTGGCGTGGTTCAATGGCACAGTTATAGCTGCGGCCGGCGGCCATTTTCTTGTAGCCACCGCGCATTTACTTTCGCTTTCGGCCTCTAGCAGCGGCGCTGTGGCGCGAATCTCCTCACAATCTCCTCAGATTCTTCACTCTCCTCAGGTTCACAGCGCGGTCCTTCAGCAGGACTGAGCGGTCCTTAAGGGTTGGTGAGTCCTCCGGGTATCCCCTCCTCAGCCTCAGCGTAGCCAGTGGGTGGACTGTATATTCACTGTATAGTGTATAAGGTCTCAAGAGGGTGGCATTATGGAGTCTGAAACACCTGCTCTCCACACTTGCCTGGGGCAACTGGCAGTGCTGCACAGTTAAACATGTTCATATGTTTCCTGCACCTGCGGTCCTTATGGACCAGTTGTCGGCAGTCCTGGAATCATTCCTTGTCAGAATGGAAGCGGTGTGCCAGCGAAAGGAGCTATAAGCCCCCTCTCCCCACAAAAATCTTTAGTGAAGGAGTGCTCTGATTCAGATATGGGCCTAGCTACTGTGCTCAGGACCCTAGCTCTGAATTTTTAATGTTTATGAACAGGACATTCCCTTGTGAGGAAGACTCCAGTTCTGTGTCAGTGAATGACAGGGCGCTTGTAAGTGAACTCGCTGATGATGTGAGGAATACTCTCAAGCTGGGTGCTGTGGCTGAGGTACCTCAGGTGGACGCTGTTTCCCTTGGTTCCTTCAAGCTTTTCTTTTACACAGCTTCCTCACTGTTTTCCTCCCACGCTGCGTCAAGAGCAGCATGGATGATACAGTGGTACACAGTGTTTCCCTCCCACTGGTCGTGCAGCATGGTGGTGGGGGGGGACTTTATTCATTTATGTCTCTAGTCCCTGTGAGCCTTCTGTGTGATATCCTGAGGCAACAACAGGGTCTCTGCACCTGTGGTTTCCCGCCATTTCCTGGGGAATGCTCTGGGCTCTGACAGACAAACGGTCTGAGGATCAGAGGTTACCTGTTACCTGCATGCTGCTTCGGCAGCACAGTCAAGCAGGTTGGAATGATACAGAGAAGATTATGCGCCTCTGCGCCATAATTTAAACTCATCCTCTACCTCTACACTGCATACATTCACAGTGTATGTATGTGTTATTGGTCTCTGTGTCTGCGTGGGTGTCCCCCCACGTTCCAATGCTGTGTTTCAGTGCCATACATTATATAAACGTACAAAATATGTTTATGCATGACTCTAAATACATTCACAGTATATGTATGTATTATACTCTCTGGATCGACGCGGGTTTCCGCCGGGGGCTCCGGTGTCCTCCCGTGCTCTCATGGTATGTGCGCTTCGGCTCTCTGCACAGTATAGACATGTTCAATATGTTTATTGCACATACTATACATGTTTACAGTATGGGTATACTGTTTGCGTGGGGTTCCTCCAGGTACTCCGGTTTCCCCCCCATGCTCCAATGGAAATGCACAGCATAAACATGTGCAATATGTTTATTCACATGCTATAATTCCTACACGGTATCTGTGTGCTGTCTGCGTGGGTTTCTTCCGGGTGTTCCGGTTTCCTCCAATGCGCTGACGATATGTGCGCCTTTGGCCCTCTGCACAGTTAAACATGTTCAATGTTTATCACGCATGCTATAATACCTACACGGTATGTGTATGCAGTCTGTGTGGGTTTTCTCCGGGTACTCCGGTTCCCTCCCACACTCCATTGGAATGGGCGCTTCGGCGCTATGCACAGCCTAAATTTGTGCGATTTGTTATCCAAATACTAACATCCCTACCCGGTATGTCTGTGCAGTCTGCGTGGGTTTCCGCCCACGCTACATGACATGCGTGCCTTTGGTGCAATACACGGTGTAAACCTACACATTATGTTTATATACAACACTAAATACATTCACAGTAGTTGTAGTTATTGCATCCTCTGGGTATGCGTGGGGTACTTCGGTTCCTCCCACGCGCCAACGGTGTGCGCGCCTTCAGTGCTATGCACACATAGGCTTGTTCAAAATGTTTAGCACACATACTATAATACCTACACGGTATGCGTATGCAGTCTGCGTGGGTTTCATCTGGGTGCTCCGGTTTCTCCCCGGCGCTCCAATGGTGAGCATTTTCAGCGCTATGCACAGTATAAACATGTGCAATTTGTTTATTCGCTGGCTAACATACCTACACGGTTGTGTACGCAATCTGCATGGCTGGTTTACGTCCAAGCCCCGATGATGTGCGCGCCTTCGTCGCTGGCACAGAATAAACGTGTTTTAATATGTTTATCCACACATACTAAACTACATACGCCGTATGTGGTTGTATTATGCTGTTTGTGGCTGGGTGAGGTTCCTCCCACACTCTATTTGCGCGTTTGACGCAATACACAGTATAAACTATGTGTTTGTACAATCAGCATGATACGTATGTGCAGTAAAAATTGTCATTTATGTTGCTTTTATTTTTACGATATTAGCAATTTTTTTTCTGGACTATGACATCACCCAGCCCCCCTACAACAGCCAAAGAACACAAAACTGGTCTGGTTGGTTAGTGCCATGTTTGTACTGGTTTGTGCCATTTAAATCTCTGTTCTATCTTTTATTGTTTTTGTGTTATTAATGATTTATTAAAGGTCACTCACTTTTATTGGTGCTGTTATGGTTTTTTAGTTATAACAGCTTTTTTTATGTAATCAAACCACACTCACTTTGCACCCCATGTTATTAAATCTTAAAAACAAATATACCATTTGTTAGTATTATGCTTGCAGCAATTGTTTTTTCCAGATGATATCACCCAGCTCCCCTACAACAGCAAAATAAATTAAACCGTTTGTTTGGTTTATATACCGTATTTAATCGGCATATAACACACAAAGGCGTATAACACGCACCTTAATTTTAAGAGATAAGTTTCAGGAAAAAAATGTACATTTTAAATAAAGAATTTTGAAGCAAAATAAGGGTCAGTGCCCATCATTGCAGCCTGATCAGTGCCCATCTGCAGCCTCGCCATTGCCTATCACTGCAGCCTAATCAGTGCCCATTGCAGCCTCGCCATTGCCTATCACTGCAGCCTAATCAGTGCCCATTGCAGCCTCGCCATTGCCCATCACTGCAGCCTAATCAGTGCCCATCTGCAGCCTCACCATTGCCCATCATTGAAGCCTGATCAGTGCCCATCTGCAGCCTTGCCCATCATTGCAGCCTGGTTAGTGCACATCTGCAGCCTTGCCCATCATTGCAGCCTGATCAGCGGCCATCAGCAGCCTTGCCCATCATTGCAGCCTGATCAGTGCACATCTGCAGCCTTGCCCATCATTACTGAAGCATTTGGCTCCGTTCACATCTTGGCATGATGCCCGTGTGATCTCTGTCACTTCCAATGGCACCCCGATCACTGTGTGATTTTGCCGCGATTCGTCGGGCATCAATTGTGGTTAAACAGAATCGTGGGATGCCTGTCACCCAAAAGAAGTACAAGACACCAATTATTATATCCTTTGCCCTCTATATATTTTATCCAGGGAAACCAATAGATATAAAGTACAACCTGGAATTCTCCTTTACATTTATTGAAGCATACAGGAAAATAAAAGTTATTTGTTTTGCATAGCACTCATTTTGTATCTGAAAGAATGGTTTTAGACTGTTGAAGAAGTGGTTAGCATGTGATTGTCACATGTGGAGGGGTTTTGATCAAATATAATGCACAAAACCAAACCAGCACAAATGTTATTTTTGCAGCACAAATCAGCAAGAACAAATTATATATTTTGGTTTTAGATTTAAAGGGGTTATAAAGGCAGAAGGTGCATTCCATGCATTAAGATAAAAAGCAGCAGCCCACCTTAGCCCCTCCAATACTTACCCGAGGTCCCTCTCTGTCCAGCGATGTTCACGAGTGTCTCAGCCATCTGAGATTTTCCCTCCTTATTGGCTGGGACACAGCGGCGGCGCCATTGGCAGTCGCTGCTGTCAATCAAAGTCAGCTAGCCAATCAAGTGAGAGAGGAGGTGGGGCCAGGGCTCAGTGTCTGGATGGATACACTGAGCTGTGACTCGACTTGGGTGTCCCCATAGCAAGCTATTTGCTTTGGGGGCACTGAACAGCAGGGAGGGGCCAGGAGCACTGAAGAGGGACCAGAGGAGTGGAGGAGCTGGGCTAGGTATATTTTTGTTATTTTTATGGGGGGAAAAAATGAGACTTTATAATCACTTTAATAACACGGGGTGCACAGTAGACGGGGTAGGGTTTGATTAAATATAATATGTAATACAGGCAGTCCTCGAGTTACTTACATTTGATACATACTTACAACAGGAAGTGAAAGGAAATCTACCCCCTATGAAGGGAAATTCACTCCTGTAAGAGTTCTTATGGGAAAAGGGGGTCTCCACTGAATATTTATCACCAATCCTTGTTTCCACAACATTGTAACAGGGACAGAAAGTGAGATGAAATCATCTGAAAGGGGCACAAACAGCAAAACAAATGTTACAGGGGTGGTAAAGAGGTTGTAAACCCTGGTGAAGAACAAAGTGGCGCCCACACCCTGCTGAGACAGCTAACATCTTCCCCAGTGTTTCTTCTGGGTTCGCGGGCTCCGGCCTTGTGAGGGGCTGGAGTCACGATGATGTCAGTCCCGTGAATGCGCGGGAGATGCCATTCACGGCTTGGGCTCTGAAGGTCCAGCACGATAAGCTGGACTTTCAGAGCGAATGCGCCAATGACATCATCGGCTGCATGCTCTCTAAATATCTCCTTTCTAAATATCTCCTAAATGGTGCAAATGTACCTGTTCCAACTTACATACAAATTCAACTTAAGAATAAACCTACAGAACCTTGTTTGTAACCCGGGGACTGCCTGTATCTTCAAAACCAGACTGACACAGATGTTAAATTTCGTACACATTAACACAAACGCAGCACAAATTAATGGTGTATTTGTTATAGTATCTAATAACATGGGATGCAAAGTGGGTGGGGTTTTATCAAATAAAAACAAACTGTTATAATTAAAAAATCAAAGCAGCACAAATAATAATTTTAACAGCACAAACTGACAAAAATGCAGCACGAAAAATGGCACAAACGCAGCACTAACCAACCAGCCCACTTTCGTGTCTTTTGGCTGTTGTAGGGGGGCTGAGTGACCTTTTAATAAATCATTAATAATGCAAAAATTATAAAAGATAGAACAGAGATTTAAAATGCAAAAAAAAAACAGCACAACCGTGGCACTAACCAACCAGCCCAGTTTTGTGTCCTTTGGCTGTTGTAGGGGGGCTGGGTGATGTGGGTAATGTCGTAGTCTGGAAAAAAACTATTGCTAATAGCGTAAAAATAAAAGTCACACAAATGTTAAATTTTACGGCACAAAACAGCACAAACGTAGCACTAAAGAAACACAATTGGGTTTTTATTGGTGCTGATTGTAGACGGGCACAGCTGCGTACACACGTCTGTTTTTAATGTCATTGAAAAAACTATGATTCTTCTTGCCTACACACTATCATGGAAAAAAATGCTTGAGCAAAGCGCGGTGACATACGAAATGTACGACGGCACTATAAAGAGGAAGTTCCATTGGGATGGCGTCATCCTTTGGGCTGCTTTTGCTGATCCTCATCTTAGTAAAGTTTGGTGAGAGACGATTCGCGCTTTTCAGCCTCGTGATATTCAGTCTGTTACAGCGTGACGAATGTGCTATCTCCATTACGAACGCTAGTTTTACCAGAACGAGCGCTCCCATCTCTTTACTTGCTTCTGAGCATGCAAAATTTTTTCACGTCGTTAAAGACTACACACGGCCGTTTTTCATGAAGAGAAAAGCGATGAGAAAAATTAGAGCATATTCCAAATTTTTAATGGCCATTTTTCACGTTGTGAAAAATGCTCTGGAGCCCACACACGATCGTTTTTAATGACCAAATAAAAAAATTGCATTTTTCTCGTCATGAAAAATGTTCGTGTGTACGCGCCATTATACCGTATATACTCGAGTATAAGCCGAGTTTTTCAGCACATTTTTTTGTGCTGAAAATGCCCCCCTTAGCTTATACTCGAATCACCTTTTTGCGCCTGATCTCCTGGACTTTGGGGACCCGGTACCAGTCGGTCGTAGGTCCCCTGGGCCCTAAACTTGGCACCAATGTAGCTCCACTCTTCCTCTACAAGTGTGCAATGTTTGTTGTTCGGGGACCTACGGCTGGGGAGAACCGATTTTTCAAAGCCGGGCACCCCTTCCATAGACTCCCATGTTAAACGGTAATTTCTCCGGTAAATTTGAGGACCCGGTACCGGCCGGTCCTAGGTCCCGAAACTTGGCACACATGTAGCCCCATGTCTCCTCTACAAGTGTGCAAAGTTTGTTGTCTGGGGGACCTACGGCCGGGGAGCACCAATTTTTCAAATCCGGGCACCCCTTCCATAGACTCCCATGTTAAACGTCAGTCTAGTCATGGGCACAGTGAGGCATGGGCACAGTGAGGCATGCAGATGGACACCTTAGGCTTATACTCGAGTCAATACGTTTTCCCATTTTTTTGTGGTAAAATTATGTGCCTCGGTTTATATTCGGGTCGGATTATACTCGAGTATATACGGTAACTAAAAAAGCAATGACAGCACAAATACATTTTTTAGCATCACAAACCAGCATAAATGTAGCACTAACCAACGAGCCCAGTTTCCTGTCTTTCGGGTGTTGTAGCGGGGCTGAGTGACCTTTGGTAACCTTTAATAAATCATTAAAGTGGTTGTAAACCATTACACAGTACTTTTACCTACAGGCAAGCCTATAATAAGGCTTACTTGTAGGTATTGGAAATATCTCCTAAACCTGCACGGTTTAGGAGATATTTACCATATATGCTTTTGCCAACGTCATCGTCGCATGCGCATTAAAAAAAGGGCACGATCGTGCCATTTCCATAGGGCCTGTGCCGTCAGCTCGCATACGCATGCGCGGTAGTGATGTCACGCGACTCCGGCCAGTCACAGAGCCCGAGTCCACGGCCCCCGGAAGGAAGAGGGGTGAAGATGGACGCGGCCACCAGCGGGGACATGGCGGGCTTCATTTGCAGGTAAGTGCAACCTTTATCAAAAAAATAAATCAAAAATACTTCTTCTTTAATTACGCAAAAACGATAAAAGATAAAATGGAAATTTAAATAGCACAAACTAGCAAAAAACGTAGCACTAACCAGCGAGCCCGGTTTCATGTCTTTCAGGTGTTGTAGGGGGGCTGAGTGACCTTTGGTGACCTTTAATAAATCATTAACCACTTCCCGCCCAGTCAATAGTGAATTGACGTCCGGGAAGTGGTTGCATTATCCATACTGGACGTCATATGACGTCCTGCAGGATAATGCCTTGCGCGCGCCCTCGGACACAGCGCTCCCCCGATCACGGTAAACAGCCAATTTCATTGGCTGTTTACCATGTGATCGGCTGTGTCAAAGTCACAGCCGATCACCTGTCAAAACAGACTCGGCGGCGCGCTCCGTGCGGGCCGCCACAGGCTTGCAGAGCGGGGATCGGGGAAGGCGAGTGTCCCTTGGACACAGCGCGTCCCCGATCAGAGTAAACAGCCAATGAATTGGCTGTTTACCATGTGACCGGCTGTGTCCAATCACAGCCGGTCACAAATGTAAACAAACTCCACAGGAGTTACTACCTGATCCCTGCTCTCTCCTCACACACCGATCTGTGAGGAGAGAGAAGAGATCAGTAAGTTAGCTCAGTGTAGTTTGTCTACATAAGTTTACAGTGCACAACACGCCCCCCCCCCCATAAAGAGGACCTGTCACACAGCCCAGCACATCAATCAGCCCAGCCAATCAGCCCATCTGTCAATCAGCCCATCTGTCAATCAGACCATCTGTCAATCAATCAGCCGATCTGTCAATCAATCAGCCCACCTGTCAATCAATCACCCCATCTGTCAATCAATCAACCCATCTGTCAATCAATCAATCAGCCCATCTGTCAATCAATCAGCCCATCTGTCAATCATCTGTCACAGGTCTACCTTCCCGATGCCCTGGCAAACCCCTTATGGTTGCCTGCCAACTCAGGATCCGCTATCATCCCCCCTTTCACCGCACAGCCAGGTGTGCAGCCCGACACTACAAATTTTTCTAAATTTGATTATTTTTGTTTATTTTTCCCACAAGATTTGCTGCAGAATATAGTGGATCAAACAAATCTGTATGCATCCCAATTTATTGCTGCCAAACCCGATTCTTCCTACGCCCGCATGTTCCAGTGGCGGCGTCTAACATTGGAGGAATTTAAATTATTTTTGGGCCTTATGTTCAATATGGGGCTTACAAAAAAGAACGAAGTCCATTCATATTGGTCCAAACGCCCCATCCAACACATGCCCATATATTCCGCTGTCATGTCCAGGAAAAGATACAACATGATTATGCGCTTTCTCCACTTCAATGACAATTCACAGTGCCCTCCCCGAGATCATCCCAACTACGACAAATTGTACAAGATACGCCCCCTAATCAATGCCTTTTCCCAGCGATTTGAAGAAGTTTTCACCCCAGACCAAAAAATTTGTGTGGACGAGTCCCTCGTACATTTCACCGGCCGACTGCAGTTCAAGCAGTACATACCAAGCTAAAGAGAGCCAGGTATGGGTTAAAATTAAATAAATTATGTGATCGAGCCACTGGATACGTCTGCAAATTCAGGATCTACGAAGGCAAAGACTCCCAGCTCCAGCCCCGTGATTGCCCCACATATACTGGAACCAGTGGGAAAATTGTCTGGAAGTTGGCATACCCCCTGTTCGGAAAAGGTTACCATTTATATGTTGATAAATATTATACCAGCCTGCCCCTTTTTCGCCACCTTTACAGTAAACAAACCCCGGCCTGCGGTACCTTAAAAAAAAAACGGAAGGGATTCCCACAAAATTTATCGGCATCCATGAGGAACGAGGAGGTGTTGGCCATGAAGTGGAGGGACAAGAAAGATGTCCACATCCTCTCTACGATCCACAATGACACCATGGTGGAGATCCCAAGAAGACGCGGCTCCATTGTAAAGCCCGAATGTGTCCACGACTACAATTTGTACATGGGGGGGGGGGGGGGTGGATTTAAATGACTAGATGCTACAGCCCTACTTATCAACCAGAAAGTCCCGTTATTGGCACAAAAAAGTTGCGTTTCACCTGTTTCACATGGCCCTTTTTAATTCGTTTGTCTGCTACCAAAAAGCAACTCAAAATCACCAACTCCACTACCTCCAATATATCGAAGATATCATCGATGCCCTCATTTACCAACAAGATCCCGCCCCAGGAAGCATTCGCTCTGATAGTGTGAGTCGGCTTCACGAGCGATACTATCCCTTTAGCATCCCCCCCACAGAATCTGGAAGAAGACGCCAAAAGAAATGCCGTGTATGCAGCAGAGGAGGAGTAAGAAGAGACACCAGCTATTATTGTCCCGATTGTCCCTCCCAACCTGGCCTGTGCATCGGAAATTGCTTCAAAAATTATCATACATCCATTAGTTCCCCTTATTATTAACAGACTGCCATTTCCCCATTTGCCTGCTACCATGTTACTAACTACCTTCCATGTTAATTAACTGACCCTGGCCTGTTTACCGACGATGTCTTTGCTTGCCGATTTAAACCACGTTTCTGACCTCCACGTGCACCAACCTCAGCCTGTTTACCGACGATGCCTCTGCCTGCCGATTTAAACCACGTTTCTGACTTCCACGTGTACCGACCTTGGCCTGTTAATCGACCATGTTTTTGCCTGCCACTTGGACTGATCTTGTAAGAGAACTGATAGGAACTCTCCTGCGCAGGCGCGCGTTCTCCAGCAGTCTCGGAATACTGGCGCGCGCACCCCCGGGCTGCAGCAGCCCTTCCAGAGTGCTAGTACACATGCGCGTGCGCGGGGACGACGTGCACGCACAGGTGCGTGCCCCTAATCTCCTTTGGCGCCAGTCTGCGAGGATCTCACCTGCTGGTGGTAATGCATGTTCCACGGACTGTAGTACCGGTGTCCACCAGCGGGTGTATTCCGGCAGTGTGGGACAGGCAGCACTTCCTGCCCTCAGCTGTGACCTGAAGCCTGATTACAAGACTTCCTATCTATTTAAGGAAGTCCTGACTCTCAAGCAAGTGCTGACTGGTCTTCAGCTGTGTCCTGAAAACGTCCTGGTTCCTGTTATGCTGCTTGATAACCGTTGCTGACTGTGGCTTTCCCTGACTCTGTCTTTGGACTCTGAAACACTTCCTGATTACTGGCTTCTGATCCCGGCTTCCACTGACCCTGCTTCTGATTGATCCTTTGTACCGTGCCGCCTGTCTGTTGCTGAACCCTGGCTGTCCTCCTGACCTCTGTTCCTGTGAGCTTCGTTCCCAGAACCTGCAAGTGGGTTGGAGTTCCCCTCAAACCTCTACCCATCCTCCAAGTGTTCCTGTGTCCGGTGTCTGTCCGGCTGTCTGGGTCTCCAAGCCATATCTGTTCCAGCAAGTCCTGCAAGCAACTTCCTCAGGCACTCGTGTTCCTCCTGGCCCTAGCCACCATCTGTTCCACCCTCAGTGGGGCTTGGACTGGAGATACAAGAGAGGCCGACCTCATCATATCAGACTCCTACGAGGTACGTGACAGTACCAGTCAGCCAGGGATGGAGTCTGAAAGGGAGGTCTCTCCACCAGAGGACTTGTTTGAGACAATCTCTACACTCACACATGTCGTGCAGAGTTTACAGAGCGATTTCAGTCGCATGGAGGAGCGACTCTCTGACAAGATAGGAGTCGCATCAGCTTGCGTTTCTCCCTCTGTCGCAGATCCCTCTGCTCAAACCGATTCAAGTTCCTTCCATGGAATTATTCCTCTCCCGGAACCCAGAGTGCCTATTCCCGAACGATTTTCCGGAGATCGTACGATGTTCAGAACCTTCCGGAACTCCTGCGAGCTCTACTTCTCCCTGCTGCCCCGGACCTTTAGATCTGAAGACATTAAAGTGGGATTTGTGATCACCCTTCTCGTGAACGAACCACTCTCCTGGGCTCATCACCTCCGGGAGCAGCATGACCCAGTTTTGGCAACCACAGTTTCGTTCTTCTCGGCTATGGCTCAGCTATATGCTGACCCCTTCCACCAGCAGTCTGCAGAATCCAAGCTTGGCAGGTTACAACAGGGGTCAAGGCCTGTTGAGGAGTATATCACTGACTTCCGTGTCCTGAGTGCTGACACTCGATGGAACGATCCTGCTCTTCGCAATCAGTTTCGGCTTGGTCTTTCCGACACTCTCAAAGATGAACTGGCCAGAATTGAAGTTCCTACATCCTTGGAAAGACTGATTAGCTCAGCCATCCAAATCGACCGGCGACTACGTGAGAGGCAATACGAAAAGACTCAAGGAATCCTTTCTGTGACTTCTACACCCAGCATACCTGCTGCCCCGTTGAGCACATCTTTTGGAAAGAAGGCTCAGCATAAGACATGCCACAGGAGTTTCCCCAGATCGCCTCTTTCCCCGGCAGAACATCTCAGACGATTACGTGCCAATCTATGCCTCTATTGTGGAGAAGCAGGTCACTTCATACAGACTTGCCCGGCAAAAACCAGTAGAACCTGCCTTCGTCAGCTTCCTGTGGAGCATCCTTCTGGAGAGGTTCGGTCTCCTATCTCTCTCCCAGTTAATCTTTTTGTTGCCGGAAGGACACTCTTAGTATCCGCCATAATAGACTCAGAGGCCTGCAGCTGTTTTGTGGATTCCTCATTTGTTTCTTTACACCAGCTTCCCGTGTGCCCCAAGAAACAGGGATTCCGGGTTCACCTGGCCGATGGCTCTGGTATTAAATCAGGCCCGGTCACACAAGAGACTGCACCTATTTCCTGTCAAGCCTCCTCTGGTCACCATGAATTCCTTCGGTTGGATGTCATAACCTCACCTATGTTCCCCATCATTCTTGGCATTCCCTGGCTAAAGGCACATAATCCGCACATTGATTGGCTTACAGGAGACGTCACCTTTTCCTCCAGCTATTGCCAGACGCACTGTTTCCCTGAAAGGACTGCTAGTACCACTCCTCTCCTGAGTCTACAGCCTGACCCAGAAACCATTAATCTGGTTCCTGCTGCTTACCACGAATACCTGGACGTATTTAACAAGAAGGGTGCAGACACCCTTCCACCCCATAGGACTTATGATTGCCCTATTGATCTCTTACCAGGGGCGGAGATTCCTTTTGGTCGGATCTATCCCCTCTCCGAACCTGAACTGGAAGCCTTACGTGTCTATATCGACGAGAGTTTGAAAAAGAAGTTCATTCGGCCCTCCACGTCACCAGCAGGTGCCGGTATCTTCTTTGTAGAGAAAAAGGACCACTCCTTAAGACCTTGCATTGACTACCGGGACCTTAACAAAGTTACAGTCAAGAACCGGTACCCCCTTCTGTTAATTCCTGAACTTTTCCAGAGGCTGCGGGGGGCACGGATATTCTCCAAGCTAGACTTAAGGGGTGGGTATAATCTCGTCAGAATCAGGGAAGGGGACGAGTGGAAGACGGCTTTTCGAACTCGCTTTGGCCACTTCGAGTACTTGGTCATGCCATTCGGGCTCTGCAACGCCCCAGCTACGTTTCAACACCTAGTGAATGACGTTTTTCGGGATTATCTTGATCTATTCGTCATAATCTACTTGGATGACATCTTGATATTCTCTGAATCCATGGAATCTCATCAAGCTCATGTTAAGAAAGTGCTGGCCCGACTCCGAAAACACTGTCTTTATGCCAAAGCCGAAAAGTGTGACTTTGAGAAACAAACTGTTAATTTCTTGGGACTTGTCATCTCTGCCGACGGTATCTCCATGGATCCGCAGAAAGTTACTTCCGTTCTGGAATGGCCTGCCCCTACAGACAGAAAAGCTGTTCAGAGGTTTGTGGGGTTTGCTAATTTTTACAGAAAATTCATCAAGAACTTCTCTGGTATCATCGCTCCCATCACACAACTAACTAAGCAACACATCCCTTTCTGTTGGACACCAAAAGCTCAAGAGGCCTTTGAACAGTTAAAACTTTTATTTACCTCAGCTCCCATCCTGAAGCACCCTGATCCATCCTTGGCCTATGTATTAGAGGTTGATGCTTCTGAAAGTGCAGTCGGGGCTATATTGTCCCAACGTCAGGGCCCGAAATCCTTACTCTACCCTGTGGCTTTTTTTCTCCAAGAAATTAAATCCTTCCGAGAGGAACTATGATGTGGGAGACCGGGAACTGCTGGCCATCAAGGCCGCACTTGAAGAGTGGCGGTACCTCTTGGAGGGTGCTGCCCACCCAATCCTCATATTCACGGATCACAAGAACCTAGAGTACTTGAGAACAGCTAAGCGATTAAGACCTCGACAAGCAAGATGGGCGCTGTTCTTCTCCCGTTTCTCATTTCATATTACTTTTCGTCCTGGTTCTAAGAATGGCAAACCAGATGCCCTGTCCCGTATGTTTAATGATCCTGTGAGTCCCTTGGAGCCTGATACCATTCTCCCGGCCAAGAATTTTTTGTTTCTTCAAGCTGATCTGTTATCTCAAATTAAGACCAGTGTGGTTAACCAACCACCCTCCCAGGACTTGGCTCTTCAATCAAGGAATGGCCTTTTCTTCCATAAGGAACAAATCTTTGTCCCGGAGCAGTTTCGAGTGTCCATTCTGAGTCACTGTCATGACCACCCTCTAGCAGGACATTACGGGATCCGCATGACTGCCGATCTGGTCTCCCGTACCTTCTGGTGGCCCGATTTAATGCAGGACTGTAAAAATTACGTTAGATCCTGTATTACATGCCTTCAAAACAAAACCGACAGAACTAAAACTTGGGGTCTCTTGGAGCCTCTTCCCATACCTCAGAAACCATGGAGTATGATCTCAATGGACTTTATTGTAGAACTCCCTCCGTCTGAAGACTTCACTACCATCTTTGTCGTGGTAGACCGCCTGACCAAGATGGCGCACTTTGTACCCTTACAAGGAACTCCTTCCACTACTGAGACTGCCTCAGCCTTCATCAAAGAAGTCGTTAGATTGCACGGTATTCCTGATAGCATTATCTGCGACCGTGGGGTGCAGTTCACCTCTAGATTCTGGAGGGCCCTATGCAAAGCACTTAATATTGAATTCTGCCTCTCTACAGCTTACCACCCACAAACCAATGGACAGACTGAGAGGACGAATCAAACCCTTGAACAGTATCTACGGTGTTTTTCCTCTTTTGCTCAAGATGATTGGTTATCCCTCCTTCCGCTTGCGGAGTTCTCATATAATAATACATCCACTCAGCAACCAAACAGTCCCCCTTTTTTGCCAATTTTGGGTACCATCCCTCTTTTCTGCCGGAAATACCTGTTGAGTCTTCTTTACCTGCTGTGCAAGACCGATTAGACTTCTTCAGTACTAACAATCAGGTTTTACAGGAGACGATCTCCAAGACCCAGGCTAGCAACAAGAAGTTTTTCGACAGAAAGAAGAGGGGTAACCTGGATTTAAAACCTGGGGACAAAGTCTGGCTGTCCACGGCAAATCTAAAGTTAAGCTGTCCTAAGAAACTCGGTCCAAAATTTTTGGGCCCTTTTCCTGTCAAGCGGAGGATCAATGCAGTAGCTTTTGAATTGGTGCTACCCAAAAGCATGAAGATACATCCAGTATTCCACGTTTCTTTGTTGAAACCCACCACGCCTAATCCCTTCCCTGATCGGGTGTCTGGAACCCCTCCTCCGATTCTCATCGAAGGTAATGAGGAATTTGAAGTGGAGGCCGTGCTGGACTGTAGACGTAGGAGTAACCAGATGCAGTTCCTTGTTATATGGAAGGGCTACGGCCCTGAGGAAAATTCTTGGGAACCAGCTTCTGATGTTCATGCCCCAAGACTGGTACAAGCCTTCTTTCAACACCACCTGGAAAAGAGAGACTTGAGGGGCATCCGGAGGCTGCCCCTAAGGGGGGGGCAATGTAAGAGAACTGATAGGAACTCTCCTGCGCAGGCGCGCGTTCGCCAGCAGTCTCGGAATACTGGCGCGCGCACCCCCGGGCTGCAGCAGCCCTTCCAGAGTGCTAGTACACATGCGCGTGGACGACGTGCACGCGCGGGTGCGCGCCCCTAATCTCCTTTGGCGCCAGTCTGCGAGGATCTCACCTGCTGGTGGTAATGCATGTTCCACGGACTGTAGTACCGGTGTCCACCAGCGGGTGTATTCCGGCAGTGTGGGACAGGCAGCACTTCCTGCCCTCAGCTGTGACCTGAAGCCTGATTACAAGACTTCCTATCTATTTAAGGAAGTCCTGACTCTCAAGCAAGTGCTGACTGGTCTTCAGCTGTGTCCTGAAAACTTCCTGGTTCCTGTTATGCTGCTTGATAACCGTTGCTGACTGTGGCTTTCCCTGACTCTGTCTTTGGACTCTGAAACACTTCCTGATTACTGGCTTCTGATCCCGGCTTCCACTGACCCTGCTTCTGATTGATCCTTTGTACCGTGCCGCCTGTCTGTTGCTGAACCCTGGCTATCCTCCTGACCTCTGTTCCTGTGAGCTTCGTTCCCAGAACCTGCAAGTGGGTTGGAGTTCCCCTCAAACCTCTACCCATCCTCCAAGTGTTCCTGTGTCCGGTGTCTGTCCGGCTGTCTGGGTCTCCAAGCCACATCTGTTCCAGCAAGTCCTGCAAGCAACTTCCTCAGGCACTCGTGTTCCTCCTGGCCCTAGCCACCATCTGTTCCACCCTCAGTGGGGCTTGGACTGGAGATACAAGAGAGGCCGACCTCATCATATCAGACTCCTACCAGGTACGTGACAGATCTTTTGGCCATCTACTTTTAGTACACATGGGTCTCACATATGTGAGGGGCTTCAGAATAGCGTTCTGAGTAGAGAAAACCAGTTTTTCGTTTTCTGTGCTCCAAGAACAGGGTCTGGTTGCCCGGAGGCTTCAAAGTGATTTGGGTGGGAGAAGCCTCTACCCCTGTCCCCCTGGCCCTAAGCTTGATGGTCCTTCCTGCTGCCTGGACCAATAATTTGGCTGTGCTGACCATATTACTGCCTGTAATGACCCATGACATTATGGACCATGTTTCTTCCTGCTGCTTGGACCAATACTTTGGCTGTGTTGACCATATATCTGCCTGCTGCCTCTACTGACTTTGGACAGCATTTCTGCCGGGACACCTCTGCCTGCTACCTGGACCTGTGCTTTGGCTGTGCTCTGGCTGTGCTGACAGTATCTCTGCCTGTGCGAACTATGGACAGTATTCCTGCCTGCTGCCTGGATGATTGCTTTTGCTGTCGCTGACCTCATCCCTGCCTGCTGCCTGGACCGATGCTCTCCTCTGTGGATCACTGCACTTCTAAAACCACAGGTAATCTTTTGTTATTTGGTATGTACCTGCTATGTGTTAGATATATGAAGGGCCTTCAAAAATGTGATCGGTAGTCAGAAAATGATACGTGCAATTAATGCTGCTAGAATGCCTGGAGGTGCTACTTGGATGTTGGGCCTCTGTATGTGGCCAGGCTGTGTAAAAGTCTCAAACATGTGGTATTGCCATACTCAGGAGGAGTAGCAGAATGCATTTTGGGGTGTAATTTTTGCTATGTACATATTATGTGTTAGAAATATCTTATAAATTGACAACTTTGTGTAAAAAAAATGCATTTTAATTTTTTCTCCACATTTTCCAAAACCTTCTGGAAAAAAATGAACCGTTCAAAAGACTCATAATGCTTCATAGATTATACGTTGGGGTGTGTGCTTTCCAAAATGGGGTCATTTTGTGGAAAATTCTATTGTCCTGGTGCTCCAGGGCCTTCAAAATTGTAATAGGTGGTTGAGAAAGGATATGTGCGATTTATGCTTGTAGAACGCCTGAAAGTGCTACTTCAATGTTGGGCCTCTGTATATGGCCAGGCTGTGTAAAAGTCTCACACATGTGGTATCGCTATACTCAGGAGGAGTAGCAGAATGCATTTTGGGGTGTCATTTTTGCTATGTATATGCTATGCGTTAGAAATATCTTATAAATGGACAACTTTGTGTAAAAAAAATGCATTTTCATTTTTTCTCCACATTTTCCAAAACCTTCTGGAAAAAAATGAACCGTTCAAAAGACTCATAATGCTTCATAGATTATATGTTGGGGTGTGTGCTTTCCAAAATGGGGTCATTTTGTGGAAAATTCCATTGTCCTGGTGCTCCAGGGCCTTCAAAATTGTAATAGGTGGTTGAGAAAGGATATGTGCGATTTATGCTTGTAGAACGCCTGAAAGTGCTACTTCAATGTTGGGCCTCTGTATGTGGCCAGGCTGTGTAAAAGTCTCACACATGTGGTATCGCTACACTCAGGAGGAGTAGCAGAATGTATTTTGGGGTGTAGTTGCAATTATGCATATGCTGTGTGAGAGAAAAAAACTGTTAATATGACCAGTTTGTGTAAAAAATTTAAAAAAAATAAAAAATTAAATTTTCCCAAGAATTGTGGGAAAAAAATACAACTTCAAAAAACTCACCATGCCTCTTAGTAAATACCTTGGACTGTCTACTTTCCAAAAAGGGGTAATTTTGGGGTATTTGTACTTTCCTCGCTTGTTAGTGTCTCAAGAAATGAGATATCCCTTCAGTACATCAGGCGTGATCAGATGTGATAAATTTTCAGTGATTGCCACCATAGTTTGTAGACTCTATAACTTTCACAAAGACCAAATAATATACACTAATTTGGGTTCATTTTACCAAAGATATGTAGCAGTATACATTTTGGCACAAATTTATGAAGAAAAATTACTTATTTGCAAAATTTTACAATAGAAACTAAAAAAAATTTTTTTTTTTTTTTAAATTGCTGTTTTTTTGCTTATATCGCAAAAAATAAAAAACCCAGTGGCGATTAAATACCACCAAAAGAAAGCTCTATTTGTGAGAAGAAAATGATAAAAATTTTGTTTGGATACAGTGTAGCATGACTAAGTAATTGTCATTCAAAGTGTGAGAGTACTGAAAGCTGAAAATTGGTCTGGGCGGGAAGGTGCATAAGTGCATGGTATTGAAGTGGTTAATAACACAAAATTGATAAAAGATAGAACAGAAATATAAACGGCACAAATATGCACAAACACAGCACTAAAAAACGAGCACGGTTTCATGTCTTTCGGGTGTTGTAGGGGGGCCGAGTGACCTTTGATAAATCATTTAATAAAACAAAAATTATAAAAGATAAAACGGAAATTTAAACGGCACAAACGCAACACTAACCAACCAGCTCAGTTTCGTGTCCTTTGGCTGTTGTAGGGGGGCTGGGTGATGTCAAAGGCTGGAAAAAACAATTGCCATTATCTTAAAAATAAAAGCAGCACAAATGTAAGTTTTTGCGGCACAAAACAGCTCAAACGTAGCACTAAAGAAACACACTTGAGTTTTTATTTGTGCTAATTGTAGGGGGGCCAGCTTTGCTGAGCTGCAATCTATTGGTTTACCGATATCCGAGCTTTGCGGTACTCTAGTACCCTCAAGGGAATAGAGAGATTGCTTAGTTCACCTATATCTTTAGACTAGAATATGTTTTCATGCTATTAATGTAGCTTTAATAATGATAAATTGGGGCATAATAACATTAGGTAATAAGATATACGCTGTAGATAAAGCTTACTTATCATTGCCATTAGTTACTTCTTTCTCAATGTTGCTCCATAATTTATCAGTTGTAGAGGAGAACCAGTATTTGTCTGGGAGACCAGACCCATTCCTCCTCTGTTATTATTGGAGGTAAGTATTGTAAATGCAACCCTAGGTTTCTTGCCATTCTATACAAAGTTTTTCAATTTTAGATTTACTTGGTTGAAAAATTTAGAGGTTATAGCGATAGGTAGGGAGCGACACATCTCGTCCAACATTAGGCACTGATGTTGAACGAGAAGGCCTGGCTCGCAGTCTCCGCTCAAATTCATCCCAAAGGTGTTCTATTGGGTTGAGGTCAGGACTCTATGCAGGCCAGTCAAGTTCCTCCAACCCAAACTCGCTAATTCATGTCTTTATGGACTTTGCTTTGTGCACTGGTCAATCATTTGGTGGAGGGGGGATTATGGTGTGGGGTTGTTATTCAGGAGTTGGGCTTGGCCCCTTAGTTCCAGTGAAGGGAACTCCTAAGGCGTCAGCATACCTAGACATTTTGGACAATTTCATGCTCCAAATTTTATGGGAACACTGATTGGCAGCACTGATGTCCACGGATAGGCAGCACAGATTGTTAGCACTGATAGGCACTGATTGGTGGCACTGTTAGGCAGCAATGGTTGCCACTGATTTGAAGCACCGATTGGCAGCACTGATGGGCCCTGATAGGTGGCACTGGTTGGTAGCACTGATGGACACTAATAGGCTACACTGATTGGCAGCACTGGCTGGCAGCATTGATGGGCACTAATTGGGAGCACTGATAGGTGGCACTAATAGGCAGCACTGATTGGCAGCATTGGCTGGCACTGATTGGCAGCATTGGCTGGCACTGATAGGCAGCATTAGTTGGCACTAATAGGCACTGATAGGAAGGCAGCACTGATTGGCAGCATTGGTTGGCACTGATAGGCAGCAATGGTTGGCACTAATAGGCAGCACTGATTGGCACTCATAAGCAGCATTGGTTGGCACTTATAGGAAGGCAGCATTTATAGGCAGCATTTTGTTGGCACTGATGGGCAGCATTGGATGGCACCGATAGGCAGCACTGATAGGAAGGCAGCATTGATTGGCACTGATGGGCAGCATTGATTGGCACTGATAGGGGAGAGGGGGAACATCACATGCAGCAGATCGAGGCTTGAAAGAGCCGCTCAGTGTGTGACACTGTCATGTAAAGTATCTGCTTACTGGGAGAAAGACCAGCTGTCACAACTCTGCTGTGATGTCAGGGGTAGCCAGGCCCAAGCAGCTATCAACACCGACCATATATTGGACTGCTTAAGAAAGGGGGCGGAGCCACATCAATCTAGCTGCCTGCCCAGACCCCATCCCATTGGCTGGTGTTTGGTAGCTGCTCAGTCCCGCCCACCCTTGCCATTACCGCTGAGTTTTGACAGCTGGTCTCTCTCCCTGTGACACTGAGCGGCTCTCGCCTCACGATCTGCTGTCTGTGAAACAGTTTCACAGGCAGCGTGGGCTACACACTGCTTGGATGCAACATTTTGGAGCAGATCTCGGGAGACAGCACAAGGTGATTAGGGTGTGCCCAGGCACACCCGGCACACGCCTATGAATAGGATTTTTTCCTGTAAATTAAAGTGGTTCAGTTATCCTGATTGGGCATCATATAAAGTAAAGGCAGGATAAGCCACGATCGCGTGCCTGTGGGGGGTTGCGCATCACGGCGATCGGTGGTGTGGTGTGTCAGTCTGACACACCGCATCTCTGATAGAGGTGAAGAGCCTCTGATGGAGGCTCTTTACCATGTGATCATCTGTGTCCAATCACAGGGTAAATAGGAAGAGCCGTTTATTGGCTTTTCCTCCATTCGCACTGCCAGATGCGAGTAGAGGAGAGACGATCACCAGCTATCCTGACAGGGGGGTCTGCGCTGATTAATTATTAGCACAGCTCCCCCAGGAAAACGTACTTATTTACAAAGTTTTGTAACAGAAACAAGGAAAAAAATATTTGTTTGTAGCTCAAAAAATAAAATCTGCAGATGTGATCAAATGCCACCAAAAGAAAGCTATTTGTGGGGGAAAAAAACTTTATTTGCGTAGAGTGTTGCATGACCGCACAATTGTCATTCAAATTGTGACAGTGCTGAAAGCTGAAAATTGGTCTGGGCAGGAAGAGGGAAAGTGCCCTGTATTGAAGTGGTTCCAGGCTTCTTTTTGTTTATTAAAAGTCAGCAGCTACACAAAAAGTGTAGCTCCTGACTTTTAATAAACAGACACTCACCTGTCCCACGGTCCAGCGATGCGGCCACACGGAGCCTTGCTCCTCTCTGCCGCGCCTCCATTAAAACTGTTAGCAGCTTGCAGCTTCACGGCCGGGCGCGCACTGTACATGCGCGAGTCGTGCTGCGCTCTCCGAGTGGACAGGCAATCTTCTGGGCCTGTGACGTGTCCCAGAAGGTTTCTGAGAGGAAGGTGCCACCTCGGGGGAGAGGAGGAGTCGCCTAGGCAGCCCGTAGTTGGAAGTAGGAAGTCCCACTCAAAACTAGTCACCCACTCCCCCCCCCCCAAAAAAAAGACATGCCAAATGTGGCATGTAAGGGGGCGAGGAGTGCTTACAGCGGAAGTTCTACTTTTGGGTGGAACTCCGCTTTAAGGTTATACCAAAGAATAAGTAACCCTAAAGCAATAAAACAACCATAACCCTTCCGGCCCCATAACCCAAATACTTGAGAGCTTTGTTTCCATAACCAAAACTGCAAAGCAAGGGGGACGTGGTGTAGTCCCGCAACCAACAAACCTTGGTAGGTGATGTAGAAGTTTTTCAGTAGTAGGGCCCCATCCGTGTCCACAAGCGAGAATAGATTAGGCAACCCGGGCCCTGTAGAGATGTTCCCTAGACCTCAGCAGGATAAGTTTAATATAGCGGCTTCTACAGTCACCGAGTAATGGGGTTAGGATAGTAGATAGCCATGTGTAGTAAAGGCTCATCAGCCTCTTGGGTGATAAATACTGGAAAAGGAGCATGAAGAAACTTGCATTCTCTGCTGATAATCATAGTAATAGTAGTAGTAGTGTGGATGAGTAACTGGATGTGTAGAGGAGGGATAATCACAGGTTAGCGAGGAAATCTCTGGTTCTGTTGTTGTGGATCAGAAGGCCTCAGAGTGTCTACCCAGTGGGCTGCCTCTTTCGGATTTGTGAAAAAATAAGCTTTGCCCTTGTGAATGATCCTCAGCCGTGCAGGCTATAACATGCTGTAAGGTAGTTAGTTGGAGGTCTTGTAGCCTCCTTTTAATGGCCAGAAAAGTAGCCCTCTGCTTCTGTATAGCCAATGAGAGATCTGGGAAAATAGTGATTCCTTTGCCATTAAAGGATATAGGACCTTTCACTCGAGCAGCCCTGAAAACTGCTTCCCTGTCCTTAAGTGCAGCAGTTTAATAAGTATGGCACATGGCGGTGCCCCAGGAGGCAAAGGGCGCAGGGGGACTCTATGCACTCACTCTATGCACTCACTCTACGGCGAATAGCGGAGAGAAGGTGGGGGCGCCGAAGGTAGATGTCAGCCACAGCTTCATGAAAGCCTCGGGGGCCATGCCCTCTGAACCTTCCAAGAATCACAGATTACGCCTCAGGCGATCCTCCATATCTGTTAGTTTATCAGTGGTAGAATCTTGATTTTGGCACAATTCCCTGATAAGAGGCCTGTGAAGGACAGGTGTCATCTTCCAAATCCCCTATGCATTGTTCTGCATTGGTCACTCTGACGGAGATTATGTACATCTTGTTTCAGGAAGGACTGTGGTGAATAGCCTCCATTATCTGTGACTGTGTGGGTTCTGCAGGGCCTGTGTTAGCATGATCAACGCTGGGGGAAGAAGGAGCTGTGTCCTCAGGCTGAGAGAGCAACAGGATATAAGACCATAGGTAATAGGCAGCCACATCATTCGCAGCCTGTACACTCAGGAAACGCATCACTTACCAGTGACGTCATCCCCCCCCCCCACCTGCACAACATCTGCGCTCCAGGCCTCACTCTGAATTCATCTCCACTGCGGCCGGCTTTTCCATCTGACAAGCAGTTTTGGATCGAGCAGCAAAAGCACCCCAGCAAGCAGGAACAGTTTGGCGAATCTGATGACTACCCCTACGTTTTGGGACCCTTTTAAACGAATGCTTACTGATCACTCAAAAAAATGTGAGTTGCTAGTACCCATGAACTGTTATTAAAATTGTCTTACATCTACACCCAGAGGCGCCTCTTCCCTTGTTTTTTCTGCAGAATATTGGAACATGGTTTCTGTTACATAGATAGTCAGGTTGAAAAAAGATACAAGTCCATCCAGTTCAACCATAAAAAAATAAAATAATAATATCAAACAATCCCGTATACCTAATTCTATACCCACAGTTGATCCAGAGGAAGGTGAAAAACCCCAGCAGAGCACGATCCAATTTGCTACAGCAGGGGGGAAAAAAAAATCCTTCCTGATCCCCAGAGAGGCAATCGGATATTCACCGGATTAACTTTACCTATAAATGTTAGTACCCAGTTATATTGTGTACATTTAAGAAAAACTCCAGGCCTTTCTTAAAGCAATCTACTGAGCTGGCCAGAACCACCTCTGTAGGGAGTCTATTCCATATTTTCACAGCTCTTACTGTGAAGAAACCTTTCCGTATTTGGAGCTGAAATCTCTTTTCCTCTAGCCGTAAAGAGTGCCCCTTGTCCTTTGTGTTGACCGTAAAGTGAATAACTCAACACTAAGTTCTGAAAAGGGGATTGGGGAAAAAAAATGGACTTTATAGGCACACGTGGATTTTAGAAAAATAATAAAATTTTAATATTACATTAATACATAACAGCAATTCGACCTGCATTACATGAGTGAATACACATACATAACTGGTGACATGAAAAAAAAAATACATATACATGTACTACAACACCATTGATGTGGACGCTTCCAAGGTAGTACCCTACAATATTGCAGTGGTTCCTTGCATTGAGGTTCACAATGTGTTGATGAATTTAAAACTTGGAGCTCAACATGTTTCGCGATCTGAACGCTTCCTCAGGAGCTTCTAAATGTACAAAGAAAAGTTAATAATTTTGGTACATAAAACATTTATCACGTTGTTACACATAATATTCATATTCAAAACACGAATTGACAAAACACTCACCACTGAATGTAATATAGGTGGTGAGTGTGGTTAGATTGTTACGGCCCTCTAAGTTCTGCGGAATATACACATGGGGATGAGGGTGGCCTTGGATGGAATGGCCAACTCGCAAAAAGTGAACACTGCAGCGAACCGACCCACCATATCTCAAGGCATGGACAAGTATGGAGGTGCTCACGGGAACTGAAAAATAACGATTGTATATATTATAAGGGACTTAAAAGTCATTCCTTATGGTATACGTGGGTGTGGCCAAGCTAAACCCAAGTATCATTACCAAAATAAACAAATATACATAAAAATAATAATAGGGCAACCTACTTTTCAGAGGAATAACCTGAAAAGCAGATAAACTGAGCCTGGAGAGGACACTGGAGAGGCAGCTATCAGGAAATTTTTTAATGATATTGATGTTGGACTTGCCAATGATATATATAAGAGGTGATTAAGCTATAATAAAACCTTGTTTATAACTACAAAATAACTAAATTAGGTTGGGGTAAAAGGAAAAGAGGGGGAAGGGGGAGGAAAGGGGAGCAGGAAAAAAAAAAAAAAAAGGGGGAAGAGGGGGGGGGGGGGAGGGGAAGAGGGGGGGGGGGAGGGGGGGAGGGAGAAGGAGGAGGAAGGGGTTGGGGAGAGGAGAAATTGGGAAAGAGGAGGGAAAATGGGCTTTTGGCAAATAATAAAATGGCAATGAACGTTAAAAATTGAAAATTACCTTGGGGGGTGGCCTAGCACAACTAAACCTTGGTCTTGATGACCAAACTCTTTCAATAACAGAGATTGATAGATCGTTGATAATCCCAGCTGGTGTGATACTTCAACTAGCGACCCTGTAAACATATATGTTTAATGAGTGATGAATAGGTGAAAGCTCCTAACAATAATTGGTACCGATACCTCCATTAACTCAAGGGGTATATATGACCAGTATTTTCAAACAACGGCACCATGCCCTAATAAACATGCATATAATGTGCATATAGATACCTGAGGACAGGGCACTTAGGGGTAAACAATAGACCACCGTCCTGATGGTAAGTAAACCGGGACTTGACTGGTGGAGACAGATCCCTCACACCACAGTTTGATACAGCACTAAAAGGAGCAAAAAGAAAAAGGTATAAAGAGCTATCTACAAAGTGCCATGTTTGCTGGAAAAACTATATATATTTTGGTCCCCCTAAACCTATGATGTAACCTACCAGTATACCGCTCCAAGACCCACTCACGTCCAGTCCGCTCAGATACACCTCACTATGAAGGCTACCACACGCCTCAACAGCCTGTTGTTGAGTGGTGGTATGTTCCCTCATATATGAGCGCCTCGCTCATGATGACGCCGTACATACGTATGGCGTCATCTGGGCCGGCTGATAAGCGTGCACTCGCGCCGTCCTGTGGATGCGCATGCGTGATAGAAAAAGAAGATTATATGAATGAAAGCTGACGTCCTGCGCCACGTATTGACGTAACCTCGCCGGTAAGTAGGTCGCCCTATTATTATTTTTATGTATATTTGTTTATTTTGGTAATGATACTTGGGTTTAGCTTGGCCACACCCATGTATACCATAAGGAATTACTTTTAAGTCCCTTATAATATATACAATCGTTATTTTTCAGTTCCCGTGAGCACCTCCATACTTGTCCATGCCTTGAGATATGGTGGGTCGGTTCGCTGCAGTGTTCACTTTTTGGGAGTTGGCCATTCCATCCAAGACCACCCTCATCCCCATGTGTATATTCCGCAGAACTTAGAGGGCCGTAACAATCTAACCACACTCACCACCTATATTACGTTCAGTGGTGAGTGTTTTGTCAATTCGTGTTTTGAATATGAATATTATGTGTAACAACGTGATAAATGTTTTATGTACCAAAATTATTAACTTTTCTTTGTACATTTAGAAGCTCCTGAGGAAGCCATCAGATCGCGAAACATGTTGAGCTCCAAGTTTTAAATTTATCAACACATTGTGAACCTCAATGCAAGGAACCACTGCAATATTGTAGGGTACTACCTTGGAAGCGTCCACATCAATGGTGTTGTAGTACATGTATATGTATTTTTTTTTACGTCACCAGTTATGTATGTGTATTCACTCATGTGATGCAGGTCAAATTGCTGTTATGTATTAATGTAATATTAAAATTGTATTATTTTTCTAAAATCCACATGTGCCTATAAAGTCCATTTTTTCCCCAATCCCCTTTTCAGCTCTAATAGGATGTGGCACATTCTTTACTAATCGGTGTTGATTGCCACCTGAGGGCCATTGCAATCTAAATATTTCATCGACACTAAGTTCACCATACATGGGAGTAAGTCACACATGTGCAAGTCACAAGCAAGTCTCAACCTTCAAGTCTCAAGCAAGTTCCAAGTTACTGTGACGAAAAGCAAGCAAGTCAAGTCGAGTCCCTGCTAGAAGTCAAGTCAAGTCATTTATTTTGGTCAAGTCACAAATCAAGTCAAAATACTGATCTACCCCATACTGTATAAAAATAATAGGAGATAACAATAAATAATATTGGTTATGTGCCCGTGCCTCACTGTGCCCGTCAGCCGTGTACCTGATCGGCAGCATCCCGGTGGCCATTCCAGTATTCAAAAGCCGCGCCGCCTCCTCCTCGTCTGTGATAGGCGGAAAACTCAATTTCCCAGCATTCAGTGTTCCGCCTATCACGGACATCCGCTCATCCTCATAACACAGACGAGGATAAGAGGATGTCCGTGATAGGCTGAACACTGCCTGCTGTGAAATTGAGTGTTCCGCCTATCACAGACGAGGAGGCGTGGCTTTTGAACACTGCAATGGCCGCCATCTGTCTGCATGACACACTGATCAGGTAGGCAGACGGCGGCTTGCGGTTAGTGGTGCCAAGTCATTGCAAGTCATATAGCCCAAGTCAAAGTCAAGTCGCAAGTCATTAGTGACAAGTCAAAGTCAAGTCATTTATTGAATTCTGTCAAGCAAGTCCTCAAACAGGTGACTCAAGTCCCCCACCTCTGCCATATGGACCCCTTATATATTTGTACATGTTGATCATATCCCCCCTTAATCTCCTCTTCTCAAGAGTGAATAAATTCAGTTCCTCTAATCTTTCCTCATAGCCGAGCTCCTCCATTCCTCTTATTAGTTTGGTTGCCCTTCTCTGCACTTTCTCCAGTTCCCCAATATCCTTTTTGAAAACTGGGGCCCAAAACTGAACTGCATATTCCAGATGAGGTCTTACTAATGATTTGTACAGGGGCAAAATAATACCTCTCTTAATACAAGAAAGGACTTTGTTCGCTTTGGAAACTGCAGCTTGGCATTGCATGCCATTATTAAGCTTATGATCTACCAAAACCCCCAGATCCTTCACTAGTGATCCCCCCAGTTGTACTCCCCCTAGCATGTATGATGCATTCATATTCTTAGCCCCCAAGTGCATAACTTTACATTTATCAACATTAAACCTCATCTGCCACATAGTCACCCAATTAGACAGAGCATTGAGGTCGGCTTGTAAATTGGCGACATCCTGTAAGGACGTTATTCCACTGCATAGCTTGGTGTCATCTGCAAAGACAGAAATTTTGATCTCAGACCCCAATATCATTTATAAAGATTGATGGCAGCCCTGAGTGCGAGATCCTCAATTACCACCTCCCCCTGGCCCTTGGACTTAATATATTATCAAAGCATGGATTTTTTAAAAATTTTTGCTACACTATTATTGTATGCCTCCAGACTAACATTGCTCAATACTGTGGGATATTCATTGTTCCAGCTTTTTGCACATTTACTTGTATATAACTCCTAAATGCTGCTCTGATGACAGAGGCAAATATTCTTTTGATGGCACAGTTCTATTATTTCATAAGCACAAAGGCTGACACTGCGTATCACCTCCTGAAGATACTGGCTGTCCCACTAGTATACAGATCAGTTGAGTTAGGTTTGAGTCACTGACCTAGATAAGCATGCATATCTTTAACATACGACATCCCTATTTGAAGTCTTGAGAAAGTACTGAAGCAGGATGATACATAACAGCCAGAAAACTAGCATTTTAATAAGGCGCTATCTTTAAAATCCAATACGTGTGTAAATATGTCAGAGGGCTCTTACATACAGTGCCTCGAAAAAGTATTCATACCCTTTGAAATTTTCCACATTTTGTCATGTTACAACCAAAAATATAAATGTATTTTATTGGCATTTTATGTGATAGACCAACAAAAAGTGGCACATAATTGTGAAGTGGAAGGAAAATGATTAAAATTACTTTTTATTCTTTTTACAAATAAATATCTGAAAAGTGTGGCGTGCATTTGTATTCAGCCCCCCCGAGTCAATACTTTGTAGAACCACCTTTCGCTGCAACTACAGTTGCAAGTCTTTTTGGGGATGTCTCTACCAGCTTTGCACATCTAGAGTGAAAATTTTTGCCCATTCTTCTTTGCAAAATAGCTCAAGCTCTGTCAGATTGGATGGAGCATGTCTGGTCACAGATTCTCAATTGATTTTAGGTCTGGACTTTGACTGGCCCATTCTAACACATGAATATGCTTTGATCCAAATCATGGGACAGTACAAAGTAGCTAATACTAAAATAACGAGACACCAAAATATATTTAATTGGTCATATTATGGCCACGGTGTTTATTCAAGGGGTAACCCAAATTACAGGCAGAGGGCGAAGAACAGCCCGCCAAATCCCTCCAATGGCAGAAGACCTCCTGCACGTGTGCTGTGCTGCAGGTCCCAAGGCTCTCGTGGCACATCTGCACACGCATGGAATCCGGTGGGTTTCTAGTACTTGTGCGCACCTAGATGAGAAAAACAGAAGTGTTGCGATGCAGCACATAGTGTCGGAAACCAAAAAAATAAAATAAAAAAAATCTAATTGTGGAGGAGGGATGAGCCAGATGCAAATTGGTTGCTTTATTGGGTGAAGATCTGCTTTAAGAATAAGTAGTAGCAATGGTTGCCTCTATGTCTCTCAGGAAAGATTTCCTTTAGGTCCACAATTAATTTTCTAAGGGTTGGTTGCTCTTTTACATGAACCCTACTTATACTGACCTTGAAAACAAAAATTTCTCCAAAACTCCTGGCAGCTTATGCAGCCACTGGTCCTCAGTGCCTGCTAGCTTCTGTCATTCTAAAGCTGACCATACATTATACAATGTTATTGTTCAATTTCCTTTAGATTTACATTTATCTATGTGGTGCAAGGGCCTGCCTGATTGCATACAAATGTAAATTGTTTAGGTTTGACCTTATATTATATGGTTTTGGTAAATCTACAAGAAAATTGTATAATGTATGGCCAGCCTTAGTGCCACTACTAAATAAAAAGCTATCAACTCTCCTTGTGGGCATCTACTATTCAGATTGCTGCTTTCCAATTATAAATGCGTTTCCAAATGTTAGAAAATGCTTGCAAGTGTCAACATGTATGCCCCAAAAGTATTTATTTATTTTTTTGTAACAAGGAAGGGAAAAAAAATTAAAATAAACTTTGCTGAATCAAAAATGAGAAGATGTAAAAATGTTTGTATATTATTTATTCTAAGTTAACAGGCAGCAAAGGGGTAATTTTTATTTCTCGTTGTTGCCTTCCCTTAACCACATGTCGTAGCTTGCGTTGCTTGGCTTTGTGGCCACAGAAAATTTAGCACAACATGTCATGTTTGACAGGCGGCACCACCTGACTACTGACAGTAATGAGACTAGGCCACCACCCAAATACTTGGCTCATGTGTATGGCAAGACTATTGAAAAAAACAAATAGCAATTGCTTCCTGTGTGAATGAGTCCCAAGAGTAAAATAATATTAAAAGCAGAAATTTAGGTAAAAGCTGTTTACATAGATGAAACGCATACTTGTTTTTTCGTTTACCCTGCCAAAGAATTCGTGATTCTGTATGGCCAGTTTTGTAATTGATAGACCTTTACCACACAGAAAAGCCAGGCAGAGGACATGCATCTCCTTGTTCGAAAATGAAATGTTTGTCACCCCTCTCCCACTAGATAGTTCGCATTACCACCTCTGTACAATGAGCAGGTAGGCAATTTTGTAAAATTTCCCTAGCAATTGGTAGAGTGGTTTGAGTGCCTGTGCAATACAGTAGGTGTGGTGCACACAAGAATACCTGTACTGCATACCGCAATGCTTTAAGAAGTTAAAATGTACACATATATGCTTTTCAGCTGTGGACTCTGAACTGTCTCAGCTTGACCGAGTCCTTCTATCACTGTGGCTGTGACACTCCTCTGAATTTGTGTTCAAGGAAATGTCCATCCTTTCTTTCAAGATTTCTTCAACTTTGGGTTGGCATTCTTTAATGGCATTGCACACACTATCCAGATTCCAATGTGCTCGTGTCAAAGCACAGTCCAATGTAAAAGGGCCATCCCGTATACAACGCACTTTATTGCAGACTGCAGTGGATCTGAGCTCCAGCCCAATCTCATGGATTAATTTGCGGAGATACTTCTGAGTTTCATGCATACACCGGATCTCTGTAGGAAGAAAAACAACGTTCCATGTATTTATACATGTTAAACAAGGAGTTACTTACACTTAAAAGAAACCTGTACAGAGAAAACACAGTCTACCATTACTATTGCCACCGCGATTTAGAAAGCATTGAGGCTGGTAACTTCCAGACAATTAGCAATTTAGCAATAGATGCCTCTAAGGCCCCTTTCACACTGAGGCGTTGGAAAAAAAAAAAAAAAAAAAAAAAAGTTTTGCGGTGAAAATAGCGCCAACGCATATGCGTTTTTACCGCGTTTTGCAGTAAAAAGGATTATTTGGTATCCCATAATCCTCCACTCTACTGCGGTCATGTGACCTTCCCAAAGCTTCTGGGTGTTTTTTACCGCGGTACTCATTCATTTCAATGGGGATAGGCGTTTTTACAGCGCTATTTTATGTGCCCCAAAGATGCTCCAAAAAAAAAAGCTGTTTGCAGCATTTTTTCCAACGCACAGCCAGCAAAACGCCTCAGTGTGAAAGCCCTCAGGGCTTTCACATTGAGAATGATGGGGCAGGATTAGTTCAGGCATTTTTACAGCGCTGTTTTTACCGCGAAAACCCGCGGTAAAAACACCTCAGTGTGAAAGGGGCCTAAGTGTTAAGAAAAAAACACATGTGCAAAATGGAAACACTTAAATTTAACCAAATAAAATATCATCAATTGAATATGCCCACATAATCTAATTACTAATAACCAATTTCACCAAGTGCTGAAGTGAACAATCCCACAAAATTACAAAAAAAGTCCAAATAGGTCCAATAAAGTGAAAACATATCAAAAATATTCTTGCGTATAACCTCCAGGGGTTGATTTACTAAAACTGGAGAGTGCAAAACCTGGTTCAGCGTCTAACTTCAGCTCATTCAGTTAAAGTGGTATGAAAGGTTCGGCTTAAAAAACAAACATGTCATACTTGCCTGCTCTGTGCAGTGGTTTTGCACAGAGAAGCCCCGATCCTCCTCTTCTTATGTCCCCGCCAGTGCTCCTGGCTCCTCCCACTTGACCAGTGCCCCCAATAGCAAGCTGCTTGCTATGGGGGCACTGGTGCTTGCTCGCTACCGAGCCCTGTTCTATGCGTCCATAAGACACAGAACTGCAGCTCAGCTCCCCGCCCTCTTCATTGGCTCCCGCTGCCATCTCAGCCAATGAGGAGAGGGAGTCCCAGGACAGCTGAGGCTCTTATGCACATTGCTGGATCGAGAGGGGGCTCAGGTGAGTATTAGGAGGGCTGTGGGGGGAGCTGCACCCAGGTTTTTTACCTTCAGGCATAGAATACCTGAAGGTTAAAAAAAAAAAAAGAAACACCAACAACACACACACAACTTCAGCCGTTACAACCACTTTAAGCTTTAACAATAAAACCTGGAAGGTGATTGATTTATATGCAGAGCTGCACCAGTTTTAGTAAATCAACCCCCAAGTGATTTAGGGATCCACCTCTCCCAACAGACTGGAACTCACCAAAAATGTATGCCTCTCCTAGTCATTTGGTAAAGATGCTTATTAGTATTTTAATAAAAATTCTTATAAAAACACTTTTAGGTTTTAGCGTATACACATTGTTGCAGTAGTGAAATTATAGTTCAAAAAGGAGGGGTTTGATTTATTTTTCAAACTTTGTGTACCTTACCGTTGACAGACCGGGAGAAGCATTTATGAGGAAAGAGACCAATAGGGTCTCTTCTGTCATAAAAGTCCTGTCTGTCATTGGTTCAAAAAAATAAAATAGGTTATTCCCTCATTTTTGAGACCACACAGTAGAGCTGCACGATTCTGGGAAAAATGAGAATAGCGATTCTTTTGCTTAGACTAAAGATCACGATTCTCTCACGATTCTTTAAAATGTTTAATTAAAAAAAGAAAAATCAGTTAGACGGCGCGTGCGCAATCAACACGCTGCTCGCTCCCAATGCTCGGGGCTGGTTATTCATTTAATACAGCAAGGGGTGGATGCTTTTCTCAAAGGGGCGGATGTATGGTTATACATTGAGCACAATTATTTTTATAATTTTTTTTTTTTTTGGTGCTTATATAGCGCTGTCAATTTACGCAGCGCTTTACATATACATTATACATTCACATCGGTCCCTACCCTCAAGGAGCTTACAATCCAAGGTCCCTAACTCACATTCATATACTAGGGCCAATTTAGACAGAGGCCAATTAACATGTTATTGATTTAATACAGCAAGGGGCGGATGCTTTTCTCCCTTTGAGAAAATCACTGGTCATCATGCAGGCTCTTCCCCTTGTTGTGTGCAATCATGTATATCCATACATCTGCCCCTTTGAGAAAAGCATCCGTCCATTATAATAACCAGCCCCGAGCATAGTGTTGATGGTGTTCAATGTATAAACATACATCCGCCCCTTTGAGAAAAGCATCCACCCCTTGCTGTACTGAATGAATAACCAGCCCCGAGCATTGGGAGCGAGCGGGGGGTTGATTGCGCTTGCACAGTCCAGGCAGGGCACTATCCGAGGGGGAACCATCTCGTCAGAACCCCAGCTGAGAAACATCATCCAGCAGCGCATCACACTCTGTGCTGACTGACGTAATTTCCGGTTACTGACGTCAGTTCCGATATCGGCGCCATTTGCGTTCCACGCTGGTCCCGTCGGGGAGATCCGAAAAATCTAGCTAATCCAGGCTGGAGGTCATGGGGGGGGTTGGTCGGTGAATCGAGATTGCGATCTTAATACGATTAATCGTGCAGCTCTAGAACACAGTTGTTACTGGGATAGAAAGGCACAGACATCGGAATTTCCTCAACAGGGACACAGATGCCAATAAAAACAAATCTATACTTTTCCCGGCTCTATCCAAAACATACATTTTACATTAAAGAGATTTACATATAAAAAAGGTATGTTTTACCAATACTTAACACATAACTAGTTCTAGGAAGCAAATAAAATGCTTTGGTTTTAATACACATTAGTATTTTTGTACTGTAACCTGTGTTGACTGTTCTAAGCGGACTAGTGTAGTTGGACAATAACTTGTATGCAAATCCATATGATCCAGTTCCAGAGGTGAATTATAAGCATTACCATAATTGTCCAGTATATATATATATATATATATATATATAAATAAAAAATTCCCATGTTCCTTTGTACCACACTATGCAAATGGTAGACAGCGTGTGACTTTGCTGGAGTCACACTTGCAAGGTATTTAGGAGAGTCACATGGGGCAGTATTCGGTAGGTGATGCCATTTGGCAGCAAGTAATGCTGCTGCAGCCACCCCACAATACATTCAGTGTAGTACCATGGGGCAGTGGTGGGTGGATGGAGTGAAGTGCCAGTGCACGACACTCCTGGAGCCACCCCAGATGGCTTTATGTAGAGAAAAAAAAAAAAAAAGTAGCGTAATCAGAAACTGACTATTTGCCAAGACCAATTTTCCTGTGGCTTGATAAAAAAAAAAAAAAAAAGCGACGGATGACATTTCAACTACTAAATTAACTACTTGGAGCCCGGGCCAGTCAAATGACTGCGACAAGGCGGCTCCTCAGAGCCGGGAGGCCGTCTATTGACAGCCTTGGCTCCTCCAGCCACTGTGGGGCGCGCGAGCGCCGCCGGCGGAGCGTGCCTGTCACGTCACTGGAGGTGCCGATGCGTGTGCCTGGCGGCCGCGTCCTGTCAGGGAGAGGAGACCGATGCTGTGTCCCTTGTACATAGGGACACAGCTCAGCCACCTCCTGCAGTCAGTCCCCTCCCCCCACAGTAACAATCACTCCTAGGGAACACATTTAACCCCTTTCTCGCCCCTAGTGTTAACCCCTTCCCTGCCAGTCACATTTATACAGTAATCAGTGCATATTTATAGCACTGTTCTCTGTATAAATGTGAATGGTCCCAAAAATGTGTCAAAAATGTCAGATATGTCTGCCGTAATATCGCAGTCCTGACAAGAATCGCAGATAACCACGATTACTAGTAAAAAAAAAAAAAAAAAAAAAAAGTCATAATTCTATCCCCCATTTTGTATGCGCTATAACTTTTGCGCAAACCAATCACTATATGCTTATTGCAATTTTTTTTTAACCAAAAATATGTAGAAGAATACGTATCGGCCTAAACTGAGAAAGAAAATCGTTTTTTTTTTTAAAATTGGGATATTTATTATAGCAAAAAGTAAAAAATTGATTTTTTTTCAAAATTGACGCTCTTTTTTTGTTTATAGCGCAAAAGATAAAAACCGCAGAGGTGATCAAATACCACCAAAAGAAAGCTCTATTTGTGGGAAAAAAAAGGACGTCAATTTTGTTTGGGAGCCACGTCGCACGCAATTTTTATTCAAAGCGTGACAGTGCTGAAAAGCTGAAATTTCGCCTGGGCAGGAAGGGGGTATATGTTGCCCAGTAAGCAAGTGGTTAAGCACATTTATGCAGCCAGTACACATTCTTTAATACAAAAACATACCTAGAGTAAAGTCAGGTGGAGAAAACTCCAAACATCGCATTGCCAGTATCAGAGGTGGGCTCTTCACCTTAGGACGGAGCTGGCCTTGTACTGCCAAGTCATATGCTTCCTCGCTTTTAAGATCCACATTACTGTGCCTGGGAAACAATCAGCAATAAGGTCACATGTTTTAATTGTATTATTTTTTTTATTGGTGCACAATGGTAGTCTCTTATTTAAACATATTTATAATAATTTATTTAAACATTCATGGGCTGCCCCCTTTCATTTAAGTGTGACATGGCAGAGTCTCAAGCCAGGAGAGGCACTGCCATATGATATTTAAAATGACAAGGAGAGGGGCTTCACTCAATGAGGTAAGCAACCACTAGGTCAAAAGTCAGGACCATGGGAACCAAACAGCGCCACAAAGACACCATATTTGTTATATTTTACAGCAGGTTTGCCTTTGGAAAATCCCATTTAAAAATATGTGGAAGTAAAGCAAGATTGTATCACTAGTGACAGACATTTTCATGTTTATGTACTGAAAAACTTCTAATTTGTAAGTGCTAGTCTGCTTAGCAGTCTTTTCTTGGATAGCATATTGTTCATAACTGACAGAAGACCTGCACCCCACAGTAATGATCCAAGACCCTTTATTTGACATCCCAAGTAACACTACAGGACCAGAATGCTTGGTATACCAGGATCTTGGATCATTACTGTGGTGTGCAGCCATTTCTTCTTATTCATTGTCTGTAGAGGTGAGTCGGGGCGGGCACCTACAAGTTCCATTAGGCTTCTACATCTCACCTGAAGCGGTGAGTCTTCCTTGACAGAAGACCTACCTGCCTATTATAAACACAGAAAAAAGTGTAACGCAGCAACCTATATTCCGGACACAAAGGAATCCCAAAAATGATCTAAAAAAAAGGTGCGCAAAACCAATATCTCTGTAGTGATCAATACAAAAATATTACTACCTACCGCCTGCCTGTGTAAAAATATGTAATGTCCCTTGCATCGTAACTGCAGCTACAAACCTATCCTTTGCAAATCACACGATTTATATTGTTATTGCTGTATAAAAGTACAAAGCTGGCCATATACGGTGCCTTGAAAAAGTATTCACACCACGTGAAATGTTCCACATTTTGTCATGCTACTACCAAAAACGTAAATGTATTTAATTGGGATTTTATGTGATAGACCAACACAAAGTGGCACAGAATTGTGAAGTGGAAGGAAAATGATAAATAGTTTCATTTTTTTTTTTTTTTACACAAATATCTGAAAAGTGTGGCGTGCATTTGTATTCAGCCCCCCTGAGTGAATACTTTGTAGAACCACCTTTCGCTGCAATTACAGCTACAAGCCTTTTTGGGGATGTCTCTACCAGCTTTACACATCTAGAGCGTGACAGTTTTGCCCATTCTTTGCAAAATAGCTCAAGCTCGATCAGATTGGAGAACAGCAATTTAAGTCTTGCCACAGATTCTCAATTGGATTTAGGTCTGGACTTTGACTGGGCCATTCAAACACATAAATATGCTTTGATCTAAACCATTCCATTGTAGCTCTGGCTTTATGGTTAGGGTCGTTGTTCTGCTGGAAGGTGAACCTCCGCCCCAGTCTCAAGTCTTTTGCAGACTCCCAACAGGTTTTCTTCTAAGATTGCGCTGTATTTGGCTCCATCCATCTTCCCATCAACTCTGATCATCTTCCCTGTCTCTGCTGAAGAAAAAGCATCCCCACAACATGATGCTGCCACTACTATGATACATGGTGGGAACGGTGTGTTCAGGGTGATGTGCAGTCTTAGTTTTCCACCACACTTAGCACCTTCCTCCACATGTTTGCTGTGTCCCCCACATGGTTTCTCGCAAACTGCAAACAAACTTCTTATGGTTTTCTTTCCTTTCAACAATCGTTTTCTTCTTGCCACTCTTCCATAAAGGCCAGATTTGTAGAGTGCACGACCAATAGTTGTCCTGCGGACAGATTCTCCCACCCGAGCTGTGGAACTCTGCAGCTTCTCCAGTTACCATGGGCTTTGATGTTCTCCTTGCCAGGCCTGTCAGTTTAGGTGGACGGCCATGTCTTCGTAGGTTTGCAGTTGTGTCATACTCTTTCCATTTTTTTGGATGGATTGAACAGTGCTCCGTGAGATGTTCAAAGCTTGGGATATTATTATTTTTTTTTATAACCTAGCCCTGCTTTAAACTTCTCCACAACTTTATCCCTGACCTGTCTGGTGTGTTCCTTGGCCTTCATGAGGCCCGTTTGTTCACGCAAGCCCCATACACACTATCAGTTTTTCTGCAGGTTTTTGTCTTCAGGTTTACCAAAACCATGTAGTACAAGGGCCTGCCTGATTGCATACGAAATGAAACTCTTAAGGATTGACCTCATATTAGATGTTTTTGGTAAACCTGAAGACAAAAACCTGCAGAAAAACTGATAGTGTGTATGGGGCTTAAGGCTAACAAACCTTTGAGGGTTTCACAGAACAATTGTACTTATACCGAGATTAAGTTACACACAGGTGGACTCCATTTACTAAATTAGGTGACTTCTGAATGCAAATGGTTCCACTAGATTTTAAATTAGGGGTATCAAAGTAAAGGGGGCTGAATACAAATGCACGCCACACTTTTCAGATATTTATTGTAGCAGCTACCCTGATTTTCCGGGAGCGTGATGGTGACTACCAGGGGTAGGGAGGGCGTCTGAAATACATTCTCAGGGTGCAGGTTTGTGGGTGATGAAAGCGGAGTTCTCTACAAATACTGCAGCTGCGGACACAAAATATGGACACTTAGCTGTCCGGGGGTGCCCGCGATGTCGGCACCCAAAGCTGATCTGTCCCTCGGCTCTCGGGTGCTGCCGCCGCCATCTTCGTTACGGGAATCAGGAAGTGAAGCCTTGCGGCTTCACTTCATGGTTCCCTACTGCGCATGCGTGAGTCACGCTGCGCGATCTGAATGGTCCCTGCTGTCTTCTGGGACCTGTGTGTCTCCCAGAAGACAACGGAGGAGGCGCCGGACGTGGCGTAGATATCTATGCCCGGAAGTGGGAGCAAATACTTGTATTAGACAGGTATCTGCTCCCCCTGAAAGGTGCCAAATGTGATACCGGTGGGGGGATTCCAAAAAGCGGAAGTTCCATTTTTGGGTGGAACTCCGCTTTAACAACGATCTGCAACAGGCAGACTCCTCAGACAAAAATAGGCGAGATCCATCTCATGAAGAGTCACCTCTGGTGCTTCCTTTAGAACTCCATCCCTCTAGAATCGTTTCCAGATCTTTGGAAGGCTTTCCTCTGCATTCATTTGAACACTCGGATAGGCCTAGCAGCTGGTAATCACCTGGATAGGCCTCAGGCTTCAAACCTAGCAGCCAGGAACCGTACACACATCCACCCAGGCCGAAGCCCTGGGCAGGAAGACTGACCCTAATCACCTAACTTTTCCATTAAATAGCTTTTCCCAGCATGCAAAGGTAGCAAAATATGATTGGCTGAGAAAAAGTAGGTTTATCCATTTGTAAAAGAAATTGTGAAAACCTTTTATCATTTTCCTTCCACTTCACAATTATGTGCCACTTTGTGTTGGTCCATCACATAAAATACCCCAAAAATGTATTTGTTTTTGGTTGCAACAAGGCACTGTATAAGGTGACCCTATTTGGAACAGAGCAGTCATACCACAAACTATCCCCCCATTGAACAAATAGGCAAGCTTAGGATAATTTAACAGATCGGCATAAGTACCAAAGTACCTACATTATCAAAGACTTTTGGTGAACTCCTTGAATCATGGCAAGCACACGTTCGAATTTCTCTCTGCTAATATGATCTGCGAGGAAAATAAGAGATCAGCATCAGTATTTTTACTTGCATCAGAGACAAACTGAAACATTACATTGGTCAAACTTACTCCCTTTGTGATATGCGGATAATTGAGATGTATATAGAAGCGCAGACTATTTGCCAAGTACCTTTACTTTATGCTTTTTTTCAGAAAGCTGGCGATATACACACTCCAGACTGTGATACAGAAGTGCGGGTCCCAGACACACCCACTGGAAGCTCCCTGTGTTCCTTCCCATAGAGCTTAACGCAGTATAAATGCTACAGCTAAGAATTTATTTTCACAACCAAATCACATGCAAACCTAACCTGGCAGCTTGAATGTGATCAATTATACAGAAGAAAAAAAAAAAAGAAAGAAAATTACACAGCATGTAGAATTGCAGCTACATAGCATAGACCTAGGGAAGTACACTTCCACCATGCAGGGCCGTCGGAACAGGACAGGCAAAACAAGCAATTGCTTGGGGCCCCGAGCTGGCCTAGGGCCCCAGCCTGCTGCCTGTCACTGTCCTCGATTTTCGCCCGGAGCCGATCCGCGGATTGCAGCCTTAGGAAAGGCTGCGGCTTCGACCTAGCTCCGGCCATCTTGGTACACCCGGTGGTGACAGGCCGCCGCTATTGCTTATGGGAGTTGTAGTCCACAACGGCGGCTACGTGCTGATGCTCCCTGCTCCTGGGGGGAGGAGTCAGTGTCAGTCACAGTCACTCAGGAGGGCAGCGCAGGCGTGCTACAATTCCCATTGCGGTCAGATCATATTTTGCCCGCCAGACAGTGCCTCTGGAAAGGGTAAGTCAGTGAATGACTTTTTAATGGAGTGATAAAGTCTCTAATAGTTCCACAAATAAAAAAGTAAATACGTTTTCTTGAAAAGTAGTAAAGAATCGGTCTTTCTTTGGCTCCACAAGCATGTACTTGTACATGATTTCTGTTCTTCTGTCCAGTAATTCAGCCAGATCAGGATCCCTGAATATTAGTGCGCGGCTGCAAACAACTTCCTGGTCACAGCAGCCTGCTTCTCCATCCCAATCCCCACTATTGGAGAAATGTCCAGTATCAGGGTTTTTTTATTTTATTTACTAAATAAAAAAAATAAAAAACCCTGATACTGGACATTTCTCCAATAGTGGGGATTGGGATGGAGAAACAGGCTGCTGTGACCAGGAAGTTGTTTACAGGAGAAAAGCGCACGAATATTCAGGGATCCTAATCCTGGCCTGGATTACTGGACAGAACAGAAATCATGTACAAGTACATGCTTGTGGAGCCATAGAAAGACTGACAGATTCTACTACTTTTCAAGAAAACGTATTTACTATTTTATTTGTGGAACTATTAGAGACTTTATCGCTCCATAATTATTTTTGAATATTTTTATTATTTTAACAGTGGACATTACAGGGGGAGATGTGGACAGTACAGTGGGGGAGATGACGTGGACATTACAGGGGGAGATGATGTGGACATTACAGGGGGGGAGATGATGTGGACATTACAGTGGGGGAGATGATGTGGACATTACAGTGCGGAGTCCCCCTGTCCATAAACAGTCCTAAGCAGCATCTTAATGTTAATGTGAGTGTGTATGTGTTTTTAGTATGTTGGATTATATGCAACAGCAGTATTTGCACTGTAAACCTTTTTTATTTATATAAGTGTGGGTGAGCTTAAACTGTATCGCTATGCTGTGGTTCCTGTAGGCTTTGCGTGAGTGCGCGGGGGTTTGGGGGGGCCTCCATGGCCATTTTGCTTGGGGCCCCCAAATTCCTTCAAACGGCCCTGCCACCATGGACCCTGTGGGGTGCTCTAGCTTGCAGCAAAGGATTACACAAAATGCATATTACGGGACAGTAGGGACCTTGCGGATTTTAATTTAAGATGTTGCAACGATGAAAGGCATCAGTATCCCCCCTCATCCCACAATTTACTTACCTGAGCCCTCATGCGATACAGTGCTGTGCCAATCTGCAGCTCTTCTCTCCCTTCACTTCCTGGTCTCACAGGCTTTGCTGAGGCCGCAGGAGCCACTGGCTCCCGCTGCTGTCAATCAAAGCCAGTGATGAGGGAGCGGGGCTAAGTCACGCTGTCTGTCTGTCTATAGACACAGAGGCTTGGAAGCAAGCCCCACACAAGTGCCCCCATAGAAAGCCCCTTGCCGGATAGTAGGAGTCAGGAGCACTGGTGGGGGATCCTAGAAGAGGAGGTTCGGGGGCCTCTCTGTGCAATACAATTGCACGGGGCAGACAAGTATAAACATGTCCGTTTAAACAACAAACACAACAACAACAACCACAACAGCATTTCCACTTTAAATTCAACAACTTTAGATAGGACCATTGAAAGCTAAAATTTTGCTGTATGCCAACAGCTTCCACACCTTGACCTCCACATTACCAAGCAAAATTCTCTTCTCTTCTGGAAACATAGAACCAATGTCAAATTTCTTCCCGGTTTCTAGTCTAGGCCAAAATTATGTCATACATCCCAGGGATATTCATGGACATTTTTTTTTCTGCTTTCACTGGACAAAGGGTTTTCTCAGCCAAGCACACCCTCCTGCCTGCATGCCTGAGCTAGGATGGATTCCAGATAGTAAAATGTTACATGAATCATCTTCCCTTACTCAAGATGTCCATGGTTAGAAACGCTAGCAGGGGTGTTTTTTTTAAAGCCATTTCCCAACAAAAAATAAAGCAAGGAGACATGGAAGGATGGGCGAGTTTGCTGTAAATAGTATAAATGAATTAAACAGCGTTCAGGTTGTGATGCACAGATGTTAACCCAGTACAATAAAAACATCTCATCCCCTCTGTTACATAACATAATGCGTCCCTGTGCTCTATAAAAAAAGCTGCCGAGCTGTACCTATATCAGAGCGTCTTCCGGCGCCAGGAGATGCTCTGATATAGGTACAGATCGGCAGCTTTTTTATATAACCCAGGGGGAGGGTGTAGCCAGGCATTTTAGGTGATAGAAAGCCAAATTACACAACACAAGCACTGTGTTGTTATTCATGCTTTAAGGAAACAGGATCTGTGTGTTTTAAGTCTTTCAATTTTTTTTAAGGAAACATGAGTCTCCTAAACAAAAAGTATTGTAATATATACACAACTACAGCCCATTGCCTCTTCCCTTTTGAAAAAGACCAATGCCTCACTTGTTCTTACTGGCTCTAAAGGAAATGGTGTGCATTCCCCTGGGACTCAACTCTTTTCAGTCATCCATTTACTCACCTAAGGAACCCCTCAAAACTAAATAACATGCTATGCTAGGAAGAGAGAGACTAGGCAAAACCTTATCAGATGACGACTGGGTGGAAATATGGACCTTCATGGCCAAGAACTAATTTAATATTTTAGCATTAAACTCATTCATACTTTATTTAGATGGTATTTAACTCCTTTTTGCATTGCTAGGCATGTACCAAACTATTTGCTTCTTTGTTTTTGAGGCTGTAGATAAGAGGGTACAGTGCTACATGTTTGTGGACATGCCTCAGGGCATAAAGGTTATGGATCCAGGTTTACTTATATATACATAGTTCTACGTTGCAACTGATGCAAGGATCCCATAGAAGCCCTACTTAACAAACCAACCCAAAAGGTTTTGATTGTCGTGGCGAAATTGATTGCCTTCATGTTTAATGCCCTCAGACAGACCATAGCCCAATCACAGAAGTCCTGTGTCCTTAATGTTTCAGGATGTTAAAACACAAATTAAAATGGGACAATGACTAATGACAAATTAGCAGCTAGACACCCACAATATCTAGATATCGCTAGAGACCCATGAGAAACTTCTTTAAATCTGGTCCCCATGGATAGTCTACTTCCGACACAACTCTGGGGTTTTGCAAATATAGCCACAAGTGGGGAATTGGCTGACTCCCCAGGAACGGGAAACTTTTGCTGTTCCTTCAGAAATAGCAGTAAATAATTAAACAAACTCTTCCCCATGCCACTAAAAACATTTGACTAGACTTTTTTTTTTTAAATAGATGTAAAAGGGGTAAAATGTGTTTACTCACCAAATGTTGTCTTTTCAACCATTTTTCCAGCATCTGAAAAATCTGCAGTGGCTTTGCCAAATGTACCAAAAACTGTGTAATCCTTTAAAATAAGTGTAATGAAAATATATATATATATAAATAAGGACATTGTGTTTTGCAAAGAATAAAGTGTATGTCTACTGATGAAGGCCAATGAGAGGCCGACACACGTTTAGAGGGGAGAAGTTGAATCTGTGATGTCAGGCGAAGCACCGTGAGTTTAGATCTGCAGTGAATGAGCTTATGGTTATGTGATACATGCCGTTTTTATTGTTATTTCTTGTAAGTGTAACTTTTTAGGGGGGCTTTTTTAATAAATTTAAAAGCGGAGAACACTATGGTACTTGTGTTTTTTGTTTCATGTCCTCAACCCCTGGAAATATAAGTGGAATTCATTTTTGAAAAGCGAGCGGAGGAAGGTGTTGTTTGGAGACAATTCAAACGTTGATTACCAACACAGAGGTGCAGTCTGGGGACTGTAGGAATTACTACCATTTGTAAAGTGGATTGATCGTGGTGGACACGAGGAGTGATCTGTCTATGAGTTTTATACTCATCCTTGAGGTGAGCAGGCATTTTAGCAGGTGGTGTGCACTGAATATTGGATCCATTTAAATAGGATTTTACACAGCGGCAACAGCTTTAGAAACCTACATATGAACAGTTTTTTTTATTTTTCATAAATTGTTTTGTTGAATGTATAATTATTTGTTTATACAAGATTTATAGATACGCAGCGCTGCACTATTTTCACAAAATTAATGTCTAGCCAAAGGCTTCTTTTGTTTAATAGTTTTGGAAAGAGTAGGCTAGAGTAGAACCCCTGTCAAGGTTTTATTCCTGTGAGTGTCCCAGCTGAGTAGATTCACCATTTGCCCTGGTAACCACTGTCACTGCAAGTAATGGGAAACACCAAATTTAGTTACATCCGTCACCAGAATAAGTGTAAATCTTCCAATGGAAGACCTGCTCTGGTGATGATAGCCTAATGCCTCGTACACACGATCGCGATTTCCGACAAGAAAACGGCTCAAACTTGTCTTGCATACACACGTCACACAAAAATCTTGGCTGAAATTCCGACCGACAAGAACACGGTGACGTACAACACGTACGACCAGCCGAGATCAATGAAGTTCAATAGGCAGTCTGGCTCTTCTGCTTGATTCTGAGCATGTGTGGTTTTTTGCTCGTCGTAATTGCATACAGACGATCGCGATTCCCGAAAGGAATTTTTCCCGTCACGAAAATAGAGAACCTGCTCTAAATCTTTTCTTGTTGGAAATTCTCACAAAATAAAGTGTGATGGAGCATACACACGATCAGAATTTGCGACAAAAAGCTTACAACGCACTTTTCTCTTCGGAGATCGTGATCGTGTGTACGAGGCATAAGTGGGCAATACTCCCTAATTTATGAAGCTTTCCTCTCACTTTCTATTATGTCTTTGGAGAAGGAAGCAAAGTTGAATCTCCCCAACGAGATGGAGACTGTTTAACCACTTAAGCCCTGGACCATTTTGGCTGGTTAAGGACCAGGCCACTTTTTGCGATTCGGCACTGCGTCGCTTTGACAAAAACTGCGACGTGGCTCCCAAACAAAATTAATGTCCTTTTTTTCCCCACAAATAGAGCTTTCTTTTGGTGGAATTTGATCACCTCTGCGGTTTTAATTTTTTTGTGCTATAAACAAAAATAGAGCGTCAATTTCTAAAAAAAAATGCAATATTTGACTTTTTGCTACTATATATATATATATATATATATCTCTCTCTATCTCTCTCTCTCTCTCTCTCTCTCTCTCTCTCTCTATCTATCTATCTATATCTATATATATATAAAAATTCCCTCAGTTTAGGCCGATATGTATTCTTCTACATATTTTTGGTAAAAAAATAAATAAAAAATTGCAATACGCGTTTATTGATTGGTTTGCGCGAAAGTTATAGCGTCTACAAAATAGGGGATAGTTTTATGGCATTTTTATTAATAATTTATCATTTATTTTTACTAGTTATGGCGGCGATCAGCGATTTTTATCGTGACTGCGACATTATGGCGGACACATCAAACACTTTTGGGGCCATTGTAATTTTTACAGCGAAAAGTGCTAAAAAAAATGCACTGATTACTGTGAAAATGACTGGCAGTGAAAGGGTTAACCTGCAGGGGACACGTGTTTTCTAGGGAGTGATCACTGTTAGGGGGCGTGGCTTGCCGTGTGACGTCGCTGATCGTCGTTCCCTATGACAGGGAACAGACGATCAGTGGCAGTCACACTAGGAAGAACGGGGAAAGGTTTGTTTACACTTACCTCTCCCCGTTCTTCAGCTCTGTGACCTGATCGCGGGACAACGGCGGCGATCGGGTCCACGGGCGCCGTCACGGAGCACAGGACCAGGTCGTGAGCGCGCCGCGCTCGCGACCCATGGCTAGGCTCTTAAAGGCGACGTACAGTTACGTGCTTGTGCCGACGTATATCGGCGTGAAGGGGTCCTTAAGCGGTTAAACAAACAGACACCCCAATATGAGTTTTAATCATTCCATTCTTTATCCAACACTAAAGAGAAAAAAGGATAGACACACACACACACAGTTTCAGTACATTATAGTCATACCCTGGTATGATGATTTTCATCCATGACTGTGAGAAACTTGGCTCCATCGCCAACTCCAAACACTGCAAAAAAAATAAAAAATTGATTACAATATGTCAAACTAAAATTGCATCGCAGATTTTTGCTGATGTAGGCGTCAAACAACTGATGTCTGACAAACAGTGTACTCACATTAACGTTTCCTAATACACATAGCAACCAATCAGCATCCAACTCTCTTATTAAAGTTCAGGTTCAGACATAAAGGTAAAAAGCGGATTGGTTTCTATGAGCAATAAGTAATTTACTATCATCACACTTGTTATTAAGGTTCAATATCCCTGTACCAAGTATAACGCTGTAGTGCCATTCACCAATGGTCCCATTAAATGTGAACAACTTTCACACCTTGTGTGAAATGTCTGAGAAATGCTTCCTGACACTGTTAGTTTTGACCTCAAATGTTGATTTCGTTTTAATCATAGCCTTTTGACTAAAATGCCATTTTAGTTTTAGTAGAATTTTAGTCGACTAAAATCTCCAGTACCCACCTGAACTTCTGCTTTCCTCTGAGCTCTGCCTGTCTATTAAAGCCCCAGCCCCCTGACTATCGGCAAGCTGTATTGGCTGAGAGACGCAGGCTCCCTCTGTCTGCTGCCTGGGAGTTCTGGAACAATGCCCTGCAAACCACAGAAGAGGATCTCCTCCATCGGATTCTTGTTTGTCTGGATGTGACGTAGTAAGCGTTTCCCTCCCAGCAAGGTAGCAGTGCTTGGCACCGTGTAAAATAAAAGCATCCCCAGAACATCCAGTTCTCTGGCCTGTGCACTACCTCACTCCCATTTACTTCCCCATCCCCATTTGCAGGTCACCTCCCAATCTCCAAAGTATAGTTCCTGCCCTGTGCACTCCCCTTTACTTCCACATCTGCAGGTTACCTCCCCATTCCCAAAGTATAATGCACCCTGCCCTGTGTACTCCCTCACTCCAATTTACTTCCCCATCTCCACTTGCAGCCTGGCATTACAGCCAACAGATTTTACAGTTTTTTCTTTATTTTAAAGTTGCACTTCTGTTTGTCAAAAGCAATATTTTTGTTTGTTTATGAAACTTGGTTTTATTTATTAAGGTGTTATAGATTACAACAGCAAAATCTGTGTCTGTAGTGCATGTTCAAGCCTTAATAGCAGAAATAACATGACATTAGATTTTTACTCCAGGAGTATATAATGAGTTTGGAAATTCTAGAGATATGCTTAAAGTGGTTGTAAAGCCGAAAAACAAAAAAAACAAAAACAAAAACAAAAACAAAAACAAAAACAAAGCCATAATGAGCTAGTATGACTAGCATATTAGCTCATTATGCATTACTTACCTTAGATCGAAGCCCCCGTAGACATCCTCGTCGCCTCCTCAGGCCGCAGACATCTCTTCACAGATACCCGGAAGATTACTTCCGGGTATAGCCGATCCGGCGCTCTGATTGTCTGGAGCGGCGATGACGTCACCAGGCATGCGCGCAGGAGCCGTAAAAACCAGCATTGCCGGTTTTATCAATGGGATGCTCACTGTGCCTTTTGCCGTTGCATTCTTTTTTGGCAAATATCTCCTAAACCGTGTAGTTTTAGGAGTTATTGATAACACCTACAGGTAAGCCTTAATTTAGGCTTACCTGTAGGTGTAACTTCCAAGGGAGGGTTTACAACCACTTTAAAGTGTTACTAAATCCAAACCGTAAAATCAGTCTGTATATGCACTAAAGCATGCTCGTTATACCCACTATGGAATCTAAGGGGTTAATCCTGCGCATTGTAAAAAAAAGCAGTTTGATCCTGTCTTCTCTGTTCCTCCCCTTCTTTCACTGTTCCCAATCCATCTTCGATCGTTCAGCCTTAGGGGCTCATGCTCAGTTTGGTGTGTATTGCTAGAGTTTTTTCTTTTTTGGGAGGGTGCATGTGATCAGCACAGGACCAATCAGCACTGTCCAGACAGAGGGCCAGGTGTCCTGCAGCTTCATAGGACAGTCAGGAGAGAATGAAAACTCCTCCTATAAGCTTTTACTGGTGCTCAGCTGGACACTGATAGAAATCACAAGACTGCTTTATACTGCTGACGAGAAGAGGTTTTTATCCAATTATATTTACTAAAATAATTGCATTTCCATGTTCTGTGTACTGTTTGAGACCGGATATAGTGAATGCAGGGTCCAGGGTTTAGGAACACTTTAACCACCTCAATACAGGGCACTTACACCCACTTTATGCCCAGGTGATTTTTTAGCGCTGTCACACTTTGAATGACAATTTCGCTTTCATGCTACACTGCAACCATGTGAAATTTTTATCATTTTCTTCACACAAATAGAGCTTTCTTTTGGTGGTATTTAATCACTTCTGGGTTTTCTCTTTCTGATTACATACCTAGTGTCCCCCTGCGAGGAGAGACCGCTGATCGGCTCTCCTCTTCTCTCACACGGTCAGTGTGAGATAAAGAGCGCCGATTACTGGCATCGCCGCGGTTTTAAATGTGACCGGCTGTGATTGGACACAGCCGATCACATAGTTAAAGAGCCGCGGCTCTTTACAGAGATCGGGGTTGCGCCATGTCCTAGCAGCACGGTGCGGCCACCGCGCTGCGCGCCCCCATTTACCTCCTAAAGAGATTCGATTTTAGTCGACTAAATGAAAATTGGAATCGATTTTCATTGTAGTTTTCAATTGATCTAATTCTAATTTTATTTGTGTTTAGTGTTCGTCACCGAAAACATGCAGCTGATGAAAACTAGGAGGAAAATATTTTTGGCGACAAAATTAACACTGCTCCCTGACAATCAATGTGGCCATTACATATCTGAAAAAAAAAAAACAAAAAAAAAAACCTCAGTTAGACTTACCGGTAACGGTATTTCTACGAGTCTTTCAGGACAGCACCTGGAGAGAGCGCAGCTCCACCCCTTTTCCCAGGAAACACTGCAGTCAGTTTTCTTTAAAGACCGGACACTTCCACCATGGCCTCAGTTGTTTAAGAGTACCTCCAGCCATGCTGAAATTAGATAAGCAGAACATAGCAATAACACCACATCTTATCATTACTTTAGGGCGGGTCATCGGTGCTGTCCTGAAAGACTCGTAGAAATACCGTTACCGGTAAGTCTAACTGAGGTTTTCTCACCTCGTCTTTCAGGACAGCACCTGGAGATGATAAAAGAGTACTTACTCTAGGGTGGGACCACTGCCTGTAGGACCTTTCTGCCAAATGATTGCTCAGATGCAGAGAGTAAATCCAACCTGTAATGGCGGGTGAAAGTGGAGAAGCTTGTCCACGTAGCCGCCTTGCATATTCTTCCCGGCGAAGCTCCAGCTCGTTCTGCCCAGGATGTTGCTACTGCCCGGGTTGAATGAGCCCCTACTCCTGTGGGAGGTTCTATCCCTGAAGCTCTGTAGGCTTCGCCGATAGCCATTCGTAGCCACCTACCTATGGTATTTTTGGACGCACTATAACCTTTACGTGGGCCAGAAAACAAAATAAACAGGGAATTCGATCTTCTGAATTCACTTGTTATCTTTAGATAGTGCAGTATGCACCTCCTTACATCCAAGCTGTGAAAGGCTTCTTCTTTCGTGCCCACTGGTGTAGGACAGAAGGAAGGGAGAACTATTTCCTGTGACCTGTGGAATACCGTTGCCACTTTTGGTAGGAAGCCCGGGTCAGTTCTCAGCACTACCCGGTCTGGAAATATAGAAAGGAAAGGTTCTATGATTGACAGGGCCTGTAGATCACTCACTCTCCTAGCTGAGGTAACTGCCACTAAGAGTGCTACCTTCAGGGACCAAAATTTAATCGTTGCTTCCTCCGGAGGTTCAAAGGGTCTTTTTGTCAGACCCTGTAGCACCAGAGATAAGTCCCATTTTGGGAAGAACTTAAAGGGTACTGGCCTAACTCTGGTCAGTGCCTTAAAAAATCTAACGATAAGGGGGTCCTGAGATAGTTGTCTCTCCAGGAACACCGATAAGGCGGCTACTTGCACCTTTAGGGTGCTAATCGCCAACCCCTTCTCCATTCCCTCATGGAGAAATTCTAATACAGAGATAGTCTCCTTTGGTGAACGGATCTTTTCTCTGCACCAGGAATTAAAACATTTCCAAGCTTTGAAATAGATCGCTCTGGTGACCTTTTTTCGGCTGTCCAATAATGTTGAAATTAGTTTATTGGACAAGCCCCTCTTTTTTAGGATTTGCTCCTCAGTAGCCAAGCAGCTAGTCTGAGGTGCTTGATATTGGGATGTTGTAGGGGCCCCTGTGTTAAAAGGTCCTTCTGTAAAGGAAGAAACCAATGGGGTTCCACCGCCATCCTCTGGATGGTTGAAAACCAAGTCCTTTTGGGCCAGAATGGGGCTACTAGGATTAATGTTGTAGGCTCCTTCTGTAGCTTTTTGAGGACCAATGGGATCATTTGGAAGGGGGGAAAAGCGTAGCACAAGTGGAAGGTCCATGGTTGTGCCAGTGCATCTAGACCCTCCGCTTGATCTTGCCTGTTTAGGGAGAAGTATGTTTCCACCTTCGCATTGGCGTGGGATGCGAACAGGTCTATTTGGGGAACTCCCCATCTTCCTGTTATCTTCTGGAATACTACCGGATTCAGACTCCATTCTGATTCCAGTACTCTTTCTCGGCTTAGGAAGTCTGCTATTTGGTTCAGATCTCCCTTTAGGTGTACCGCCGTCAAGGAGGCTAGATTGGATTCTGCCCAGGCCAAAATGTGGAGGGCTGAGGATAGCAACACTCTGCTCCTCGTGCCTCCCTGCCTTGTTATATAAGCCACTGCCGTGGCATTGTCTGATAACACCTGAATGTGGTGACCCAGGACTTGTTTCTTGAACGCCCATAGTCCCAGTAGAATGGCCCTCAATTCTCTCCAATTGGAGGATCTCCGGGCTTCTCTGTTTGACCATGTTCCTTGGGCCATCTGTCCATCCAGATGAGCACCCCACCCCCAGAAGCTTGCGTCCGTTGTCAATCTGTGTTCTACAGGGAAAGTCCAAAGCAGGCCTTTGTCTAAATTTGCTTGCTTCCTCCACCACCACAGCTTTCTCTGAACTTGAGGGGGTATTTTTATCAATTTTTCCAGCGGCTCTCCGTAGGACCAATTCCTGAGAATTGTCTGCTGGAGGTCTCTCGCATGCAGACGTGCCCATTGTACCGCTGGTATTGAGGCGGTGAGTAGGCCTAGGACTGACATGGCTGCTCTGATTGTCATCGGCAGATTTGTTTGAGTCCCCTTTACTGCCCTCTGGAGTTTCTCTATTTTTTCCTCTGGGAGAAAAAGTCTTTCCTGTATGGAATTTATTGTATATCCAAGAAATGTTATCGTCTGGGAAGGGATCATTTTTGATTTTTCTTGGTTTATGATCCATCCGAGACTCTCGAGATGTCTTTTCGTCTCTTTTAGATCTTTCGCCAATAACTCCCTTGTCTTGGCAAATATCAGGAGGTCGTCCAGATATGGCACTATTGATATCCCCTTTAATCTGAGGGGTGCTAGAGCCTCTGCTATGACCTTTGTAAATATCCTTGGTGAGGATGACAGTCCGAAAGGGAGGGCTCTGAACTGCAGGTGTGAGATCGAGTCTCCCGTCTTTACTGCTAATCGCAGATACTTCTGTGATATTGGCGCTATAGGAACGTGTAGGTACGCATCCCTCAGGTCTATGGATGCCATAAAACAACCTGGCGTCAGGAGATGTTTCACTGAGAAAATTGTGTCCATCTTGAATCTTTTGTATCTGATGGACCTGTTTAGTATCTTCAGGTTCAAGATCAACCGGAATTTTCCTGACGTCTTCTTCACTAGGAAGATGTGTGAATAGCACCCTATCCCTTCCTCTTCGGGGGGAACAGCTATAATTACCTCTTGCTGGATGAGTTCTTCCAGTAAGGATGACATCCCTATAGACTTCTCCAGGTCTCGAGGAGTCCGGGTTACATAAAAACGGTTTGGAGGGGGTTGCGAGAATTCCAGCCTGTAGCCCTCTGATATTATTTTGAGGACAAATGGACTGGACGTCGCTGTCTTCCATTGTGGAAGAAAGGCCTGTAACCTTCCTCCCACCGTTGGCGGACTGTCACTGGGTGTTTGTGGTTTGGCCAGGAGGGCGGAATAGTACCCCTGACTTTCCTCTCCCTCTCTGGGACCTCCAAGGTCTTTTATAGCCCGTGTCTTTTTTAACCTCGGTTTGCCGAAAAGCACGAAAGTTAGTTTTACCCTGAGGAACCACTTTCTTCTTTATTGGGAAGGCCTTCTTTTTATCAGCCGTTCTATTAAGTACGGCTTCCAAATCAGGGCCAAAAACTAAGTCACCGTCAAAAGGCAAACCACATAACTTCGCCTTTGAGGCTATATCCCCTGACCAGGTCTTAACCCATAAGGCTCTGCGGGCTGAGTTGACCAAGGCTGCTGATCTAGCTGACATTTTGATAGATTCAGCAGAGGCATCAGCCATGTACCCTACCGCCTTTTGAAGTATAGGCAGCGTGTCAAGTAGATCCTTACGAGAAGTTCCCGCCTCAATGTGAGTTTTTAATTGCTCCAACCAGTGTTCTAAGTTTCTCGCTACCACGGTTGATGCCATTGCTGGCTTAAAGTTGGCTAGAGTCGAATCCCATGCCTTTTTTAGTAGGGAGTCTGCCCTCTTGTCCATGGCATCTTTTAGGGTGCCCATGTCCTCGAAGGCCAAGTCTGTATTCCTTGAAACCTGCGAAAAGGCTGCGTCAAGCCTTGGTTTTTTATTCCAAACCTGCTGACTATCATCCTCAAAGGGGAATCTTCTCTTGAGGGATCTGGAAAAGAAAGGTGCCCTCTCTGGGTCCTTCCATTCTCTCTTTACTGTCTCGGAGATGTATTTGTGCACTGGGAACACCCGTTGCTTTACTTCTCCCATGCCTTGAAACATCTTATCGTGTAAGGATAATTGCGTCTTATCCTCTTCGATATTAAGCGTTGTGTGTATTGTTTTTAATAGATCGTCTACTTCCTCCAGGGATAACCTATAGCGGGAAGAAGAAATTTCCCTTTCTTCTTCCTCTTCTTCATCCGAACCTGTGGCAACATTTATCTCCTCATCCTCCGAGTCGCTGACCCCTCTGGGTGCAGGAGTACTAGGATGAGAACAGGATGGTGAACTGCCTTTCCTGTTTGGCTGGGCCGCCGGACGTCTATCCAAAAGGGAGCGGAATGACTGAAAAGTGTCCGCTAGTTCCTTTCGGAAGGAGCTTAATAGCTCCCCTGGTTGAGCAGCAGCTGCAGCTGAGGCAGTTTCCTCTTTTAACAGCTCTGCAATACATGTCTTGCATAGCGCTTTAGGCCATGTTTCCCTAAGCGTGTCTTTGCAAGACGGACATCTCCTCTTGGGAAGAGGAGAGGAGTGTTTGGTTTTGTCTTTGGCTTTAAGCTGAAATACACCAACACCATACTATATTTAAAACATTTTTAAAACATAATAGTAACCAAAACCTTCTAAATCAGCTGGAAAATAAAAGAGGAAGGAACTAACACTTTAGCCCTTACATTTATAAGCACAGCTTACCTAGTGTCTCACCCCCTGAGCCACCATAACAACAAAAAAACCAACTCTCTAGTAACAATCTCTAGGGAGAGTGGCACAGGCTCCTTTGCTTTCCCCCCAGGGGAGAAAAGGAGGGAAAGAATATACAAGACCCCATAAAGTATATATACAGGGACCTCTGTCCCTGCTTACCTGGGTCTGGCTGGTGTGAGTGGCTCCTGTTCCCACCACTGCCGCTTGTTCCTCTTCCATTGCGAGGTTGAAGTGGCGTCCGACAGCTCCTTTTTTGATTTTCCCGGTCCTTTCACCGCTGTGAGGACCGGAAATGACACCAGCCGAAGGCCGCCTCCTCCCCCTGCGTTCCAGCGGCCGGAACCGGAAGCCGCGTCGCACCACGGGAAGTCCCGCCCCCGGCCGGAATGACGCGCTCGCCATCCGGGACCCGGAAAACATGGGGATACAAACGAAAGAGACGCTGCTCGTCTCCTGAGGAGCACGCCATCCCTCCTTCCATGCCCCCAGTGCCGGTCTGATGAGAGCGGGCCCTCCCGCAGCCTGAACCCTCGCCGGGTATGAAGGGGAGAAGGTACCGCAGCATCCACCTCACGTAAGGGGGGGTGCTGGGCTGGCCTGGAACAAAAGAAAAAAACTAACAGGTATGCCCCATACTGTCTCCACCTGGAGAGAGCGCAGCATTACCCCTGGTTCCCCGCAGCGCTTCCACCATGGCGGAGGAAACACTACAACTGAGGCCATGGTGGAAGTGTCCGGTCTTTAAAGAAAACTGACTGCAGTGTTTCCTGGGAAAAGGGGTGGAGCTGCGCTCTCTCCAGGTGCTGTCCTGAAAGACGAGGTGAGAAAAAACACACAAAGTTGTAAATCAGAATTGGCTTGCTCAGTGTATAATGACAATCTGGGGAAGTGACCGGGCAGTAAAGCCAAAGCAGAACAAGGAAGCAGCAGACTGGTCTTCCTGGCGGTTGAGTCAGGAGGCAGTCTATAAATCCTAAAACAGGTAGATAGGAAATATACAGTATGTATTTCAAGGTGTATTAAAAAGAGAAGTATGGGTTGGTTTGTTTTTTTGGCTAATCATACTTACCTCGGTGGATGCAGCATAGGACCGGCGTCTCTGCACTGAGAACCGAGCCACCGAACACCACCCATGGCTCAGTTCTCGCCCCTTCCCGAGCAGAGTGATGGTGACTGTTAGTCAGCATCGCTCCTGCTCTGCTCCTCCACGCTCATTGGAGCACTGAGTTGTGGAGGGCCAGGGAGCAGCGTCTCAACGCCTCGCTGAGACTGCCATTAGTCAATGTAGCTGCCGAATCCAGACTTTGGTAGTCGGGATGGCGCGGTGCCTCAACTGATGGCAGTGACGTCAGCGGAGAGAGCGGACTTTAGACAGATCTCTGCTGAAAATGGATCACAGGAGTGCAAAACAATATTCCACTGCTGTGACCCATAGGAGAAGCCCAGCCTAAAAAGCTCAGGCTGGACTTCTCCTTTAGGCGATTTGCCTAGGATTTCCATTTTAGCACTACTGACTAAATTAAACCTCTGAAAAAAAAAAAAAAAAAAAAAGTGACATTTTTAACTTACCCAAGACCCCAGAAGACATCTTGTCAAGTTTGTGCCCTACACCAATCTTCAGGAAAGTGTAGGCTGGCCCTTTAACTGTGAATGTGTCAAAACATGAGACAAGATATCCAAGATGAAACAGGTGTTATGTTCCAGTACATGTATTTATTAAAGGCAATGAATAGTGACTATTTTGCTGTCTTGATTGTGGTCAGCAATAAAAAAAACAACATTTAAAAATATATTTTTTATTAATCAGGTAAACATTGCATATTAGTATTTGGAATTTGTTTGCCATTAGGTGGAACTTTAGCATGTTTTTCATTATTCTTCCTGAGACCAGTTAGTGTACTGTACAAGGCCTGTTTTCAAAGTTCAGGCTGCAGTTTAAAACACAGAGCTACTTATCAAGCAGCTTTTTCCAGAGTCTGGAAAAGCCAGCCAAAAGGCGGCTGCTACAGCTGTGCTGTCTCTTTAGCTAACCCATAGTGCTTTGGGAATTCTAACATGTATTAAATCTGTATTTGTAAAACAAAGATTGCATACGTATAGTAAAACAAGACACATATTAAAAGCCAAAATATTTATTTTCTGTACAGCTATAGTGACATTACTTGCCCCCTGTTGTGCAGGCACCTGGATCCTAGAGAACTCTTTATTGCATTGATGGCAGGTTCTCTCCTTGTCCCTGAACTTATGGTGCTGCAGGGATTATTAGCTTCAGGATCTGGGGGTAAGCTGCTGCAATAAAGTTACATCAATAACCTGCCTCCTCCTCCATTGAGAAAGTTCTTTCGTTGCTTTGACTGCCTGGAACACAATCTGTAAATGGGGAAAAGGGATCCTGTGGCTCATCACTCTCCCCTATTCAGAGACTGTTACAGGCAGTGTAAACAATGAAAGAATGTTTCTCAGTGGAGGAGGAAAGAGGGGGTGGGTCTCCAGCACAACAACTTTTTCATAGCAATTTACTCTGGAGCTATTAACTCCAGCTGCGCCAGAAGCCCACAGACAGGAAGAGCCATGTCTGCGGTGAAGATTTATTCAGGATCCAACTGCCTGCATGATGTGGGACATCTTTCATTACCGGTAAGTAATGTCACTAAAGCTATATAAAAAAAAAAAAAAAAAAAAGTTTTAATCCATGAAAACTAAAAGAAAAAAAAAAAAAAAAAAAAACTATATAAAACTATATTTCTTTTAAAGGACCACCCAGTAAAGAAATATTGAAAGGTACTAACCCAAAACATGGTCAACTAAAGACGGGACAGATATCACCTTGGTTAGTTCCACCCCACTACAGCCTGCACTGCTTTCTGGGAGGAAAAGCATATTTTGCCGAGATGAATGTTCATGGAGAGAGTTCAATTCTAAACAAAAAGGGGGAAAAAAAAAAGTTTTATGAAAATAAAATTGTGCAAAACTGTACTGTTATTTGTAAATAACGTATACATATTTAATGCGCATTGGTGGTCAAAATGAGAAGTCATATTTATTTCAATTACTTCTAGCTCCTAGTAATCTGGACCACCTTGAAGTTTGTAAACTAAAGCCCCGTACACACGGTCGGACTTTTGCCCAGCAAACTTCGTTTTAAGCAAGTTGGACCAACAATGCGACCGTGTGTACGCTCCATTGGACAAACTTTTTTTCGTTTGGTTTTGTTTTCATCGGACAAAAGTTGGGTCTGCAAACGGACAAACTTTTGCCCAACAAAAGTCCGATGGAGCAAAGTCCTACCGTGTGTGGCGGTAAAGAGCAGAAAAACCACGTGATGTTGCCAAAAGTTTTGGGAACGTTTGCAGAAAAGTCCGAGCGTGTGTATGCTATGGGTGTTCCCGACCAACTCCGTTCGGACAAAAAACCACGGAAAAGTCCGATGGAAGTCCGACTGTGTGTACGAGGCTTTACTTTGTGAAGATCCCCACACATTTACTTTCTTGAATTCTGTGAAATGTATTCACTAGTATGCCCTGTGAGTAGGCACTGCTGTACCACACATTTCACAGCGCATGCCTTCTGATCTACAGAGTTAGACCCCATACACACTATAAGTACCCGTACACACGATACGAAAATCAGGTGGGAAAATTTGTACGACGAGCGGTTTGATGATTTTCGGATCGTTAGTACGGTGCTTTCGACAGCCGATTTCACTTTTTCGTCAGACAAAAAAGCTGGATGTGCAGACTATAAAAATTTTGTCGGATGTGACTCAACGTCCGATTTTTGTTTCATTAGTACGGTTTAAATCGTAAGAGCAAGACTACGCATGCTCAGAAACGAAAGAATACATACAAAACTATTCAAAATTTTCGGATTCTTAGTAACCTCTTCACTTTTGACGCGAGACTAGCATGCCACAAAAAACAGACGTTCGGTCGTCCGAAAATCTAAGTGTACATACGGGGCTTTAGATTTTCTGCAGATTTTTGTCTTCAGATTTACCAAAACCATCGAATATGAGGTCAAAACTTAAGGCCCCTTTCACACTGGGGCGGGCAGGAGTGGTATAGCAGCGCGATTTGCAGCGCTGCTATACCGTCTTTCTTACCGCGGTATGCGGTCGCTAGGGGGGTGAATTTAACCCCCGCTAGCGGCCGAAAAAGGGTTATTGCCGCGGTGTCCCATTGATTTCAATGGGCACCCGCGGTAAAGGAGCGGTGAACACACCGCTCCTTTACCGCTGTAAAGAAGCGGCTAGCAGGACTTTTGGAGCGGTCCTGCTAGCGCACCGCTTCAGTGTGAAAGCCTTCGGGCTTTCACATTGAAGGCTACAGGGCAGGAATTTTTCATGCGGTATAATAGCGCTAAACCGCATGAAAAACGCCCCAGTGTGAAAGGGGCCTAAGAGTTTCAATTTGTATGCAATCAAGCAGGCCCTTGCACTACATGGTTTTGGTAAATCTGAAGGCAAAAATCTGCAGAAAATCTAAAAACGTCAGTTTTTCCACTTTTACATGCTGCGTTTATGCGTGTTTTTCAGCATTTGCGTTTATAAGCATTTTGATAGATCACCACTAGACCCTCCAGAATGCCTCAATCCCTCTCTCTCTCCCCAAGGGATCTAAAAAGACTATTTTTTGCCACCAGAAATGATTCTCCATGAAAAATGCTTCTAAACGCGAGTTATTGCGTTTATACGCTGTTACAAGCATTTGGAGTTTCAAATGACTCTGAACATCCAACCTGAACGCATTTTTTTGCTTTAAAAAAAAAAAAAATGCCTTACTGAGACGAGAAGTTTCAGGAGGCAGAGTCAGTATAGTAATCAATGTTTGCAGGCAGCAATGTACCATGGGATACATAGTCCTTAGAAATTCAAATGTGAACAAGAGGAGAAGCTGCAAAAGCATGCAGGAAATCCAGGAAGTTTGGAAAAAAGAGATGGCCAGCAGACAGGCAGCACTCACAACATTAACCACTTCCATACCGGGCACTTTCTCCCCTTCCTGCCCAGGACAATTTTTATCTTTTAGCGCCGTCGCACTTTAAATGACAATTGCGCGGTCATGCTACACTGTACCCAAATGAAATTTTTATAATTTTCTTCCAACAAACAGAGCTTTCTTTTGGTGGTATTTGATCACCTCTACGGTTTAAAATTTTTGCGCTATAAACGAAAGAGCGAAAATTTTGAAAAAAAAAAATGAGTGGCACTGGATAGGAAGCACTGATGAGGAGCTACTGACAGGCTTTTCTGAGTGGCACTTTGATGGGGCACTGACAGGCATTACTGATGGGGTACTGATTGGCACGGATATGGGCACTGACATGCTTTATATAGGGGCACAGGCTGGCATGTGATGGGCATATTTTGATTATCAGCACAGACCCCCCCTCTGACAGGGAGAGCCGCCGATCGGCTCTCCCTGTTAGCATGAACCGAGGAGAGCCGTTTACCGGCACTTCTTGGTTCACGCGATGATCAGCTGTGATTGGTCACAGCTGATCACGTGGTATAAAGCCTCTGTCAGAGGTAGGGTTGCCACCTCATCCCTTTAAACCCGAACACATATGAATTACACACCCTCTGTGGATAATTTAATGCAGATAAGGCACCAAGTGAGTTTAATCACCACCTTAATCAGCCACAGAACCTGTGTAATTAATATGTGTTCAGGTTTAAAGGGATAAGGTGGCAACTCTAGTCAGAGGCTTCATACCACGATCGGAGTTGCTGTGTGTCAGACTGACACACCGCACCCCCAATCGGCGCGCGCCGGCAGTGATATCCTGATCACGTCATATGACGTCCGGTCAGGATATCACAACCACTTTGCCGCCGTCATTCTGCTATATGGCGGGCGGCAAGTGGTTAAAAGGAGAATTTTCAAGATATCATATATTGTATTGTTAAATAAAACTCTCGTTTGCATTGTTATTACAATACCGCTGTTACAAAATGAAAGCAAATGCTGTGACCATAGACCTTTGTTAAACTGCAAAGAAATAATCTGCTATTTTTATAAAGGCTCCAGCCAAGTAACTGTACCTTTCAGCAATGTCATCTCCAGTGTGTCACGCACATTCTTCCAGATAACACCGGGTGGTTTATATACAGAAAATAGCCCATTCAATGTACGAAGAAAAGAGTATTTGGTCAGTGCCATGGCTGAGCTTTCACTTAATAAAGATCAAAAAAAAACAAAAAAAAAACTGTTAATTGTTTTTTGCCAAGAAAAAGCCAACTGCATAGCGTAAATACTAATACAATTCCCATACAAGCAGTGTGTACAAATGGCATCTTTGATATGGTTTGCATTCGAACAGCTATAATGGTTACAAAATCATAAGGGCTCCTTTAAACTTAGGGCTGTCATTGCTGCTCCTCTGAAAAGCAATCCATGGTGGATGGCTTTTCAGAGGCATTTGACAGGTAACTCAGAGGTGACAGATCTCTGGGATGCCCGTTTTAACCATTGAAAGGCTGCAACACTGCATCTCAACCATGTGCATTACATGCAGATGTAGCACAGCCCTATTCACTTAAAGAGGATCTCCCGCAGCCACTTTTTTTTGTCATTCAATTACTTTTATCATATCAAAAGAGTACTCACTTCTCTGATGTTTTTATTCATCCGCATTGCAATTCCGTCTTGAAGGATAACTTATATTTTATCAGTAAAGCCGTTTCCATTTTGCTTGTGGGCATGAGAAGCCCACAAGCACTTACTTCCTTGTTGTGGCGAATGCTGAACTCCCAGCATTCACCGCTCGCTCTCGCGCATGCTCAGTTCCGTCGCCGCCATCTTGCTACACCCCGCACAGTAATGATAGAGTGAGAAGGGGGCAAGTGGAGATATTGTTACACCCACCGGAGTTTTAGACTTCAGTTATTTTCAACACAAAACGGATACTGTATTTAAAAGCGGTTGTATACCCTCTTGTGATACATTCACCTGCAGGTAAGCCTACATTAAGGCTTACCTGTAGGTGTTTGCAATATCTCCTTAACCTACATAGTTAAGGAGATATTTGCAGAAAAGCGAGCACCGATGTCTACGGTGCATGCGCGCCGTAGATAACGGAGCAGGCGCACTGAGCGCGGCAGCTCTTGAATAGGAGCCTGCCGGAAAGTGTCAGAATGCGCGGGGATCGTGCCGTTCCTCGCGCATGCGCGGGAGCGATGTCATCGCCACTCCGGCCAGTCACAGCGCCAGAGCGGCGATACCTGGAAATCACTCTGGGGATCATGGCGGCGACGGAGGACGTGTCCGAGGACCACTGTGGGGGCTTTGATCTAAGGTAAGTAATTGATAATGAGCTAGTATGCTAGTCATACTAGCTCATTATGCCTTTGCCTTGCAGGTTTTAAAAAAATAAGTGTAGCGCCCTCCTCACTCCCCTCTTCGTCTTCAGCTCGTCTGTCTCTTGTCTAGGGGTACCTCCAGAGGGGAAGGGAGTGGGGACACCACGCCTGGCCTTCACCACAGGTGTCAGTGCGGTATAAGCAAAGTTCTTTTGACCTTCGGGTCAGTGCTGTGCACCTGGAGCCTCCACCGAGAGTTACCTTGAACAATGTCTATCAGGAAATGAGCCCCTCACCATTAAAGTCCAACACTCCTTTATTCTTCTCGACTGAACACAATCAGTTGAACTCCCTTGTAGAAACAGAACAGAAAAGGAGGTGTGGATGCGAGTAGGCCCAGACACAATGTGTCCTCCACTTTCCTCTCCGAGCGAGGGGGGAATTTCCTTCCAGGCGGTCTCCGATGAGAGGCTCACCCGTCACTGGCAATATGCTTCACCAGGTCTTCAAGTGAGGAGCTCCCCCCGGTCCATTACGCCTTCCGGATTCGGGTTCCCAGGGATCTCCTTCTCTCGTGGAACTCAGTGTTGGGCACTGAGCTCCAGACCTCCTTTCGAGTACCTCACCCCAGGCTAAAGGTGCCTGGGATGGAACACGACCTCCGGCTGCCGCCTAGAGGACCGACACGAACCACCGCCCACAGGCTGAAGGTGCCTGGGACTCGACCCCGTGACAAATATGGCCGGCCCCTTTATACCCCCACCTTACAGGCAGGTACAATGATTACTGACACCTACAAATATTGAGAGACAAATATTACTCAGGGAACCCTGATTGAGTACACCCGCTACATACACAAAACTCCACTACAAATCAAGGCACAGCCATAACTCGTCACCCAGCCATACAACGCTTATCACGTACTGATCTACTCCCCACCTCACATCACGACTTACATTAGTTCAGGATACTTTGCCCTCTGTCAGCAGCCATCAGCTTCCTCTGACCCCACGTGCTTCCGCCTCCCTGGGTGTAGAAAGATGGCCGCGGGCAGACACCGCCTCGTGTTTTCCTATAGACAGCGCCCACCCCGGCAAACGCACTATTCATTACAATCAGATATGACGTTTATGGAATACAAGACATCACTCAAAGCGCCGCCCCCTCACACGGCCGGATATTCCCCTCCACCAATGAGAAGAACCGTTTCGAGCGTCGAGGCCACCTGAGGAGGGCGTGGCCATAACGTAGCGCGGCCGTTGGGCGGAAGTGGGGAAGTCGGAGGAGCGCTGGGTCACGGCGCATGTGTCTTCCTGCCGCCGGTAAGCCATGGAGAGGAAAGTGCTGGCGCTCCAAGCTCGCAAGAAGCGGGTGAAGGGAAAGAAAGGCGCGAAGAAACCGGAGCCGCCATCGCGCAGCTCTGCCCCCGATCCTCAGTCAGATGAGCCTCAGGAAGATGAGGAGGAGATGCTTGGCTCTGATGACGAGGAGCAGGAGGACCCCAATGACTACTGTAAGGGGGGGTACCACCATGTGAAAATCGGGGACCTCTTCCATGACCGATACCATGTCATCCGGAAGCTGGGCTGGGGCCACTTCTCCACCGTGTGGCTGTGCTGGGATCTCCAGGCCAAACACTTTGTGGCCCTTAAAGTGGTGAAAAGCGCAGAGCATTACACAGAGACCGCCCTGGATGAGATCAAACTGCTCCGCGCCGTCAGGGACACCGACCCCGATGACCCCGGGAACCAACGGGTGGTGCAGCTCCTAGACGACTTCAAAATCTCTGGAACCAACGGCACGCACATCTGCATGGTCTTCGAGGTGCTGGGACACCACCTGCTAAAATGGATCATCAAGTCCAATTATCAGGGAGTGCCGCTGCCCTGTGTGAAGAGCATCATCCGGCAGGTCCTTCTGGGCCTGGACTACCTGCACTCCAAATGTAAGATCATCCACACCGACCTCAAGCCGGAGAATATCCTGCTGTGCGTCAACGATGCCTACATCCGACGTCTGGCCTCTGATGCCACTCAGTGGCTCCGTTCAGGTGGTCCTCCTCCCTCGGGATCGGTGGTGAGTACAGCACCGCAGCCCAAACCCTCCGTGAAGCTGTCAAAAAACAAAAAAAAGAAGCTAAAGAAAAAGCAGAAACGTCAGGCTGAGCTCTTGGAGAAACGAGTACAAGAGATAGTAGGAATGGATGTGGAAGAAGAAGAGGAGGAAGAAAGCCTTCCCCAGTTCCAGGAGAATGAGGTCAAGTTAGAACCTTATGAGGGACCAGAAATAAATGCTAACGGGTTAGTGTCTAAAGCCTCCCCAGATGAAAGTGACCCCCAGACCAATTGTACCACCGTGTCCACAAGTTTGAGCCTTCCCAGTGAAGACCTTTCTGTGGCGTCAGATTCTGCGACTTCCTCATTAAAGTGTAGCCCTGATGAAGGGCCAGGTCCCATTCTAGATGATGGTATGCTACCTCAGCCGTCTGATGACCAGCAGCTCTGTCAAAGCGAAGTGGAGGAGGCAAGCCAACAGCAGAGGAGCGGGGTGCCTGAAGAAGAGAAGACATCTGCCAAAACGGAGGACGGTGATGAGAAAACGGCATCTGACTTCCTCCTAAATCCTCTTGAGCCTCAGAATGCAGATAAAATAAAGGTGAAAATTGCAGACCTAGGAAATGCTTGCTGGGTACAGAAGCATTTTACAGAGGACATTCAGACCAGACAGTATCGATCTCTTGAAGTTCTCATTGGTTTTGGATACAGTACACCAGCAGATATCTGGAGTACGGCATGCATGGCATTTGAGTTGGCGACAGGAGATTACCTGTTTGAACCTCACTCTGGTGAGGATTATTCCCGTGATGAAGACCACATCGCTCTGATCATTGAACTGTTGGGACAGGTCCCACGCAAGCTTATTGCAGCTGGAAAATATTCAAAGGATTTCTTCACAAAAAAGGGAGACCTCAAACACATCTCAAAGCTTAAGCCTTGGGGTCTTGCTGATGTCCTCAGAGAGAAGTACGAGTGGTCTGAAGAGGATGGCACCCTATTTGCAGACTTCTTGCTGCCCATGTTGGAACTAGTCCCTGAGAAGCGGGCCACTGCTGCCCAGTGCCTCCGTCACCCTTTTCTAGAAACCTAAGAGAAGACGTGAAATGTGTCCAAGCCATTCTGAATGTTTCACGTTCAATTATAAGGGCTTTGAGTTGACCAAGAGTCAGAATGGGCATGCTTCCTCACAGTGATGGGCAGAAGCCTATTTTTCTGCCCTGATTTCCTGTGACATTGACTAATCTGTTATAAATATTAATCAACTTGGTAAAAGGGGACAGTAAAGTGTTAGGCTAAATTTCTCTTTATTAGTTGAGAGCTCATTATTTTCTCATATGTATGATACAGAGCCTGGGCTTTATTTATCAAAGTGTTTGAAGGAGGATCTGCTCATTTTGGTAAACCAATAAACCTCTTTATTTCATTTTCCCAGTGATGTATGGAAGATTAAGATATTGCTATTGGTAGGACTCCTTAACATTCTGGTAAATAAGCCCAGCTGTTGCAGACTTGGCTTTTAAGAGTTCTTCCCATTTTTATACTATACTTTTTCATATAATTATCCGTATATATACACACATTTCCAACAGAAGAAAATGTAAATCTATGTGATGCATTACGTTTTCCATTAGAAGTTTTAGAGCAATATTTGTGAGATGTATGATCCTACCACTGGGGACTAAAATCGGCAGATCAAAATAAATAGACAGTTAATGTATTCAGTTTTCAATGCAAGATTTATGTTTTGTTTTTTTTTTTTTGTTTTTTTTTTTTGAGGCTTGTCCATAAATGTGAATGGATTTCAAAAGTAGCGTCTTGTCCATCTAGGACAGTGGTCATCAACCCTGTCCTCAGGACCCACTAACAGGCCAGCTTTGCAAGATAACTGAATACATCACAGGTAATATAATTTACTGCTCAGTGATTGCAGTATTCTAGTCTGCATCTCCCCAAGGTAATACCTAGAATCTGGCCTGTTAGTGGGCCCTGAGGACAGGGTTGATGACCACTGATCTAGGGCATGGGTGTCCAACCTGCAGCCCTCCAGTTGTTGTGGAACTATAAGTTCCATCAGGCCTCTGCCTTTGGGAGTCATGCTTGCAATGCCTCATGGGACTTTCTTTTCAATATCTCATAGGTCCTGTACTTCCACAACAGCTGGAGGGCTGCAGATTGGACACCCATGATCTAGGGGTTTCCTGTAGCAGTGTGTTCCCATCACATAATTTGGGCTATTGTATTTCTGTGGAAACCATTTTTTTTTTTTTTTTTGGTATAACTTTACCTACCTACCTGGTAGAGGAGGGGAAATAATATATATTGACATACCATCACCCTAGTGTAATATATGTGAGGGTTTTTTTTTCTTTGTTTTAAATGGACCTAAAGAGAAAAAACATCCCCCTATGATACTTTGTATAACTGAAGGAAAACATTTTTAGCTTTGAATAGTGGAGGGGGGTTAGGAAACCTGTCAGGTTTTTATTGCTGTCTGTAACCACTTTAGCTCTGGAAGGTTTTACCCCTCTTAGACCACTTTCACGCTGGGGCGCTTTCACGCTAAAAAAAGCGCCTGAAAATGTATTTTCATTAAAATCAATGAATCCTTTTACACTGGGGCAGTGCGCTGAAAAAAACACCTCTCTCCATTGAAATGAATTGAAAGCGCCTGAAAAGCGCTCAGTGTTTTACTGGCAGTTTTTCAAGCGCCTCAGTGTGAAAGTGGCCTTAATGACAGGCCATTTTTTTGCTATACGGCACTGCGTTTCTTTATCTGACAATTTCCCAGTTGTGCGACGCTGTACTCAAAATTGATTTTTTTTTCCCCACAAATACAACTTTCTTCTGGTGGTATTTGATAACCTGCGTTTTTTTTTTTTTTTTTTTGCACCATCAACAAAGACCAATAAAAAAAAAAAGACTTTTTACTTTCTGCTATAAAACCCATCCAATAATAAGAAAAAAAAATCTAATTTCTTCATCAATTTAGGCCAATATGTATTCTGATACATGTTTTTGTTCAAAAAAAAATCCCAATTGATTTGTGCAAAAGTTATTGCGTTTACAAACTATGGGATAGATTTATGGACTTTTTATAATTTTTACTGGTAATGGCGGCGATCAGCGATTTTTAGCAGGAATGCGACATTGCAGCAGACAAATCTGACACCAAGTGACACTTTTTGGGGACCAGTGACACCAATAACAGCGATCCGTGCTAAAAAAATGCACTGTCACTGTATAAATGGGTTAAATGTGTTCCCTGGAAATGCTGGGACTGATTCACCCTCCTCTTTTTGTCCTGTTTGCTTTTATCACCGAGAATGAAAGTGCAAGAAAATTCCAAATGTTGGGCTGTCAGTAGAACAAGAATAGAGGGAAAATCTTCCAATAGCCCATTAGTTTTGGTGACAGTCAAGGATTCCTCACTTTGGAAGGTTTTCCTAATTTCCTGTTTTGGCTATGGGGCAGGAAGTGAATGAACACAGATGGCAAAAAAAAAAACCTGACAATTGGTTATAGTCTATCCAAAATGAAGATTTTTTATTTTTTTTTCCCCCCTTTTAGTTTAGTCTTGGAGAACCTGCTGCTTCTGAATGCCATGGTGGCTTCTCACGTGACCACGTGTTTCAGCCTTTGATGTTATTGTTGCTGAAAGGGAAGATCAAAGCTTAGCTTATTCTATGAATGGTCATCATTGGATTATGTTGTAGTAGCTTCCCCAAGGGAGGCAGTTAAAGACTAAGTTTATTCAAAAGTAAAAAAAAATAATCAGTACAAGGGACAGTAATTGGTCAATGTAATGTGTCCCTTGTGCTGCTGCCTGTGCCTGTAAATTAAAATCTTCTGTCCTTCAATCAGCCCTTGCTGTTATAATTTTCTGATTATGTGGGGGCCAGTAAAGCAGAGGGGCTCATCAAGAATGCCAACTATGCCGCTGCCTCCATTCATGAAAGCAGTAATATAGCTTCTATGAATGAAAAAGGATCTGTGAATAAAAAAGGGCCTTTTTTTCACCCACCTATCCTCTCTTCATATATCGCATTTTATTAATGTAAGCTATGGTACAGATCCTATGAATGGAGGAGGGGGGAGCGGAAAGGGTGGGCATAGTTGGCACTCTTAATGAGTGCATATCATGGGTCCCTCAGCTATATTTATCTCCGCAGCACTGGAAAATGGAGTGGGAGGGTGTTTTAGAGGATGGAAGATTAACGAAATCTGAAGGCAGCAGCACAAGAACACATTGTATAGATTATTAGTGTGTTTTTTTTTTTTTTTTTTTTATCAACATTTTTTTTTTAACTAAACTTTGGGTGTTATTTTACTAAAAGTTTGACGTAAAAAAACCCCATTGTATTGAGGAAAAATGTGGGGGGCTGCTGTTGGGCTTGGTTCACAAATATGCGAATTGGATGCGTTTTGAACAGCATTTTTTTTTTTTGCAAGACGTGAGCCAAACTGTCTTTCTATGAAGCCGGTTCACATATGTTTAGGCCGGCCACAGTCTGTTTTTAAAGAGTCCTGTAGAATTTTCCCTCCGGTTCAGGTGCAATTTCAAGTAAAAATTTGCACCTGAACCAGTGAACAAAACTGCACTGGACTTCTTTTAAAAATCACACTAAAACCGCGTGCGGACATATGTGAACCGAACCTAACTGTCACCTTTTTGAAAATGCTTTCAGAATCCTTGACCTGGGACAAATATCCAAATCAGATGACCTGACTTAAAATGATGATCAATATTTTCATTCTCCAAATATACGTATTTAATGACTCTGTAACCTATTTTCCACAATTTTTTTAAAAAAAAATTCTTACTGGGATTTTCTGCCTCCTTGTAATGTCTTCCGTGAGCTCCCAGACTTCTCCTTTTCCCGCTCACTTTTGTTTGTTTGGAGCAAGTAGTACAATTCAATTGGGGTCTTGACGCTTCTCATAGTTCATATTCAATAGATCATCTTGGGAGCAGTCAAGAGGGTGGCTGTTATACAGAGGGACCACGGTGAACAATAATAGTCACCTGCTAACAGGAAGTCGGATCACAGCACAAACAAAAAGGAATTTGGAGGACGCTGAGAGTAGTAAAGCAGAAGGTATAAGTATAACTAAAGGCAAAACGTTTTTAAAGTTTTGGATAGAGTGTAGAGTGATTAGAACACCTGTCAGGTTTTTATTGCTGTCTGTAACCCCATTAGGGAGATTCACCTTCTCTATTTGTTCTGTTTACTGTTATCATTGAAAGTGAAATTAAAGAAAATCACACATTTTGGGTTGTCCCCAGAAAAGTAATGTGGGGGATTTCTTCCAATGGGCACACTAGTTCTAGTGATCTTGGGGTCCCCAAGGAGTTCCTCTAATTTGCAGGGATTTCCTCACTTCCTGTTTGGCTATGGGACAGGAAGTGAAGGCAAATCTCCCGAAGAGACTTTGCGTTATCCAAAATTAAGAAAGACGTTTCACCTATAGTCTCACTTTTAAGAATACATACTTGAATCACTTTTATTTAAAAAAATAAATAATATATAGCAAAAGCTATTTTGTTTTTATCTTCAATAGAGTGGGAAAAATGTAAAACCCCTATCAGTTTTTGCCACCTGCCATTTTCTTAAATTTTTTGCCCTGTGGACACAAATGGAAGTTGAAGGAAATCTCTACCAAGGCGAGGGCAGTCCTGTATTGTGCAGTTTCACCACAACAAGTGTCCCAGTTGGAAATTTTGTCCCAGTGACAACTCCAAAAATTTTGATTTTTCTCCATTTTTAAGTCCTGGTAATAGTACAGGGGGTCCCCGGGTTACGAACCCGTTAGGGAATTTCCTCCTGTTTGTAATCCGGAAATGTTCGTAAGTCGGCCGTGCAGGCGCAGAACGACAATTACGGACTTTTCCGATGTTCCGTCGAATGCCGTTCTGCGCGGGCAATTACGGTCATTTTCCGAGGTTCCGTTTGGCCGTGCATGTGCAGAACGGTAGATGGTCCGCGCAGAATAGCAGAGGGTCCCCGCAGCGCCCTGTTCGTAAGTAGGAGTGGTTCGTAAGTCGGGGACCCCCTGTAGTCACCAGGACAGATAGTTGATCTCCCTAGTGGGGACACAGCAGAAAAACAAGAGGGTTCAAACGAGGAGGGGGGGGGGGAACAGGTTTGAGTTTATAAAAAAACTAAAATAAAAATTTGCTCTTTGCATGCTTGATCTGGGTATTGAAGCCCCGAGACAGCCAGGAAATTTGTATTTTCACAAGGTCAGCAAAGCCCCCCTCCATATTCCTCTTTGCACTGCTTACTTTAATTCATAAACTTGTTTACATTGCTTTTTATTTTTCAGGTTTGAAAATTTAGCTATTTACGTAAAATTTCCGTACATAAATATTTTTCATTCATTATCGGTTACCATGCATTGTCGCACCACTTAATAAATTCTGTTTACCTTGGGAAAATAACAGGTTGTCGTTCTAAGTTACACATGAAGGACTTCTTGTACGTCTTCACTTAGTCTTCATTGTGTATGTTTGAGGCTATGCAGCCAGAGTGTCACAATACTAAACCACTGTTTATATGAATCTTCTGCTAACTGCAGAATGTTTTTAATGTTGTACACCCTCTCTAGGCTGTCAACTCACTGCACTTGTGAAGTATAGCAGTGACATAATACTGTATTGCATCAATCCAGGGTGTGCCCTTTCCAATACATGGTAACTTTTAGACGATAAAGGAAAAATTTTAAATCTTAGCGTGTGACACCCATCAACATCGGCTCTAATTATGTGACCTGTTTCAGTTTTAGGTCCCTTTCTAATGGGCAGTGCTAGTGACTCGCTGTCCATGATGGACCACTGGTGTATTTCACAGCAGCTAGCTCCTGTGGTCCATGCGATAAGCTACCTCCTGCATGCTTGTTCAAAGAGGGATTTCACACTGCGTTTCCTCCCCACCATGCTGCAACCTCATCCATTAGAGGTGCTTTCAGCGCATGCCCAGTCACTTGGTGGACAGGTTGGCATGGAGTATTGCCCACCAAGCAAAACATGCCCTACTTTTTTTTTTTACCACTATGCAAAGGCTTGGGGTTGTCCAGCAACTATTGCAAAGTTTTTCCAGGCAGCAGAGGCGTGTTTAAAAATGTGCTCAATTCCCTGTTTTTTTTTTTTTTTTTTTTTTTTTTTAGACCGACAATGCCCAAGTGAAAGCTGCTTAACAGCATTTAGGTGTGCGTAAAAGAAAAGTATGGCGTGGAGTAGTGAATAAACAGAATGAAATGTAGCATTTCAATAATGTTTGAATGTTAAAAGAAAAAAATAAGTGCGATGTGTAGTTATCAGCACCAATCCTGACAGTGCATACCAGCTGCTGCTTTCTAATACACATACTGGAATGAGCTCTTATAGACGACTTTTCCCCTCCAAACACTAAAAACCCCTGGTGCTGACATCTCTACATGCTGATGGCAAAATATCTCACAGTAATTTATTTAAAATATTTTTTGCTGTAAATAACATTTAAAGGATAAGTTCACTTTTTAAAAAAAATTATAATAAATGTAAAAAATGTTTTTTCTGTAGGTAGAGTGCTTTTTTTTTCAAGCCTGTAAAGCGATGCACCAGCAATCAGCAGATCGCTGGTGCTGTGCAGGTCTCTTGCAAACCTGTCAGTGTATTTGTGTGCCCATATGGGCAAACGGATACACAGACCGGAAAAATCAATGAACTACCACGGCACTGTGGAGCGAAAAGGATGTCGGGGCTTGTAGTTCATTCACACACACAGCTGTGTGAATGAACGACGCAGCCATGTGGGTGGAGCACCGCACGTTGAGGCTAATTTCAAAAACCGACAGCTAGTACAGGGAACTTCTCCCCGTACTGTCACGGGGGGGGGGGGGGATCGGTTACGGGCTGCAGTATTGGGTACTTGTTACATGTTTCACCTGTTTTTAGGGAGGAACAGGTAACATGTTCCCAAAGTTGATCTTATGCATTTAATCCCACTTCTTGGTTGGTTGAGGCACTGGCATCACAGCTGCCCCCAAGGAAGGCTATGGGGTTGATTTACTAAAACTGGAGAGTGTAGAATCTTGTGCAGCTGTGCATAGTAACCAATCGGCTTCCATTATTTTTGTCAGCCTAATTGAAAAAGCTGAAGTTAGAAGCTGATTGGCCACCCTTCACATCTGCACCAGATACTGAACTTTCAAGTTTTAGTAAATCTACCCCCATGTCTTCAGTACCTGCCAGGAAATTCTGCTAGGTAAACTGTGGGATCTATCAGGACTTTGGGAAATAGCCCAATTATTCTTTGTTTCTATACAGATCTACAAGTCAAAATGGTGGTGCGGGACTATAGGAGCAAGAGATGAGGTGCATTGGCATGTGCGAAAACTGACTGGGCAAGTCTTTATAATTGGATGTGATTTTTAGGCAATAATTATTACAATAATGGTGGCAGTTTCAAATGGGGATGGGGGTCTGCTTCATGTACAGCTTGCATGTCCAGGGCTTCTATGTACACCGATCAGTCATAACTTTATGACCACTGACAGGTTAACACAACTTTTGTTGAAAAAATAATAATAAAATATATATATATACGCTATACAATTGCGACTCAAGTCATATTGACGTTAAATGTTATTAAAACTTTCCTTTTCAATCTGCAGCTCTAATTTTCTGTAAAATGCAATATGGCTACCTGGAGGCGTTCTGTATAAGAATGGTGTACAGAACACCCCCTGAAAATGTAATTTCCTGCTTGATTGGCTTACTGATTTTCCCAGAACTCGGCACTAAGATACAAATTGGATTTTGAGCATTCCCTGCAACAAAATGTAATTTTTGGTGATACTACCAAAGGGAAATCATGGCTAAAGGGATGCAGACCCTACCACTTGCCTCAGAGCTCTGCAGGTGCAGCAGCTGATTTATAATTATAAAACTGCTCCCATACAGATTCACATGTACACAAACAGCCATTTCTTCAGAATAACAAAAGGTAGGACTCTGCAACAGAGTTGGTTAACCCCTTTGCGCTGGTGTCTCCCGGACCTTTAAGAGGTTTCGGATGGCCGGAGATGTGATGTGGTTTATGATCATGTGACCGCTGTGATTGGCTGTCACAGCGATCATATGATCGGAGAGCACACGATTGTAAGAATCGATCAGGAGCTTTCTGTTCGCTGCCAGGAGCGTGCAATGTGCGCGCTCTCAGCTGTTTCTGCCAATGGCTGCCACTATCAATCTATCCTGTGAGGAGGGGGAGAGTCTGTTCTTGGGCACAGTGCTGGATCAAGATCAGGTTCAGGTACGTATAAGGGGGGGGGGGGGGGTGGATTCTGGACACAGTTTGTTAACTTGATGCAGAGAGAACTCCACTTTTGTTCAGAAGAATAACATTCCCCTCTGAGTGATCTATGTACATTTACAAGGATTTTAACAAATATTGCAGCAGATTCCTACCTTTTGTTGTTCTGAAGAAACATCTTTTTATTTGTGTCCATGTGCAAGGTGAATCTGTGTGGTAGTGGTTTTATAATTATCAATCATCTGCTGCACCTGCAGGGTTCTAATGAGGAAATTGGCAAAGTCTGCATCTCTTTAGATGTGATTTTTGTTGCGGGGGATGCTCAAAATCGGATTTGTATCTTGGTGCAGACTTCTTTTAAAATCAGTAAACCAATCACTCAAGCAGGAAATGACATTTTCAGGGGGGGCGTTCTGTACACCATCTAACCATGTAGCCATAATGCTTTTTACAGAAAATTACAGAGCTGCAGATTGAAAAGGTAATGTAATAACTAGGGGTCGACCGATATATCGGCTGATTTTTGGCACTTTTTAACCACTTCATCACCGGGCTTTTTGTACCTCTTCAATACCGGGCCTATTCTAGCACTTCTCTCCTACATGTACAAATCATCATTCTTTTGCTAGAAAATTACTCAGAACCCCCAAACATTATATATGTTTTTTTAGCAGACACCCTAGGGAATAAAATGACGGTCATTGCAACTTTTTTTCTTGCACGATATTTGCGCAATAATTTTTCAAACACCTTTTTTAAAAAAAAAAAAATGGTTTCATGAATTAAAAAATAACAAAACAGTAAAGTTAGCCCAATTTTTTTGGGAAAATATGAAAGATGATGTTACGCAGAGTAAATAGATGCCTAACATGTCACACTTTAAAATTGTGCACACTCATGGAATGGCGCCAAACTTCGGTACTTAAAAATCTTCATAGGCGACGCTTTAATGTTTTTTACAGGTTACCAGGTTAGAATTACAGAGGAGGTCTAGTGCTAGAATTGTTGCACGCGCTCTAACGCACACGGCGATACCTCATATGTGTGGTTTGAACGGCATTTACATATGTGGGCGACTTGCGTGTGCATTTGCTTCTGATCGCGAGCTACCGGGGACAGGGGCGTTTTAATTTTTTTTTATTATTATTATTTATTTATTTTTTTACAATTTTATTTTACTTTTTTTTTGATCACTTTTATTCCTGTTACAAGGAATGTAAACATCCCTTGTAATAGGAATGTGTGTGACAGGTCCTCTTTATTGAGAGATGCGGGGTCAATAAGACCCCACATCTCTCCTCCAGGCTGGAAAGCATGAGATCAGTGACATTTTTTTCACTGATCTCATACTTACAGCCGCAACGGCGGCTTTGTTTACATTTGAGGACCCGGGCGTGACGTCATCACATCGTGCCCGGGCCTCCGCCGATCATAGAGATGACTGGTGACCATCTGGTCACCAGTCATCTCTATGCTCGTCACGTGACCCACCAACGGCGTCGGAAGATTCGCTCCGGGTCCCCGATCGCACGGGAGAGCCCGGAGAAGCACCGGATGGCGGCGGGAGGGGGATGTCCCCTCCCGCCGCCTATTAGAATGATCAAGCGGCGGAACCGCCGCTATGATCATTCTTATGGTGCACAGAATCGCCGGCACTTTAAAAGGATATCTGAATGATGCCTCTAGCTGCAGGCATCATTCAGATATCCCCCTACAAAGCCGAGGACATCATATGACGTCCACCCAGGATGGGAGATCCCATCTGTGGACGTCATTTGACTATGGCTGGGTAGGGAAGTGGTTAATTAATCGGCATCGGCCTATAGTGCTGAAAAGAAAAGCCGATTTAAAAAACTTCAGCGCAACTTGCAAATAAGTTCTTTCATAGAAGTCAATGCAAGTTCCCTGAAGTTTCCGGTGGAGGTGGAGGATGTGTCTCTGGGCAGCCTGCCAAGTGAGAGAAAAGAGCTACAATGTTTCTTCCTGTCAATGAACTGAACTCTGTGTGTAGAAGAAGTTCTCAGTTTACCCATTTAAAGGCTAAATCTTTTCTGACACTTGTAGCTTACAAGTAAAAATCCTGTATTTTCTGCTAGAAAATCACTTGGAACCCCCAAACATTATATATTTTTTTTTAGCAGAGACCCTAGGGAATAAAATGGCGGTTGTTGCAATATTTTATGTCACACGGTATTTGCGCAGCGGTCTTTCAAACGCAATTTTTTGGGAAAAAATACACTTTAATGAATTTTAAATAAAACTAAACAGTAAAGTTAGCCGTTTTTATTTATTTTATTTGTCTAAAAATTTTGATTACCTGTTTTTGTGCCTGCTTCCTGATTCCCTTACCGAAGATGGCGGCGGCAGCACCCGAGAGCCGAGGGAGAGATCAGCTTCGTGTGCCGACATCGCGGGCGCCCAGGACAGGTAAGTGTCCATATAATTAAAAGTCAGCAGCTGCAGTATTTGTAGCTGCTGACTTTTAATATTTTTTTTTTTCGCCGGAACTCTGCTTTTACAATGGAGCGGGTAGGCTTTGACGGTAAAACGCCGCTAAAGCGGCGATTTACCATCATTTTAGCGGCGCTATTCGGCTGCTTTCGGGACGCTTCTAACCCAGCTAGCGGCCGATGAAGAGGTTAAATGCACCTGTGTAGCACCGCTGCAGAAGCGCTTTGCAGGTGCTTCGGCAGCAGTGCCTATTCATTTCAATGGGCAGGAGTGGTGGAGGAGCGGTATACACCGCTCCAAAGATGCTGCTTGCAGGACTTTTTTTAACGTCCTGCCAGCGCACCGCCTCAGTGTGACTGTTTTGCAGCCACTTTTACAGGTGCTATTTTTAGCCCAAAAGTGCCTGGAAAAACACCCCAGTGTGAAAGGGGTCCAACTGTTAGATTTTATGAGATGAAGGGAAAAAAAATTGGCCTAACATATCGGTCCAAAAAAAATCGGCATCATATATCGGCCATCGGCCACCACGATTTCTAAATATCGGCATCGGCCAGAGAAAAACCCATATCGGTCGACCTCTAGTAATAACATTCAATTACAATGTGACTGAGTTGCAATTGTATAATTTAATTTTTGCTATTTATTTTATTTTTTTCCAGGATAGTGGTTACCCTTTAAGGCCCGTAAACACGGTCGGACTTTATTCCAAAAAACGTCAAAATTAGCACGTTTTCCAAAAAATCCGACTGTGTGTACGCTCCATCGGACAAACTTTTTCGGTTTTCATCGGACAAAAGTTCGCTCTGCAAACGGACAAACTTTTCGGCAACAAAAGTCCGATGGTGCAAAGTCCGACCGTGTGTACAGAAATCCATCAGACTTACAAATACGCATGCCCAGAACCAATTGTGACAGCAGGAAGGTAAAGTCACCTGGTTGCATCCAGGGGGGTAGATATATTTCGCCCAGATTCAGGCTTTACGCCGACTTATACAACTAGGTGGAGAGTTGTATAAGCCCAGCTGAGGCTAGTGGGCTCATGGATGACTCATACCTCCTAGGGAGAGTGTGGGGTGTCGTGCAGACAGGGAGTTGATGAGACCAGCTGAAGCTTGTCAGCTCATTTAGGCCTCTATAAGAACTCCCAGATTCATTAGGTGTTAGCTCATGCCTGGAACCAGACCTGTGTGGACTGTCTAGGGAGAGTGAACCCCTGTGCGGTGAGACAAAGCCTGTGTGGCTATTTGCTTGGACATTTAAAACCAGGGACTTAGGGACTAGGACAGCACTAGGCTGATCCCAGTTGTTAGTTAGGAAACCTGTATGTTTAGTCAGAGGTCAAGTTGACCAGGATTTATTTTATTTATGTTTCTTTTGCTTTGCTGTGTTTTGTCACTGTAAATAGAAAATAAACCGCACCTTTTTGATTTTGAAAACCACAACCTCCGTTTGCTGGGCCTGTTTTTGTCTGGGGAGCCCATCCCGGGGGTCACACACACCCGCTGCCGAGCTAACCCCCTCACAGTTGGTGGAGAACCAGTGGCAGTTTTTTTTTAAGCCAGCATGGAGGAGATACTGAAACAGCTGGCTCTAGCAAATGCCAATCAACAGCAGACAAATGCAGGTTTGCAAAGGAGCCTTGCAGCCCAGCAGCAAGCTCATCAACAGAGCCTTGCAGCCCAGCAGCAAGCTCACCAACAGAGTCTGGAAGCTCAGCAACAAGCCCAGCAGCAATCTGAGGCCCGCTTCATAGACCTGTTACAGAAGCAAGAGCAGAGACTACAACAAATGGAAGCAGTAATGCAGCAACGTCCGCAGACCAGTGAGGAAAGCCGTCCCACTAATACCGCGTCCTTTGGGGTGAGTCGTTTATTGACAAAAATGACTGGAGAGGATGATCCAGAGGTATTTTTGACCACATTTGAAAGGACCGCTGAAAGAGAAAAGTGGACTGGTGGCTCCTCTGTTAACTGGTGAATGGCAGAAAGCTTACTATGACCTAGAGCCTAACCAAGCAAAAGACTATGTGATGCTAAAAGCTGAAATTTTGGCAAGGCTGGGTGTCACCCAGGCTGTCCGGGCTCAGCGTGTGCATAACTGGACTTTCCAGCTTGGAAAACCCCCCAGGTCTCAAATGTATGATCTCATTCACCTGAGCAGAAAGTGGCTACAGCCAGAGACTTTGTCCGCACCAAAGATTGTGGAACGTGTTGTAATGGATCGGTTTTTGAGAGCTCTTCCTACTGCCATCCAAAAGTGGGTAAGCCATGGAGACCCAGAGACGGCCGATGGTCTTGTGGATCGTGTGGAGAAATACTTGGCTACAGAGAACCTGACGGCCTCTTCCAGAGACACTCGGACTTTCCACCCTAAGACCAGACCATCCCCAGGGGCGGATAAGAGGATTCCAAGGGGTGAGGGTGGAGAGGGTGGGAGCTCTACCCCAAGTTTGGCGAGAACAGCCTGGGAAATCAGCGGCTCAAGAGGCGGCAAGAAGGATCGTTTGCTACCGCTGCCGGCAAGCGGGACATATTGCAGCCAATTGCCCGGTTGTGGAGGAACCCATGCAGTGTGACTTTCTGACGGGCAGACGTCAGTCGCTGTGTGCGACAGTCGCATGCACTGCCATTCGAGGAACTGAGAAACATTTATGCAAAATGTGTGTTAATGGTAGAAATGTTGTGGTATTGCTGGATTCAGGTAGCCTTGTGACCCTGATAAAGGCTGAGTTAGTTAAAACAGAGGTCTTTGGGAATAGCAAGGTAGCTGTTATTTGTGTGCATGGGGACACCCGAGAGTATCCAGTGACTACAGTGTGTTTCGAGACCCCCAAAGGTACCCTCTCTCATCCAGTGGGCTTAGTATCTCAGTTACCGCATGACGCCATTGTGGGAAGGGATTTTCCGAAGTTCTGGGAACTGTGGGATGATCCTGAGCCCCCCACTGGTGCCCCTATGTACCAGGAATGTGATAGCCAGAACTCCCCTGAGAGTGGTGAGGACTCTCCGGAATTTCCCTTATCAGTATTGGCAGGGGAGACTCAAGAAACTGGAGAGGAGCCCACCTCCTCAGACGAAAACCTACCGTCTGTGGAGTTTTCTGATCTTGAGGTTCACAGGGAAAACTTTGCCACAGAACAGTTGAAAGACCCCGCCCTAATAAAGGCACGGGAAAACGTAGTGAAAATAGATGGCGAGTTAGTGAACCCAGATAATACCTGCACTTACCCATACTTCAGCGTAGAGAAGGACCTACTGTATCGGGTGGCAAAAAGGGCAGAAGAAACCGTTGAGCAGCTTGTGGTGCCCAAACCTTACAGGAAGTTGGTGTTGGAGTTGGCCCATGGGCACATTCTTGGAGGTCATCTGGGGACAGAGAAAACCCGAGAGAGGGTATTACAGAGATTCTATTGGCCGGGGGTGATGAAGGACATAGAAAATTATTGTTCCTCCTGCCCTGTGTGTCAGAGGTCGGCCCCGATGCCACATTTCCGTAGCCCGCTGGTCCCTCTACCCATCATTGAGGTCCCGTTTGAGAGGATCGCCATGGATTTGGTAGGGCCTATAATCAAGTCCGCTAGGGGGCACCAGTACATATTAGTTATAATGGACTATGCCACCCGTTATCCAGAAGCGATCCCTCTCCGAAATACCTCGGCCAAAACCATAGCCAAAGAGCTATCTCTTGTGTTTAGCCGGGTGGGTATTTGTAAAGAACTGCTTACGGACCAAGGTACACCCTTTATGTCCCGGGTTATGAAGGAGCTGTGTAAATTGTTCAAAGTGACGCAATTACGTACATCTGTGTATCACCCCCAAACCGATGGGCTGGTTGAAAGATTCAACAAAACCCTAAAACAAATGTTGAAGAAAGTGGTGGATAGAGATGGAAAGGATTGGGACTGTCTACTTCCTTATCTGATGTTTGCTATTAGGGAGGTGCCCCAATCCTCTACGGGATTCTCCCCCTTTGAGTTACTGTATGGGAGACACCCAAGAGGGCTGTTGGATATTGCCAAGGAAACTTGGGAAAGTGAGAGTTCTCCCCACAGGAGTGTGATTGAGCATGTCGCCCTGATGCAAGACCGAATTGCACAGGTAATGCCCATCGTGAAGGAACATTTGGCCCAAGCGCAGTTAGCACAGCAGAGAGTGTACAACCGTGGAGCCAAGACCCGTACCTTTTCCCCGGGGGATAGGATACTGGTACTTGTCCCTACGGTTGAAAGTAAATTCCTTGCCAAATGGCAAGGCCCCTATGAGATAATGGAAAAAGTGAGCGAAGTGAATTACAAGGTCAGACAACCAGGAAGGCGAAAGCCCGAACAGATCTATCACATTAATCTGTTGAAAGCCTGGAGGGATAGAGAGTCCCTAGTCGCAGACAGTTGGTCACCAGCTCAAACTGGTTGCGTGATTCCTGAGGTTGGAATAGCAGCCACCTTGTCACAACCCCAACAACAGGAGGTTAAGGAGTTTGTGCTTCGCAACAAGGAGGTATTCTCTGAGCTGCCGGGACAAACATCTGGGGTAGAGCATGACATCATTACCCCGCCCGGTGAAAGGGTGAAGTTAAAACCCTATCGGATCCCAGAGGCCCGACGGGAGGCAATACGGGAGGAAGTACAGAAAATGCTGAACTTAGGGGTGATAGAGGAGTCCCAAAGTGATTGGTCTAGTCCCATTGTGTTGGTGCCTAAACCGGATGGGAGCTGGCGATTTTGTAACGATTTTCGTCAGTTGAACAAAGTTACAAAATTTGACACCTACCCCATGCCACGTATAGATGAGTTGATCGACCGGCTGGGAACAGCCCGATACATGACGACTCTTGACCTCACAAAAGGGTATTGGCAAATCCCCCTGGCCAAGTCGGCCAAAGAGAAAACCGCATTTGTAACCCCAGACGGGGCGTTCCAATATAAAAGAATGCCGTTCGGGTTACAGAATGCGCCGGCCACATTCCAGCGGAAAATGGACCAGATGCTGAGGCCCCATCGGAAGTATGCTGCGGCTTACCTGGATGACGTAATTGTCCATAGCACAGATTGGGCCTCACATCTGCCAAAAGTGCAAGCAGTCCTGGACTCTGTTCGGGAAGCGGGGTTTACGGCTAACCCCAAGAAGTGTACCATTGGGCAGGAGGAGGCCAAATATCTGGGGTACACCATTGGGAGGGGAGTAATAAAACCCCAACTCAACAAAGTCGAGGCCATCCAGAGTTGGCCACGTCCCAACAGCAAGAAGCAGGTACGAGCCTTTCTGGGAATCGCTGGGTATTATCGGCGATTCATTCCCCACTTTGCTTCTAAGGCTGTGCCCCTAACCAACCTGACGAAGGGGAAAGGGTCGGTCATGATTAAATGGACCCCCGAGGCTGAGGCAGCATGCCAATTCTTGAAACAAGCCTTATGTAGCCAGCCAGTGTTGTACTCACCCGACTTCTCTAAAGACTTTGTCGTACAAAGTGATGCGTCAGATGTGGGGTTAGGAGCAGTATTGTCCCAGGTCTGGAACGGGGAAGAGCACCCAGTCATTTACCTCAGCAGGAAGTTGAAGTCCCATGAGGTAAATTACGCCACCGTTGAAAAGGAGTGTTTAGCGGTGAAGTGGGCTCTAGATTCCCTTCGGTACTACCTGCTAGGTAGGCACTTTGACATGGTTACGGATCACGCTCCGTTAAAGTGGATGGCTCAAAACAAGGAAACAAATAGAAGAGTGAATAGGTGGTTCCTGGCCCTCCAGGAATTCAACTTCACAGTAAAGCATCGCCCTGGCGTTCAAATGGGGAATGTGGATGCTTTGTCTCGAGTACATGAATGCCTGATTGCTGGAGTTCCAACCCCGAGGTTAAAACAAGAGGGGGGGGTATGTGACAGCAGGAAGGTAAAGTCACCTGGTTGCATCCAGGGGGGTAGATATATTTCGCCCAGATTCAGGCTTTACGCCGACTTATACAACTAGGTGGAGAGTTGTATAAGCCCAGCTGAGGCTAGTGGGCTCATGGATGACTCATACCTCTAGGGAGAGTGTGGGGCGTCGTGCAGACAGGGAGTTGATGAGACCAGCTGAAGCTTGTCAGCTCATCTGCTAGGTAGGCACTTTGACATGGTTACGGATCACGCTCCGTTAAAGTGGATGGCTCAAAACAAGGAGACAAATAGAAGAGTAAATAGGTGGTTCCTGGCCCTACAGGAATTCAACTTCACAGTAAAGCATCGCCCTGGCGTTCAAATGGGGAATGTGGATGCTTTGTCTCGAGTACATGAATGCCTGATTGCTGGTGTTCCAACCCCAAGGTTAAAACAAGAGGGGGGGTATGTGACAGCAGGAAGGTAAAGTCACCTGGTTGCATCCAGGGGGGTAGGTATATTTCTCCCAGATTCAGGCTTTATGCCGACTTATACAACTAGGGAGAGAGTTGATGAAGCCCAGCTGAGGCTAGTGGGCTCATGGATGATTCATACCTCTAGGGAGAGTGCTGGGCGTCGTGCAGGCAGGGAGTTGATGAGACCAGCTGAAGCTTGTCAGCTCGTTTAAGGCCTCTATAAAAACTCCCAGCTTCATTAGGTGTTTGCTCATGCCTGGAACCAGACCTGTGTGGACTGTCTAGGGAGAGTGAACCCCTGTGCGGTGAGACAAAGCCTGTGTGGCTATTTGCTTGGACATTTAAAACCAGGGACTTAGGGACTAGGACAGCACTAGGCTGATCCCAGTTGTTAGTTAGGAAAACTGTATGTTTAGTCAGAGGTCAAGTTGACCAGGATTTATTTTATTTATGTTTCTTTTGCTTTGCTGTGTTTTGTCACTGTAAATAGAAAATAAACCGCACCTTTTTGATTTTGAAAACCACAACCTCCGTTTGCTGGGCCTGTTTTTGTCTGGGGAGCCCATCCCGGGGGTCACACACACCCGCTGCCGAGCTAACCCCCTCACACAATGTTAAAATCAACCAACAATAGCAGAAGTTGACCAAAGAGCAGAAAAACCACATGATGTTGGGAAAGTTTGTAGAAAAGTCCTGCCGTGTGTATGCTATGGGTGTGGCCGGCCAACTCCCTTTGGACAAAAATTCACGGAAAAGTTCGTTTGAAGTCCGACCGTGTGTACGAGGCTTTAGAACCACTTTTAAAGGATCTGTTACTGACGGCTTGGTGCCAGATACCAAAGAATACCTTCAGAGGTCTAGTAGCATCCATGCCTCGACGGGTCAGGGCAAAGGGTAGACCTGTCCATTATTAGGTGGGTGGTCATAAAGTTTTGGCTGATTGGTGCATATATTAAAGCATAGCTAACGTTTTCTAGGCCTAGAGCTGCCTCCACATACCTAAAGCAGCTCTATCTTTGCCTGAATGTCAGGGTGTTCTGAAAAGGGAACGCTACATACATCATTTTCTAATAGTGAACAAGTTTACCTGCTCCCCTTTCACACATTCCCCTTGAACTATAATGATAGAGTGGCAAACAGGAATGCATGGGGGGGAGGGGGGTTCAGGCATACTCCACTACCAGAGCTGTTGCAGGTATGTGGGGCAGCTATCAGTGCCGGCACTTTATACTTACCAGCACCGTTTTTTTAAGTGAGCGTTGATCGTCATAAAAGAAACATGGAAGCTGCCATACAGACACTCTGACTTCAATGTTTTGGGTCGCTGACCTGGAACATGTATGGGAATAATGAGTTAGGACTCTACTGATCTGCATACTTTCAACATATTTACACAGAAAATCTTGCAGCTGAAACTTGCAGGCAGAGATCAGCAATGACCGGCTTCATAGTTCTCAGGTTTACAATAAAATCTCCCTATTTCTGGTATTCCAAGGACAGAAGTTGCTGAGGTATAAGCTAGCCCACTGTAGGTTGCTTGTGACCAGAGTTTGAAAGAGTAAAGTCCCGTACACGCCATCTGATTTTCCGACGGGAATTGTGTGATGGCAGGGTTTTGTCGTAAAATCCGACCGCTTGTATACTCCATTGGACAATTGTCAAGTTTTCTGACAACAAATGTTGGATAGCATGCTTTAAAATTTTCCGACAACAAATGTGTGATGTTGGATTATCCGATTGTGTGTACACCAGTCCCTCGAAAAAAAAAAAATCCAAAGTACAAACACGCATGCTCTAAAGCAATGCTAATCATAAGACAACATTAGCAGAAGTTGCCCAAAGGGTGGTGCTAAAGAGCTGAAAAAAACGTAGTTTTGTGTTTGTTGGACGACAATTCTTTGCCGTTTTGTATGCAGGTCAAATTCTCGGACAAAAGTCCTATGCTTTGTCTGCAGGAAATCCGATCGTGTGTACGAGGCTTTTGTTGCACAACACAGAATCAGGGGTTGCAACCATTCTCTACTCTATCCAAGAAAAAAAAATGTCTTTAGATGCACTTTAAATACAAAGGAAAACATCTCTTCTTGAAGTGGATTAAATACTCTGTGTAATCAAAATGTTGTACTCCTCTCAAAAATAAATGCGTGAAAATATGAGTAAATGTAAATATAGTAACATAATACCAACGTTCATATACAATATTTCTACAGCTGTTATTGATTTTTTTCCAGTGTTATTATATCTTAGATTCTACAATAGATAGATACATACAGTAGATTCCCTTAATTGGCTGTTAAGCTATTTACTACTGCCATAAGCCAGCCCTGCTGATGGAAGTTAGACCTAACATGTTAACTTTACAATGTTTAACTGGAGATCTTTGAGGCTTTGTAAACTCTGGGAAAAATGTGTTAAGTACTTGACTTAATAGGTTTTATAAACTAGGCCTGTGCAAACGTGCTGTGATGGGATTTATGATGGGCTTCATTGGCAGATCTCTGGTTATCAGTGGTCTGCTAAGTAATGTTACTGCAGAATTGTCAATGGCAATTTCTAAGGCTCAATAGAAGTTCTTGAAGATTCCAGACCGTCTAATAAATGTTTACTCAATTTAAATGGCTTGTCTGTTGTAATGAAATGCAAGAGGCCTGCTAGGTTGAGTTCTTACACACAAGATGTTGTTTTTTTTGATGATTTTATTTGGACAGAATGTCAGATTCGTGAATTCCCAGGATGACACCCCATTCACCACTCATCTTTTTGGGGTCCTAGTCCTCATTATCACAGTTTTCTATATATTTTTTTTGCTTTATCAAAATTTTGTTTTGTTTTTTGCTTTAAATATACTCTTACCCAGGCAAAAGGAAACCAAGAAGGATTACTTTCATCAGGATACCCATGCAGATTCAAAGCTCTGGCCGGTACACACGGTTTGACTCTCAGCCAGTTAAGCAGGAGCTTCGACCTATTAGGCCTCTTTCACACAGACGGCTGTTCTGCCGCTGTTAAAAGCATGTGTTTTTTATTTTGAAATTCCAAGACTCCAGGCACAGCGATCACTTGCAGTTGTACATTGCGATTAGCAGCGTTTACATGCGGCTGCATTTAGCTGCAGGGGAACATTCTTGCCATTTCTGATGTGCTTCCTGTTTTTCTTTCCTCGTTGGCGCTGCTATCCGCCGGAGAAATAGTACACTGCGATAACCTGCGGTTATGTGCAGATAGCTGCGGTAAATCGGTCCTGAACGCAGTAAATTTCTAACCGCACTAAACCCCATGTAACGAAACCGTCGCTAAATGCAGTGTGTGAATGGGGCTATAGGAAAGCATTGTGTGAGTTTAGGTGCGGTAGATAACTTCATCTATCCGCAGCTAAAAGCTGAATTCTATCCGCCCGTGTGAAAGGGGCCTTAATGTGCAGGCTGAATTTACCAAGTTTATCAACTTGGGTACAACCAGCCTGCCAGATTCTCTTACGATTACCGCTAGCTATAATCACTGTCTTCTTCCAAAGAGGACAGCTTCCCCCGCCTGCCGGGAGCAGACAATTGCTCAGCAGGAGGAATTCCCCTGTCGGCACTGTCCGTGTTGATGGGGGAATCGTGCAGATTTCTTTCCTGCAATCAAATTGGCACTGTGTATGGCCTGCCTTACACAGGGTTATGGACCCAACTATGTGGTTTCCCTGACTAAAGCTGAACAGCAGGGAGCAAAATGCATTCTCTTTGCACCATAGAAATAAGGACCTCTTCAAACCCATTTAGTGAAAATACATTATAGTTTTCCCTTTTAAAGTGCCTAGAGATGTTTGTCAACCAATTAGAGCCAGATCAAGTAACAATCCAATGCCTATGAATAAAGAGACGAGGTATGATGCAGATTTCTGAGTTGGATTTTCTCACAGGACAAGGTGGCTGTCAGGGGTGTCTACTTACATAATGTATGCTTGGATTTAATTTTTACATTCACACCATTGATGTTTAGAATTGGAAATTACTTTGGTTCAGACTTCATTTGTTTAATGTCTTTAATTAAATAGTTCTAATTAGTCTTGACTGGAAAGATTATTTAATTAGCCCAAGGGCATTTAAAATTAGTTGAACCCATCCTACAAGCTCTCTTCTAATGCGAGAGAGCATCAAATAGGGCATATATATGCAGTACGTGCTTATAGCATCGATTAAAGCAGAGCCTATTTCCTATATACAATAATTGTTGGATGGCATACATTTAAATTAATGTGTAAGCAGCACAGTAACCCAGAGTTAGAGATGATATGCTATATAACAAAAAACTCACTAAGCACTACTCCCTACAATAGCACTATAGTTCATTTTTGTAACAGGAGTTTATTGGCAAGTCTGAATTTAGGAGTCTATTTAAAAACAAATTTGCTGTGTGAATGTTTCAAGCTTTTGCACAGCTGTCACAAATTATTCCAATTAATTGTGTAAGGGTCGTTTGGGCGATTAGCACATCCTGCAGATTGCAGCAGTAAGAATCGTCAGACTCCTACGGCTGGATTGACAGGTGTGTGTGTGTGAAGAGCTATGGCTGCTCAGCCTATATAATTCAGTGACAGGCTGATGGCCATTAGCTGCGGTGCTCTTGGCTGGATGTAGACAGACTGTATCCAGCCACAGTCATCGGTCCCTAACCGCAGGCTGGCTGTGCGAACAGTCATGGACAGCTGCAGCCTTAGGCGCCATGTTACATGTTAAACCTTAAATATAGGTGTAACATATATACAGGGCTGTCTTTAACAAGGGGCAGCTGCCCCTGGCCCAGTCATTGTGGGGCCCAAAGCAGCTGCCCCTTGAGCCTGCACTGCACGCAAATAGTTAAGTGGATTCAGGAGGGCCCAAGAAATTTTTTGCCCAGGGTCCAATCAATATTAAGACTGTCCTGAACATATACAGTACATGTTAAGAAAGGTGGAGTTAGACTTTAAAGATTATTGTGTGCAAGAACCCTGCATTGCTGTTGAGAGTAAACAAAAAAAAATGCTTTTTTCTTTTTAAACTATATAGGATATCTCTGTGCCATGTATCTGTTGTTTCCTTTGAAGGAACAGACAATACTGAGCACCTAATACTGTATGTCAACACAGTATGTGTTCCTTTAAAGGCATATTCCATCTTTTGTAAAACGCATATAATAAATGCACATGTATTGAAAAAGGAAATAAAAAGTGCATGTAGTAATTTTTTGCATTGTAACTGTGATCAGTGCATCACGGGTGCAATGCACAAGCTCCTTCAGACCCAGGTCTGTATCATGGTAAGAATCAATGTAATATGAGTAGGGTGACGCTATCACAGTTGTGCTCTATTGGTATCTGAGTCCCTCAGCCGCTGTGAAAGATGGTTCTTGTGGTCTATTCACAGATCATCCAAATGGATATATGGATGACATGGCTGTGTAAGCACACCCTCGCCAAATAAAAAATAAAAATACAGGATGCTTCGAGGAGAAGAACTTCCACAATTCAGCTAAGGGAATGGGAATAGTTTCCTCACTCAATTTATATAAAAAATAATAATTAATGACATATCAATAATTAAAAAACATAGGTCAGTGGTGGACATGAATGAAAGCTGGGGCACAGGAAATGATGGGTAGCAGACAGTCTTAATCAAGCCATCATGTTTCTGTTGCAGGCTTGGAAATAAAATTAAGCTTCTCTGACCAAAACTCCACATTTGCTCATATTTCTCTACATAATACTAGTTCGAGTCCTACCTGCTTTGTGCTTCCCATGCTTTAAATGCAATTATCAAGAGTTACTAAACCCAAGAACAAAAATGTAATATAATGCAATTTATCAATCCCCAGACGAGGTGGCTGCATTCCTTTTTCTTTTTTTTTTCTATTTTTTAAAGAGTAACTCCACTTTTGGTGAGAAAAAAACATTCCCCTATGGGTGATCTATGTACATTACAAGTATTTTACCAAACTTTGTTGCAGATTCCTACCTTTTGTTATTCTGAAGAAATCCCTGTGTGTCTGTCTGTGTCCATGTGGAAAGCGGATCTAATGGGAGAGGTTTCATCATTATTTTTCAGCTGCTTCACCTGCGGGCAGTGGCGGTGCGTCCATAGATGGCGCAGGAGCACCGCCCCCTCTCTCCTGCACCGCTCTATCACCAATAGATGGATTCATGCATTGCATGAATCTATCTATTGTCGCCACTGCCGCCCCCTATTAAGGTGTCCGGCCCCTTGTCGTGCGCCGGGCATCTGAATTACAGCGGCGGGGGTGTTTTTGGAAGGGTGAAACATGGTCAGAGAGGTGGAATTAGCCTTTAAAAAAGCTTCTTACTGTGAGCCAATTTCCGGGCTTAGACCAGCTCTGAAGGTTCCAAATGAGATTGCTGGCTGTAAGGAAATATCTCCAGCTCTTAGTTTTTATTAAAGAAGTAAACCCTGATGGGTTTTACTTCCTTTTTTGTTCCCTGCAAAGTAAAAGAATAATGTGCTACGCACGTTTAGGAGATACTCACTGTACCTATAGGTACAACTTGAAAATGGAGGTTTACAACCTCTTTAAAAATAGAGTAAACAGACAACCAACATGTTACATTTGTGAATGCAATACAGCCCAAATAAATTGTCTAGCTAGCAGAGCAGTAGGTTATTTCACAACACAGAGGACTCCACTGGCTGGCACGACCGGTGTTTCGTCAGATTAGGCGACCCGTCAGAATTTGTAACGGAAGTGACGTTTCGTCGCCGCCATCTTGCTACACCCCGCACTCGTCCACAGTAAGGATACACTGAGAAGGGGGCAAGCGGACATCTTGTTACACCCACCGGTGTTTTGCATTTTACACTTTTTTTTTTTGACAGTAAAGTGAGTTTATATAGGGAAATACAGTACTTAGAACTCTGTGTTAATGTTTAGATGTTGAATTTTAAAAGCAGCGAACTTCTGTCAGATTAGCAAACCTGTGAGATCAGGCTTGCTGCTGCTTTTAAAATTCAACATAAAAACAGTCAGATGGAGTTCTAAATACTGTATTTCACTATATAAGCTCAGTTTACTGGTAAAGATAATTGTTAAATGCAAACTTCGGTGGGTGTAACAAGATGTCCGCTTGCTCCCTTCTCAGTGTATCCTTACCGTGGAGGAGTGCGTGTGTACCAAGATGGCGGTGACGAAACGTCACTTCCGGTACACATTCTGATGGGTCGCCTAATCTGATGAAACACCAGCAAAGGTATATAGGACAGATACCTTCAAGTACAAAACCCCTTGAGTACCAAAAAGTAACATGTGTGAACAAACTGAAGGGCAGTTTAGTCACATAGTATAGCCAATAAAGTATCATAAGAAGGGTCATGGGTATAATAGCTAGCGAAAACAAAGCCAGTCGCAATCCTAAAAAGAAAAAATGGGGAGACTTAACTAGAAGCTGGTAGTCATTCACCATGAGATAAAAGGGACAAAAGGAGGCCGGTGTTCTGTTGAATAGTGCCCCCTGTCGAAAAATGCCTCCGAAGGGTCTGAGCATGAGCGGTATGGAACGTCACTCCAGCTGATATGTTGATCAGCTGGCAGGACCTGAACATAGCGCATGCGCAGATTATCTGTGGCATTATCCGATGCTATGCAAACAGCGGAGGGAGAACCCAATTGTCAGATTATGTCTCGCTGCTGCGGGGCATGTTTTGTGTGTGTTGCAGGGCGTCTTTAGTGTGTTGAAGATACAGGCGAAACCCGCCGTTCAACACAGGAAGGAAAATACAGTAGTGGGAACCCCAGTGGCTTATGCTATACACAACATAGCAAACAGCGTATATTCAAAGCTCTAGAAAGCAAGAGCAATAACTGTTTTCTAATGTAGCTCACCCTTTTGTTCCTTGAACATCTGAGGATTAGTTCAGTAAGAGACCTGTAGGAGAAAAGGGAGGCAATGTATATTCAGAGGAGTCAAAAAACTCTTTATAGTACAGCCAACATGAAACCTTTGGAGGAATGGACAAACCCTAGGCATTAAAATGGAGAGCAGCACCTTATTTTTCCTTTTTTATATAATAATTAAAATTACACAAGTATACAGTAATAGGGTTCCCCCTATGAAAATATCAAAAACAGAATCCTCTACTGTTGTAGACTTGGGTGCCACCTACTGGATAATTTGTGAACTGCTGCAGCTCAGTATTGCTGCTGACCCAGACAGTGAAAGCAGGCATCTGGAGAGAGTCTGCCTCTGATGCCTCCTGTTTGATCCTGCTGGATAAAGAAGAGAAATACATTTTACCTTCTCTGCTAGAAAATGTTGCAGCATATTTTGTTTTAGTTTATTTTACATTTACTGGTTAAACGAAAATATATCAAAATTTGCCTGAATCGCAAAATGATTTACTGCAACAAAAATATATAAGCAGTAAAACAATGCATGTGCTGCCAATTCTAGATCATGTTATGATCAGACTAACTTCTCTTCCTGATAAGAAAATGTCATGGGGCACAGAGAAGCTTCTGATGAAAGAACACTATTAATGAATGAGAAATGCTATAATAAATAAACCAGTGCCTGTGGGGTTGGTTTTAGGAAAAATCCATACAGCCACGTGTTCATTTTAACATTATGATACTACATCACATTTCTTTATGGCAAGAATGGTTTCTGATATTGCTAGTTAAAGTTTTACTAAACCCACAGCAGTAAAATCAGTGTGTATATGCAGTAAAGCATGTCCTAATAAAAGATTTTGGATCAATATAGTGGTGTGCGGCCATTTCTTCTATTTTTTTGCAGTAAAGCATGCTTGTTATTCTCACTGTGGAACCTAAGGGGTTAATCCTCTGCATTGTGTAAAAAAGCTGCTTGATCCTATCTTCTCGGATCCTCCCCTTCTTCCACTGTCCCCAATCCATCTCCTGATAAGACAGAGCCCTTTGAGTCACTCTGCACATGCTCAGTTTGGTGTGTAATGCTAGAAAGTTCGATTTTTTTCTTGGAAGGGTGCATGTGATCAGCACAAGGCCAAGGTTGTGGGTATGGTGCGCGCTGGTGGGTTGGAGCGATGGGAGGGTTGTTGGTATGGTGCGCGGTGGCAGGCTGGAGCGGGGAGGTCTGTTGTCAGGTCCGTCTCCCACCCCCCCCCCCCGACTGACAGAGCACTAGCCGCCACTGATCCAGTGTATTACTTTTCGGGGGACAACCCAAAATTTTGAATTTCCCTTTTTATTTTCTCTTTCAATGATAATGGTAAACAGGACAGAAAGAGAGGTTGAATCTCCCTAACGTGGACACGGACAGCAATCCCTCTCCACTCTATCCAAAACTAAAGAAAAAGTTTTGCCTTTTAGCCCAGGTTCACACTGAGCTGCGGGAGTGAAGCCGTACGAGTTCAGCTGAACTCGCACGATTTCACTCCCGCTGGCAGTCCCGATTTCAGCCGCGATTACAAAGGCATCTGACACAGATGTCAATGTAAATCGCGGCCGAAATCGCAAAAAGTAGTACAGAAACTACTTTTTGAAATCGGTGCAGCGCCGCAGATGCGGCGTCGCACCGATTAGGACGGTGCCATTGCCCGCAATTTGCGGCAAATATCGCCGATTTGACATGTCAAATCGCACCAGTGTGAACCAGGGCTATGTTATACTTTAAAGCTGAGGCTCATATATTGGGGGCGGTGACATCTTGTGGCCAAAATGGGAAACTACATCCTGTGCTTTCTCTTATAAAAGCTGAATTCCAGGTTTCCCGTCACTTTAAATAGTTTGAGACAAGGGGGCCCAAACAAACTATTTTCATTACTAGGTTATTTGGTTATCTTAAGCACTGTACCATTCTGTATTAGTATGTAGTTAGCACCCTGTAGTTAGGTAGGTGCTAGAGTGAGGATGCATTAGGTGAAAAAACACGAGGGTTTATAACCCCTTTTAAAGCGTTATTAAATCCAAAACTAAAAACGTAATATATTGAAGCTTACCAATCCTAAGATGTGGTGGCTGCATTCATTTTATTTTTAGGCTTTTTTCCATCTGTTTTCACCTGGTGATTTGGCCAGTAACACACTTCTTGTATTAGAGTGCCCCCACTCTGGCTGATGGAGCACAGGGGGCACCAAATGCCAACAAATTGAAGCCAAACTCCATCTAACATTTTATAAGCAGTTACTGCACACAGTTTTGTTCCATTTGGGAAAAAGGTTTTACATATATAAATAAAAGTTGATCATTGTAAGCACCCCTGCCAGTGTTAAATGTAAACAGATACATCTGGAAAAAAACTTGTTCTTTGAAAGAACAACAGACTTACTGGCTGTATTACCAGATGAAAATAAGAGACTAAAAATAAAAATAATGCAGCCATCACATCCAAGAATTGCTAAGTTCTAATATAATATAATAATGTTGGTTGGTTAAGTTACAATATAATAAATGTTTGCTTTTGGGTTTAAAACTGCTTTAATTTGTTGTAATAATGTATGTATATGGGAGCAGCAGAAAAGGAATTCCCCCTAAGTGGACTCATGCCCCATACACACGATCGTTTTTCTTGCCGTTTTTCACGTAGTTTTTTTTCATGTTTCCTCTCAAGCCTGTCTTGCGTACACACGATCATTTTAAAAAACGATCAAGCAAAGCGCAGTGACGTATACCACGTACGACGGCACTATAAAGGGGAAGTTCCGCTCGAATGGCGCCACCCTTCATGTTAGTAAAGTTTGTTGAGCAACGATTCGCGCTTTTCAGCCTCGTGCTTTTCAGTCCATTACAGCGTGACGAATGTGCTATCTCCATTACGAACGCTAGTTTTACCAGAACGAGCGCTCCCGTCTCATACTTGACTCTGAGCATGCGCGTTTTTTTTTCACGTTGTTAAAGCATACACACTATCGTTTTTCACGTCGTTAAAAAAAACGACATGAAAAACGACGTGAAAAAAGAGAGCATGTTCGAAAATTTTAATGGCCGTTTTTCACGTCGTTAAAAATGCTCTGGAGCCCACACACGATCATTTTTAATGGCCATTTTTAAAAATGGCATTTTTAACGGCATGAAAAACGATCGTGTGTATGGGGCATTAGAGCATAGATCTAGATTTTTTTTTGACAACATGTAGTAATCGTAATGAAAAATTATTTATTGGGAACAACAAAGTTTAAAAACAGGAATTGGAATGTATACAGCTCTGTGCGTACAACAATATTTAAGCATAAGAGTAGAGGTCGTCTTTCAACCGACGCGTTTCAAAATACACAATTTTTTCTTCAGGGGTGTGTTTTAGAAAAAAGACGTGAATCTACAACATTGTATAAAGTTATATTGTATTAAATATCATGCATAAGTTTATAGTAGCATATACAATAAATGATTGAAATATTTTGTTGTAGACGACTTGCATGCTTTGTTGGTGTTTAACAGAGAATCATTCCAATATCATCTTTATAATTTAAAACCAATAAAGAGGAAGAAGAAGGTGTGCCTCAGTGTAGACTGTGAGAGCAGCTTATTCTGTTGAAGAATATCTCGTAGAAAATGCCCAGCGTGCCGAAAGGGTAGGTGTAGAGGCCCTGGGGCCCACAAGAGGGCAAATAGGCCTGCAAATTAAAAGAATATTGATGCAGTGAAGAAAGTATCCTATCTAATGGGACCAATGCCTATAATGTAAAAGTAATGGTAAATACTAACTGTGCCTTTAAATAAATAATATCTATATCATTACTTTAATTAAATTATAAAACTCCAACGTTGCGGTTGACTGTCACAATGTATTGAATATGAACAGTGTTATTAGAGAAAATTTGTTTAAAGCGGTTGTATACCCGCTGCTGCTTTTTATTTTATTTTTATTTTTTTACATACCTGAAAGGCAAAAGGCATAATGAGCTAGTATGCACCACATACTAGCTCATTATGAAATACTTACCTTAGAACGAAGCGTCGGTAACTTACCTGGTCCAAGCCGAGGGAGATGTCATCTTGCCTCGGCGTGTCTTCCGGGTATCGCTGTTCCAGCGCTGTGAGTGGCTGGAGCGGCGATGTCGTCAATCCCGCGCGCCGACAAGGTCCGGCGGCTGCCAGGCTTTAGCCGAGAATCCCCGCTGCGCATGCACCGCTGCAGTCAGCTGCTCATTGTGAGGGGAATATCTCCTAAACCGTACAGGTTTAGGAGATATTCTTTTTACCTACAGGTAAGCCTATAATAAGTAGGTAAAAGTTCAAATACAGAGTATACAACCGCTTTAAATATATATAAAAATAATTAATAGTAGAAATGCTGTTGTTAAGCGGTCTATAATGACACATGTAGAGTATATAAGCTAGCAGGCACTTCTGCTGCTGAACTAAATAATAAGGTCTGTATTTGAGGATAAGTGTTTGAAGGCTAAGAAAGTTACATTGGCATGTAGATGGTAAAAAAGTACCTTGGGATTTAGGTCTTACAGAGCACAGATCCTGACATCCAGCTTGGATAGTGTGTATGCCAAGACTGTGCTTGTGTATGTGAATTATATAGAACCAACGCAGCTGACAGTAGTCAGCCACATTGATTAGCTGCATAGAGGCTGTATTGTCCTCTATTTAGAACCCCCTGGGCTGCGTTCGCATCCCCCCCACCCCAAGCGCGCATGCGCATGACATCAGCATGGCGGAATAGGGGGAGGCGCGCGTCGTCCACCGACACACACAGCTTCTCCGGCAGACCGCACATGCGTGCCAGAGGAGCAAGATGGGGGACGCATGGTACAGAAGCCCGTGCACTCCAAATAAGCCCACCCTAGGTTGTGAAACCTGGGCGGCTTTGTGTGCCGGGTGCCATAGCCTCGCCCTCCCGGAAAAAACAGGTTGCAATGTGCTTGCTTAGATAGAAAAAGTTTAAAGAGGGGTTCCACTCGCAATTTTTTTTTTTTTTTTTTAAGTCAGCAGCTACAAACACTGTAGCTGCTGACTTTTAATAAGGACACTTGCCTGTCCTACTCGACCGCAATGTCAGCCCCCCCCCCCGAGGCCGATTCCCTCGATCCTGGCAGCTCCTGGCGCCGCCATCCTCAGATTCACTTCCCGTTTCCTACTGCGCATGCGCGAGTCTCGCATTGTTTTCTGAATAGGCGGCTTGCTCTCTGGGATACACACAGTTCCCAGAAGGCAGCGTGCCCCATTCACCAGAAGACAACGCGAGGAGGATGGAGAAGAAGACAAGCCGTGGATAAGGAAGAGGCAGATTAGGGACTTCCGCATAGCAACCGGTATTTCTGGTGAGTAAAACATTTTTTTTCTATTTTTTTTTTTTTTTTTTTTAGGGTGGAACTCCACTTTAAGGTATCGAATGATATAGCACACAGAGCTGAGCCCCTAGAGGATGCTCTGAGTAATAAAATAATTTGCATGGCAGTGGATGACTGCAAGAACCATTACACTGAGGCACTAAACGGGGAAAAAAGAAAAAGACAAAAGTTAGTTCATTGTACAAACGAGGAGGGGCACAATCAAGCAGGACAATACACCAAAATGATTCATGTCAAAAATCGTTGATATATTTGTAATACATTTAGGCATTGATTTAATACTGTTAGGGGAAGTATGATTCCCCAGTTAGAATATCATTGATCAGATCACATGATTGAATAAAATATATGCACTAAAACAATATGTTCATACATAGATTTTTGTCAAAAAGATGAATACAGGTGTACTCAATAAAAGAAGTTGATAATAGAAGAAAATTAAATGCAGTATCCAAAAGCAATGTTGTCATTATGATGTTTGATGTTGTATAGTTATTTTTCCATGCCCCCTGATGTAAAGCCCTCCAGAAAGGGTTTGAAGCAGACTGCCTCGTTGAGACCTGGGGGGTATGTAGCTTTGAGATAATGAATCCACCGTAGTTCTAGGGTGGATTCGGTCAAGGATTGGGAACTTTACCCTAGGAAATTTGCCTTCATGTACTGTTAGTGTGTGGTGACCAAGTGGGAAATATGGGAGCAGCCCTAGTTACTCATAGCATACCAAGGCATTGCTTGCTGTTTTACACTGCTATATATTGGTTGAGTTTTCCTGTGGCTTGCAACAAAGCACGTGTATGAGTTGGCTGACCCACTAAAAACAACGCCCTGCCTGTGTAGCTAATATCTTGTCTCAGGTTTTTTTTTTAGAAGGGAGGCAGAGTGACTGCATTGGCTAACATACCTGTTTCTATTGGCTAATCTGTATAATTTATTCAACAAAGTATCGAAAATCAAGCATGTAAAAATGTGAACATAATGTCATAATTATTTAACCACTTCAGCCCCGGAAGAATTGGCTGCTCAATGACGGCCATTTTTTTGCAATACGGCACTGCGTCGCTTTAACTGACAATTGCGCGGTCGTGCTACATTGTACCCACACAAAATTTATGTCATTTTTTTCCCACAAATAGAGCTTTCTTTTGGTGGTATTTGATCACCTCTGCGGTCTTAATTTTTTGCGCTATAAACAAAAAAAGAGCGACAATTTTGAAAAAAACACAATATTTTGTACTTTTTGCTGTAATAAATAGCCCCATTTTTTTTTTTTTTTTAAAAGCAATTTTTTTGCTCAGTTTAGGCCGATATTTATTCTTCTACATATTTTTGGTAATAAAAATCGCAAAAAGCGTTGATTGATTTGCGCAAAAGTTATAGCGTCTACAAAATAGGGGATAGATTTGTCATTATTATTATTTTTTTTACTAGTAATGGCGGTGATCTGCGAATTTTATCGGGACTGCAACATTATGGCGGACATATCGGACACTTGACACATTTTTGGGACCATCGGCATTTATACAGCGATTATGTGCTATAAAAATGCACTGATTACTGTGTAAATGTCACTGGCAGGGAAGGGGTTAACACTAGGAGGCGATCAAGGGGTTAACTGTGTTCTCTAATGTGTGTTCTAACTGTGGGGGGATGGGACTCATTATAGGAGATGATAGATCGTGGTTCCCAGCTTGTAGGAACTCACGATCTGCATCTCCTCTCCTCACAGAACAGGGATGTGTGTGTTTACACACACACACATCCCTGTTCTGCCTCTTGTGCCCACGATCGCTCGTAACCACCAATCACGAGCATCGGCACCCCCGCTGTGCAGCGGGCGTGCGCACGCTATCCCGCTTAAAGGGACTGACGTACAGCTACGACGGTCCACGGGAATGACCTGACCTTCCACAGTATAATGACGGCGGCTGGTCGGCAAAAGGTTAAAGTGATTGTAAAGGGATTTTTTTTTAAATGAACTTCTGGCTCCTCCTCTTTTCGGTGTGCCACCATAGGAAGCCATTTGATACCTAAACATTTGTTAGCTTAATGAAGGGAATGCATTAAGGTAAAAAATGTTAAGTCTTTGGAACCACTTCAAAGTGGAACTTTAGTTAGAAAATTAAGTCCAGATAGATTATGTCAAGCTGGCCCCTTTTGCAGGTATAGCGATGTAAAACATTAAAAATAAGTGTCTATACTGTTTAAAATCCAGTAAGGCACTGTTTCATCCTGCTCTGAACAGCCTCAGTAGTCCTGTATTCTCTGGTACTGTGCTGATAATCAGTGAGTCACTAGAGGCCGATCAGCTGACAGCCCCAAGATTTACTACTGTTTAGGGGGGAGGAAACAACAGGAATGACCCTGACTGTGCCAGGGGAACACAGATTAGGGAAAGAGAAGAGAAAAGCAGGAGAGGTGACAAGACTAACTGCTGCCAGGGAGATACAAAAGAGTTAAACTTAAAAAGATATTGTCTTATTCTATCTATTTGATATTCTCTCGTGCAGCCTGTGAACTTCAGCACTGTAAGGCCCCTTTCAGATGGCATTCCAATTACGTCCGACTGTTAGATTTTCAGGTGGACCTGATCGTAAGGTCCATGCATTCCCATGGACAAGAGGGTATAAATGAACTTGTGTCCATTTGCACTCTCCTACCTCCGGGTCCAATTTCCCCTTTTGTTTAGGTGGAGTGGATCAGAGGTAGCCAGGTGTAAACAGACCACAGAGTCAGTTTACTCCCAGCCACCCATAGAGCAGAGCGGGCTCTGTCCTTGTCTGCTGTGCAGTAACTTACTGACATGTCATCTGCTGGCTCTTTCCAATCAGAAGGGTATCAGCTCACAGATCCCCTGCTGATCAGAATAGGATCCACCCAAAGTGAAAGGTGCCCCAAGCTTCTGTCAGCCTTCCTCTCTAGCTGAGCGGAGACATGTAATCAAGGTTGGAAATGCACACATTTGCACTATGTGTAGCACCCCAGTAGGCTATCAGTGTTTAAATGTCATTTTTGGCCACCCTTTAGTCAGGAAGAGCAGCAATTGTTTAATAGTGTCTGTTCTGGTTTCTGATGGTGCCGGCTTGGCCACTTTCCCCTGCATCCCACTGAGTTATGGGATTTAGTAGGTGGAAGAACACAGACCCTTGCCTGAATATGAAGGCCAATCCCTGGTCAGTGGAGTAAGTGACCAACAGGGGGCTAAAAGGGGTATAAATAAGCTGGAACCCAGAACAGAGTTCTCTTGTTCTTGGGGGAGTAAGACCTGGTCGGAGGGCTGTGGAATATCTGGGAGTTTGCATGCAGCTAAAATAATCCTTTTGGTGTCCCAGATTCTGATTTAGCTGGGGGACCTCTGACCTAGCCTCCTGAAGATTGCAGAGAGCGCTTCTAAGGATCCAGGACACAGGCAATTCAAGTATAGAAACTGATACTTCAGGTGGCTACACAGTATTCAGGATACAGTGAGGAACAGCCTTCTAGACCTAGAGACTTTTTTGGTCTCTTTTTGGAGAACCTTTCCTCTGTACACTCAGGACTATACTTCTGCTGAGGAGTCCCTGTTTTTGTACCAGTTTACCTTCACTTTAACCAGTTCAGGTTCGCCCCATAGAAGTTTTAGTATATATGCGTGTTACCCTTAAAGTCCTGCTCCCAAGGGGGGATATTTTGTTCTCTCTTTAGTATATATACGTGATCCCACTCTTCTGCGTAGGGGGCACATATGCGCGCCGTGGGTGGCTTGCTCCCACTGTAATCACACACAGCAGGAGCCCAGCGGTGGGTGCCACGGACTCAATGTCCACCGACACCCGCCGATCATTCGGTACACAGGCAGAACTATGTAAACAAGGCAGATTGCCATTCTGTCAGTAGGGAAGGCATCGATCCTGTGTTTCTGCAAAGCAGGGACATGGATCTATGCTTTCCCCTAGTAAAAGCATCTCCCACAGTACACAAAAACACAGGCAAGGCACACAGTTAACCCTTTGATCGTCCCTGATGTTAACCCCTTTCCCAGCCAGTGTCATTAGTACAGTAACAGTGCCTATTATTTTAGCAATGATCACTGTATTGTCACTGTGTTCCAAAAAGTGTCAGCTAGTATAGAATGTCTGCCGCAATATCGCAGTCCTGCTATAAGTCGCTGATCGCCGCCATGACTAGTAAAGTAAAAAAGTTAAAATTTTCCATAGTTTGTAGAGACTAAAACTTTTGCGCAAACCAATCAATATACGCTTACTGGGATATATTTTTTTACCAAAAATATGTAGCAGAATACATATTGGCCTAAATATATGAAGAAATTCAATTTTTTTCAATTATTTTATTGGATATGTTTTAGAGCAGAAAGTAAAACCTTTTTTTTTTTTTTTTTCTTTCAAAATTGTCAGCCTTTTTTTTTTATAGTGCAAAAAATAAAAAATGCAGAGGTGATCAAATACCACCAAAAGAAAGCTCTATTTGTGGGAAAAAAAAGGACCTACATTTTTTTGGGGTACAGCGTCGCATGACCGCACAATTGTCAGTTAAAGTAACTCTATGCCGTATCACAAAAAAATTGGCCTGGTCACAAAGGGGGGTAAATCATCCAGAGGTCAAGTGGTTAAAGGGGGTACCCTCACCCTGAAGAAATAGTTCAGATTTAGTATCCTGTAATGCAAGTTGGTAAAGTTTATTGGAGAATCCCCAGGCTCACTCTCTCACCCTATACCAGTTCTCTAACAGAAATGAAAACCACAAAAAAACATGCACAGCCTAGAATGACTGTGAAATATTGTGTACCTGGCTGCTGTGCTGGATGCCTATCAGGGAATGGAACCTGGGACCAAACAGCCAGATCAGGCTTAGGTCTGTGCTACATACAGAAAGTGACATATCGTTTTTGAGACCAAGGAGGGGGGGGAGAGTTTCCAATAAAGAATTGACTTCTCTGGGCTTCTACAAAATGGCAGCCTCCAGTAATAAGAAACAGGAGCAATGCTGGAAGAAATTTACAGCACACGCTAATTTTGGTAGCATAATTATTAACGTGGAATGTATGTCCTTTTGTTAAAAATGTATCTTCACCATCACAGGAGTGAACTCCTTCTCTGATTCAAACCCCCTCACATGTGCCTTCCCATCCCCTGATGCAGGACCTCCGAGCTCACGCCTGTGATGGTAAAGGTGACCAGTAACAGCAAGGCACCTCTAAGCAGGGGCGGATCCAGAGTCTAGTCTCGGGAGGGGCACTACCAGAAAATTTGTTGGGGCAATGGCTGGTGTTGGCGCTTCAATCAACACGGCGGCATGGTTGATATGGTGTCAGGATGATTTAAGCGCATTATTACTATTATTATACTATATAAAATTAAATATTGCAACTCACCATAATGCAGAATCACTGGGAGCCCTGAGCGTGTCACTTGCCACCGTTGCCTGCCACTAGATGCGGATTGTCACTTGCCATGTCACTTGCCACATCCCCTGCCACCAGATGTGGATTGTCATTTGCCAATGTCGCCTGCCACAAGATGCGGATTGTCACTTGCCAGTGGCTGTGTCCCAGAGTGAGGGCGGGCAGGGAGAGATGATGTCAGAAAGCCACTACCCATCAGAATATGCAACCAAAGTGATGTTGCATTGCGGCCATCTTGGTGCACCCGCACTTGTCCACAGTAAACCTAGGGTTAGAAGTCGGCAAGTGGACATCTTTATACACCCACCGGAGTCTTACTTTTCAAAGTTATTTTTAACAGTAAACTCGGCGTATATAATGAAATATAAGTTGAGTTTACTGTTAAAAATAACTGTGAAAAGCAAGACTTCGTTGGGTGTATAAAGGTGTCCGCTCGCCGACTTCTAACTCTAGGCTTACTGTGGACAAGTGCGGGTGTACCAAGATGGGCGCGATGCAACGTCACTTCAGTTGCATATTCAGATGGGTAGCGGCGGCTTCCTGACAGAACACCTGCCTGCTCGCTCAGTGACACGCCAGCCCGCTCACCAGCCTTACTGCCCAGCATGATTGCTCACTCACCAGCCTGGCCATCCTTTCGCTCACCCACCGGCGCTCACCCGCTCATTATTTTCTCTGGGGGAGCAATTGCCCTGTTGCCCCCCCCCACCTGGATCCGCCCCTGCCTCTAAGAGCCCTAAGAGTTTTCTAGTCAGATCACTTGAGGTACAATTTGTAAATAGTCTACACCTATAGCAAGAGCACTATTCAACTTTAATCAAAGCTGCAGAGTTTATTTTTTTTTATCTACAAACACCTGTTACCTGCATAGGCAGTTTTTTTGTAAAGGCAAACTAACCCTTCAATGCTTTGTTGGTTATTTTGTGGGCTAATTATAAAAAGCACCATATATCTGAATCTTTGAGGATGAAATTACTGTATGCCCAATAAAAACGACACTTTCATACAGAAACATCGAGGTATTGTGTATTTTTTAGTTAGAAAAGGAGGTCTTTTATTAGCCGAATTAACATTATTTCCTCTAAGCACCTTAAAAAAATGAATCCTGGACTTAGGGCTGCTGTTAGAAATCATGGGACACCATACAGAGTACCTTACAGAGCACCCCCCCCCCACGCAGCCCTCAGGGCTCATTCACATGTGAGGTTGAGGGGGCAGTAAAACCCCACAGTTGAGCTGCACTTTTTCTGTCCCCCCAAACACTAACCTGTTTAGCTGTAGATGCAGCAGGAATTATAACCCCTGTTGAATACGACCCATTCCAGTTAATGGCACTGCTCTGTAATGCATGTGGTTTGCTACTCACTAGTGAGGGGTTGAGAAGGTGATACAATGCCTCATCACCACCTGTCAAATGCTCTCTGAAGAGAGATCCAAGCATGGATACTGGAACTGATCCCCCTCTGGCTCCCCCTCCAGCAGGTGAAAGCCGGTGGGAGGGAGATGAAGAGAAGGGCGCTGTGCTGCAGCGGGAGCCACTGGGAGATTAGCTTCAGTGGTAAGACATTACAGTTTGGCCCTTTTGTTCATCAGGTTCCCAGGCCCCCCTGTTGAACTGATGGGGCCCGGCCCTGTGCAGGAGGGCTGGATGTACTTCATCAGTGGCCCTGCCTGTACTATAAAATGACAATTGAAATATGAGTGCTTTAACTTTGGGGTTAAGGCAAAATAACACCAGTTCTTAATACTGACACTTTGATACATTTAGCCTTCAATAATGTAGTAAAATGTACACAAACAGGTAGTCTCAGAAAATTAAAGTAGAACTGTAGGCAAAACTGTTTACTCTTTCGTCCATGGACCGACACAGCTTCTCTATTGACAAAGTGGGTATTATCCGTTAATTAGGAGTGACTAGGCAGAAAAACTTGTAAAAAGTGTTGCATCACACCTTCTACAGTACCGCCCAGGGGGCGGACCCTCTGGGTATACCCTCTCAGTCTGCACATCGCAGATCAGTTTTTTTCTGTCTAGCAAGGAGTAGGACATGGCTCCCTTCGGGCTCATTGGTCCGGGGAAAAAAGATATATATATTTTTTATTTTTTTGCTACATTTGTTGTTTCCTGCGATCTTCGATCAACTGCCGACTGGGTGACAGGCTGGATCCTCGATCCTTGTAGTCTCCCCAGTTTCGGCCATCGAGCGTGTGCCGACCCTAGCTACGCGCTGGGTTTTCCACGACATGCCCGTCGCTCCACGGGTGGCCGGTGAGCCTACGCTCCAGGGCCTGCATCGGACCGCTCAGCTTCGGCTGACCTTACGGCCGAGTCGCAGCAGCCTGGCCGGTGAGCTTACGCTCCAAGGCTTGCATCGGACCGCTCAGCTTCGGCTGACCTTACGGCCGAGTCGCAGCAGCCTGTCCGGTGAGCGTCATGCTCCAGGGCATACATATGATCGTCCCTTCTGGGTCCAATCACAGCATGCCTGGCCAACAGTCACCTTCCGTGCGCGGACGATGATCTGTTTGGAATGTCTTCCAGCAGAATACATGCAGGATAGGTAAGTAAAACTCCCCTGCCTCGGCTGGGTGATTTAGCTGGACATTCCTGGAGAGATCAAGTAAGTGGTTGTGGCCCCTTTCTTCCCTCTCTCCCTGCCTTTCCCTCCTCCCTGGGCTTCTAGCTAAAGGTTGCTGGGTGCTGGGGGTCACCTAGGGGGTCCCACTGGAGCGGGGCTGGCTGTAACTAACATTTAAAAGAAATGTCATCTTTGCTTACCTGTGTTTCTGTGTCTCCATGCTGTCGGCGGCCATTTTGAGGTGGTCCATGCCAAGTTTGGCCTCTTGTAACTGCCTGGCGGCCATCTTCCTGTAGTTCGGCCACACCCACTGGCCCCTATCAGGTGATCGGCGGCCATGTTTGTCCACCCTGTATGCAGATATTGCCGTTCGGCGGCCATCTTTTTTGTGGGCTATGGCTGCCTGACCTCTATCTTCTGTCGGCGGCCATTTTCTTAGAGCCCACATTATCTTCCATACAGACGGTTTTGGCAACCATTTTGCGAGAGCCTCCGGCCTCTAGGGTGCATTACACTGGCGCGAAAATTCACACAGGAAGTGCTGATAAAAGAAGCAGACTGACACAGCAGCAAGGGGACAGCATCATAGGCGCAGCATAGCAGTACCTATCCAGGGTGGTGAGTCCTCTGGGTAACCCAGCATCTCTGCAGCGCAGGAGGGTGGCCTATTGATATCTTGCCTGGAGCCCTGTGAGTGTCAGCGTGTGGTCAGCATGGCATCTGAGCCAGATGTCTTCTCCCCTGAAACACCAGATTTAGCAGCTGGTGTCCCTGAGGTGTCTATGGACGCTATGTCGGCAATCCTAGAGGCGTTTGCTGCCAGGGTGGAAGCAGCACACGGGAATACAGGGGGTAATAAACGCCCCCGTCCCCTGCAATCTTCTGGGGATATTTCTGATGCAGAACCAGGTCCAGCTACGGCTCATGGCCCAGATTCTGATGCATCAGCGACTGCAGACCGTGACCGATCGGACAGTGAGGAGGACTCCAAGTCCAGGTCAGTACGCGAGACGGCTTTGGTATCTGACCTTATTACTGCAGTGCGGGATACACTAAAGTTGGAAAGGACTGAAGAAGTAGCAGATACTCCAGTCCCCTTTGGGTTTCGTAAACCTGCCCGCACTGCTAAGGTGTTCCCTTGTGTGTCTTATTTTGACAAACTCTTATACAAGGAATGGGAGAACCCACTGAGGGTCTTTACAGCCCCAAAGAGGTTTGCAGTACGGTACCCCTTTGAGGAGAGTTTTCTGAAGATATGGACCTCTCCCCCTATAGTGGACCCTTCGGTGTCCAGACTTAATAGAGCCACCACTATTCCAGTAGAAGGGGCTCCTGTTTTCAAGGACCCTGTGGATAAGAAGGCTGAAGCACTCGCTCGCTACCTATACTCAGTGGTAGGCTCAGCAGTACGCCCGGCATTGGCGGGGGCCCTAGTGTCTCAGACACTTACTGAATGGGCAAAATTGCTACTCCAGGGGTTAAAGGAGCGAGATGCTCCTCCTAATGAGATAACTTTGGCCGACCAGTTGGTCCAGGGCCTTAAGTTTGTCTGCGAGTCAGACATGGATACTATTCCCCTGCTGTCAAGAGCTTCGGTTTATGCAGTAGCAATACGCCGCCTGATCTGGCTAAAGGGCTGGTCTGCGGACCAGACTTCCAAGAAAGCCCTATTGGATCTGCCTTTTAAGGGCGACAGACTTTTTGGGGCTTCTCTGGATGACATCATCAAGGATGCTACAGGAGGTAAAAGCACTTTGCTTCCCCAAACTAGCAAGGGTAGGGGACCACGCCAAGGGCAAGGGCCCTCCTTTACTGCACGTAAGCGGTTTTTTCGCCCTCTTAAGGCGACAGGGAAAAGACCCCAGGCCGATAAAGCGCCTGCCCAAGGACAAAAGCGTCCTTGGTCCCGCAGACCCAACAAGCCTGTGGACAAATCTGCGTCCACATGAAGGTCCGCCCCCACCCAGCTCTCGGGTGGGGGGACGTCTTCGCAAATTCGCGACTCAGTGGACTGCTCTAGTCTCCGACAGGTGGGTTTGCGAAGTAATCTCCTCAGGCTACAAGATAGAATTTCTCTCTTGTCCACCAGACAGATTCATCACCTCCAATCTCCAGCTACTACCGACCCGTCGGGAGGCCCTGTATGGGGCGGTCCAGGGTCTACTGGAACGCGGGGTAGTTATTCCAGTTCCAGAACAGGAACGGGGTCAGGGTTTTTACTCAAATCTGTTCATTGTGCCAAAGAAGGAGGGGGTTCGTCCAATCTTGGATCTCAGAGCCCTCAATTGCTTTGTGAAGGTACAAAGATTTCGGATGGAGTCGGTTCGATCCGTAGTCACGGCTCTCCATCCGGGGGACTTTCTGGCCTCCTTGGACATCAAGGACGCATACCTGCATGTCCCCATATACTCCAGACACCAGAGGTTTCTGCGATTTGCTATCGGGAAGAACCACTACCAGTTTGTGGCCCTCCCGTTTGGCCTTGCCTCAGCACCCAGGACGTTCACCAAGGTGCTCGCTCCAATTCTGGCACTTCTAAGACAGCGGGGTATCGCTATCACAGGTTACTTGGACGACCTTCTGCTGAAGGGCCCTTCAAGCTCAGAATTAGAGGTAAGCGTGTCCATTACCTGTCAGACTCTTCGAGACTGTGGTTGGATACTAAACACGCAAAAGTCAGTATTGGTGCCCACTCAACGCCTAGTGTACCTGGGGTTGATTCTGGATTCCTCAGAGGCAAAGGTATTCCTCCCTGTGGAGAAGTTGCAGACCCTCCGGGCTGCAGTACGGCAGCTGACTTCCAGGAATTGGTCGTCACTCCGTTTTTGCATGCGAGTGTTGGGCCTCATGGTAGCCTCCTTCGAGGCGGTCCCATATGCTCAATACCACACTCGAGTGTTACAGAGGGAAGTTCTGTCCAGATGGAACAGATGCCCTTCATCTCTGGATTATCAAATCCGAGTGAGCCACCTAGTCAGGAGATCCCTGGTATGGTGGCTGACAGCACCGGCTCTAATGGCCGGGAAGTCATTTCTTCCGGTTTACTGGATAGTGATCACGACGGACGCCAGCCTTACAGGTTGGGGGGGAGTCTGGGGTGTCCAGTCGGCGCAAGGTCGCTGGACCCCAGAGGAAGCCCTCCTGCCGATCAATGTCCTGGAGATCCGGGCGATCAAGCTGTGCCTCTTCAAATGGTCTCAGAGACTGCAAGGGCGTCCAGTCAGGATCCAGTCAGACAACGCCACAGCAGTGGCATATGTCAATCATCAAGGAGGAACAAGAAGCTCAGCTGCAGCATCGGAGATCACTCGCATCCTGAAGTGGGCAGAGAGGAGCGTACCGGCACTGTCGGCCGTGTACATTCCGGGTGTGGAAAACTGGCAGGCGAACTACCTGAGCCGCCAGATGCTGGACCAGGGAGAATGGTCCTTACACCCGGAGGTGTTCCAACTCCTCTGCCAAAGATGGGGCACACCAGACGTAGATCTTCTGGCTTCCCGACTCAATCGGAAGGTATTGAGGTTTGTGGCCCGGTCAAGAGACCCATGGGCAGACGCAACGGACGCGTTGGTAGCATCGTGGGGCCAGTATCGGCTAATCTATGCCTTCCCTCCCTTAAGGCTTCTTCCTCTTCTGCTCCGCAGAGTGGAGGCAGAGGGAATTCCAATGATCCTAATCGCTCCAGATTGGCCTCAGCGTCCTTGGTACGCCGATCTAGTACGTCTGGTAGCAGACGTCCCCTGGCGCCTACCACTACGGAAGGACCTGCTGTCGCAAGGTCCCATATTCCATCCTGCTTTACAGTCATTGGCTTTAACGGCATGGCTGTTGAGAACCAGGTACTGAGAGACCGGGGCCTGTCAGACTCAGTAATTTCTACTATGAGAAGTGCTCGGAAACCGTCCTCTAGGAAGGTCTATCACCGCACTTGGAGGGCCTACATCTCCATGTGTGAGGAAATGAAATGGCATCCGCGTACCTATTTGGTTTCCAGAATCCTGCTGTTTTTACAGCATGGGGTAGACCAAAGGCTTGCCCTAAGTACGATTAAGGGACAGATATCTGCCCTGGCTGTCTTTTTTCAGCGACCCCTGGCGACTCACTCTCTCGTGAGTACATTTGGGCAGGGGGTTCGACATGTGGCCTCTCCGGTCCGCCCCCCGTTACCTCCGTGGGACTTGAACCTGGTCCTCTCGGTGCTTCAGAAGGCACCGTTTGAGAATATTAGAGATATTCCCCTGTTGACACTTTCTCAGAAGGTGGTCTTTTTGGTGGCTGTTACGTCAGTTAGACGAGTCTCTGAGCTGGCAGCCTTGTCCTGCAAGGCTCCCTATTTGATTTTCCACAAGGATAAGGTGGTGCTGCGGCCGCAGCCTTCCTTTCTTCCGAAGGTCGTTTCGGCTTTTCATCTCAACGAAGACATTGTACTTCCATCCTTGTGTCCTCAGCCGTCGAATCCTAAGGAGTCGGCGTTGCATTCCTTGGACGTTGTCCGAGCTTTGAGAGTATACATATCTGCTACTTCCCTGTTCCGGAAGTCAGACTCACTGTTTGTTTCGGTGGCTGGTCCCAAGAAGGGCCAAGCAGTCTCATCGGCCACCATCTCTAGGTGGATCCGACAGATAGTAATCCAGGCTTACGCCTTAAAAGGTCAGGCGCCCCCCTTTCCTGTCACGGCGCATTCGACCAGGGCAATAGGTGCCTCTTGGGCTTTCCGACATCAAGCGTCTGTTTCCCAACTATGTAAAGCGGCGACTTGGTCGTCCGCTCACACTTTCACAAAATTCTACAAAGTTGATGTAGGTGCATCTTCGGATGCCTCTTTCGGCCGCAAGGTTTTGCAGGCGGCTGTTTAGAGTTGCAACTCCTCCGTTGGAGGAGTGCTGTTTTGTGTTTTGGGGTGAAGTTTGTTTTTATGCTGTTACCACCCCTCGTTTTTTCTCTGACACTGCTTTGGGACGTCCCACTTTGTCAATAGAGAAGCTGTGTCGGTCCATGGACGAAAGAGTAAATAGGATTTTTTACTCACCGTAAAATCCTTTTCTCTGAGTCCATGGACCGACACAGCACCCACCCCTCCTTTTAAGTTTGTACTGCTTTTTGACGAACTGATCTGCGATGTGCAGACTGAGAGGGTATACCCAGAGGGTCCGCCCCCTGGGCGGTACTGTAGAAGGTGTGATGCAACACTTTTTACAAGTTTTTCTGCCTAGTCACTCCTAATTAACGGATAATACCCACTTTGTCAATAGAGAAGCTGTGTCGGTCCATGGACTCAGAGAAAAGGATTTTACGGTGAGTAAAAAATCCTATTTTTCCTTTTTTTTCTTTTTCATTTTGTATAGAGCAAGAGAGGGTTATGATGACCCCTGTCAAAAAAAAATCCCCATCTGTGTACGATTGCGGAGATTTCCCTTCACTTCTTGTCCTATAGACAATCAGGAAGTGAGAGGAAATCCCTGCAAATTAAGGGAATTCCTTGGGGACCCCCAGATCACCAGAAATGGTGTCCCAATTGGAAGATTTCCCCTCTATTACTTTTCTTGGGGATTTTCTTTTAACCACTTAACGACCGCGCCATAGCCAAATGACGGCTACAGCGCGGCTCGATAATTCTGGGAGAGCGTACTGCGACGTCCCCCCAGAATCGCGTTCCCGCATTGCCCCTGGGGCATGCACACGGGAGTATCCGTAAACCGCCGGGTCCAAAGAGCCGGCGCATCACGATTAATGGTAAATGGCCGCTGACATCGGCCGTTTACCACGTGATCGCTCTGTCAAATGACGGAGCGATCACTTGTAAATAAACCGGCATCATGTCCGGTTCCTCTCTCCCCTCTCTGTACCGATTGGTACAGTGTGAGCGGAGAGGGGAGAGATCGCTTGCAGCAGTGCTGTGGGCTGGATCTGTAGTGCCCACAGCACTGCTCTGTGACAATTGCAGCCACATCCATCCATGCTCAGCCATCCCTCTGTTATTAGTCAACCATCCATACTCATCCATCCCTCCATCCATACTCATCCATACTCAGCCATCCAGACTCAGCCATCCATACTCATCCATCCCTCCATCCATACTCAGCCATACTCATCCGTCCATGCTCAGTCATCCCTCTGTCATACTTATCCATCCATCCATGCTCAGCCATCCATACTTAGCAATACTCATCCATCCATGCTCAGCCATCCCATTCACCCCTGCCATACTCGGCAGTACCCGGCCATACCCAGCCGTACCCAGCCATACCCGGCAATACCCAGGCATACCCGGCCATACTCGGCAAGACCCAGCCATACTCGGCAAGACCCAGCCATACTCGGCAAGACCCAGCCATACTCGGCAAGACCCAGCCATACTCGGCAACACCCAGCCATACTCGGCAACACCCAGCCATACTCGGCAACACCCAGCCATACTCGGCAACACCGAGCCATACTCGGCAACACCCAGCCATACTCGGCAACACCCAGCCATACTCGGCAACACCCAGCCATACTCGGCAACACCCAGCCATACTCGGCAACACCCAGCCATACTCGGCAACACCCAGCCATACTCGGCAACACCCAGCTATACTCTGCAACACCCAGCCATACTCAGCCATACCCAGCCTCTGTATGTGGTCAGGCTGTTGCAAAGTCTCCCACATGTGGTATCTCCGTACTCAGGAAGAGTAAGAGAATCTATTTTGGGGTGTAATTTTTGGTATGTACATGCTATGTGTTAGAAAATTGTATGAATGGACAACTTTGTGTAAAAAAAAAAAAAGCGTTTTCTTTCCACATTTTCCAAAAACTTGTAGAAAAAGATGACATGTTCAAAAGACTCATTATGCCTCATAGATTATATATTGGGGTGTTTTCTTTCCAAAATTGGGTCATTTTTTGGGTGTTTCCATTGTCCTGCTGCTCCAGGGCCTTCAAAAGTGTAAGAGGTAGTCAGGAAATTAGATGTGTAATCTATGCTCCTAGAACGCCTGAAGGTGCTCCCTGCATGTTGGGCCTCTGTATTTGGCCACGCTGTGTAAAAGTCTCACACATGTGGTATCGCCATACTCAGGAGTAATAGAAGAATGTGTTTTGGGGTGTAATTTGTGGTATGCATATGCTGTGTGTGAGAAATAACCTGATTATATGACAATTTTGTGAAAACAAAAAAAAAGAAATTTTTTTTTGCAAAGAATTGTGGGAATAATTACAACTTCCAAAAACTCGCCATGCCTCTTTCTGAATACCTTGGAATGTCTACTTTCCAAAAAGGGGTCATTTGGAGGGTATTTGTACAATCCTGGCATGTTAGGGTCTCAAGAAATGAGATAGGTCGTCAGTACTTCAGGTGTGATCAATTTTCAGAGATTGGTACCATAGGTTGTGGACTCTGAGGCCTGGTTCACACTGGGGCGACAAACGCTCCGACATTGGGAGCTCATGTCGCATGACGTGTGAAAATCAATGTTTCCCTATGGGAGCCGTCCTAACTGGTCCGACACATGTCGGTCCGACTTTGAAAATGCTCCCTGTACTACTTTGGTCCGATTTTGATCCGACTTCAGCCCATTGACTATCATTGAAGTCGGATCAAAGTCGGACCGCAGTCTTGCATGGTCCGACTTTGGCATGCGACTTGTGCTGTACTGCTCTTGAGGGGGAACTCCAGGCCAAATTTTAAATAAAAAACCGGCGTGGGTTCCCCTCCAGAGGCATACCAGGCCCTTGGGTCTGGATTTGAACGGGCACCCTACGCCGAAAAGACGGCGTGGGGGGGGTCCCCCCAAAGTCCAAACCAGACCCTTATCCGAGCACACAACCTGGCAGGCCGCAGGGGAAGAGAAGGGGACGAGAGAGCGGCCCCCCTCCCTCCTGAACCGTACCAGGCCGCATGCCCTCAACATGGGGGGTTTGGTGCTCTGGGGCAGGGGGGGCGACCTGCGGCCCCCCCACCCCAGAGCACCCTGCCCCCATGTTGATGAGGACAGGGCCTCTTCCCGACAACCCTGGCCGTTGGTTGTCGGGGTCTGCGGGCGGGGGGCTTATCGGAATCCGGGAGCCCCCTTCAATAAGGGGGTCCCCGGATCCCGGCCCCCCCACCCTATGTGAATGAGTATGGGGTACATCGTACCCCTACCCATTCACCTGGTGGAAAAAAATTGCAATAAAAAAACACCACAGGTTTTCAAAGTAATTTATTGCACAGCTCTGGGGGTCTTCTTCCGACTTCCGGGGGTCTTCTTCCGACTTCCGGGGGTCTTTTCCGACTTAGAGGGTCTCCGGTGTCGTCTCCCGCTCTCCGGTTCTTTCTTCCGCCGGGCCTCCGCTAACTTCTTTTTAGCTCTCTTGCTAACAGAGGCCCGGTCTTCCCGTTGTCTCGTCCGGCTCTCCGTTGTCCTTCTGCCGGCCCCTCCACTAACTTCTTTTTAGCTCTTTCGCTAGTGGAGGGGCCGGGCTTCCCGTCGCCGTCGGCTTCTTCTTCCCTCTTCTCCTTCTCGATGTTGACGCGTCGCTTCCTCCCGCTGTAATACTGGCTCTCCGCTCCGCATTAATATAGGCTTCTCATGACGTCACAGTCACATGTTCCGGGGCACATGGCCCCGGAGCATGTGACTGTGACGTCATGGGAACATGTGACTGTGACGTCATGAGAAGCCTATATTAATGCGGAGCGGAGAGCCAGTATTACAGCGGGAGGAAGCGACGCGTCAACATCGAGGAGGAGAAGAGGGAAGAAGAAGCCGACGGCGACAGCGACGGGAAGCCCGGCCCCTCCACTAGCGAAAGAGCTACGAAGAAGTGGAGGGGCCGGCAGAAGAACAACGGAGAGCCGGACGAGACAACGGGAAGACCGGGCCTCTGTTAGCAAGAGAGCTAAAAAGAAGTTAGCGGAGGCCCGGCGGAAGAAAGAACCGGAGAGCGGGAGACGACACCGGAGACCCCCGAAGTCGAAAAAGACCCCCGGAAGTCGGAAGAAGAGCGCCGGAGTCGGAAGAAGACCCCCGGAGCTGTGTAATAAATTACTTTAAAAACCTGTGTAGTGTTTTTTATTGCAATTTTTTTCCACCAGGTGAATGGGTAGGGGTACGATGTACCCCATACTCATTCACATAGGGTGGGGGGCCGGGATCCGGGGGCTCCCTTATTGAAGGGGGCTCCCGGATTCCGATAAGCCCCCCGCCCGCAGACCTCGACAACCAACGGCCAGGGTTGTTGGGAAGAGGCCCTGTCCTCATCAACATGGGGGCAGGGTGCTCTGGGGTGGGGGGGCCACAGGTCGCCCCCCCTGCCCCAGAGCACCAAATCCCCCATGTTGAGGGCATGCGGCCTGGTACGGTTCAGGAGGGAGGGGGGGGGCGCTCTCTCGCCCCCCCTCTTCCCCTGCGGCCGGCCAGGTTGTGTGCTCGGATAAGGGTCTGGTTTGGATTTTGGGGGGACCCCCACGCCGTTTTTTCAGCGTAGGGGCGCCCCTTCAAATCCAGACCAGACCCAAGGGCCTGGTATGCCCCTGGAGGGGAACCCGCACCGTTTTTTTAATTTAAAATTTGGCCTGGAGTTCCCCCTCAAGATTCATACCAAACACAGTGCCTGATATTGGCGGGGATCCAAGTCGGATCCCCGTTCATTGAAAGTCGGACATATGTCGGCTTCATGTCGCAGGGCAAAGTCGGATCCAAAGTAGGACAGATGTCGTGTCGCACTAGTGTGAACCCAGCCTGACTTTCACAAAGACCAAATAATATACACCAATTTGGGTTATTTTTTACCAAAGATATGTAGCAGTATACATTTTGGCCAAAATTTATGAAGAAAAATTACTAGTTTGCAAAATGTTATAACAAAAACGAAGAAAAATGCATTTTTTTTTACAGAATCTTCAGTATTTTTTCTTTTATAGTGCAAAAAATAAAAAACCCAGCGGTGATTAAATACCACCAAAAGAAAGCTCTATTTGTGTGAAAAAAATGGCAAAAATTTCATATGGGTACAGTGTTGAATGACTGCGTAATTGTCCTTCAAAATGTGAGAGCACCGAAAGCTGAAAATAGGTCTGGTGCCCAGTGGTCAAGTGATTAATTTTTACTTTCAATGATATCTGTAAACAGGAAAAATCTCCTAAAAGGGGAAACAGCCAACATTAATAAATGACAGGGGTTCTAATGCCTCTCCACTCTATCCAAAACTAAACAAAAAGTTTTGCCTTTATTTATACTTTAATAAGTGCTGTGGTATTTTCTGTTGACTTGCAATATTATAAATCACCATGTGGAGGCAGTGTTATCTGGAAATGTAATGGCAAAAAAGAAACAGTAGTACTTTCTGTTACTTATACCTATCTATATTCAACACTAGGGATGAGCTTCGAGTTCGAGTCGAACTCATGTTCGACTCGAACATTGCCTGTTCGCCCGTTCGCCGAACAGCGAACAAATTGGGGTGTTCGCGGCAAATTCGAAAAATCTATGGGAGAAATCTAAAGTGTTAATTATAAAGGCTAATATGCAAGTTATTGTCCTAAAAAGTGTTTGGGGACCGGGGTCCTGCCCCAGGGGACATGTATCAATGCAAAAAGAAGTTTTAAAAACGGCCGTTTTTTCGGGAGCAGTGATTTTAATAATGCTTAAAATGAAAAAATAAAAGTGAAATATTCCTTTAAATTTCGTACCTGGGGGGTGTGTATGATATGCATGTGAAGTGGCGCATGTTTCCCGTGCTTAGAACTGTCCCTGCAAAAAATGTCATTTTTGAAAGAAAAAAAGTCTTTTAAAACTGACTCGCGGCTATTAATGAATTGTCGGCTCCCGGCAATACATACAAAAGTCATTGATAAAAAAAAAAAAAAAAGCGTGGGGGTTCCCCAGAATTCAATTACCAGGCCCTTCAGGTCTGGAATGGATATTAAGGGGAACCCCGCCGCAAATGAAAAAAAAAATTGACGTGGGGTTCCCCCAAATATCCATTCCAGGCCCTTCAGATCTGGCATGGATTTTAAGGGGAACTCCACCCCAAATTTAAAAAAAAAATGGCGTGGAGTCCCCCTAAAAATCCATACCAGACCCCTTATCCGAGCACGCAACCTGGCCGGCCGCAGGGGAAAAGGGGGGGACAAGAGAGCGGCCCCCCCTCCCTCCTGAACCGTACCAAGCCACATGCCCTCAACATGGGGAGGATGTCCCCATGTTGATGGGGACAAGGGCCTCATCCCCACAACCCTTGTCTGGTGGTTGTGGGGGTCTGCGGGCAGGGGGCTTATCGGAATCTGGAAGACCCCTTTAACAAAGGGGACCCCCAGATCCCGCCCCCCCTATGTGAATTGGTAAGGGGTACGTTGTACCCCTACCATTTCACGAAGAAAGCGTAAAAAAATGTTTAAAAAAACACACAAACACCTTGAAAAAGTCCTTTATTAAAAAAAAACAAAAACAAAACATTCCAGCGGTGAAATCCAGTGTCCCGCGGCGATCCCGATGTCCAGCGCTGTCCTTCATTGGTTGTGCCTGAGCGGACCTGATGGGGAACTCCCTATCAGTATTTTAAATGTATAGACCCGCCCCTTCTAAAGTTCCCCATCGGGTCCGCTCCCTCGGTATGTCGGACCCGCCTACGTCATTGGCTTGAGCGGGGAACTTCCTTCACTGTGTAATTTAAATTTACATAGTGAAGGAAGTTCCCCGCTCAAGCCAATGACGTAGGCGGGTCCGACATACCAAGGGGTGGACCTGATGGGGAACTGCTCTCACTTTGGTAATACATGTATAGACCCGCCCCTTCTCATGTTCCGCATCTGGTCCGCTGAGCGGACCTGATGGGGAACTTTAGAAGGGGCGGGTCTATACATTTAAAATACTGAGAGGGAGTTCCCCATCAGGTCCGCTCAGGCACAACCAATGAAGGACAGCGCTGGACATCGGGATCACCGCGGGACACTGGATTTCACCGCTGGAATGTTTTTTTTTTTTAAATAAAGGACTTTTTCAAGGTGTTTGTGTGTTTAAACATTTTTTTACGCTTTCTTCGTGAAATGGTAGGGGTACAATGTACCCCTTACCAATTCACATAGGGGGGGGGGCCGGGATCTGGGGGTCCCCTTTGTTAAAGGGGTCTTCCAGATTCCGATAAGCCCCCCGCCCGCAGACCCCCACAACCACCGGGCAAGGGTTGTGGGGATGAGGCCCTTGTCCCCATCAACATGGGGACATCCTCCCCATGTTGAGGGCATGTGGCCTGGTACGGTTCAGGAGGGAGGGGGGGCCGCTCTCTCGTCCCCCCCTTTTCCCCTGCGGCCGGCCAGGTTGCGTGCTCGGATAAGGGGTCTGGTATGGATTTTTAGGGGGACTACACGCCATTTTTTTTTTTAAATTTGGGGTGGAGTTCCCCTTAAAATCCATGCCAGATCTGAAGGGCCTGGAATGGATATTTGGGGGAACCCCACGTCAATTTTTTTTTAAATTTGCGGCAGGGTTCCCCTTAATATCCATTCCAGACCTGAAGGGCCTGGTAATTGAATTCTGGGGAACACCCACGCTTTTTTTTTTTTTTTTTTATCAATGACTTTTGTATGTATTGCCGGGAGCCGACAATTCATTAATAGCCGCGAGTCAGTTTTAAATGCATTTTTTTCTTTCAAAAATGACATTTTTTGCAGGGACAGTTCTAAGCACGGGAAACATGCGCCACTTCACATGCATATCATACACACCCCCCAGGTACGAAATTTAAAGGAATATTTCACTTTTATTTTTTCATTTTAAGCATTATTAAAATCACTGCTCCCAAAAAAACGGCCGTTTTTAAAACTTCTTTTTGCATTGATACATGTCCCCTGGGGCAGGACCCGGGTCCCCAAACACTTTTTAGGACAATAACTTGCATATTAGCCTTTATAATTAACACTTTAGATTTCGAACGTTCGAGTCCATTGTATTTAATAGGGTTCTAAAGTTTACACGAACATTTTGTCTGTTCGCAGGTTCTGGTGCGAACCGAACAGGGGGGTGTTCGGCTCATCCCTGTTCAACACTAATACATTAATACATTCTAATCCTCCCTCCAATATATGGCTCTATAAACAACAGTAGTAATCTTCCCCTTTTTAATCCCTCACTATAAAAATTAGCAAACAAATAATAAATCAGCTAACAGTAAAAGCATTTGCACGATAAAATAAATAACTAGCATAAGAAACCAACCTTTACTGCCCCTTCATGTCTTCCTGATTCGTTGCGATGAAATATTGTTTCCTATGGGCTTGCTCACAAAAAATGCTGGCTATATCTGCACTCAGACTTAACTACTCTGAAGAAATCAATGCAAATATCCCAGGCCATTCCATCAAAGGTTGACAAAAACATTTACAGTATCTCACAAAAGTGAGTACACTCCTCACATTTTTGTAAATATTTTATTATATCTTTTCATGTGACAACACTCAAGAAATGACACTTTGCTACAATGTAAAGTAGTGAGTGTACAGCTTGTATAACAGTGTAAATGTGCTGTCCCCTCAAAATAACTCAACACAGCAATTAATGTCTAAACTGCTGGCAACAAAAGTGAGTACACCCCTAAGTGAAAATGTCCTAATTGGGCCCAATTAGCCATTTTTACTCCACAGTGTCATGTGACTCGTTAGTATTACAAGGTCTCAGGTGTGAATGGGGAACAGGTGTGTTAAATTTGGATTTATCACTCTCACTCTCTCATACTGGTCACTAAAAGTTCAACATGGCACCTCATGGCAAAGAACTCTCTGAGGATCTGAACAAAATAATTGTTTCTCTACATAATTATGGCCTAGGCCAGTGATGGCGAACCTTGGCACCCCAGAGGTTTTGGAACTACATTTCCCATGATGCTCCGGCACTCTGCAGTGTAGATGAGCATCATAGGAAATGTAGTTTCAAAACATCTGGGGTGCCAAGGTTCGCCATCACTGGCCTAGGCTATAAGAAGATTGCCAAGATCCTGAAACTGAGCTGCAGCACGATGGCCAAGACCATACAGCGGTTTAATGTGGCAGGTTCCACTCAGAACAGGCCTTGCTATGGTCAACCAAATAAGGTTGAGTGAACGTGCTCAGCTCCATATCCAGAGGTTGTCTTTGGGAAATAGACGTATGAGTGCTGCCAGCATTGCTGCAGAGGTTGAAGGGGTGTGGGGTCAACCTGTCATTGCTCAGACCGTACGCTGCATCAAATTGGTCGGCATGGCTGTAGTTCCAGAAGGAAGCCTCTTCTAAAGATGATGCACAAGAAAGCCTGAAAACAGTTTGCTGAAGACAAGCAGACTAAGGGCATGGATTACTGCAACCATATCCTGTGGTCTGATGAGACCAAGATAAACTTATTTGGTTCAGATGGTGTCAAGTGTGTGTGGCGGAAACCAGGTGAGAAGTACAAAGACAAGTGTGGTGGTGGGAGTGTCATGGTCTGGGACTACATGAGTGCTGCGGACAGGGCCGCTGATAGGCCAGTACAACTGGCCCTGTTGTACCGGGCCCGGCCAGCAGGGGGGCCCGGGCAATCTGAACAGCGTCGGAATTGATGCAGAATAAAAAATAAAAAAATATTCCTCCAGCCAGCACCAAATGACCCATCACCAAGCGATCCAAGCACAGTCCCCCACCTTTTCTATTTGTTGCTCCTTTTTACTGATGTTCTTGTGTGTGGGACTCGGGAGGGAGGGACTACTTCTTCTGTTTCGGGGCGCATGTCTCTTCCGCGCCCGCTCCTCATGCTGGCTCAAGTCCCGGCCTGCATATTGTCCTTCCTGGCGGAGTGATTCCTCTCCCTCCGCTCATGGCGCTCTGCTCCGTTCTCCACTCGGCATGAGACAGAGGCGGACAGTGATGGCGGCGGCAGCCGAGCTGACATCTGATAGTGTTTGTGACTGACACACTCCAGGCAGCAGCAGGAGAGAGGAAGTGGCTCATGGGGCCCAGCTAACACAGGTGTGTGCTTGCTTGAGGGGGGGGGGGCTGATTCAAGATCTACTCTCACTTTATCTGTCTGCAGCAGCATCTATACATTATGGCATTGGCGGCATGAGTGGCATTGTCTGCAGCACATAATGGCATTGGCGGCATGGGTGGCACTGGCTCTGCAGGCAGCACATGTGTTATAATGCATGTGCTGCCTGCAGAGCCAGTGCCATCCATGCCGCCAATGGCATCATGTGCTGCAGACGCCACTTATGCCGCCAATGCCATATTGTGCTGCAGACAATGCCACTTATGCCGCCAATGCCATAATGTGCTGCAGACAATGCCACTTATGCCGCCAATGCCATAATGTGCTGCAGACAGTGCCACCCATGCTGCCAATGCCATAACACCTGTGCTGCCAGCACAGACAGTGCCACCCATGCTGCCAATGCCATAACACATGTGCTGCCAGCACAGACAGCGCCCCACCCATGCTGCCAATGGCATTGGTGGCATGGGTGGCACTGTCAGCAGCACATTATGGCATTGGCTGCATGGGTGGCACTGTCAGCAGCACATTATGGCATTGGCATGTCCCGCTGTCAAGTCGCTGATCGCCACCATTACTAGTAAAAATAAATAAAAAACAAATACATCCCACAATAAAAATAAATAAATTATTTTTTGGTTATAGCGCAAAAAGTAAAAATGGGGTGTCTGGGGAGGGGCCAGGGGCAGGCACAGGGCTGGGACTGAGACTGAGGGATGGACCGGGGCGGGGGCCAAGGATGGGGCCCGGTCAATTAGGCTGTACGGGGCCCCATGATTTCTATCAGCGGCCCTGGCTGCGGACACTGGGGAGCTATAGTTCATTGAGGGAACCATGAATGTCAGCAGAGCATTATCCCCTCCCTTCGTAAACTTGGCCGCAGGGCAGTATTCCAACATGATAACGACCCCAAACACACCTCCAAGGCGACCACTGCCTTGCTAAAGAAGCTGAGGGTAAGACCTAAACCCTATTGAGCATCTGTGGGGCATCCTCAAACGGAAGGTGGAGGAGTGCAAGGTTTCTAACATCCACCAGCTCCATGATGTCGTCATGGAGGAGTGGAAGAGGACTCCAGTGGCAACCTGTGAAGCTCTGGTGAACTCCATGCCCAAGAGGGTTAAGGCAGTGCTGGAAAATAATGGTGGCCACACAAAATATTGACAATTTGGGCCCAATTTAAACATTTTCACTTAGGGGTGTACTCACTTTGGTTGCCATCAGTTTAGACATTAATGGCTGTGTGTTAAGTTGTTATGAGGGGACAACAAATTTACACTGTTATACAAGCTGTACACTCACTACTTTACATTGTAGCAAAGTGTAATTTCTTCAGGGTTGTCTCATGAAAAGATATAATAAAATATTTACAAAAATGTGAGATACTGTATATGGGACTAACCTGGAATCATGGAACAAGTATTTATATCTTATATCATCATATTGCTTTCCTTCACTTCCTTCCTAGGAATATACAGAAAGTTGACCCTGCTCTTAAAGTGTATACAGTATCGGGACTTGTTAACTAGCGCCCAGGCAAGGAAACCAAGTGGTGCCCTCCCCCCTATCAAAAAAATATGTATGAGCATTATGCTAAAAGAAAATCTGACACTAATCTTCATACTTACCGCTTAAGCATAAATTCCCTTTGCAAGCCAAAATTCTCCCCCCAAAATAATTCCCCCTCTCGGGTCAAATCCTCTCCTCCCCAAATTCCCTCCTCCTAGCACAATTCCTCTACTCCTTAAATTCCCCCTTAGACAATGAATCCCCCCCTCCAAAAATCCCCTCTCCCAGCACAAATCCCCCCCAAGGGGAAGGAGATAGGGTTGCTGGAGTCCTTTGCTCCTTCGATGCCTCATCTTTCCCAAGGGGTTAAATCCCCCCTTCCTGCTTTAAAGAACCCCCTCAAAACGCCGGCCCTGGAACTAAAAGGAGGAGGAAAAGAGGAGGGAGGGGGGAAGGAAGATATCAACATGACAACTTTAAATTGCTTAACCTATAATGTAAAGGGATTGAATACCCCAGAAAAAGGCATAAGATATAAAAAGAAATCAAAAGGTATTCTGCAGGTATAATATTTTTACAGGAGACACACATAGCACTAGACACAAATGGTAAACTATATTCAAAACCCTATCCAACATGGTATTATGGAGATTCCACAATTAGAAGAGCGAAAAGCGTAGGTTTAGGATTGGCAAGAGATCTCAGATTTGTGTTGGAAGAAGTGGACCCGGAGGGACGTTATACATTTCTGAAAGGAATCCTACAAGGGATGGAATGTACATTGGCAAATAAAAACTTGAAAGGTTATTTGAAAGAGGTCATGGGCAAACTAATGGACTTCAATGGAGCCACGGATGTCAGCGGTGACATGTCCGCTGACATCCGACCCGCTCCGATCCGCAAAAGTGTGACGGAGGAAAACCCTATTTTTCCTTCCGTCTGCGGATCGGATGACAACGGACTCTACGGTCCATCGTCATCCGATCCCATATAGAGGAGAGCGGCGCTCTGACAGGGCGGTCCCTGCACAGTGTGTGGGGACCGCCCAGTCATCCGCCGACTCAGCTGGGATCAACGGAGCGATCCTCGCTGAGCAAGCGGAGCTTCACGGGGTGGATCTTCACGGATCCGTCCCGTGTGAAAGAGCCCTAAGTGAAGCTGAGACTTACGGGAACACTCTGATATAATGCCGTGTACACACGACCGCTTTTCATGTCAAGAAAAAAAACGTCGATTTTCTCGACGTTATTTTTCTTGTTTCCTCTCAAGCCTGCCTTGCCTACACACGATCGTGCAAAAAACTGATCTAGCAAAGCGCGGTGACGTCCAACACGTACGACGGCACTATAAAGGGGAAGTTTCATTCTGTTCGCGCCACCCTTTTGGCTGCTTTTGCTGATTTCGTGTTTCCGCGTGTTAGTAAAAGTTTGGGAAGAGACGATTCGCGCTTTTCAGTCTTCGTGCTTGAAAGATCGTTTTCGGGAGTTCAGTTTGTGCTTGTGGGTTCGTATCTGGCTTTCAGTGCGTGTAGTGAGTTCGTATCTGTTTTTGCAGTGCGTTCTTGTCCGCGCGTTACTGTTTTTCAGCTCGTTCTTCATAGGCCTTGCTGTTCTTCAGTGCGTTCTTTTAGTTCGTTCTGATTAGACGACCGTTTTGAAGCCATGTTGCGCGTACGTTCTTGTCGCCGAGATCGTGCTGTGCTTGCTGCTGGGCTTGTTGCTATGTCCCAGATCCGGTCCATGAGGAGGGTGAGAAGGAGTTCATGGACCAAGAATTGGTTGCTCCAGAGGGACCAATTATGTCATATGCCTCTGCTGCGGGAGATCCGGGAGAATAACCCTGATGATTTCAGGAATTTTCTTAGGATGTCTGACCCCGTTTTTCAGCAGCTCTTGGCTTTGGTGTCCCCCTATATCACCAGGCAGGACACCGTTATGCGGGAAGCCATTACTGCTGAGCAGAGGCTCATCGCCACGTTGCGATACCTTGCGACTGGGAGAAGCTTGCAGGACCTCAAGTTCTCGACAGGCATCTCCCCCCAGGCTCTGGGCGTCATTATCCCAGAGACCTGCTCTGCCATTATCCAGGTCCTTCAGGAGGACTATCTTAAGGTAAGTTTTCTCCTTTATAAACATCACAATCTATGTTACTCTTTCGTCCATGGACCGACACAGCTTCTCTATTGACAAAGTGGGTATTATCCATTAATTAGGAGTGACTAGGCAGAAAAACTTGTAAAAAGTGTTGCATCACACCTTCTACAGTACCGCCCAGGGGGCGGACCCTCTGGGTATACCCTCTCAGTCTGCATCTTCGCAGATCAGTTTTTTTCTGTCTAGCAAGGAGTAGGACATGGCTCTCTTCGGGCCCATTGGTCCGGGGAAAAAAGATATATATATATATATATATTTTTTTTTTTTTTGCTACATTTGTTGTTTCCTGCGATCTTCGATCAACTGCCGACTGGGTGACAGGCTGGATCCTCGATCCTTGTAGTCTCCCCAGTTTCGGCCATCGAGCGTGTGCCGACCCTAGCTACGCGCTGGGTTTTCCACGACATGCCCGTCGCTCCACGGGTGGCCGGTGAGCTTACGCTCCAGGGCCTGCATCGGACCGCTCAGCTTCGGCTGACCTTACGGCCGAGTCGCAGCAGCCTGGCCGGTGAGCTTACGCTCCAAGGCTTGCATCGGACCTCTCAGCTTCGGCTGACCTTACGGCCGAGTCGCAGCAGCCTGTCCGGTGAGCGTCACGCTCCAGGGCATACATATGATCGTCCCTTCTGGGTCCAATCACAGCATGCCTGGCGAACAGTCACCTTCCGTGCGCGGACGATGATCTGTTTGGAATGTCTTCCAGCAGAATACATGCAGGATAGGTAAGTAAAACTCCCCTGCCTCGGCTGGGTGATTTAGCTGGACATTCCTGGAGAGATCAAGTAAGTGGTTGTGGCCCCTTTCTTCCCTCTCTCCCTGCCTTTCCCTCCTCCCTGGGCTTCTAGCTAAAGGTTGCTGGGTGCTGGGGGTCACCTAGGGGGTCCCACTGGAGCGGGGCTGGCTGTAACTAACATTTAAAAGAAATGTCATTTTTTCTTACCTGTGTTTGTGTCCTTCCTCCTCCATGCTGTCGGCGGCCATTTTGAGGTGGTCCATGCCAAGTTTGGCCTCTTGTGACTGCCCGGCGGCCATCTTCCTGTGGTTCGGCCACACCCACTGGCCCCTATCAGCTGATCGGCGGCCATGTTTGTCCACCCTGGATGCAGATATTGCCGTTCGGCGGCCATCTTTTTGTGGGCTATGGCTGCTTGACCTCTATCTTCTGTCGGCGGCCATTTTCTTAGAGCCCACATTATCTTCCATACAGACGTTTTTGGCAACCATTTTTCGAGAGCCTCCGGCCTCTAGGGTGCATTACACTGGCGCGAAAATTCACACAGGAAGTGCTGATAAAAGAAGCAGACTGACACAGCAGCAGCGGGACAGCATCACAGGCGCAGCATAGCAGTACCTATCCAGGGTGGTGAGTCCTCTGGGTGACCCGGCCTCTCTGCAGCACAGGAGGGTGGCCTATTGATATCTTGCCTGGAGCCCTGTGAGTGTCAGCGTGTGGTCAGCATGGCATCTGAGCCAGATGTCTTCTCCCCTGAAACACCAGATTTAGCAGCTGGTGCCCCTGAGGTGTCTATGAACGCTATGACTGCAATCCTAGAGGCGTTTGCTGCCAGGGTGGAAGCAGCACACGGGAATACAGGGGGTAGTAAACGCCCCATCCCCTGCAAGCTTCTGGGGATAATTCTGGTGCAGAACCAGGTCCAGCTACGGCTCGGGGCCCAGATTCTGACGCATCAGAGACTGCAGACCATGACCGGACAGTGAGAATGACTCAAAGTCCAGGTCAGTACGCGAGACGGCTTTGGTATCTGACCTTATTACTGCAGTGCGGGATATGCTAAAATTGGAAAATACTGCAGAAGCAGCAGAGACTCCGGTCCACTTGGGTTTCATAGACCTGCCCGCACTGCTAAGATGTTCCCTTGTGTGTCTTTTGATAAACTCTTATACAAGGAATGGGAGAACCCACTGAGGGTCTTTACAGCCCCAAAGAGGTTTGCGGTACGGTACCCCTTTTGAGGAGAGTTTTCTGAAGAAATGGACCTCTCCCCCCTATAGTGGACCCTCCGGTGTCCAAACTTAATAGAGCCACCACAATTCCTGTAGAAGGGGCTCCTGTTTTCTAGGACCCTGTGGATAAGAAGGCTGAAGCACTCGCTTGCTACCTATACTCAGTGGTAGGCTCGGCAGTACGCCCGGCATTGGCGGGGGCCCTAGTGTCTCACACACTTACTGAATGGGCAAGATTGCTACTCCAGGGGTTAAGGAGCGAGATGCTCCTCCTGATGAGATAACATTGGCCGACCTGTTGGTCCAGGGCCTTAGGTTTGTCTGCGAGTCAGACATGAATACTATTCCCCTGCTGTCTAAAACTTCGGTTTATGCAGTAGCAATACGCCGCCTGATCTGGCTAAAAGGCTGGTCTGCGGACCAGACTTCCAAGAAAGCCCTGTTGGATCTGCCTTTTAAGGGCGACAGACTTTTTGGGGCTTCTCTGGATGACATCATCAAGGATGCCACAGGAAGTAAAAGCACTTTGCTTCCCCAAATTAGCAAGGGTAAGGGGCCACGCCAAGGGCAAGGGCCCTCCTTTACTGCACACAAGTGTTTTTTTCGTCCCCCTAGGGCGACAGGGAAAAGACCCCAGGCCGATAAAGCGCCTGCCCAAGGACAAAAGCGTCCCTGGTCCCGCATACCCAATAAGCCTGCGGACAAATTTGCGTCCGCATGAAGGTCCACCCCCACCCAGCTCTCGGGTGGGGAGACGTCTTCGCAAATTCGCGACTCAGTGGACAGCACTAATCTCCGACAGGTGGGTTTGCGAAGTAATCTCCTCAGGCTACAAGATAGAGTTTCTCTCTTGTCCACCGGACAGATTCAACACCTCCAATCTCCAGCTACTACCGACCCGTCGGGAGGCCCTGTATGGGGCGGTCCAGGGTCTACTGGAACGCGGGGTAGTTATTCCAGTTCCAGAACTGGAACGGGGTTTTTACTCAAATCTGTTCATTGTGCCGAAGAAGGAGGGGGTTCGTCCAAGCTTGGATCTCAGAGCCCTCAATTGCTTTGTGAAGGTACAAAGTTTTCGGATGGAGTCGGTTCGATCTGTAGTCACGGCTCTCCATCCGGGGGACTTTCTGGCCTCCTTGGACATCAAGGACGCATACCTGCATGTCCCCATATACTCCAGACACCAGAGGTTTCTGCGATTTGCTATCGGGAAGGACCACTACCAGTTTGTGGCCCTCCCGTTGGGCCTTGCCTCAGCACCCAGGACGTTCACCAAGGTGCTCGCTCCGATTCTGGCACTTCTAAGACAGCGGGGTATCGCTATCACAGGCTACTTATACGACCTTCTGCTGAAGGCCCCTTCAAGCTCAGAATTAGAGGTAAGCGTGTCCATTACCTGTCAGACTCTTCGAGACTGTGGTTGGATACTAAACACGCAAAAGTCAGTATTGGTGCCCACTCAACGCCTAGTGTACCTGGGGTTGATTCTGGATTCCTCAGAGGCAAAGGTATTCCTCCCTGTGGAGAAGTTGCAGACCCTCCGGGCTGCAGTACGGCAGCTGACTTCCAGGAATTGGTCGTCACTCCGTTTTTGCATGCGAGTGTTGGGCCTCATGGTAGCCTCCTTCGAGGCGGTCCCATATGTTCAATACCACACTCGAGTGTTACAGAAGGAAGTTCTGTCCAGATGGAACAGATGCCCTTCATCTCTGGATTATCAAATCCGAGTGAGCCACCTAGTCAGGAGATCCCTGGTATGGTGGCTGACAGCACCGGCTGTAATGGCCGGGAAGTCATTTCTTCCGGTTTACTGGATAGTGATCACGACGGACGCCAGCCTTACAGGTTGGGGGGTGTCTGGGGTGTCCAGTCGGCGCAGGGTCGCTGGACCCCAGAGGAAGCCCTCCTGCCGATCAATGTCCTGGAGATCCGGGCGATCAAGCTGTGCCTCTTCAAATGGTCTCAGACTGCAAGGGCGTCCAGTCAGGATCCAGTCAGACAACGCCACAGCAGTGGCATATGTCAATCATCTAGGAGGAACAAGAAGCTCAGCTGCAGCATCGGAGATCGCTCGCATCCTGAAGTGGGCAGAGAGGAGCGTACCGGCACTGTCGGCCGTGTACATTCCGGGTGTGGAAAACTGGCAGGCGGACTACCTGAGCCGCCAGATGCTGGACCAGGGAGAATGGTCCTTACACCCGGAGGTGTTCCAACTCCTCTGCCAAAGATGGGGCACACCAGATGTAGATCTTCTGGTTTCCCGACTCAATCGGAAGGTATTGAGATTTGTGGCCCGGTCAAGAGACCCATGGGCAGACGCAATGGAAGTACGTCTGGTAGCAGACGTCCCCTGGCGCCTACCACTACGGAAGGACCTGCTATCGCAAGGTCCCATATTCCATCCTGCTTTACAGTCATTGGCTTTAACGGCATGGCTGTTGAGAACCAGGTACTGAGAGACCGGGGCCTGTCAGACTCAGTAATCTCTACTATGAGAAGTGCTCGAAAACCGTCCTCTAGGAAGGTCTATCACCGCACTTGGAGGGCCTACATCTCCAGGTGTGAGGAAATGAAATGGCATCCGCGTACCTATTTGGTTTCCAGAATCCTGCTGTTTTTACAGCATGGGGTGGACCAAGGGCTTGCCCTAAGTACGATTTAAGGGACAGATATCTGCCCTGGCTGTCTTTTTTCAGCGACCCCTGGCGACTCACTCTCTCGTGAGTACATTTGTGCAGGGGGTCCGACAGGTGGCCCCTCTGGTCCGTCCCCCGTTACCTCCGTGGGACTTAAACCTGGTCCTCTCGGTGCTTCAGAAGGCACCGTTTGAGAATATTAGAGATATTCCCCTGTTGACACTTTCTCAGAAAGTGGTCTTTTTGGTGGCTGTTACGTCAGTTAGACGAGTCTCTGAGCTGGCAGCCTTGTCCTGCAAGGCTCCCTATTTGATTTTCCACAAGGATAAGGTGGTGCTGCGGCCGCAGCCTTCCTTTCTTCCGAAAGTCGCTTCGGCTTTTCATCTCAACAAAGACATTGTACTTCCATCCTTGTGTCCTCAGCCGTCGAATCCTAAGGAGTCGGCGTTGCATTCCTTGGACGTTGTCCGAGCTTTGAGAGTATACCTATCTGCTACTTCCCTGTTCCGGAAGTCAGACTCACTGTTTGTTTCGGTGGCTGGTCCCAAGAAGGGCCAAGCAGTCTCATCGGCCACCATCTCTAGGTGGATCCGACAGATGGTAATCCAGGCTTACGCCTTAAAGGGTCAGGCGTCCCCCTTTCCTGTCACGGCGCATTCGACCAGGGCAATAGGTGCCTCTTGGGCTTTCCGACATCAAGCGTCTGTTTCCCAATTATGTAAAGCGGCGACTTGGTCGTCCGCTCACACTTTCACAAAATTCTACAAAATTGATGTAGGTGCATCTTCGGATGCCTCTTTTGGCCGCAAGGTTTTGCAAGCGGCTGTTTAGAGTTGCAACTCCTCCGTTGGAGGAGTGCTGTTTTGTGTTTGGGGTGAAGTTTATTTTTATGCTGTTACCACCCCTCGTTTTTTCTCTGACACTGCTTTGGGACGTCCCACTTTGTCAATAGAGAAGCTGTGTCGGTCCATGGACGAAAGAGTAAATAGGATTTTTTACTCACCGTAAAATCCTTTTCTCTGAGTCCATGGACCGACACAGCACCCACCCCTCCTTTTAAGTTTGTACTGCTTTTTGACGAACTGATTTGCGAAGATGCAGACTGAGAGGGTATACCCAGAGGGTCCGCCCCCTGGGCGGTACTGTAGAAGGTGTGATGCAACACTTTTTACAAGTTTTTCTGCCTAGTCACTCCTAATTAACGGATAATACCCACTTTGTCAATAGAGAAGCTGTGTCGGTCCATGGACTCAGAGAAAAGGATTTTACGGTGAGTAAAAAATCCTATTTTTTTTATGCTTGCTAATGTATAGTATATTTTGTACTGTCTCTAATTACCATGATTTGAATATGCTGTGAATGTCCCCTTTGTCCCCCTGCATGTTGTAAGCTTTGAATGTTCTATGTTTTAGGGCTACATGCATATTTTTGGGTCAAGCAATCTCCAGCATTAGATCCTGGGCCCAAACACACCTAGCCTAGTCAATCCTCATTTTAGTTTTGTACGCTCCATTGTAGTGCTTAGATTGCCTGATTCCCCCCCCCCCCCCCTAATTTTTTAAGTTTGTCTAATCTACCCAAATAAATTACATCGTACTATAGATTTTAATTATGATGTCCCCAACTCATCTCAACCCCTCCACCCTCTCCGAATTTCTCAGGTCCATCAGAGTGGGTGATGTTTTTGTTGCTTATTTTTCTATCTTATTCAAGCGGACCTCCATCCTAAATTTTGTGGGTCCGCTCATTGTAACCCTCCCCCGGTGTCAAAATTGACACCTTTCATGGGGGAGGGGGGTGAAGATACCTGTTTAAGCCAGGTATTTTCACCCACATCCGGGAGTCATCTCTGGGGCAAATCTGCCTGAGCCAAGTCACTTCCCGCAGAAGACCCGTAGTGTTCTTGGAAACACTTGTCTCACACAACACAGGATAACCAGTCTGAACTGCGCAGCGCTTCTCGTGCATGTGCGTTTGGGAACCGGGCAGTGAAGCCGCAAGGCTTCTCTTCCTGGTTCCCTCACCAAGGATGGCAGAGGGGGCAGCAGAGTGACGAGCAATTGTTCGTCCTCTTGCTGCGGATGTTGCTGGACTCCAGGACAGGTAAGTGTACAATTAGCAAACCTCTGCAGCTGCTGTAGCTGGAGCTGCTGTGTTATTTTATAGTATTTTGGCTGCGTAGCTCCGCTCTAAAATCCTCCTTCCAAATTAATGCTATCCTGATGTTTTGCCCAGAGTGTTTTGTGCTAACATGCTTGCAATGTATAGGTACTAATTTTTTTTTTTTTTTTTCCTTTGACTCCACAGTTACCATCGACGCCACAGGAATGGCAGAATGTGGCATCTGATTTTTCTCAGCGGTGGAACTTTCCCAACTGTGGAGGAGCCATTGATGGCAAGCACGTCCGCATCGTGCCACCAGCCCATCCTGGGTCCTTTTTTTGGAATTACAAAGGCTTCCACAGTATTGTGCTCATGGCGGTGGTGTCTGCGAACTATGAGTTCCTATTTGTTGATGTTGGGAAAAATGGGCGGATGTCTGACGGTGGTGTTTTCGCCCAGACAGAGTTTGCAGACCGGCTTCTTTCAGAGGACCTGGCATTGCCACCTGCTGAAGATAATGAACATGGCCTCCCGTTTGTGTTCCTGGCAGATGAGGCTTTTGCGCTTGGACCACATTTGATGAGGCCTTTTCCCCAAAGGTCCCTCACCCCTGAGAGGAGGGTGTTTAATTATCGTCTGGCCAGAGGGCGAAGGGTGGTGGAAAACGCCTTTGGCATCATGGCCAGTCGCTTCCGGCTTTTTCAGACTGCAATAAACATGGCGGAGTATAAATGGAACCATTTGGTCATGTGTTGTTGTATACTGCACAATTTTTTAATCAAACACTCCACAAATTATCTTGCTACAGTTGACCTCCAGGGCACACAGGGTTTGGATGGACCATTGCCAGCCCAGTTAGCTGGCCCTACAGGCTTGGCCCCCCAAAGCGGCCGTGATGTGCGGCAACGCTATGTCGAATATTTTATGGGTAGGGGGGCCATTGCAATGCCTGATCAGTTTTAAATCAATTTTGCTCATAATAAAAAATAATATACTGAAAACATCTTGTTTGCTTTTCTTTTGTTGTATTTGTTCTTTCTTCTAGGTCAGTGATGGTGAACCTTGCCACTCCAGATGTTTTTCAAATCCATTTTCCATGATGCTCAACTACACTGCAGAGTGCCTGAGTAACATTAGAAATGTAGTTCCAAAACATCTGGGTTGCCAAGGTTCACCATCACTGTCCTCGGTTATACTAGTGCAGTTGTTGTCCCATGTTTTTTCCTAACAAGTAAATTACAAGCATTTATAGAGTCTAAACACACACATTTTGTTGGGGGGGGGGGGCAACATTGATATAAGAAGCCACACATTGTTTAGTGATTAAAAATTTTTATGATTATAAAATTGGTAAGGTTTGTATCAAAATTTTTGGGAATTTATAAAATATTTGCTTTTTACAACTCAGTACAAAAATGTACAACACGAACAATATCCCTTTATAGAAATAAAACATTTCCCCCCCAAAAAATAAACATATTTTTTACAATATATACAAGTTTTAAACACTCACAAGAATATGCTCAATTTTTTTAAGTTTTGTCTCCATCATTTTGTTTGTTTGGTACATCTGGACCAGGTTGTGTTTTATGGTTTGAACCTCTCGAGAGCAGACCCTCACTTCTTCAAGCAACATCTGGGCAGTGGCTCTGGTGAAGGTTGCTGTTGCCGCAGGCATTAAAGTCCCTTTAAGTTGTGAAAAGAAAATATCTTACTAAATATACAGGCCAACATCTATTACGTGAGGCTGTGGTGTATGACACTGACCTTGTGAGTTGCCATTTCCCTCTTCTGCCACATCCTGCAGTTGTGGGTCTTGAGTTGGTGGTGCGGGGTTTGCAGCCTTGTGTCTCTTAGCTCTTTGAATCCCTAGGAGATATAACCAAAAGGTAGACTTGTGTAACTAAATATATTTAGACGTGAAAGAGGAATATTAATCATTCTTGGAAAGTGTGTTACAATTGTATTACTGTTAATTTTGGAGAAGATGAACACATGATTGTATCCATTTCCCAAGATGGTAGATTAATCTCTTTAGGTCATGTTTCACACATGGAAACACACCAGGTATCCACTGGATCACCTGTGTGTGACACCATCAAAAGGTTGTTCTTGTGGCCCACACTTGTGCTAATGAGTCCAGATGTGTAAGCAGCTGCTGAGCATACTCTTGTAAACGTACACTGAATCTAGTTACATTAGCCAAATCTAATTACCAACAACTACACAAACATGTTTATAATTACTTCTCACATAAACATTTCATGATGTCCTGTTTCATGTTCTTGGGCACAAGAATCCAACGTTGAAATCCTCGTTCAATACCACCCAAACGATGTTTTGGTGGAATACATTGCTAAAAACATTTGAACCTGCCGATTATTTTGTGATTGATAAAATGTCGTTCGAACAATGATGAATCGTGGCAAAAGCTTGTGATTGAGTGAACGTTTGAACGACCATTTATACGATCGATTCGTGTGGCCAAAAACATGAAACATGACATTTTTCACTGTAATACATACATTATTTTAAAAACACATGCAACACCACGTTATTAGGCAAAATCACATTTAATGTTAATCTACTTACTTTTTTTGATGACTTTTTTTATCTTTTTATATTGATCCGGCTCACGCAACTTAATGTCCGACCATCGTTTCCGGATCCGTTCCCGCGACCTGCGAACCCCAAATTTTTCAAAGAGCGTTTTGACCACTTTATCCATGATCTTGGCCTTCACTTGATTTGGCTTTTTGTAGGGCCCATGTTTGGCGTCGTAATCATCCCGGAGCAATATGGTGACCATCTCCACCATCTCCCCAAAGCTCATGTTAGTGGCTTTATACCTTCTGGGTCGGTGCCTGCTTTCTTCCCCACTTTCCACATCCTGTTGATTCGCCGCCATGTTTACACTCTCCGTCATTAAGGAGTAGCGAGAAGGGGCGGGGAAAGTAGTGTAACGAACGTCAGGGGCGGGAAAGCGTGCGGAGCGTCACGCATGCGCACTGTATATAACTCCAAAAAACATCGTTGAAAGCGACGTTCAGTGAGTGGAAGAAGGTCGGAGGAGACGAACGTGTAGATCGCGGGTACGTAACATTTTTCTTACTTGATATGGCTGTGTCCAGGAGCATTAAACCTATAAACATTCATTCACTGTATGTTCGGGGCCGGAGTTGGGCAATATGCATGTAACTTGGCGCTTGCTTCCCGTGCTGTTAGTACTGGCCGTGCACAAAGTGTCATTTTTGAATTGGGACTATAAACTTTGAAAAGTCAATCGCGGCTCTAAATGAATTCTTGCCTCCCGGCAAATGGCAAGACTTTGAAAACTGATTTGTACCTGAAAAAAAAAAACGTGGGGTTCCCCCAAATTCGAGTTGCAGGCCCTTCAGGTCTGTCAAGGATTTTAAGGGGAACTCCACCCCCAAATCAAGAAAAAAAAGGGCGTGGAGTCCCCCCCAAAATCCACAACAGACCCTTTATCCGAGCACGCAACCTGGCCGGCCGCAGGGGAAGAGGGGGGGACGAGAGCGCCCCCCCTCCCTCCTGAACCGTACCAGGCCACATGCCCTCAACATGGGGAGGATGTCCCCATGTTGATGGGGACAAGGGCCTCATCCCCACAACCCTTGCCCGGTGGTTGTGGGGGTCTGCGGGCGGGGGGCTTATCGGAATCTGGAAGACCCCTTTAACAAAGGGGACCCCCAGATCCCGGGCCCCCCTATGTGAATTGGTAAGGGGTACATTGTACCCCTACCATTTCACGAAGAAAGTGTACAAAATGGAAAAAATGACAGTAGTCAGTTTTTGACAATTCTTTTAATTTTTAGTTTGGCTTTCTCCCATCTTCTTCCTTCTTCTTATTTTCTCGCTTCGTGTTTCTTCCTCCATCTTCCTCTTCATCTTCCTTCTTCCTTCGGTGTTCTCGTCCGCATCTTGCTCCGGGTTCTTCTTTCTCCGGCCGCTCCGTTTGAATTGGAGGTTCCGCTGTGGGACGCTCAGTTCATCAGTTCTCCTCTTGGTCCGGCGACCCCGCCTCCCTCTGACGCACAGAGATTTCACAGGTACTTTCCCCGTGCAGTCAGAGGGGGGCGGGTCCCCCGGCTCGCAGCGGACCTAGAGGAGAACTGCCTAACTTTGCGTCACACAGCGGGAAACTCAAATTCAAACGGAGCAGCGGGAGAACAAAGAAGAAGCCGAAGCAAGATGCGGACGAGAAGCCCGAAGCAAGAAGGAAGATGAAGATGAAGAGGAAGATGGATGAAGAAACTCCAATGCAGAAAAGAAGAAGGAAGAAGATGGTTGAAAAACAAAACCAATAATAAAGGAATTGTCAAAACCCGTGTAGTGTCATTTTTCAGATAATGCAATTTTTTAAGGTGAAATGGTAGGGGTACAATGTCCCACATTACCATTTCACATAGGGGGGGTGCGGGATCTGGGGGGCCCCTTTGTTAAAGGGGTCTTCCAGATTCAGATAAGCCCCCCGCCCGCAGACCCCCACAACCACCGGGCAAGGGTTGTGGGGATGAGGCCCTTGTCCCCATCAACATGGGGACATGCTCCCCATGTTGAGGGCATGTGGCCTGGTACGGTTCAGAAGGGAGGGGGGGCTGCTCTCTCGTCCCCCCCTCTTCCCCTGTGGCCGGCCAGGTTGCGTGCTCGGATAAGGGTCTGTTATGGATTTGGGGGGGGGACTCCACGCCATTTTTTTAGGGAATTTGTGGGGGAGTTCCCCTTAAAATCCTTGACAGACCTGAAGGGCCTGGTATGGATATTTGGGGGAACCACAATGCTTTCCCAATGTTTGTATCAATGACTTTTCTAGGTATTGCAATTGACAGGAGACAACAATTAATTATACCCAGGAGTGAATTTAGGGTTAATTTAAATGTAATAAAAAATGACACTTGGTGCAGGGACAGTTCGAGGTACTCCTTTGTTTTTGGGGAGTCCTTTTATTCACCCTATTTACAGGGCTTAATCTACTTAAATGGGGTTTGGTTTCGGGTAAAGTCAGGTCACGAACTCTTGCTTTTTACAAAGTTAGCTAAAAAGAGTTCAACACAAACATCCAGGTGTCCACTCAACTCTATGATGACTGATCAATTGCTACGTTAGTGGCCTATATATGGTTAGAAAGATTTGGAGTAGTCCTGACTGACATTCCTTTTTTGGTTTTGGGTTTTGAATTGCACAGATAATGAAGGCATTTAAGGACCCCGATTTTATGCCGGAATTCCTCCAAAGATGGAAGAATCTTCCAATTTTATGGGAGACTAAGAATAAAAATAATAAAAATAAAGAAGCCAGGAAGAGAGCACTGGAGACCTTGCTGGAATTTGTGAAAACTCAGATCCCCACAGCAACACTACAGGATCTGAAGAACAAAATTGGGACCATTAGGGGCACATACCGGGCTCAAAGGAATAAAGTTCAAAAATCCCTGCGGTCAGGAGCAGGTGCAGAGGACCGATACATACCAAATCTGTGGTACTATCAGCACCTGAGTTTCTTAGATGAACATCTGGAATCCAGGGAATCACTTTCCAGCCTTCCACCCAGAACCACCTCCAGCCTTCCTTGCAGCCAACCCTCCAGCCAACCCTCCAGCCTTCCCTCCAGCATTCCATGCAGCCAAGCCTCCAGCCAACTTGAGGTCTCTTTGGAGGAACAACCTCAAGTCCTGGAGGAGCCGGATTTAAATATTTGGAGCCAGGTATAATATTTCACAAAATATTTAGAGTAATAAAAGTTGAATGTTGAAAAAGTTTAAAAAAAAGTGTGAAAAATGTTAACAGTTTCAAAAAAGTGTCTGACATATCAATAGACAGCAGTGGCCACCAATTAAGGGCACCAAAAAGAAATATACTGGTGTCAGAATGATTGACTTTAATATTTATTAGCATTCAATTACCAAATGTCATGAGGAGACAAATGTGTGTGAAAGATGAAGGCAAAACTAACTCGATGTACCTTTTTTTTACAGGATGAGGAGACAGGCCCCAGTGGGAGACACGAGGAGGCAGGTGCCACTGGAAGCCAGGAGGAGGCAGGCCCCAGTGGGATCCAGGAAGAGGCAGGCCCCAGTGGGACCCAGGAAGAGGCAGGCCCCAGTGGGACCCAGGAAGAGGCAGGCCCCAGTGGGACCCAGGAAGAGGCAGGCCCCAGTGGGACCCAGCACAACACCAGGCCCCAGATCCCTCTGCTGCGGATTCCTGCAAAAAGATCTAGGAGGCTGGTTCAAATGGAGGAGGAGACACAGGCCCTAATTAGGGAGGCTACTGCTGCACTCCGAGAGCCCCCCACCACTGCAGAGGGATTTGCTGCCCTTATTGGGGAGAAACTGCCACAAATGGGACTGGACCAGAGGCTGAAATGTGAAACCCTTATATTGAAGGTGGTCAATATGGGCCTGTTGAACAAACTAAAGGAGTTCACAGACGTTGTGGACCTTTCCTATTTTTTTGCACAAGTTCCTGCCCCACTCCATGCTCCTGCCCCACTCCATGCTCCTGTCCCAGGCCCTGCTCCCGTCCCAGACCCTGCTCCTGCTCCAGTCCCTCCTCCACGGACACAGCCTCCAAGGAAGGCTGCAGGGAAGGTCAAACAAAAAAGACGAAAATGAACCCAGGATATGTGCCTCACATGGGGCCAGTTTTGGTCTTCACATGCTTTGGTGTTTGCTGTGGTGATCTGGGTCTGCACTAATTTCAGCAGGGTCTCCAGTGCTGTCTTCCTGGCTTCTTGATTTGTAGTTTACATATGGTTTTGTTTTGGCTTACCTTTTAATTTGTTATTAGGCCATAATAAATGTGAATTTTTTTTGAAGATACAAAATTAACATGTGTTTTTCTTCTAAATAGCCAGTTTGTAAGTGAGTAGGCAGGGACAGTGGATAAAAAATTGAGAAATTAACAAGGGACACTAACCTCATTGAGGCAAAATTAGAATAAAGAATAATGTTGTGGTAACTTGACACACTCCAAAATAGCAAATAATATGTAAAAACAGTCTAAAATCTAAGACCACAAATTTAAGCACAAAAAATAAATAAAAAAATAAAAAATTAACAAGTTTTGGGTATTTAGGGAGATCTGGCTCCCCAAAATAGAGATTAATCATGATAAAACAATAAATCATAAAGACCAAAGATTGTCCTAACTCTGGGAGAATATCAGCAGCAAGAGAATTGGAATATTGCAGCATTAGAACGAAGAAAAGAATGCGCTGCATTAAACGATGTAATAATTTCATGCATGACGAATGTGCCATCTCCATTCCGAACAGTAGTTTTACCAGAACGAGCGCTCCCTTCTCCTCACTTGCTTCTGATCATGCACGCTTTTTTAACGTCGTTAAAGCCTACACGATCATTTTTCATGATGAAAAAAATGACGACCTGAAAAACGGCGTGAAAATTTAGAACATGTTCTAATTTTTCTCGTCGTTTTTAATGCCGTTTTTCTCGTTGAAAAAAACGACATAAAGCCCACAGACGATCGGTTTTCTCGGCGAGAAAAAAAAATGACGTTATTCTCGTCGAGAAAAGCGGTCGTGTGTACGCGGCATTAGACATAGAAATAGAAGATAAAATAAAAAACTAAATAGAACAATATTTCTTGCTGAATGAGTCCCCTGAAGTGTTAAAAGCCACAATATGGGAAGCACACAAGGCCTATATTAGAGGTGTGTTGATATCTATAGTTGCAAGAAAGAAGAAGAAAAAAAAACAAGAAAAATTGAAAGGCTAATAAAAGAAATATAGGATCTGGAACAGACACATAAAAAGAAAGCAGACACTAATAATAAAAAGAGATCAACTAAAAGACATAATGGAACGAGAAACAAGAAATGTCTATGATAAAGTAGCGAAAGATAGATATAAATGGGGGAACAAACCAGGAAAATATGTTGCAAAAACCTTAAAAAATTTAAAAGCATTAAACTATATAGAAAAGATGAAAAATAAGAAATAAGAGATGGTTTATGAAACATCAGAAATTGCAAAGGTTTTCCAAAGTTATTATAGTACCCTTTATTTGGTAAGGGAAAAGGAGACACGAGAAGCAAAATTGCCTAGAATCTCAGCAGAAAAACGATAGGACCTGGAAGACCCAATAACACAAGAAGAGATTAGAAAAGCAATAAATAGCACAGCAATAGGAAAGAGTCCCAGATCCGACTGATTTACAATTAGATATTACAAAACATTTAAGGAACAACTAATCCCAAAAATATGTGTATACCTATATAAATTAGGGGAGGGCGAGGAAATGAGGAGAGAGTCATTACTGGCGTATGTTACGGTGATACCTAAGGAGGGAAAAGATACAACATTATGCTCTAATTATAGACCAATAGCACTGTTAAATGCCGGCACAAAACTCTATGCAAAAGTCTTAGGGACAAGACTAAAAAAGTTGATGCTGGAGTGGATTCACACGGATCAGACAGTGTTTATACCAGGAAGAGAAGGTAAAGATAACCGCATAAGAACATTACTCTTGTTACAAAAAGGGAGAGGTGGAAGGACCGAAAAGGCATTTGACCGGGTGGACTGGGGATTTATGATGGATACAATAGAAAACTTGGGAATAGGACCTAAAATGGCCAAATGGATTAAAAATGTATACAATCATCCTACCGTGTCGGTAAAGTTTAACGGAAGTATGACTTCATCCTTTGAGATGTTCAATGGAACAAGACAAGGATGCCCATTGTCACCTCTGTACTATCGTTGGAACCTCTATTGGCAACCATACGGAATAGTACAGATGTGGTAGGGGTGAAGTTGGGAGAAGAAGAGCATAAGGTTGTGGCATACGCAGATGATATCTTGTTCTTCATCTCCAACCCTAGAACAACATTCCCAAACCTAATAAAAGAACTGAAGAGATATGGGAAACTCTAAAACTTAAAAATCAACTCAATGAAATCTTAAACATTAGCTTAAAGTGGAGTTCCACCCAAAAATGGAACTTCCACTTTTTGGAATCCTCCCCCCCTCCGGTGTCACATTTGGCACCTTTCAGGGGGGAGGAGGGAGCAGATACCTGTGTAATACAGGTATTTGCTCCCACTTCCTGGCATAGATCACTGCAGTGACCGCGGTGACTTACGCCACTTCCTGCGCCTACACTGTCCTCCCCCACTGTCTTCTGGGAAACACACATGTCCCAGAAGACAGCAGGGACCAGTGGGGGCGTGCAGCACGACTAGCACATGCACAGTAGGGAACCAGGAAATGAAGCCACAAGGCTTCAATTCCTGATTCCCTTACCGAGGATGGTGGCGGGGGCAGCCGAGAGCTGAGCGACTGAAGGTCATTGAAGGTCAGCAGCTGCTGGCTTTTAATAATTTTTTTTTAGGCGGACCTCCGCTTTAAGTAAAAGGGAAGAATTAGTATTACAGAGGGAATTTCCATTTACTTGGGGGGGAGGAATTAAAATACCTCGGAAATAAATTAACATTCTTGTTAGTGAAAATGTATCAAGCTAATTTTATTCCACTACTCAAGGAGATTAAAGTGGAGATTAGGAAAACAGCAATATGCCCACTGTCATGGATAGGAAGGATAAACATGGTAAAAATGGTAATACTCCCGAAAATATTGTATAAATTACAAACAATTACCAATAACACATTCTCTGACATTTTTTAAGACATTAAAGACAATGATATTAAGAAACATATGGCAAGATAAAAAGCCAAGAGTACAGTTTGCACTACTGAGTAGAGATAAAACACAAGGGGGGTTAGCAGCATCTGATATAAAAAGATATTCCAATGCAGTAATAATAGCACGAATGATAGAATGGACAAACATAAAAAGTGGAAAAAGATGGGTTAAGATGGAAAACGCGATAAGTAAAACACATTTAAAAAAGGATATGTGGATACCACCAAAATACAGAACACTAGACAAAGCGACACACAATCTGACAAGAAATGTTTTTAAAGTTTGAGATTTAATTTACAGACAGGAAAAATGGGAATATAATTCACCATTAATTTTTTACCTGGTAAAGGGGCACTTTATTGAAATTGGATAGGAAATACACAATTAAAGGATATAGTGAATAAACGGAAAATAAGACCCTTTCAGGAAATAATGCTAAACCATAAAGATAAATGAATGGAGGTATTTGCAGCTGAAGCATTTCGTGACCACACTACCACAGCAAATTTGAGGGGAATTCAAAGCCAATAGAAAGATTATCTAATTTACAGACAACATTAAAACATGGAATATCTCAGATCTATAGAATACCAATGGAGTTGGGAGGGCTGGGAGTGCCTCCATTGATTGGAAAATGGGAAGAGGAGTTGGATATACAATTGGAAGAACAACAAGTGACCACATTTTTAGGAGCGGTACACGATTATGTACCGATATAAATACAAAATAAATGAATTATAAATGCCTAGCAAGATGGTATATAACTCCCGTGAAGGCTCAAAAATACCAGCAAAGTAAATCTCCCCTATGTTGGAGATGTTGCAATCAGAAAGGTACTATGGCCCACATATGGTGGGAATGTACAAAAATAAAGGAGTATTGGTAGGATATACAATGTTATATAAGGGAAATCACAGGAGAGGAAACGCCAAATGACCCATGGGTATGCTTATTCCATACTACAAATAGTACAAAAAAATATAAGAGATACCCAGACATCATATCTACTGAATGCAGCGAAAGGAATAATAACTTAAAAATGGTTAGACCCGGAAAAACTTACCATAAAAGAATGGTTTGAAAGAATAGATTATATATTTAAAATTGAATATCTTAGTAGTAGAGAGGAGGATCAGGTAGAAAGATGTAATAGTATATGGAAAAAATTGATAGATTTTAAGAAAACTAGGAAATATACAGAGAAATTGATAGAATAGGTGGTGGAAGGGAAGAGTAGAAACGGAGAACAAGAAGAGGAGAAAAAGGGTAGTGAAAATGTCCAAATTGGGCCCATAGTGTCAATATTTTGTGTGGCCACCATTATTTTCCAGGACTGCCTTAACCCTCTTGGGCATGTGGTTCACAAGAGCTTCACAGGTTGCCACTGGAGTCCTCTTCCACTCCTCCATGACGACATCACGGAGCTGGTGGATGTTAGAGACCTTGCTCTCCTCCACCTTCCGTTTGAGGATGCCCCACAGATGCTCAATAGGGTTTAGGTCTAGAGACATGCTTGGCCAGTCCATCACCTTTACCCTCAGCTTCTTTATCAAGGCAGTGGTCATCTTGGAGGTGTGTTTGGGGTTGTTATCATGTTGGAATACTGCCCTGTCTCTGAAGGGAGGGGATCATGCTCGGCTTCAGTATGTCACAGTAAATGTTGGTATTCATGAATCCCCCAATGAACCGTAGCTCCCCAGCAATGCTGGGACAAGGTCATCCGGTGCCTAGGACGAAGATGCGAAACAGCGAAACATGCGAAACAGCGCCCCCCAGGTGGAGCAGCAGGAGGGGTGGGGTCAATAACGATGCACGCAGCGCACCTCACCAAAACATGTAACATGACGTAGCGTGCCGCTGGGGGCTGGCCGGCGGCGGCGTTCCCCTACATAGGCTTCCTCCTCAGTAGGGTCTCACATACCATGCCTCTTCACACCCAACCATTCATGCACCAGCATATTCTGTATTTAGTGCTTTGTTAAGGTAACTATACATATCCATCACTCATTACAACAGACGGCTTCGTCCTTACATTCTTTTTCTTTGTCTCCACATTTTTCCCCTTCACTTATTTTGCCCTTCCCCACATTACACTGCACTACATCCAGTCACTTTTTTTCACTTCACTCTTACTCACTTTCATCTCCACTTCAACAACAAGCTCCCTTGACTTCCATACTTGCCTTATGTTACATAATTTTTATAATTTTTATCATTTTTTCAAACAGGTTTTTCCTCCCCTTAATTTTGGGGGTCCTCCTTTGCAGTACATTTTCACGTCACTTCATTTACTTGACCCTCTCGGGTTGGTCGCCTGTGTCTGGCCGCTGCCGCTTCGTCATGCCCCCTCAGCTCCCAACTGTGACCACTGGGTTGACCTGCTGTCTCCGTGGCCATGCCACCATTACGCATATGTACACATAAGTTAATGGGTTGGGTATGGGTGTGTTGACAGTTTGGCCACATGTTTTATGCCCAACTCATATACTCCTATTTTTCCATAGACTAGCAAAATATTATTGTCTTTCTCCTTTATAGAATATGACTACAGTTCTGCTCCTGAAGAGGGGCTATAAGGCCCTGAAACGCGTAGAGCTTACAACATCCGATAAGTCTACTCATTTATAAATCTGCCATAGACGTTCCTACTATGAATATTTATCCCACGAATATCCAGTTAACATTTTAAATATGATCTAAAGTTTATTATGGGCATCAACTGTACTGTGTCTTTTATTACATCAAACCAACCCTTGTTATTTGCCATTATGTATGCTGATTCCTTGTTGGAACATATTTGTATTGTGTGATAGCTGGTTTTTTATATCGTGTTCTAAATTTTCTGATTTATAGCAAAAAGCATAAAACTCAGATATGTAATGATAATGGAATATTCTAACCAATAAAAACTATCCCCCATTTAAATCTTATATTGTGCCCGTGTGCTTCATGAAAAGTCCCGCTATTGTTCCTATTGTTCATTCCCTCTTTTTGTTAATTATGCAACATATAAGTTTAACAGCGGTACACATTCTATCTCACATGAAATATGGGGAAATGTCCCTGTATTAGTGTAAGAATATGATGCTCCCACTGGTGGTGTCACTGGAAGGAAAAATGTGTCTGTTATGACATTGGTAGGAAAAAGGTTCCAACATCAGTGGTGTGAGTCTAGAGTCACCCTTCTTTCTTAGATTAGGATCCCAAGTGCCCCCCCCTTGCATCAGGGTTCTAAAGCCCTGTACACACAATCGAATTTCCTATGGTTTTTAAACCGATGGATTTTTCCATCGGAAAACCGATGAAGCTGACTTCCATCAGTCTTGCCTACACACCATCAGTCAAAAAAACCGACCGTTCCAAACGCGGTGACGTAAAACACTCCAATGAGCCAAGAAAAATTAAGTTCAATGCTTCTGAGCATGCGTCGACTTGATTCTGAGCATGCGTGGGTTTTTTATCCGATAAAATTCCCTGCAGACGATAGTAATTTGCTATCGGTTTTTTAACCATTGGATAAATTTAAAACATGTTCTATTTTTAAACACCAATGGAAAAAAGACCGATGGGGCCCATACACGATCGGTTTGTCCGATTAAAAAAGTCCATCGGACTGTTTTCATCGGAAAAACCTATTGTGTTTACATGGCTTTAGAGTTCCTCACCCTTGCATCAGTGTCCCCCCTTTCATTAGGGTCTCCAGAGCCCCCCCTCTTAAATCAGGGTCACCAAAGTTCCCCAGTTACAGCAGAGCCCCCCCTTTCAATAGGGTTCCCAAATCCTCCCCCCTTACATCAGGGTCCCTAGAGCCCTCCGCCCTTAAATCAGGAGTCCCCCCTTCTTACATAAGGGTCCCCAGTGTCACATTTCTTACAGTAGGGTTCCCAGATTCCCCACCTCACATCAGAGTCCCAAAAGTCCCCCTCCCTTTATATCATGGCCCCCAGAGATCCCACTTCCATCACTGCAGCAAACCGCTACAGGACAGACAGATGGAAACCGGGGCGATGGGACCCGGCAGGTCTGCAGTAGGAAGCTCCGTTCTCCTTTAAAAGTCAGAGCCTGGGGGCGGGGCAAGCATGTGATTGGTTGCTTGGATGACCAAGCAACCACTAGTACTGACAGGCAATGAGTGGCGTCGGTGGGCGAAGAGTGGATGCTGTCTGTCACCTCTGATCGCTGCACTCAGTATGGTCACGGCCAGGGCCGCCATCAGGAATTTTGGGGCCCCTTACACAGCTTCAGGCATGGCAGGCATGGGCCCCCTGGAGCAGAGAACCGGGGGGGGGGGTTTGCTGCCGCTGCAAATTGAGAAGCGGGGAGGGGTTCCACAAATTGGGGCCGCAAATTATTAAGGTCGGGGGGTTGCCATCTGGGCCCTTGGGGACCTCTGGGCCCCTTACAAAAAAAAGAAATAAAATAAAAAAAATTACATTTTTTTTAATAAAAAAATAAAAAAGGGGGGTTGCCATCCGGGCCCTGGGGACCTCATGCCCCCTGGGCCCCTTACAAAAAAAAAGTGGGGGTTGCCATCCGGGCCCCTGGGGACCTCCGGGCTTCTGGGCCCCTTACAAAAAAAAATGGTAATTAAAAAAAAAAAGGGGGGTTGGCATCTGGGCCCCTGGGGACCTCCGGGGACCTCTGGGCCCCTTACAAAAAATAAAAAATAAAAATAAAAAATTAAATAAAAAAATAAGAGGAGGTGGAGGTTCCAAGGGCAGGACACCGACCCGAGGGTAAAGAAACTTTGCTTATACCTCACAGGCACCTGTGGTGACCCCGCACTCTCTCCTCCGGAGCAACCCCTAGACACGCAGAAGAACGAAGCCAGGGAGTGTGAGAGTGGAGGCCGCTACATGTGGGGGTTCTCGTCCGGGATGGTGTTGTGTACTATGGACGGAGTTGAACATGTCTGCCGGGAGGAGTTCCGAGTAGGTCGGCCATATTTTTGGTCAAAGTGCAACCCTGCTCGAAGTCGTGGGCATGACCCTAAGAAGGGAAAGGACTACGCAGAAGAGCGAGAAGAGGGGGGAGTCCAGCCATGTGAGGTACTACACGTGGGGGCTTCTATTGCACTGCGCCACGAGGCACACCCTCCCTGCTCAGTTCGTGGGTGTGACCCAGGGAAGGAGAAAGCCTGCGAACTGGAGTGCAAGAGGGGAGGAGTCCAGTCGTGTGAAGGACTACACGTGGGGACTTTGGCGCAAAACTTGCAGTGCGCAATGGGTCAGCAGCAAGTCACCATGTTCGGACATACATCGTGGGTTCCACTTCACCCTTCTGCCACGACTTTGACTGCTGCTGCTCCGGTGACCGATACGGGGATTCGGCTAAAGCCCCGGGGACGATTCGCGTGCATGGACGTTGAGGCCCTTGGTGTGATTTGTCCCGGCTGTTCGGGACTGGTGTGTCAGCTGAAGCCATTCGGGCGATGCAAAGCCTGTGGGGAGTTCTTATTCGAGGTGGATGCAGTCATCGAGAAGCCAAGAACCATTTACCCCGGCCGTACCACAGGCAGCACCACTCAAGTTGGAGGTATGCAACCGCCCCCATGCGCACTGCAGCGACCGCGGAGGAGGTCGTAATCACTCAAACATGGGAGAAATCCGAGGATGCTGACTCGGTCACCACTGTCTCACAGCGTCCACCACAGAAGAAGAAGACCGGCATGGTAGCCCCGTCCAGTGGTCGCGGTGGACCATTCTGCCCGCTTACGCCCGGCCCGGATGGAACCGGTGAGAGGAGTTCCGGACATCCCGTCTCAAGTAAAGGCCGAGGTAAGCCAGGCGGAGGGACTTGGTGTATGGGTGAAGGTGTCGGGGAGTCACGGCCCTGTGTGTCCATGGGAGGTGGCAGTTCAGTCTCTACTACAGGCTACCTGCCCTCGGAGGAGTGTGACACCTCCGACTTTTTTTTTTTCCTCCAACTCGAAACATGAGCCTGTCTGCACAGTGTCCTGTCCCCTTTTTTGTAATGAGTACCAGTGTTGTGTTTTTTTTTTTCTCTCCAACTCGAAACATGAGCCTGTCTGCACAGTGTCCTGTCCCCTTTTTTTGTAATGAGTACCAGTGTTGTGTTTTTTTTTTTTCTCTCCAACTCGAAACATGAGCCTGTCTGCACAGTGTCCTGTCCCCTTTTTTTGTAATGAGTACCAGTGTTGTGTTTTTTTTTTCTCTCCAACTCGAAACATGAGCCTGTCTGCACAGTGTCCTGTCCCCTTTTTTTGTAATGAGTACCAGTGTTGTGTTTTTTTTTGTTTTTGTTTTTTTTTTTTTTTTTCCCCATAACTTGTTTTCAAGACTTTCGCACAGAGGACCCCTTTTTTTGAGATTTATAGCATAATTTGCAAGGATGTGCTTTATTGCATTGGAATTTTGCAAATTTAGTACATATCCTGTCCTTTGGTGCGTTAGACTTGAAACATGAGCCTGTCTGCACAGTGTCCTGTCCCTTTTTTCTAATGAGTATCATTGGTGTTTCTTGTCCTCCAGAGGATTTTTGGAGATCAATCATTGTGAGGCCAAGCATCATTGTATCTGTTCTACCTCTGTTTACATCTACCTTCTCTTTGTGTATACATATTTGTAAACACATATTTGTAAACATTTTTTATTTTCATTTTTTCAAATCAATGATGGCCAATTACTCCAATCATTTGTCGCCGTGTTTGTATGGACATAACTCTAATGTAATATATCTATATAGGATAAAAATATCCTTTTGATTTTTTTCAATTTTTGATATTATATTTTGATATATTTTTTTATATTTTTTACATTTTTGTTTCTTTATAAATGCCCATACACCATGACGACAATTTTCGAGCTATTATCAACTACCGGTCCTCGAACTAATAGTAATTCCGTTCTTAATACATATTTGAAATTCCGTGGTTATGAGCATCGGCTTCCAGTACTTAGGTACCATAGTGTCTATGCACATGCCCGGCCACCATGCACACTTTTATATGTTCATATATTATTTAATTTTGGATTTTGGATAAGTGCGGTGATTGACATGTGCATACACACTATTTTAACAGATTCCCTTGACAATTAAGGTTAATATCATGATTTTATCATTATTTGAATATTGGGTTTACATCTTAAACCGCAGAGATGAGGGTACATCTATGCAAAGATGCATGGTCATCCTGCTAGATAGTATTGTGTGTGGTTCAATACCATTTTCCTATATGGATCTGAACATCCGAATTTCCTTACACACATTTTCATGTACCCCCTTGCATGATTTTATTGTATATTATCGTGCATATCTTTGTACATTCTTATACTCATTTATTACACATTTCTTATTTATGTTTATGTTTAAAGTTGAAAGTCCAAGGTTCATGTGTGCATACAGGAGAGACATGTGTCTCCGGTAAATGCATATATTCACACATGATATTTATTTAAATTTTATTCATTTATCCATGTTTATTTTGTTCTATGGCATATTGTATTATATCCATTGACCCATTACAAGGTGGATTATATTATATTATATAGCACATTTATAGACATTCATATATGGACATTTCTTTACACTTTATACACACACATATATCTCCTTCATGATCACTTATCATTTATTTATTCATATTTATCATTCTTCACATTTCCCTATGTAATTGTAACACAGTCTGTTTGGCAGTAGCACGCATTGTGCACATTTTGTGCATTTAAATTTTATTATTTATTATTTATTAATTAATTCATCATTATGGTTTTTTGGAGTACTTGTAAATCACTATTATTATTATTTCAATTCACACGAATATCATATAATAATTATTTCACATACATGAATATATTTACATCTATGGCTTACCATCTCCAAAAAACATTTTCACATTTTCACTTTTCATTTATTTTTTCATTTAAAAAGATTTTTCCGTTCATTTTTTGAACTTAATTAATTGACATTCATACTTATCACTGTCATATTCATTCACTTTAAATAATATATAGACACACTTTGGTGTGTCTATGTTTAAGCATTAAGTGTTTAGTTTATAATTTATACACATTTTGTAATTTTGTATTTTTGTGAATGGTCTTCAAAAGAGTGCTATTCCCTTCCCCCCTCACCCTTTCTTGGGAGTGTCGGAATCAAACATAAGGTTATCCCAGTCAGCTGTGTTCTTTCAGTACTGATTGGTGTAAAGTTACTTTATTTTTCATTTATACCTCTATTGATTCCCACACACCCTAGCTATGAGTAAGCGTCAATTCGTGACGTGAAACGCGTTAGCCACCCTTCCCTGCATGCACACTATCTGCATTTGTTGTTTTGGATTTATGGATTTATTTTGAATTTGGATTTTTTACCTGAAATTTTGGAATAAATAACTGTCTATACAGAGTGCGGCAGTCCAGGGTTTCTTTTTCTCCCATACCTCCGACCTGGAGTCGCTCTCCGATCTGGGAGACGATGTCGCCATAGATGAGCTGTTTGCTCAAAAGGGCTGGGACAAAGTGCCTCTTGCCTCGTTCCGCAGAACCAGGGACCCACCCATGTCTACAGGGGATAGTACACCTGGGTGGAGGCACCAGCTCCTGAGGAGGGATCCTGTCCCCAGCTTACTCTCGCATCCTCGGTGCCCCCTGCACCTAATGCTGGGGATAAGAGACTGTCGCTGCGGGCACCTAGGCCCAGAACGGAGGTGACCACAGCACCTCGCCATCCGGATGCTATAGTTTTGCCAGGTGAAGGAGACGAAGCCACCATGCCTCCACTGGCGAGACTACAACGCCTATTTTGCCAGAAGATTGCTGCTGAGTACGGATGGGAGTACCCATACTTGCCTAAGGAGTTGTTGTACGAAGTGGAAGTTTGCCGGGAGCGTTGGTACAATGACTTTGTGTGGACCCACCTTCAGGTCCCCCACGCCCGCAGGTACCTTGCGTGTTCTCTCAAGTAGTGATGAGCCGAACACCCCCGGGTTCGGTTCGCACCAGAACCCGCGAACGGACCGAAAGTTCGAACGAACATTAGAACCCTATTAAATACAATGGATGCGAACGTTCGAATTCTAAAGTGCTAATTATAACAACTATTATGCATGTTATTGTCCTAAAAAGGGTTTGGGAACCCGGGTTCTGCACCAGGGGACATGTATCAATGCAAAAAGAAGTTTTAAAAACGGTCGTTTTTCGGGAGCAGTCATTTTAATGATGCATAAAGTGAAAAAAAAAAGTCAAATATTCCTTTAAATATCGTACCTGGGGGGTGTCTAAAGTATGCCTGTGAAGTGCCACGTGTTTCCCGTGTTTAGAACTGTCCCTGCACAAAATGACACTTCTAAAGGAAAAAAAAGCCATTTAAAACTGCTTGCGGCTTTAATGTAATGTCTGGTCCCGGTAATATGGATGAAATTCTTTAAGAAAAATGGCATAGCTACCCCATGACCCCCCCCCCCCCCCCTACCCCAGCCCATTACCAGCCCCTTTGGGTCTTGTATGGATATTAAGGGGAACCCCGCACATAAAATAAAAAAGGCCCTATATACTCTGAACAGCCGTATACAGGCGGTGCATACAAGACAGGGACTGTAGGTTTGTTCTTATGTAGAATGTGTTTGTAATTTTGAACAGGTACATTGTTGAAGTGTAGCTCCAGCCCAAAAATCTATTTTTAAACTTTTTGGGAAACATAGGTAAGGGTTATCACCCCTGTAACATTTGTTTTGCTGTCTGTGCCCCTGTTCAGAACATTTCACCTCACTTTCCGTCCCAATGACAACTGTTTTTGAAATGTGGTGTTTTTCTTGAAACAAGGATTGCTGATAAAGCATCAGTACAGATGAGACCCCTTTCTCCCATATTTATTCTTACAGGAGAGAATTTTCCTTTCTAGGGGTAGATTTCCTCTCACTTCCTGTTGTCTTCTTTCGTTTGCAAGTAGGAGTCGTTTGTAAGTTGGATGTTTGAAAGTAGGGACCTGCCGTATATACTCTGCAGAAATAGGCCCCTTAGTTGTTGGTGTTGGCACAACACTGTAAGCACTCAGTTACTCTTGGTTGGTGCTGGAACGCCCTGCTGTCAACTATTATATCAGGAATTTTAATTACATATAATTGTTGAACAGTGGTAGTAAAAATTGGGGCTTTGATGGTGGTGCTGGTGCCACAACACTGTAAGCCCTGACAGTTACTCTTGGTGGGTGCAGCAATGGGCCCTGCTGTGAATTATTAGATCAAGAATTGTAATTACATGCCCCTTTTGAACAGGGGCTGAAAAATTGGGCCTTTCGTGGTGGTGGTGGTGGTGGCGTTGCCACAAGACTGTAAGCCCTCAGAGTTACTCTTGGTGGGTGCAGCAATGGACCCTGCTGTGAATTATTAGATCAAGAATTGTAATTGCATGCCCCTGTTGAACAGGGGCTGAAAAATTGGGCCTTAGGCACTGGTGGCACAACACTACAACCCCTCACAGATACTGTACTTGGAGCACAGCAATGAGCCCTGTTGCAAAGTATTGCTTCAAAAATTGTAATGACACGCCCCTGTTAAACAGGGGCTGAAAAATTGGGCCTTAGGCACTGGTGCCACAACACTCCAACCCCTCACAGATACTGTACTTGGAGCACAGCAATGAGCCCTATGGCAAATTATTGCTAAAAAAATTGTAATTACACGCCCCTGTAAAACAGGGGCTGAAAAATTGGGCCTTAGCCACTGGTGGCGGCACCCATAAACAAAAATGATCTTCCAAGCTATCATCATCAATCGTATCATTGAGGACTTGGAGGAGGAGGATAGCCAGTCAACATAACAGCACAGGCACTCAGCATCAGCATCAGTCTTGAAGGGATGTGACATGTTAAAATCAATTAGTCTGTTATATCAGCATCAGGTGTGTGGTAGCTGGTGGTGATCCAAGACTGGTTCATCTTGATGAAAGTCAGTCGATCAACCGAGTCGGTGGACAGGCGCACCCTGTGATCCGTGACAAATCCTCCAGCAGCACTGAATGTGCGTTCCGAAAGAACGCTGGATGCAGGACAGGCCAGTAGCTCAATTGCATACTGTGCAAGCTCTGGCCAGTGATCCATCCTCAAGACCCAGTAAGCCAGAGGATTTTCGGTGGGGAAGGTGTCCAAGTCTGACCTTGCCCCTAGATATTCCTGCACCATGTTTATCAGACGCTGGCGATGGTTGCTGGAACCGATCATACTTTGGGGCTGCGGACTAAAGAATTGTCTGAACGCATCGGTCAGACGGCCACCTTCCCCACCGCTCCTTCTTTGACTGGCCGAAGCCTCAGCAACTCGTTGTCCAGGACCAGGAGTTTGTAACCTCCCAGTCTCTGGGAACGCGTTGCACAGACCTTTCTGCAAGGCCTCCCGGAGTTGTCTCATCCTCTGCTCCCTCTGCGACGGTAACATAAGGTCCGCAACCTTACCCTTGTACCGTGGATCAAGGAGAGTGGCCAGCCAGTAATGGTCCATCTCCTTGATCCGAAGAATACGAGGATCCTTCCGCAGACTTTGCAGGATCAGGGAGGCCATGCAGCGTAGGTTTGCTGAGGCATTCGCTCCGGAGTCCTCTGGGTCACTAAGGACGACATGATCCGCAGCCACCTCCTCCCAGCCACGTACAAGTCCACTGGTTTCTTGGGACTGTAAATCATCCCTAAAAGACTGCTGCTGATGATGCTGAGTGCCAGCCTCCACCTCCATGCTGACACAATCCTCCTCCTCCTCCTCCTCCTCCTCCTCCTCTTCCTGTGCGATGGGTGGGACAGAAGGAACACTGTCTGGGTAAAGGGGGCCTTGAGAGGCAAGGAAGTCCTCCTCTTCCTGCCTCTGTTCTGCCTCAAGTGCCCTGTCCATTATTCCACGCAGCGTGTGCTCCAACAGGTGGACAAGAGGTACAGTGTCACTGATGCATGCACTGTCACTGCTCACCATCCTCGTGGCCTCCTCAAATGGTGCCAGGACAGTGCATGCATCCCTGATCATGCCCCACTGGCGTGGAGAAAAAAAACCAAGCTCCCCTGACCCTGTCCTGGTGCCGTAGTCGCACAGGTACTCATTGATGGCCCTCTGCTGCGTGTGCAGCCGCTGCAGCATGGCCAACGTTGAGTTCCACCTGGTGGGCATGTCACATATAAGGCGGTTCTTGGGCAGGTTCAACTCCTTTTGCAGCTCAGCCAGGCGAGCACTGGCATTATAAGATCTGCGGAAATGCACACAGACTTTCCTGGCCTGCCTCAGGACATCCTGTAAGCCCGGGTACCTGCCCAAGAACCGCTGCACCACCAGGTTAAGGACGTGAGCCACACAGGGCACATGGGTCAGTTGTCCCTGTCGGAGGGCGGAGAGGAGGTTGGTGCCATTGTCGCAAACCACCATTCCTGGCTTAAGCTGGCGTGGCGTCAACCACCTCTCGGCCTGGCCCTGCAGAGCAGACAGGACCTCTGCCCCAGTGTGGCTTCTGTCCCCCAAACACACCAGCGCAAGCACGGCATGGCATCTTTTTGCCTGCGTACTTGCGTAGCCCCGTGAACGGCTACGGAGCACCGCTGGTTCATAGGACAAACCACAGGAAGAGGCCATGGAGGAAGAAGAAGAGGAGGGGGTGGAGGAGAGAGGTGTGTCACAACCAGTAGTAGCATTTTGGAGGCGTGGTGGTGGGACAACCTCCAACACTACTGCACCTTGTCCTGCATCCTTCCCAGCTGCCAAAAGAGTGACCCAATGGGCCGTGAAAGAAAGGTAACGTCCCTGTCCATGCCTGCTGGACCATGAGTCAGCGGTAATATGCACCTTACCGCTGACCGCCCTGTCCAGCGAGGCCAAGACATTGCCTTCCACATGCCGGTAGAGAGCCGGAATAGCCTTCCGTGAGAAAAAGTGGCGTTTGGGAACCTGCCACTGAGGAACCGCACATTGCACAAACTCACGGAAGGGGGCCGAGTCTACCAACTGAAAAGGCAGCAGTTGAAGCGCTAGCAATTTAGCCAAGCTAGCATTCAACCGCTGGGCATGTGGATGGCTGGGAGTGAACTTCTTTCGACGGTCCAGCAGCTGGGGCAGGGAAATTTGCCTGCTAGAATCGGACGTCGGTGTACTGCTAGCAGAGTGGCCGCAAGTACTTGGCTGTGACACACCTAATTCTACACCTTCATTCCTCTCAGTGCATGTTTCAGAGAGGACTGAAGTTATAGTGGGGTTGGAGATCCCAGCTGATGCGGTGCAAGGAGAGGTCCGCTTTGTTCTTTGGTGTGGGTCTTTGAGGTAGGCTTGCCAACGAGCTGCATGGCAGGTCAACATATGTCTGGTCAGGCATGTGGTACCCAAGCGGCTGATGTTTTGGCCACGCGATATACGCTTGAGACATATGTTGCAAACAGCAGCTGTGCGATCTGATGCACTAGCCTCAAAAAAGGCCCACACCAAAGAACTTTTTGAATGACGGGCAGAGGCAGCGCCCTGCACAGGCGGAGCTCTGCGGTGTGATTCCGTCGGTGTACTGCCCTTACGCTGGCCACCAAAGGGCATCCTGCCTCGTTGGAGATGTGCCTCCTCCTCATCCTCCTCCTCCTCCTCTCTCCTATTAGGCACCCACGTGGAGTCAGTGACCTCATCATCACCTCCCTCCTCATCACTGGAGCCAATCTGGCAGTATGCTGCAGCTGCTGGAACATGACTGCCAGATTGGTGTCCTTCTTGAGCATCCCCTCTGTCTGCTCTCACGCTACTGCCTTCCTCTAGCTGGGTTTCATCATCAGACCCTTCGAAACGCTGGGCATCCTCCTGGAGCATGTACCCAACACTGTGCTGAAACAGTTCGGGGGACTCCTCAGGAGGAGGACATGGTGGGTCTAGGGAAGGAGTGACTGATGATGAGTCTGACATTGATACCAGGGAAGAGGACGCTTTGGCAGCTGCTTTTCCAGTACCCTGAGCCTGGGTGAGAGAGGATGAGGAGGAGGAGGAGGGCTTGGTCATCCACTCTACCAAGTCTTCGGCATGATGTGGCTCAACATGTCCAGCTGCCGAAAAGAAGGACAAGCGTGTCCCATGGCCATGTGCTGATGACAATGCACCGCGTCCACGACCAGCACTGTTGCCCCCAGACACAGAGCCTGCTTGCCCTCTTTTATTGCCTCCTGACTGTCTGCCTCTCCTTGTTTGCCTTCCAGACATTCTAATAGATGGCCTGCAGGGAGATGGGAAAAAAGCAATAAGGGCTACCTTCAGGTGTCCTTCTCTGTCCCTTGAAACAAGGACTTTGACAGTGAAAGAAACTGACACACTCTCCCTACCTACAGTTTTCTGTCCCTAGAAAAAATGTTTTTTTTAAGCACAATTTAGCACAAGGAGAATTCACTCACTGTCCTTCCAGGTCCCTGGAAACAAGGACTTTGACAGTGAAAGAAACTGACACACTCTCCCTACCTACAGTTTTCTGTCCCTAGAAAAAATGTTTTTTTTAAGCACAATTTAGCACAAGGAGAATTCACTCACTGTCCTTCCAGGTCCCTGGAAACAAGGACTTTGACAGTGAAAGAAACTGACACACTCTCCCTACCTACAGTTTTCTGTCCCTAGAAAAAATGTTTTTTTTAAGCACAATTTAGCACAAGGAGAATTCACTCACTGTCCTTCCAGGTCCCTGGAAACAAGGACTTTGACAGTGAAAGAAACTGACACTCTCCCTACCTACAGTTTTCTGTCCCTAGAAAAAATGTTTTTTTTAAGCACAATTTAGCACAAGGAGAATTCACTCACTGTCCTTCCAGGTCCCTGGAAACAAGGACTTTGACAGTGAAAGAAACTGACACACTCTCCCTACCTACAGTTTTCTGTCCCTAGAAAAAATGTTTTTTTTAAGCACAATTTAGCACAAGGAGAATTCACTCACTGTCCTTCCAGGTCCCTGGAAACAAGGACTTTGACAGTGAAAGAAACTGACACACTCTCCCTACCTACAGTTTTCTGTCCCTAGAAAAAATGTTTTTTTTAAGCACAATTTAGCACAAGGAGAATTCACTCACTGTCCTTCCAGGTCCCTGGAAACAAGGACTTTGACAGTGAAAGAAACTGACACACTCTCCCTACCTACAGTTTTCTGTCCCTAGAAAAAATGTTTTTTTTAAGCACAATTTAGCACAAGGAGAATTCACTCACTGTCCTTCCAGGTCCCTGGAAACAAGGACTTTGACAGTGAAAGAAACTGACACACTCTCCCTACCTACAGTTTTCTGTCCCTAGAAAAAATGTTTTTTTTAAGCACAATTTAGCACAAGGAGAATTCACTCACTGTCCTTCCAGGTCCCTGGAAACAAGGACTTTGACAGTGAAAGAAACTGACACACTCTCCCTACCTACAGTTTTCTGTCCCTAGAAAAAATGTTTTTTTTAAGCACAATTTAGCACAAGGAGAATTCACTCACTGTCCTTCCAGGTCCCTGGAAACAAGGACTTTGACAGTGAAAGAAACTGACACACTCTCCCTACCTACAGTTTTCTGTCCCTAGAAAAAATGTTTTTTTTAAGCACAATTTAGCACAAGGAGAATTCACTCACTGTCCTTCCAGGTCCCTGGAAACAAGGACTTTGACAGTGAAAGAAACTGACACACTCTCCCTACCTACAGTTTTCTGTCCCTAGAAAAAATGTTTTTTTTAAGCACAATTTAGCACAAGGAGAATTCACTCACTGTCCTTCCAGGTCCCTGGAAACAAGGACTTTGACAGTGAAAGAAACTGACACACTCTCCCTACCTACAGTTTTCTGTCCCTAGAATTTTTTTTTTTTAAGCACAATTTAGCACAAGGAGAATTCACTCACTGTCCTTCCAGGTCCCTGGAAACAAGGACTTTGACAGTGAAAGAAACTGACACACTCTCCCTACCTACAGTTTTCTGTCCCTAGAAAAAATGTTTTTTTTAAGCACAATTTAGCACAAGGAGAATTCACTCACTGTCCTTCCAGGTCCCTGGAAACAAGGACTTTGACAGTGAAAGAAACTGACACACTCTCCCTACCTACAGTTTTCTGTCCCTAGAAAAAATGTTTTTTTTAAGCACAATTTAGCACAAGGAGAATTCACTCACTGTCCTTCCAGGTCCCTGGAAACAAGGACTTTGACAGTGAAAGAAACTGACACACTCTCCCTACCTACAGTTTTCTGTCCCTAGAAAAAATGTTTTTTTTAAGCACAATTTAGCACAAGGAGAATTCACTCACTGTCCTTCCAGGTCCCTGGAAACAAGGACTTTGACAGTGAAAGAAACTGACACACTCTCCCTACCTACAGTTTTCTGTCCCTAGAAAAAATGATTTTTTTAAGCACAATTTAGCACAAGGAGAATTCACTCACTGTCCTTCCAGGTCCCTGGAAACAAGGACTTTGACAGTGAAAGAAACTGACACACTCTCCCTACCTACAGTTTTCTGTCCCTAGAAAAAATGTTTTTTTTAAGCACAATTTAGCACAAGGAGAATTCACTCACTGTCCTTCCAGGTCCCTGGAAACAAGGACTTTGACAGTGAAAGAAACTGACACACTCTCCCTACCTACAGTTTTCTGTCCCTAGAAAAAATGTTTTTTTTAAGCACAATTTAGCACAAGGAGAATTCACTCACTGTCCTTCCAGGTCCCTGGAAACAAGGACTTTGACAGTGAAAGAAACTGACACACTCTCCCTACCTACAGTTTTCTGTCCCTAGAAAAAATGTTTTTTTTAAGCACAATTTAGCACAAGGAGAATTCACTCACTGTCCTTCCAGGTCCCTGGAAACAAGGACTTTGACAGTGAAAGAAACTGACACACTCTCCCTACCTACAGTTTTCTGTCCCTAGAAAAAATGTTTTTTTTAAGCACAATTTAGCACAAGGAGAATTCACTCACTGTCCTTCCAGGTCCCTGGAAACAAGGACTTTGACAGTGAAAGAAACTGACACACTCTCCCTACCTACAGTTTTCTGTCCCTAGAAAAAATGTTTTTTTTAAGCACAATTTAGCACAAGGAGAATTCACTCACTGTCCTTCCAGGTCCCTGGAAACAAGGACTTTGACAGTGAAAGAAACTGACACACTCTCCCTACCTACAGTTTTCTGTCCCTAGAAAAAATGTTTTTTTTAAGCACAATTTAGCACAAGGAGAATTCACTCACTGTCCTTCCAGGTCCCTGGAAACAAGGACTTTGACAGTGAAAGAAACTGACACACTCTCCCTACCTACAGTTTTCTGTCCCTAGAAAAAATGTTTTTTTTAAGCACAATTTAGCACAAGGAGAATTCACTCACTGTCCTTCCAGGTCCCTGGAAACAAGGACTTTGACAGTGAAAGAAACTGACACACTCTCCCTACCTACAGTTTTCTGTCCCTAGAAAAAATGTTTTTTTTAAGCACAATTTAGCACAAGGAGAATTCACTCACTGTCCTTCCAGGTCCCTGGAAACAAGGACTTTGACAGTGAAAGAAACTGACACACTCTCCCTACCTACAGTTTTCTGTCCCTAGAAAAAATGTTTTTTTTAAGCACAATTTAGCACAAGGAGAATTCACTCACTGTCCTTCCAGGTCCCTGGAAACAAGGACTTTGACAGTGAAAGAAACTGACACACTCTCCCTACCTACAGTTTTCTGTCCCTAGAAAAAATGTTTTTTTTAAGCACAATTTAGCACAAGGAGAATTCACTCACTGTCCTTCCAGGTCCCTGGAAACAAGGACTTTGACAGTGAAAGAAACTGACACACTCTCCCTACCTACAGTTTTCTGTCCCTAGAAAAAATGTTTTTTTTTAAGCACAATTTAGCACAAGGAGAATTCACTCACTGTCCTTCCAGGTCCCTGGAAACAAGGACTTTGACAGTGAAAGAAACTGACACACTCTCCCTACCTACAGTTTTCTGTCCCTAGAAAAAATGTTTTTTTTAAGCACAATTTAGCACAAGGAGAATTCACTCACTGTCCTTCCAGGTCCCTGGAAACAAGGACTTTGACAGTGAAAGAAACTGACACACTCTCCCTACCTACAGTTTTCTGTCCCTAGAAAAAATGTTTTTTTTAAGCACAATTTAGCACAAGGAGAATTCACTCACTGTCCTTCCAGGTCCCTGGAAACAAGGACTTTGACAGTGAAAGAAACTGACACACTCTCCCTACCTACAGTTTTCTGTCCCTAGAAAAAATGTTTTTTTTAAGCACAATTTAGCACAAGGAGAATTCACTCACTGTCCTTCCAGGTCCCTGGAAACAAGGACTTTGACAGTGAAAGAAACTGACACACTCTCCCTACCTACAGTTTTCTGTCCCTAGAAAAAATGTTTTTTTTAAGCACAATTTAGCACAAGGAGAATTCACTCACTGTCCTTCCAGGTCCCTGGAAACAAGGACTTTGACAGTGAAAGAAACTGACACACTCTCCCTACCTACAGTTTTCTGTCCCTAGAAATTTTTTTTTTTTTAAGCACAATATAGCACAAGCACAAAACACACTGACACTCTCCCTACCTATCCTTCTCTTTCCCTAAACTAAAGGAATCCAGGTTAAGCAAGAAAGAAATAAAAGTCACTGTCCCTGCCTATGCTGCTCTATCCCTGCTCCGGAACACACTACACTAGGCCGCCGTGCTGGCGGCCTTTTATAGTGTGGGGCGTGTACTAAACACCCTCAGCAATAATTGGCCACAGGCATCCTGCCTGTGGCCAATCATTGCTCTCCTCGCTGCCGGCGCTGTGATTGGCCAAGCATGCGGGGTCACAGTGCATGCTTGGCCAATCACAGCGCCTGGATGACACTGCGATGGCGTAGTGCATTGTGGGCCGTTCGCGTCACTCGAATTTGGCGCGAACGGCCCAAATCGTTCGATCTTCGTCGAACGATCGAACAGCCGATGTTCGAGTCGAACGTATGTTCGACTCGAACACGAAGCTCATCCCTACTCTCAAGGCATCTTAGCGCTTCAAAGACTGCAAGGCAGAATGGATGCTGGGGCGGCATATCCACGCGGACAAGGTGCTGATTCGACGCAAGGAGGGAGAAGACATCGAGTACCATTTGGAAACCATGGACCAGCATTTGAAACCACTTGTCCTGCCGCACCCTGGTTTCTATCTGTAGGAGAAAAGAGACTCCGTTCTTGTTTTCTTTACACTGCTGAACTTTCCGGGGTTGTTGTTCTTGTTACCCGGGGGAACTTCAGTGACTGTGTCCAGCTAAGGGTGTTTATGCTCTTCAAAGGAATGGAAGGACTGTTTCTGTTTGTTCTTCATTCTTCAGTCAGTGATCATGGACTTTGGGGTAGATAGGGCCAAAGAAGAAGAGGTCTCCACAAGTGCAGTTACTGCGACGCTGTCACCAGGTGGCAGTGTCGTGCATCGGCATTCACTTTCCACACACACACTTTAAGAAGGAGAGGATTTCTCTGCGGAGAAGTTTTTTCGTTCTCACACGAACATCTGTGTCAGGGATTTGTGTGTTTAATTTTCTTTTCCCCTCTGCAGGAGAGCATCCCATCAAGACAACTGAGAATGGGGGTGGGTCTTAGCCAGGATGGGTGGGGAGAGATGTCATGTGATATATGATTCTCAATGTTGTTGTTATGTGTTGCTGTTTCCCTTCCCTCCCTTTTCATGTGAGGCTCAGGTACAACTGCTCTAGTTAGTTATTTTCCAAAGTTTTCATTTTTTTTTCCCAATTTATAGTTGGTTTCTGGATTGGGCTATGTCAGCCATGGAGGGCATAGTTTGTTCCAGACACTGGGGACCAGTGTCAAATGACCCGGGGGAGAGTGTAGCGGGTATATACTTTACAAGTATATTTTAAACTGGCAGAGACACCAGTGATGTATGGTTCCCTGGGGCCCAGCGGGTGGCGCTGTCACTTTGGGCTGGCGTTGAGCCTCTCTCAGCGGTTGTATGGTGAGGCGGAGCCTGCTGTGCTTGCTGGGGGAGGATATAAAGGGGGGCCGGCCATCTTTGTCAGGGAGGAGTCCCAGGCACCTTCAGCCTGAGGACGGTGGTTCGTGTTGAGGGGGGGTCTAGGCGGCCCAGGCCTAGAGGCCACCCTGGGAGGTCATGTTCCATCCCAGGCACCTTTAGCCTGGGGTGAGGTACTCGGATGGAGGCCTGGAGCCCTGTGTCCTTCGCTGGGTTCCTTGGGGGAAGGATTTCCTAGGGGACCCCGGGAGTGGGTACCCGAATCCAGAGGCGTAAGGGACCGGAGGAGTTACTCACCTGAAGACCTGGTGCAGCAAATTGCCGGTGCCGGGTGAGCCTCCGGAGACTGCCTGGAGGGATGTCTTCCCCAAACAAGGAACCAAAAGCCACTTTCAAGAAGGAAAGAGGAGAGTAAGTTGTGCCTGGGCCTACTCGCATCCACACCCCCTGTCTGTTCTATTCGTTGAGGGAGTCCAACTGATTGTGTTTTGCTCTGATGTGAGAAGAATAAAGGAACGTTGGACTTTTGATGGTGTGGGGCTCATTTTACTGGTAGACACTGTTCAAGAGAGGAGGTGGAGGTTCCAAGGGCAGGACACCGACCCGAGGGTAAAGAAACTTTGCTTACACCTCACAGGCACCTGTGGTGAAGGCTTGGCGTGGTGACCCCGCACTCTCTCCTCCGGAGCAACCCCTAGACAGGCAGAAGAACTAAGCCAGGGAGTGTGAGAGTGGAGGCCGCTACATATATATATATATATATATATATATATATATATACACAGTATCTCACAAAAGTGAGTACACCCCTCACATTTTTGTAAATATTTTATTAGATCTTTTCATGTGACAACACTGAAGAAATTACACTTTGCTACAATGTAAAGTAGTGAGTGCACAGCTTGTATAACAGTGTAAATTTGCTGTCCCCTCAAAATAACTTAACACACAGCCATTAATGTCTAAACCGCTGGCAACAAAAGTGAGTACACCCCTAAGTGAAAATGTCCAAATTGCTGGGGGCGTGGCCTGGCTATGGAAGTGTGAGGACGTGCTACTCCTCGGCTCCTCGTCCACCGGCACATAATCAGCATCACAGAGGGGGATTATTACCCCCGGAACATCGGGAAACATGTCCTAGGGACGGCGGGCACTCTCCCAGCAGTCGCGGGCTGACGGGACCAGGCAGGAACAGATGAATGCCTTCTTTAGCGGGACCCGCGGATCGGGACACGAGGTCTCCAAGATGGCGCCGACGCCAAAGCTGACTAAGGCTGCAAAGGCTGCTCAGAAAGCTGCGGCTCAGCAGCAATGTCTGGATGATCCACAGATCCCCTCTCCGAGGTTAGTGAGTGACTCTGCCCCTCCAATCTCCCCGGGATCCTCTGCCCCTCATGACCAGGGCCCTGACATGGCTGACTTCCTAGGGGATGGAGACATTAAACGGCATATCTGGTCCCTCCCCACCCGGGAGGATCTGGAAAGATTTACAGTCAGGGTGGAGAAGGCCTTCAAAGCAGACATAGCCCAGCTCAAAGCTGACACTAACCACCTAGGGGCCAGGATGGACACAGTGTAGCAGAGACTTGATGAAGCCCTGCCTGCCATCTCTATGCTCCAGGACAGATGCCTCTCCCAGGACAAACGGATTGAGACTTTACTGTGTCAGTTAGATGATTTTGAGAACCGCAGCAGGAGAGCAAACATCCGCATACGTGGTCTGCCTGAAGCTACAGCTCCTAAAGACATTGTCCCTACCCTGGAAGACATATTTAGGGAGATTCTGGGACTGCCTGCTACTGCACCCATTGAGATCGACCGTGCCCACAGGGCCCTCAGACCACCCTCCCAGGATGTGGACAATCCTAGAGATATCATTTGCAAGCTCCACAAATACACTTTGAAGGACCGGATCATGCAAAAAATGCGTGGGAAGCAACACTTTGACTTTGATGGAGCCCGCCTCTTCTTCTACCAGGATATCTCACGGCGCACCCTCATGCAACGCAGGGCCCTCCGACCCCTGTTGGAAGCTATCCAGAAGGCAGGCCTGCCTTATCTCTGGGGATTTCCCTTTTATTTGCAGGTGTCCAAAGAGGGCAAACATGCTACACTACGCACCAAAGATGACCTACCACGCTTCCTGGAAATCCTGGGGTTGGAGCCAGTCGACTTTCCAGACTGGAGAGAAGTGCAGGACCACCCTCAAGTGCAACTTCCTCAGCCCTGGCAACCAGCTAATCGCAGGAGCCGCCGGCGCGACCGCAGACGCCCCACCTTTGCTTCCCCCTCTGGCCCTGGGTCACCAAGGGACTGAAGGAATGACTCCTTTCTATCTGGTTTGATCTTGCCTTTTTGTAATTTTTCATGATCACAGGTACCCCTTTGCACTATGCAAATGTTCCAGGCCCTCTAGATGCATTGAGTGACTGTTGATAGGCCGCGGTCACAGCCGTGGAACGCACTCCTGTGTGTAGCCCTATTAGTTCAGATAACTCCGCTGCTGTGACTGTTGCAGGTCTCCCCCTGTTCACTGTTGGAGATGGCCTGAGACTGTGGCCCTGACACCCTTTGCTGCCTGCCCTGTTGTCCCTGTTCCTGTTTTTAATTTTTCAATCTTCAAATTTACTTTTTTCAATTCTGCCCGTTAGTTTCTTTGCAAAATGTTTCCCCCTCCTGATAGCTGCACACCGACCAAGGGACGTCGGTGGATGGGAGCCGACCCCCGCGCCCCTCCCTCCTATGTTGATCTACGTTCCCCACGTAGGTTGTACCTCTATAGGTATATTTCCCTTATTTGGAAATGAGGACGGGCCTCGGAGACATCTTGTCAGAGATTGTTAATTGACCAGACTGTGTGACCTCATAAAAGGAAACCAAACGGGTGTAGGTGAAAATATATATAATTTATTATGGTGAGTGACCAACATACAACAACCAATAGAACGCAGTGCAATAAATCAACAGTGACTACAAACAGTATATACAAGTATGGGAAATACCAGAATCGTAGTGGAAGCCAGGCCGAGGTCATACACAAGGGAATCAAGCAGATGGGTATGGATGGGAGGAAGCAGGAACAGGGAGGGGACAGATGGATAGGCTGCAGAGCAGGGATCCGGGTAACAGAAGGGAAAGCTGTAGGATGGGCACAAGGTAGGGAACAGGTAGGATCGGGTAAAGCAGGATGCAGGTTCCAGGTAGGGATCGGGTAGAGCAGGGTGCAGGTTAGGGATCGGGTCGGATACAGGCTCAAGACAGGGTCACAGGTCCTAGGTCAGTGAGAGAGATACCAGGGCAACGAGTGTTTGCATTTGCCGGGTATATAAGGAAGTCCAGTGATTGAGCTTCAGGTCACAGCTGACCACAGGAAGTGCTGCCTGCCCCATACTGCCAGAATACACCCGCTGGTGGATGCCGGTACTGCAGTCCACGTATCATGTGTTACCACCAGCAGGTGAGATCCTCCAACAGAGATATTGGCTGCAGGAGGACACCTGCTGGCGGACACTAGCACTGCAGTCCAAAGGACCAACAGCACCACCAGCGGGTGAAGCCTTTCCTGACAGTACCCCCCCTCAAAGGAGCGGCCTCCGGAAGCTCCAACGACCTGCTGCTGGGGGAAGTTCATAGCAACAAGCTGGGCAACGGGCAAGGTCACATCCGGGCAGACAGCAGGCACATCCGGGCAGGAAATAGTCATATCAAGCTGGGCAGTGGACAGGGGCACACCAGGCTGGGCAGCAGACGGGAACACCTCAGGCTGGGCAGCAGACGGGAACACCTCAGGCTGGGCAGCAGACGGGAACACCTCAGGCTGGGCAGCAGACGGGAACACCTCAGGCTGGGCAGCAGACGGGAACACCTCAGGCTGGGCAGCAGACGGGATCATCTCAGGCTGGGCAGCAGACGGGATCATCTCAGGCTGGGCAGCAGACGGGATCATCTCAGGCTGGGCAGCAAGCTCCGGGTCATCGAGCTGGGCCACAGGCTCCACAGACTGGGATGCAGGCCTCATACCCTCAAGCCGGGAAACGGGCACCACAACCTCCAGCCAAGGAACGGGCACCGCAGCGGGCACCACAACCTCAGGCCGGGAAATGGGCACCACAATCTCAGGCCGGGAAACGGGCACCACAACCACAGGCCGGGAAACGGGCACCACAACCACAGGCCGGGAAACGGGCACCGGATCTTCCGACTGGGGCACTGTCATCAGGACTTCAGTTTGGAAGGCAGGCACATGAACTGCAAGCTGGCAGGCTGGCACGGGAACTTCACGCAGGCAGGCTGGCATGGGAACTTCACGCTGGCAGGCTGGCATAGGGTCTTCAGGCTGGCAGGCTGGTACAGGGTCTTCAGGCTGGCAGGCTGGTACAGGGTCTTCAGGCTGGCAGGCTGGTACAGGGTCTTCAGGCTGGCAGGCTGGTACAGGGTCTTCAGGCTGGCAGGCTGGTACAGGGTCTACAGGCTGGCAGGCTGGTACAGGAACCTCCGGCTGGAAGGCTGGTTCGAGAACTGCAGGCTGGAAGGCTGGTTCGAGAACCGCAGGCTGGAAGGCTGGCTCGAGAACCGCAGGCTGGAAGGCTGGCTCGAGAACTGGAGGCTGGAAGGCTGGCTTGGGAGCCGCAGGCTGGAAGGCTGGCTTGGGAGCCGCAGGCTGGAAGGCTGGCTCGGGAACTGCAGGCTGGAAGGCTGGTTCGGGAACTGCAGGCTGGAGCAGGTTGGTGGGTGTGGAGGTAGGTTGGATTGTGTGGGTTGGGAAGTACTTCCGCTTTTTCTTAGATTTAGTCACTGCAGGTTTGCAAGTAACGGGGGGAATATATGAAAAGGTTGGGATTGGACAAATGGAAGACAATGACAGAGGTGCAGGGACAATGGCTGGAGCAGGTTCTTGTGGATTGGCTACGGATAGGAGGGAAGAAGCAGGTGGATTGAAGGCAGGGTAGGTGCAACAGGTAGAGACGGGGTAGTAGTATTTGGGGGGCTGAACACACTGGACAGTAGCTGGGGTTGCCATAGGAAATGGACGGATATATCCTTGGGAAGGCAGGTGTTTAATGGAGGGGCCGGGATGTTGTGGCTTGGCTGAATTTGGGAGGAGATCCGACCATGCCTGCAGCAAAGGCTGAACAAAAGCTGATTCGCACACACCCTGTCTTATCAGACACTGCACAGAACTAACACATTCAGATAATACCTGCTGGGAACAGAGGGAATAATGCTCATCAAAAAAAGCTGGATCATCCTCTAATAGCCAAACCAGGGACTCAACCTGATCACTACTGAAAGGGGGAGAGAAGTCATCCCTTCCTTCGGGAACAAATGACAGGGCTGGTTCTACACATAACCGGGTCAACGGCAGTACATCCTCAAGCTGCATGTAACCCTGATCCACCCAGAAATTAGCTGATCGGATCGTTTCCCTCAGTTGGTCACTCGTCCATCCCTTTAACATCTGGCGACAATATTCACCATCCTCTGACGCCAGCAGAGAATAATACAGGATCTCATTGTGATCCATATCAGCCAAACACACCACAGGGTAGTTCCTCAATGAAGTCATGTCTGATCAGGAATGGCCCTGGTATACTGTCAGAGATTGTTAATTGACCAGACTGTGTGACCTCATAAAAGGAAACCAAACGGGTGTAGGTGAAAATATATATAATTTATTATGGTGAGTGACCAACATACAACAACCAATAGAACGCAGTGCAATAAATCAACAGTGACTACAAACAGTATATACAAGTATGGGAAATACCAGAATCGTAGTGGAAGCCAGGCCGAGGTCATACACAAGGGAATCAAGCAGATGGGTATGGATGGGAGGAAGCAGGAACAGGGAGGGGACGGATGGATAGGCTGCAGAGCAGGGATCCGGGTAACAGAAGGGAAAGCTATAGGATGGGCACAAGGTAGGGAACAGGTAGGATCGGGTAAAGCAGGATGCAGGTTCCAGGTAGGGATCGGGTAGAGCAGGGTGCAGGTTAGGGATCGGGTCGGATACAGGCTCAAGACAGGGTCACAGGTCCTAGGTCAGTGAGAGAGATACCAGGGCAACGAGTGTTTGCATTTGCCGGGTATATAAGGAAGTCCAGTGATTGAGCTTCAGGTCACAGCTGACCACAGGAAGTGCTGCCTGCCCCATACTGCCAGAATACACCCGCTGGTGGATGCCGGTACTGCAGTCCACGTATCATGTGTTACCACCACTAGGTGAGATCCTCCAACAGAGATATTGGCTGCAGGAGGACACCTGCTGGCGGACACTAGCACTGCAGTCCAAAGGACCAACAGCACCACCAGCGGGTGAAGCCTTTCCTGACACATCTCCTTTCAGGGGCTGGACCTGACGCCCGCCCCCCAGGTTTTTCATGATATGATAATGTTGATGCATATGTTTTCTATGTTTTACGTGTGTTGTGCCATCTTACATTGTTTTTTTTCTTTCCCCTGCTTCCTTCCCCTTTTTCTTTTTCTCCTCCCCTTCTGTTTCTCCTTTCTTACTTCGTGCCTTCTTACAGGAACTGCCTCCGGCTCTGCCTCCCGCGCTGCGCCCGCCACCATGGCACGAGACTCACCTGTCCCACGGACTTCCTATGGCGTCACCTAAGGTAATTTCGTACAATGTACGTGGTCTTTGCTCCCCGTGTAAACGTAGCAAGCTGTGGTGGGAGTTGAAGCGGTCAGGGGCCCAGGTGGTCCTTTTGCAGCAGACGCACTTCACCCCCCGGTCTATGCCCAAACTACCTACTCACTTATATAACCAGTGGTTCTTGAGTAACTCACCGGTCACGAAATCCAAGGTACGGCTATTGCCATACACAGATCTTGCCCCCTACAGGTTCTTGAGAGCAAAGTTGACCCTTTGGGTAGATATGTTTTTCTAAAGGGGACCATTGCAGGCCAGAAACTTACAGTTGCCACGATTTACGCTCCTAACGCTGATCAGCTCACCTTCCTAGATAGCACCCTAGACAGCCTGTCGGACTTTAAAGAGGGCCCCCTGATTCTAGGCGGCGATTTTAATGTCAGCCCAGACCCACAGCTGGACACATCACACCCCCGTCCCTCCCATTCTCACGCCTTCCTTAAACACGTCCGACGATCCTTACAGACCCACCGCTTGCTAGACAGCTGGCGTGTGTTACAACCCTCCGACAGAGATTACAGCTACTATTCTAGGGTCCACAACGTCTACACCCGGATAGACCTAATCTGTGTTGACCACTTGGCTCTGGAGCTGCTGCAGGCCTCGTCCATCGGGAATATCACCATTTCCGACCATGCCCCAGTGATGGCCACATTGACTCTTCCACAGGGCACCCGTAGAGCGTGGTCGTGGAGGCTAAATGAGTCCCTGCTGGATGATGCGGCGGTGGTCTCTGGAGTTGCGGAGGTCTTGTCCCACTACTTCAAAGAAAACTCCACGGCAGGAATGAGTAAGGGGATTCTCTGGGAAGGGCATAAGGCAGTGGTGAGGGGTGAACTAATTTCCTTTGGAGCCAGGCTTAAGAAGGCTAGACAGGCTGACTTTAACAGGGTACTCCACGCGCTTCAGGATGCAAAACTTTGACACAAACAGACCGGTGACCCGGAGGCTTTGAGAGGGCTGACAGAACTGAGAGAACTTTTTTTACGCTTACTAGACCGACAGACGCGCAAACAATTGCGCTATTTGTCGCACAAATATTATAAACATGGCATAAGTGTGGCCGAATGTTGGCCAGAGCTCTCAGGAAGAAACGCGCGCTTATGTATATACATAGGCTGCGCCTCCCTTCAGATGAATTTACGGTCAGGTCCACTCAAATAGCCTCTGGGTTCCGGGACTACTACGCCAATCTTTATAACCTCGACTCGACACGACCCCCGGGAGCCCCGGCTGCGAGACTGCATGACATTCAAGCTTACCTGACTAAGTCTGGCCTACCCCCGCTGACGGACGCACAGTGCTCCGTGTTGGAGTCCCCCATTTCACCTATTGAATTAGCGTCAACGGTAAAGTCTTTGCCTAACGGGAAGAGCCCTGGTCCAGACGGGTTCACCAAAGCTTATTATAAATTATTTCTTCCGCAGTTGTCAGCACCGCTGTGCAGCTACTTCAATGCCATAGCGGAGGGTGCCGTAATCCCCCGGGAGGCGCTGTTGGCCCACATTTCAGTAATCCCCAAAGAGGGGAAAGACCCCACCATGCCCCAAAGTTATCGTCCCATATCCCTTCTTAACGTGGACATAAAAATATTAGCTAAGATCCTCGCGACCAGACTGAAACACCTAATCCCACTTGTTGTTCACCCGGATCAGACGGGATTCGTCGCGGGCCGAGAGGCTAGAGACAACTCCACCAGAGCAATCCACCTTATCCATTGGGCGCGTACTTCTCCTGACTCCCCTCCCTCTCTGATCCTGTCCACTGACGCGGAGAAAGCCTTCGACCGGGTAGATTGGACCTATTTGCGTGCTGTGCTAGAGACCCTAGGTTTACGCACGCACATGTTAACCTGGATCATGGCCCTGTACTCGGATCCGAGCGCTCAGGTCAAGGTCAATGGTTTCCTCTCCCCCAGATTCTCGATTAGGAATGGCACGAGACAGGGGTGCCCTCTCTCTTCTATTCTCTTCGCTCTGGTGCTAGAACCGTTTCTGCGCACTGTGAGGGCAAACCAGGACATCAAAGGCCTGACGGTAGGCCCCACGGAGCACAAACTTTCGGCCTATGCAGATGACGTGCTCTTTTATTTGACAGAACCCCTGATCTCTTTGCCAAACCTGATGCGCGAATTTCAGAGTTTTAGGTCCCTCTCTAATTTCAAAATTAACTACGCAAAATCAGAGATACTGTAAGGGTATGTACTTACCGAGGCCGAGATGCCGAGAGTGGTTCACCCTTGCGACTTGACGCACTCCACCCCCTGGAGTTGAGACAGGGAGTGGATGGCGAGAAGCGGCACCGGCTACCGGCAGGTGGTGGGTACTTGTAGACGGTCCGGTAGTGCTGAGTAGACTGAAGAAACAGGCTTCAAGCAGGAACTAGCCGGATTGGTAAAGTTCCAACAGCAGGAGATAATGGAAGCCGGTGCAGGTTGAGTCCGGGTTGCAATTGCAAGGTAACAGTCCCGGCTGGGGGTCTAGCACAGTAAAAGGCAACAAGTCCAGAGAATACCGGGAACCAGGCAGGAGTTCAAAGGAAAAGCGGAAGTCCAAAAGGTACAAGCAGGAGGTCAAGGATTGTAGACAGGCAGCAGATCCGAGTCACAGGCCGAGGGTCAAACATAGGAGAAGGCAGAAGTCTGTATAGCAAGCCGAGGGTCAGGTCCAGGAGAGAGATCAGAGGAGTCAAGCCAGTCCGGGTCACAAGGAGATTTTCAAGATAGTTTTCCAGAGTCTTGGGTATACAGGAAAGCTGACAAACCAGCAACTTGTCAGTGCAACTGGGTCTCTTTAAATAGGCCCGCCTGGATTCCTATTGGTGCGCCGCCGCGCATGCGCACGCGCCGCTGCGTCGGCGCGCGCACCCGAGGACGTAGAAGCGCCGTCCCGCGCACGCGCATGCGCCAAAGCATCATTCCGCCGCGCGTGCGCATTGGGCGCTGATTGGCGCCGTTGGACGGATTTCCCTGACAGATACTTCCCATCCAGTTACCTCCTTTCCTGGCTGACAGGTTGCAATCCGCCTTTCCTTTTACTTGGACCAAATCGTCCCTAAAATATCTCGGTATCCGACTGACAGACAGATTCGACACTCTGTATGCTACTAACTTCCCTCCCTTGTTGGCGACCGTGAAAAAAGACCTGACTCTCTGGACAAAGACAGCTTTTACTTGGTTGGGGAGACTCAACATTATCAAAATGAATATCCTTCTGCGTATTCTTTTTACATGCAGATGGTCCCTGTGTCCCTGCCTAGGGGTTTCTTTACCCAGATGTCCCGTATGTTATCGGCCATTGTCTGGAATGACCGGAAGCCAAGGATTGTGATTAGACTACTGAGCCGTCCAAGAGAAGCTGGAGGCCTGGGCCTCCCGGATATCCAGGCATACTACAGGGCCATGGTCTGGTCCTTCAGAGGATACTTAACTGGCGCTTCCATACCCAATCCAAACTCTGGGTCCCCCTGGAGAAATACCTGGCGGGCAGGGACCTGTCCTATGCCCCATGGCTGGCCTGGGAGCACAGGGGGCTGTCAGACTTTACCTCACCCCTGACAGTCCAGACTCTTAGGTCCTGGGACTGACTCAACGCTAACCTGGCTCTGGCGCCCCCTGTGTCCCCTCTAGCCCCACTGGGAGGCTTTCTGTGGTTTTCACCTGGGGAACAGAGGGCTTTCTTCGGCCCCTGGGTCGATGATGGAAGCGCCAGTTGTGGTAAGCTTATGCAGGATGGTAGGTTAATACCCTTAGAGACCCTTCGAGACAGGAGTGGAAGTTTCCCTATGGACTTTTGGCGCTATAGGCAACTTATTAATTTTTTTAAGACACATGGGAGTTCCATACGGGATATTTCTACCCTTACGCCTTTCGAGCTCCTCTTTGTAGCGGAGGAACCTATCCCCCACATGATCTCTGAGCTCTACCGTCTGATTACCGCCACCTCTTCTACAACGAAGCCTACTTATGTCAGGGCCTGGGAGCGAGACCTAGAGATAGTTTTTACCCCCACCCAATTGTCCAGCCTCTATCAGCTAACCCGATCTAGCTCAATAGACTCTAAAACGAACTACAAGATACTGTTACGCTGGTACCGGGTACCGGTAGACCTAGCAAGAATTTACCCTTCTACGTCAGACCGTTGCTGGCGGGGTTGCGGCCACAGAGGTACCCTTTTGCACATCTGGTGGGACTGCTCAGTAATTAGACCCTACTGGGAGGATATCAAGTCCCAAATTAAGGACATTACGGGTCTGGATGTCCCTCTCTCCCCGATTCACTTCCTGCTGCACATCCCTCCCATGCCGGTGAGCCAGTACAAGAAAAGTGTGCTGCCACACCTACTGAATGCAGCTAAGCGATTGCTTCCTGTGTACTGGAAGCGCCCGCAAATCCCAGGTAGGGAGGAGTGGCGCCGCAGGCTGGGTGACATACGGGAGGCAGAGGACTGGATTGCCACTTGCAGGGGTGCTCGTGACCGCTTCTCTGACACGTGGTCGACCTGGAACGCGTATGTTTCGGACCCGGGCCATGTGTCCTCCAGCTTAGACGTAGCCCTGCTGGAGCTGGCAGAGCCGTCCCTCAGGGGTTGACCTCGGGGCTCACAAATGAGAACGGAGGGCTGAGCGAGCCACCATAACGCCATTCCACTGATTGCAAGTTACGGGACAAGACGCGTGTTTTTGCCATCTAGCTGTCCAACAGGTGTGGATGTGCTGGCGGGGTGCGGGGAGGCGGAGTAGGACGTGAGATTCCAGGTACGTCTCAGCTTACCTTAATTTATTTCTTTCTCTATTCCTTTATTTTCACCATTCCTTTCTATCCTTATTTCAACTTACTTTGACCGCTAGTCCCAGGATATTTAGCTTGTGGAGCCACCTATTGGTGGCTGCGGTGTGGTCGGGCTGACTGGTCCGAAGGACTCACGCAGTCTGCTGCCATGGGATTCCCCGACCTTTTTTCAGGGGATTGGCACATAGGTGCAACCATGGTGTGGATGCTTTGCCTTGGGGGGACCTGGACGGGGTGTGGTGCGTGGGGAGGTTAGCTGGAGGCACATGTGGGCCCCCCTCCCCGCACGGGCGCCTGTTCGGTCCACCTGATAATCTAGACACTATGTGATAACTCGCTTGTTGTCCGGAAAGCTGGTCGGCGCGGCCATACGCGGCAACTCTTCTTTGGGAGATACCTCCATTTTACAGTCAAACCACTAAGCGTTTGGGTCTTGCCCCACTCATGGAGTGGGGGGAGACCTGGGCGTCAACCTACTACCTGAGTATTAAACCTTTTGCACTTTTAGTTGAAATAATTATTTCACTGGTATTTTCTGTTATGTATGTTTATTTTGTTTTATTTTTTATACCCTATCCCTTTTGTTTTGAAAATCGGAGTAGGGCAGTACTGGATGTATTTTCCTTTGGCTAAGTTTGTTGAGATGTACTGCCTTTCTTCTTACAAATAAAGATTATACAAAAAAAAGAAAATGTCCAAATTGGACCCAATTAGCCATTTTCCCTCCCCAGTCTCATGTGACTCGTTAGTGTTACAAGGTCTCAGGTGTGAATGAGGAGCAGGTGTGTTGAATTTGGTGTTATTGCTCTCACTCTCTCATACTGGTCACTGGAAGTTCAACATGGCACCTCATGGCAAAGGACTCTTTGAGGATCTGAAAAAAAGAACTGTTGCTCTACATAAAGATGGCCTAGGCTATAAGAAGATTGCCCAGACCCTGAAACTGAGCTGCCAAGACCATACAGCGGTTTCACAGGACAGGTTCCACTCAGAACAGGCCTCGCCATGGTCAACCAAAAATGGTTGAGTGCATGTGCTCAGCTTCATGTACAGAGGTTGTCTTGGTTGTCTTTGGGAAATAGACGTATGAGTGCTGTCAGAATTGCTGCAGAGGTTAAAAGGGTGGGGGGGGGGGGGTCAACTTGTCAGTGCTCAGACCATACGCCGCACACTGCATCAAATTGGTCTGCATGGCTGTCATTCCAGAAGGAAGCCTCTTCTAAAGATGATGCACAAGAAAGCCAGTCATGTTCCAACATGTTCCAACATGACTGCATACCAGTGCACAAAGCAAGGCCCATAAAGACATGGACTGAGCAAGGGTGGTGGAAAATTAACTTCAAGTGCAAAAATTCACATTATTGTTTCCAAAGTGCTGTAATGGTGGGAATCTCGGAACCCCCAACTAACAAGTTGTTGCACTTGAAGTTAATCTGTATAGCAAATATCTATAGGAGGGGTTCCACCATCCCTGATAAATTTCATTTTATATAGTATGTCTTATTTTCAGTTTGATGTGAAGTTGCGTATCACAGAGACCGGTATTGTGGTGATATTGAAGTTTATTGAGATTTTCATACATTAAGGTTCCACCATGATCAGTAAGTTAGCTCTGTGGTTTTTTTTGTGGTGTAGGAACACGTAACAGTGCTTAGGCCCCATGCACACAGGGCGTTTTTGCAGCTGCTAACAGCAGCATTAGACGTTTTTTTTACAGCTGCAAAACGCCCATCCATGTTATTCTATTGTGTCATGCACACATAGAGCTTTTATGAGCTCCAAGTGGCATAGGCGTTTTCCAGCTGCAAAAAAAAACCCAATTCCAGTGCGTTCTGGAGCTCCATGTTCGCAAAAACGCCCGACGCTATTAAACGCTATTAAACGCGCATAAACGCGCAAAAAACGCAGCGATTTGCGTTTTGGAGCTCCGGGATTTTTTTTTTTTTTTTTTTTTAAAAAGGTCCAAAAATGTTTACAAAACATGGACAGGCGTTTTTAAGCTGTAAAAAACGCGGCTGTAAAAACGCCCTGTGTGCATGGGGCCTTAGTGGCAGGCCTTTTACTGACTTTTATATTTTAACTCCAGTCGTTTATTGTAAATAGTAGTGTGGTGATTACCTATTAGGCCCCATGCACACAGGGCGTTTTTGCAGCTGCTGTTAGCAGCGTTAGACGTTTTTTTTTTACAGCTGCAAAACGCCCATCCATGTTATTCTATTGTGTCATGCACACATAGAGCTTTTGAGCTCCAAGTGGCATAGGCGTTTTCCAGCTGCAAAAAAACCCAATTCCAGTGCGTTCTGGAGCTCCAGGTTTGAGCTGCAAAAACGCCCGACGCCAATAAACGTGCAAAAAACGCAGCGAAAACGCGCAAAAACGCCGCGATTTGCGTTTTTGAGCTCCGGATTTTTTTTTTTTTTTTTAAAAAAAGGTCAAAAAATGTTTACAAAATATGGACAGGCGTTTTTAAGCTGTAAAAAACGCGGCTGTAAAAACGCCCTGTGTGCATGGGGCCTAAAGATCAGCACGTGGAATTAATAAACATCAACAGATTTCAGTTGTGCCCCACCAGGCCGTCCCCCCATGGACAATGTGCCTGGCTGCTGAGTTCATCTCCCCATCCCTGCACTCAGTGCACAGATTGGCAGCACTGACAGGCAGCACTGATGGGCACTGATAGGTGCCACTGATTGGCAGCACTGATGGCCACTGATTGGCAGCACTGATAGGCACTGCTTGGTGGCACAGATAGACAGCAATGATTGGCAATGTTAGGCGGCATTGATTGGCACTGATAGGCAGCACTGATCACTGATGGGCCCTGATTGGCATTGATATGTGGCACTGATTAGCGTCACTAATGGCACTGATAGGCTGCACTGATTGGCACTAATAGGCAGCACTGATTGACACTGACAGGTGGCACTGATGGGCACTGATCGGCACTAATAGGTGGCACTGATTAGCGGCACTGATAGGCAGCACTGATTGGGACAGACAGGTGGCACTGATCAGCACTGATTGGAAACACTGATTGGCACTAATAGGCAGCACTGATAGGTGGCATTGGTTGGCACTGACAGGTGGCACTGATTGGCAATGATAGGTGGCACTGATTGGAAGCACTGATTGGCACTGACAGAGAAAAGGGGGAGTTTCACATTGAGCAGATCGTGAGGCTTGTAAGAGCTGCTCAATATGTGAAACTGTTAGATAATGTAACTGCATGCAAGGAGAGACACCAGCTGTCAAAATTCAGTGGTGATGTCAGGGGGGAGGGGGGGAGGGACCGAACAACTATCAAACACCAGTCAATGATTGGGTTGCTTAAGAAAGGGGTGGAGCCACATATACGTAGCCGCCCGCCCAGACCCCATCCCATTGGCTGGTGTTAGATAGCTGTTCGGTACCACCCACCCCCCGATATCACCGATGAATTTTGACAGCTGGTCTCTCTCTCTCTGCATGCAGTTAGATTACATAACAGTTTCGCACACTGAGCGGCTCTTACAAGCCTCACGATCTGCTCAATTTGAAACTGTATCTCAGGCAGCGCGGGCTACACATTGTTTGGATACAGCCTTTCACAGCAGCCCAGCAGGCAGATCTCGGGAGACAGCCAGCATGCGGCTAAACAAACACGCACCTCTGGTGGAGAGTTTCCTGCATGTAAGTGCCACTGGAAATCTGTCACCCCCCTAACCACAAAAGACTCCACCCAGGGCAATTGCCCCTCCCGCCCCCCTTGTACCGGCCTTGCTCCCTAGTGCCGGCAGCACAAATGCAGCCCCAGACCATGACACTCCCACCACCATGCTTGACTGTAGGCAAGACACACTTGTCTTTGTACTCCTCACCTGGTTGCTGCCACACACGCTTGACACCATCTGAACCAAATAAGTTTATCTTCGTCTCATCGGACCACAGGACATGGTTCCAGTAATCCATGTCCTTAGTCTGCTTGTCTTCAGCAATTTGTTTGCAGGCTTTCTTGTGCATCATTTTTAAAAGAGGCTTCCTTCTGGGACAACAACCATGCAGACCAATTTGATGCAGTGTGTGGCGTATGGTCTGAGCACTGACAGGCTGACCCCAAACCGCTTCAACCTCTGCAGCAATGCTGACAGTACTCATACGTCTAGTTTCCAAAGACAACCTCTGGATATGACGCTGAGCACGTGCACTCAACTTCTTTGGTCGACCATGGTGAGGCCTGTTCTGAGTGGAACCTGTCCTGTGAAACTGCTGTATGGTCTTGGCAGCTCAGTTTCAGGGTCTTGGCAATCTTCTTATAGCCTAGGCCATATTTATGTAGAGCAACAATTCTTTTTTTCAGATCCTCAGAGAGTTCTTTACCATGAGGTGCCATGTGGAACTTCCAGTGACCAGTATGAGAGAGTGAGAGGAATAACACCAAAGTTAACACACCTGCTCCTCATTAACACCTGAGACCTTGTAACACTAATGAGTCACATGACACTGGGGAGGGAAAATGGCTAATTGGGCCCAATTTGGACATTTTCACTTAGGGGTGTACTCACTTTTGTTGCCAGCGGTTTAGACATTAATAGCTGTGTGTTGAGTTATTTTGAGGGGACAGCAAATATACACTGTTATACAAGCTGTGCACTCACTACTTTACATCTAATAAAATATTTACAAAAATGTGAGGGGTGTACTCACTTTTGTGAGATACTGTATATGTATATATATATATATATATATATATATATATATATATATAAATAAAAGATGTCCTGATGAATACAGTTTCTTTTTAAGTATTTTATATTTTTAGTTTTTTATATAAAATAAAATAAAGTTAAAAAAATAAAATAAAAGAGTGATTCTGATTGGTCAGTGCTGGCACACATCATAGCTCTGATTGGTCCTGGGTGAACTGCAGAAAAAATTAGGAGAAGAGCGGGGATTTCAAAGTCCCAGACTGCTACACCAGCTGAGTGGCCAGTGACAGCTCATCTCCCACGGAGGTAAGTACAGCAAGGACTGGGGGGTCAGAAGGGAAGGGTATAGGGTGTTAGTTCACCTTTTCATTTTTTTGGAAAAGGTAAACTAATCCTTTAAAGATGAACTCCAAGAAACTTGAAAACTCTCCCTTGCAGTGAGGCTGCACCTGCACTGCAAAGGTAGCCTGCTAGTTCATGGTTAGGTCTAGGGGGCATGGAAAAGTAGATTTACTTACCCGATCCTCCTCTCCTTCACACTGTTAGACCTGCCGTGCAGTGTCTTCTCCCACATGCTCCAGCGGTCTATGGTTTTGACATCATCAGGGCTGGTGCAGGGTTCGTACTCATACATTGGATGCAAGGACACCAAGGGACACTTCCCCTGCTGGAGCATAGGGGCGCACCATCTGCAGGGTGAGCAGAGAATCAGGTAAACAAAGTGTTTATACTCTACCCTAGTTTAGTGCTGCCCCCAAAGAAGCCGCTTTTTGATTTCTCACGTCTCTCCTTTAACATTCATGGTATTCCCATTGCTCTATATTATATATATATTATGTTATATAATATATCTGTAGCTCTGAAGTGTTCTTGTCCTATTATGTAGTGTCTATGTTTGTAAAATATTCAGTCTGTTTATGACTCATGTGTCTAAAACAGTGATGGTAACCTTTTTAATTATGGAGGGGCTCAAGTGTGTCCACTGACTGACATGTCCAGAGGGCAGCACAATAGCAACATGTTTTCGTGTTACATGTTGCATTGCACTAGGCAGTTTATTCAAAATGATTACGTATGCATCCCAATGCTCTGAAATATAGGCACTGCTTTTTTTTCGTGGCACAGCACAATATACATTATGCAATAAACTGCTTAGTGATGCGTCGTAACACAGCTGTGTTCTTGAGTTGCATTGGGGTGCCATTTAAAAGGTAAGTTCACCTTTGTACACTTTTTTTTTCTTCTCTAAATATCAGCTCCCCTATGCACCAATATAGCATTCATGTACTTTTTCTTTTTTTGCAAAAATATCAAAGCTTTCCATTAAATCTACAGTCACTTACTTTTCTTGTCCTTATCCACGTTTCCAGACGTATCCATTTATAATGTCTTTCTTCCTTACAGACTTTAGGTAATGGCACAGGAAGGAGTTGACCAGCTGACCTCATTAGCACACACCCTGCATCACCCACCCACCCATTCCCAGCTGCACGTTTTTTAAATGAAATGAAATGAAATGAAATGAAATGAAATGCAATCAGTGATCACCCTTCTCACTAAATACACAATATGCAATCCGATTGCATATGTATGGCCATCTTTATACAAGTACATAGGAAGTAGTGGACAGAAACACTCAGCTGTCAAGCCCCGTTCACAACTCTGCATAGCGGGAACTCGCATTCCCACATGGGTTTTTTTTGGCGGGCTTTTTGGAGCATTTTCACTCATCACACGCAGGGCAGCCCATCCACCTGAATGGGCTGCCCTACACACAACAATCGCCCCAAAGAAGCTTTAGATTTGTTTTTAGAGTGGAGCTTGGTGTGTTTTTTACTGTGATTTTTGGTGCAGTGCATTTCTGAAATGCAAGGAAACACACAGATGTGAATCTTACTGTTCTTGTGTTAACGCACCAATTTCACTTTCAGGCCCCATTCACATCTAGCATAGTGGGAGCGCACATTTTGTGGCTCGTTTTTCCTGTGACATGCATAGGACAGCCTGTTGATTTAATTTGGCTGCACTACATGTGGCTAATGGGACATTTTGGCGTTTTGTGAGTTGTGTGTTTTTTTACTGTTGCGTTTTGCAGCATTTGCCCCTTGTTTTTTTACATGGCAAAATATGTATTTGCTTCTGTGTTTGATGTGTCATTAAAAATTAATGGCACTGAAAGCACAACTAGTAATTTTAGGTGTATAAACATGGCCATACACTATACAATCTGATTGTATATTGTGTATTTAGTGAGAAGGGTGATCACTGATCGATTGCATTTCATTTAAAAAACGTGCACCTGGGAATGGGTGGGTGGATGATGCAGGGTGTGTGCTAATGAGGTCAGCTGGTCAACTCCTTCCTGTGTGATGACCTAATGTCTGATCAGGAGAAAAATACATTACTAATGGAAACGTCTGGAAACGTGGATTAGGACACGAAAAGTAAATGACTGTAGATTTAATGGAAAGCTTTGATATTTTTGTAAAAAAATACATGAATGCTATATTGGTGCATTGGGGAGCTGGAATTTAGGGGGGAAAAAAGTGTACAAAGGTGAACTTTCCCTAAAAAATGATTGGCACTGCATTACAATAATGTGTGCATGCTGTGCTACTGAACGTTGCAGCAATGTGTGCTTTAGTAATCAATCCAGCAACACGGTAGTATGAATGATCCCTAATGCTTAACTGACATTAGTTGTAGATACATTCAAATTCACTTTAATAATATTGTCTCTTAACTTTCTTTTTCTCTTTAATTCTTCCTGTCAGTTTTCAGGCCTGGACTGACAGCATCTGCAGGACTTTCTTAATCATTTGTCATTCCCTTCTCTCACAGGCACATCTCCTGTCTGTCATCATCTCCATGGTGGCCACATCTGGGATCCATGGTGGCAAGCTCAGGGATGCAACCACCACATCAGGAGCTGCTACCAGCTATTTTTTTTTTAATATTCAGGTTTTTATTAAAGTTTTACAAATTCAAAGGTGAAAAAAAAAACACAGAAGTTACATGCTTGAGAAGTAGGCTGCACACAACCTAGACAACCAGAAATAAAAGGCTCCAATGTACACAATCCATATATACAATTGTGCTATAACATGAATACTGTGTAGGTCAGTACATCATAGTCATCAATACAGCCTGAATAAAAACAGTAGCAACATGTATCAGATGTATTGTGACACCCAGAAAAAGAAGTGAAAAACAACAAACAGAAAAAAATTGGCTTATCCTAAGTGACTGAAACCGATGCTAAAGATTATTTTGGGAGTGAGTCTACAAAAAGTCGTCAATAATGGTCTGTAGGAATACTAAGCATGGGGTCGCGCCATCAACATTTAGGTATCCGGTATCTCAGTGGAGTAGTACATCCAACCTGTCCAAGTATCCCTGAATTTATCCTGTTGGTTTTTAATCAAATGTACCCAACATTTTGCTTCCATGATCTTATCTACCGCTCTCTTTCAATCTAGTAAAGAGGGATATATAGCTTGTTTCCAGAAACGTGGAATAAGAGATTTTGCTGCATTAAAAGAGAAGTATGGGGTTTGGGGTTTTTGCAGTTTCATACTTACCTAGGTGGATGCAGCATCGGTCCAGTGCTGCATCTATCCCCCGTCGGCTCTAACGCTGAGAACTGAGCGATCGAACACCACCGATCACTCGGTTCTCACGGCTCCCCCAGCAAAGAGCTGGTGACTGTCAGTCACCACTCTCTGCTCTGCCCTCCTCGCTCGCTGAAGCGTTGGGCTGTGGAGAGAACAGGAGCAGCCGGGTCAGGCTCTCAGTGGCTCTCTAAGAAACTGAGCCAGGTGCTGGTCCAGGCATGTGGGGGGAGCCTGACCCCAGTGTCGTGATCTTGCCCAAGCCCGGACCGGCTCTGTGACATTAGCAGACAGTGGACTTCAGCCCGCTGTCTGCTAAAAATAGGTCACAGGTGTACAAAACGAACTACACTCCTGTGATCCACAGGAGAAATACAGCCAAACAAGGGGTACCTGCTACGGATGTAAGGGTCAGTTTTTTAGTCCAGGGGGTGATTGCTTTCCAGAAGGTCTTAATTTCGGGGCATGAACACCTGAAAAATAAATACCTGAAAAAAACTAAAATTGTGCCTGTGTCCAAAATATATGTGGACCTAACTGTATGTGCAGCTATCAGTCCCCAGTAAAATCTTTACTCATTGTATCCCCAGAAATGTCTGCCACCCAGTCTTCACAGGGAGATCCTCAAAGAGGGGAATGGCAAAGTCCTCCCCCAGATCTGGACTCTGAAACAGTGTCCTTCAGCAGGTATTCCCTTCTTAGCTGTCCTCTTCAGGCCCTTAATGCAGCAAATGATGAGGCCCAAATGGTGGTTTCTAGCCTTAGTGATCCTTCTTCTATGGGTAGCAGCCCCAGGAATGCCAGAACCCTCCCTGATGAGGAAAGAAAAGTCTGCTCAGGGCTTCTGCACATTTATCACCACCATAGCCATCTTTTGGATTCCCCCTTGCAGGGATTGGCTAGGTCATGATAAATATTCAGCTGATCATTTAAATCTCCCTCCCTATGCTCTAGAAGCTTCTTCAAGAGGTAGAGGGAAGGAATCAAACTCTCAGCCTAGGAATCCTGAGCAGACAAAGTGGAGCAGCAAAAATTCATTTTTTAAAGTAGATTGAGAATGGTTTGTATGTGTATTCCACTTCTTATGACTTGTTATCATATGTTTGAAGTGGTGGGAAATCTCCCTAATGGGGTTACAGCCAGCAATAAAAAAAAACAGAGGCTCTGACCCTTACCTGCTCTGTCCAAAACTTAAAAAAGTTTTGTTCGAGTTCTGCTAATTTTCAAATTGGCCTGCCTTCATCTTTGAAAAGTTCTAACCCTACACCCCCCTCCTATAAAAAAATGGAGCTGGAGTTGAGCTTGTACTGGTTTTTGTAACTTATCCAAATAGATTTTCAGTGGTGACATGCATGTGGCATCCCTGAGAGGAGCAAACTTGCATGGTAGGCACCAAATGTCCCTTGCCGCCCATAGCATGAGGGTGCATCTGCAGTATTATTGTCGATAATGCATTAGGTTATTAAAGAGCTGGCTCTGATCTCTGGCTTGTGTTCTCCTCGGCTTTTATCTGTACCCAGTGGAAAGCTTCAGTGAGGTGTATTCCTCTGGGAGATCTTCCGCTGGTCTGAACTCAAACCGTGGAGATTCCTGTTTCCTGTGTCTGACTCAGTATTGTGGCTTTATGTCTAGAACAGAAGACACAAGGTACCTGCCAATCATACCAACAAGAATACAAATTCAAGGTCATGAAAAAATAGCTCAGCCATAAAACATCCATCCTATTCTAAACAGTCAGCATGCAATTTGCAGATTTCTATAAACAGCATCTTCCACGTCTATTGTATGTCATTTTATTGTTGTAGTTAGCACTATATATATATACTGTGTGTATATAGATATAAAAATATATATCTATATATAGATATATATATACAGATTTGTCCGAAAACCTTTACCTTCCTTCAGAATCAACATTTTCTATGGGACGCTATACTACTAAATATTCCCACAAATGCGGGCCATTGATTGCAATCAAAATTTGTTAATTTGCATACATAAAAAGCATTTTTCCTAACAAAATCATTCAAGACCATGTTGCAAAAATAAATACACCCAAATAAAATTCTTAGGAGCAAAGCTAATGTAGCGACCTCACTCCTCTCAGCCCTTCTCATTCTCGGCTTGTCTGTCTTTGTCTAGGGGTGTCAGTACCGGGGGGAGGGATGAGATACACCACGGCCCATGTCCTCCATAGTGAAGAGGTGAAGGCCAGAAAGATCGGGATTTGTGTAGGTGTCCTAGAGTCAAATCCTTTCCTCGGATTCACTCCCCTTTGCTCCTAGTAACCAGAGTTCCACACACTGAATAGGTCCAACACAGTTTTATTCTTCTCAGCGAATAAATGTACAGCACAGTCAAGTTGGGACCTTTGCAACAGTTCAGTATTAATGGGAGTAGGTCGAGGCACAATCCTTTAAAGTATCGCTAACCACTGTGGTGTCACCAATGGCGAATAGTCACTGCCACTGACTATATGAGGTAGAACATGAATTACCTTCGCTAGCACAGCCCCTGTCAGGGGAAGGATATCCGTCCAAGGGAGTCACCGGAGGCCTCTCTGTCACCAGCGATGCTGCGCCAGACTCTCCAGAGAAGTTCCGCTCACCAGTCTCCTCTGACCTCAGACACGGGCACCCAAGGAGTTAGGGCCCCCTCAGATTCCTCCACCCTCGCGGAACTCAGTCGAAGGTACTGAGCCCCAGGCATCCGCCATAGTACCTCACCCCAGGCTAAAGGTGCCTGAGATGGACTCTCTCTCGCTCCGGCCAGGTCAAGGGCACCTGGGCCCGGAACTCCGGAACGCCCGCACCCAATCTGAAGGTGCCTGGGTGCGGCTGCGTCCTCCGACTCTGAACCCCAAGGTCAGAGCGTCCGCCCCTTTTATCCCCTCGCCTTTTGCGTCACAGCAGGTTCCCCGCTCCGCTGTACCAGCGCCAGGAAAGGACAAAAAGGAAGCAGTCTTGCGGTGTGGGTTCAACTCCGGCCAGGGCGACAATGCCACCTGCAGGCCGCAGGGAACCTCACACCACCAGAGTCCTCCAAGAACCATAAAGAAGGGTCTCGGATTCCCTAGCAATCAGTGCATCTGGGTTACACTACCACCCAGATGCTTCCCTTAAATTCAAATACCCGCTACACTAAATTTTAGACAACAAAATCCTAATTAACAAGAATTCAACTACAGGTGAGCCTGATTATTCATTTTACAGGTGTCCAGCAGACAGTTAAATTTAAAAGGGCGTTATTTAACAAAGAAAACCCCTTCCCCTTTCATGTTGTCAGCAGTGGCCCCATATGGAAGAGAAATGTCACAAGGCCTGAGAAAGAAAATAATGTCTTTACACAAGAAAGGTGAAGTCTACAAGAGGATCAGCAAAGCTTTACTTATCAGTCAGAATACTGTAGCAAAAGTGATACAAAAATGTTACATTTTACGGAGACGGCCAGGCCATCCACGGAAGTTAACACCTCAATAGGAACGTCTTCTGATGAGAAAGGTTAAAGAAAATCGCCATGCAAGTTCACTGCAGTTAGCTAAAGAAGTAGAAAGCCAAACTGGGGTGATTGTTTCCCGTGACACAATACGGCGAACACTGCAGAGGAATGGCATACATGGGTGTCATCCACAAAGGAAGCCTCTCCTAAAGCCCATGCACAAAAAAGCCTGCCCGGAATTTGCCAGGGCCCATGCTGAAAAAGAACGATTATTTCTTCATTTAGTCACGACTATAACGACTATTTTTTTTTTTATTAATCTAGTGTGTTCTTTTTGTGATTAGCTAATTAATCCTTTGGATAACTTTACAAAAAATGATAAGTACATAAAAAAAAAAAAAAGGAAGATAAAAGAATATAACTACTGTGAGGGGGTTAGCTCGGCAGCGGGTGTGTGTGACCCCCGGGATGGGCTCCCCACACAAAACAGGCCCAGCAAACGGAGGTTGTGGTTTTCAAAATCAAAAAGGTGCGGTTTATTTTCTATTTACAGTGACAAAACACAGCAAAGCAAAAGAAACATAACCAAAATAAATCCTGGTCAAGTTGACCTCTGACTAAACATACAGGTTTCCTAACTAACAACTGGGATCAGCCTAGTGCTGTCCTAGTCCCTAAGTCCCTGGTTTTAAATGTCCAAGCAAATAGCCACACAGGCTTTGTCTCACCGCACAGGGGTTCACTCTCCCTAGACAGTCCACACAGGTCTGGTTCCAGGCATGAGCTAACATCTAATGAAGCTGGGAGTTTTTATAGAGGCCTAAATGAGCTGACAAGCTTCAGCTGGTCTCATCAACTCCCTGTCTGCACGACGCCCAGCCCTCTCCCTAGAGGTATGAGTCATCCATGAGCCCACTAGCCTTATACAACTCTCCACCTAGTTGTATAAGTCGGCGTAAAGCCTGAATCTGGGCGAAATATATCTACCCCCCTGGATGCAACCAGGTGACTTTACCTTCCTGCTGTCACATACCCCCCCCTCTTGTTTTAACCTCGGGGTTGGAACACCAGCAATCAGGCATTCATGTACTCGAGACAAAGCATCCACATTCCCCATTTGAACGCCAGGGCGATGCTTTACTGTGAAGTTGAATTCCTGGAGGGCCAGGAACCACCTATTCACTCTTCTATTTGTTTCCTTGTTTTGAGCCATCCACTTTAACGGAGCGTGATCCGTAACCATGTCAAAGTGCCTACCTAGCAGGTAGTACCGAAGGGAATCTAGAGCCCACTTCACCGCTAAACACTCCTTTTCAACGGTGGCGTAATTTACCTCATGGGACTTCAACTTCCTGCTGAGGTAAATGACTGGGTGCTCTTCCCCGTTCCAGACCTGGGACAATACTGCTCCTAACCCCACATCTGACGCATCACTTTGTACGACAAAGTCTTTAGAGAAGTCGGGTGAGTACAACACTGGCTGGCTACATAAGGCTTGTTTCAAGAATTGGAATGCTGCCTCAGCCTCGGGGGTCCATTTAATCATGACCGACCCTTCCCCTTCGTCAGGTTGGTTAGGGGCACAGCCTTAGAAGCAAAGTGGGGAATGAATCGCCGATAATACCCAGCGATTCCCAGAAAGGCTCGTACCTGCTTCTTGCTGTTGGGACGTGGCCAACTCTGGATGGCCTCGACTTTGTTGAGTTGGGGTTTTATTACTCCCCTCCCAATGGTGTACCCAAGATATTTGGCCTCCTCCTGCCCAATGGTACACTTCTTGGGGTTAGCCGTAAACCCCGCTTCCCGAACAGAGTCCAGGACTGCTTGCACTTTTGGCAGATGTGAGGCCCAATCTGTGCTATGGACAATTACGTCATCCAGGTAAGCCGCAGCATACTTCCGATGGGGCCTCAGCATCTGGTCCATTTTCCGCTGGAATGTGGCCGGCGCATTCTTTAACCCGAACGGCATTCTTTTATATTGGAACGCCCCGTCTGGGGTTACAAATGCGGTTTTCTCTTTGGCCGACTTGGCCAGGGGGATTTGCCAATACCCTTTTGTGAGGTCAAGAGTCGTCATGTATCGGGCTGTTCCCAGCCGGTCGATCAACTCATCTATACGTGGCATGGGGTAGGTGTCAAATTTTGTAACTTTGTTCAACTGTCGAAAATCGTTACAAAATCGCCAGCTCCCATCCGGTTTAGGCACCAACACAATGGGACTAGACCAATCACTTTGGGACTCCTCTATCACCCCTAAGTTCAGCATTTTCTGTACTTCCTCCCGTATTGCCTCCCGTCGAGCCTCTGGGATCCGATAGGGTTTTAACTTCACCCTTTCACCGGGCGGGGTAATGATGTCATGCTCTACCCCAGATGTTTGTCCCGGCAGCTCAGAGAATACCTCCTTGTTGCGAAGCACAAACTCCTTAACCTCCTGTTGTTGGGGTTGTGACAAGGTGGCTGCTATTCCAACCTCAGGAATCACGCAACCAGTTTGAGCTGGTGACCAAGTGTCTGCGACTAGGGACTCTCTATCCCTCCAGGCTTTCAACAGATTAACGTGATAGATCTGTTCGGGCTTTCGCCTTCCTGGTTGTCTGACCTTGTAATTCACTTCGCTCACTTTTTCCATTATCTCGTAGGGGCCTTGCCATTTGGCAAGGAATTTACTTTCAACCGTAGGGACAAGTACCAATATCCTATCCCCCGGGGAAAAGGTACGGGTCTTGGCTCCACGGTTGTACACTCTCTGCTGTGCCAACTGCGCTTGGGCCAAATGTTCCTTCACGATGGGCATTACCTGTGCAATTCGATCTTGCATCAGGGCGACATGCTCAATCACACTCCTGTGGGGAGAACTCTCACTTTCCCAAGTTTCCTTGGCAATATCCAACAGCCCTCTTGGGTGTCTCCCATACAGTAACTCAAAGGGGGAGAATCCCGTAGAGGATTGGGGCACCTCCCTAATAGCAAACATCAAATAAGGAAGTAAACAGTCCCAATCCTTTCCATCTCTATCCACCACTTTCTTCAACATTTGTTTTAGGGTTTTGTTGAATCTTTCAACCAGCCCATCGGTTTGGGGGTGATACACAGACGTACGCAATTGCGTCACTTTGAACAATTTACACAGCTCTTTCATAACCCGGGACATAAAGGGTGTACCTTGGTCCGTAAGCAGTTCTTTACAAATACCCACCCGGCTAAAAACAAGAGATAGCTCTTTGGCTATGGTTTTGGCCGAGGTATTTCGGAGAGGGATCGCTTCTGGATAACGGGTGGCATAGTCCATTATAACTAATATGTACTGGTGCCCCCTAGCGGACTTGATTATAGGACCTACCAAATCCATGGCGATCCTCTCAAACGGGACCTCAATGATGGGTAGAGGGACCAGCGGGCTACGGAAATGTGGCATCGGGGCCAACCTCTGACACACAGGGCAGGAGGAACAATAATTTTCTACGTCCTTCATCACCCCCGGCCAATAGAATCTCTGTAATACCCTCTCTCGGGTTTTCTCTGTCCCCAGATGACCTCCAAGAATGTGCCCATGGGCCAACTCCAACACCAACTTCCTGTAAGGTTTGGGCACCACAAGCTGCTCAACGGTTTCTTCTGCCCTTTTTGCCACCCGATACAGTAGGTCCTTCTCTACGCTGAAGTATGGGTAAGTGCAGGTATTATCTGGGTTCACTAACTCGCCATCTATTTTCACTACGTTTTCCCGTGCCTTTATTAGGGCGGGGTCTTTCAACTGTTCTGTGGCAAAGTTTTCCCTGTGAACCTCAAGATCAGAAAACTCCACAGACGGTAGGTTTTCGTCTGAGGAGGTGGGCTCCTCTCCAGTTTCTTGAGTCTCCCCTGCCAATACTGATAAGGGAAATTCCGGAGAGTCCTCACCACTCTCAGGGGAGTTCTGGCTATCACATTCCTGGTACATAGGGGCACCAGTGAGGGGCTCAGGATCATCCCACAGTTCCCAGAACTTCGGAAAATCCCTTCCCACAATGGCGTCATGCGGTAACTGAGATACTAAGCCCACTGGATGAGAGAGGGTACCTTTGGGGGTCTCCAAACACACTGTAGTCACTGGATACTCTCGGGTGTCCCCATGCACACAAATAACAGCTACCTTGCTATTCCCAGAGACCTCTGTTTTAACTAACTCAGCCTTTATCAGGGTCACAAGGCTACCTGAATCCAGCAATACCACAACATTTCTACCATTAACACACATTTTGCATAAATGTTTCTCAGTTCCTCGAATGGCAGTGCATGCGACTGTCGCACACAGTGACTGACGTCTGCCCGTCAGAAAGTCACACTGCATGGGTTCCTCCACAACCGGGCAATTGGCTGCAATATGTCCCGCTTGCCGGCAGCGGTAGCAAACGATCCTTCTTGCCGCCTCTTGAGCCGCTGATTTCCCAGGCTGTTCTCGCCAAACTTGGGGTAGAGCTCCCACCCTCTCACTCTCTCCACCCTCACCCCTTGGAATCCTCTTATCCGCCCCTGGGGATGGTCTGGTCTTAGGGTGGAAAGTCCGAGTGTCTCTGGAAGAGGCCGTCAGGTTCTCTGTAGCCAAGTATCTCTCCACACGATCCACAAGACCATCGGCCGTCTCTGGGTCTCCATGGCTTACCCACTTTTGGATGGCAGTAGGAAGAGCTCTCAAAAACCGATCCATTACACCACGTTCCACAATCTTTGGTGCGGACAAAGTCTCTGGCTGTAGCCACTTTCTGCTCAGGTGAATGAGATCATACATTTGAGACCTGGGGGGTTTTCCAAGCTGGAAAGTCCAGTTATGCACACGCTGAGCCCGGACAGCCTGGGTGACACCCAGCCTTGCCAATATTTCAGCTTTTAGCATCACATAGTCTTTTGCTTGGTCAGGCTCTAGGTCATAGTAAGCCTTCTGCGATTCACCAGTTAACAGAGGAGCCACCAGTCCAGCCCACTGCTCCTCAGGCCACTTTTCTCTTTCAGCAGTCCTTTCAAATGTGGTCAAAAATACCTCTGGATCATCCTCTCCAGTCATTTTTGTCAATAAACGACTCACCCCAAAGGACGCGGTATTAGTGGGAAGGCTTTCCTCACTGGTCTGCGGACGTTGCTGCATTACTGCTTCCATTTGTTGTAGTCTCTGCTCTTGCTTCTGTAACAGGTCTATGAAGCGGGCCTCAGATTGCTGCTGGGCTTGTTGATGAGCTTGCTGCTGGGCTGCAAGGCTCCTTTGCAAACCTGCATTTGTCTGCTGTTGATTGGCATTTGCTAGAGCCAGCTGTTTCAGTATCTACTCCATGCTGGCTTAAAAAAAACTGCCCGCATTCTCCACCAACTGTGAGGGGGTTAGCTCGGCAGCGGGTGTGTGTGACCCCCGGGATGGGCTCCCCACACAAAACAGGCCCAGCAAACGGAGGTTGTGGTTTTCAAAATCAAAAAGGTGCGGTTTATTTTCTATTTACAGTGACAAAACACAGCAAAGCAAAAGAAACATAACCAAAATAAATCCTGGTCAAGTTGACCTCTGACTAAACATACAGGTTTCCTAACTAACAACTGGGATCAGCCTAGTGCTGTCCTAGTCCCTAAGTCCCTGGTTTTAAATGTCCAAGCAAATAGCCACACAGGCTTTGTCTCACCGCACAGGGGTTCACTCTCCCTAGACAGTCCACACAGGTCTGGTTCCAGGCATGAGCTAACATCTAATGAAGCTGGGAGTTTTTATAGAGGCCTAAATGAGCTGACAAGCTTCAGCTGGTCTCATCAACTCCCTGTCTGCACGACGCCCAGCCCTCTCCCTAGAGGTATGAGTCATCCATGAGCCCACTAGCCTTATACAACTCTCCACCTAGTTGTATAAGTCGGCGTAAAGCCTGAATCTGGGCGAAATATATCTACCCCCCTGGATGCAACCAGGTGACTTTACCTTCCTGCTGTCACACTACATACATATATATATTATATATATATGTATGTAGTTATATTCTTTTATCTTACTTTTTTTTATGTTCTGTTTTTCTTTTCTGTTCAGAAGTTCATGAATGTTTAAAATTTATTTATATCTTTTACAATGCTTTATTTTTTTAAGGGGGGGGGGGGGGACAGTGTCAGTGTGCTTTTTTTAAATTATTTTTTACAATTTTTGGGGGGCTATGGTGAGATATCAGGGGTCTTAACAGACCTCTGACATCTCCCATTTGAGACAGGGAAAGGGACTAGGGACACAGATTCCCCCGTCCATTTCTCTGCAGCCTCAGTTTCACTGATAATGAATGGAGAGAAGACAACGGCTTCTCTTTATTCATTAACTGAGACATTGTAATCACAGGAGGTTACGATGTTTCAGTTATGTGAATGGACAGTCAGTGATCACTGACTCTGTCCATTCAGAAAACGAAGGAGCCGGGTTTACCGGCTCCTACCTCCGCTCTCCATCCTGAGATACCGAGGGGGACGGCAGCACAGAGGGGGAGAAGAGAGAGGGGGACAGCAGCATGGAGGGGGACACGGAGAAGAGAGAGGGGGACGGCAGCACGGAGGGGGAAAAGAGAGAGGGGGAGGACACGGAGGAGAGAGGGAGACACGGAGCAGCATGGAGGGGGACAGATGTACGGAGGAGAGAGGGAGACACGGAGCAGCATGGAGGGGGACAGCAGCATGGAGAAGGATGGATGGGGACTGGAGGAGGATAGGGGACAGTCAGCGGCAATCGTGTGTGGGAGAGAAGCACCGCGCTGAAAGCCGTGGTGGGGGTGTTTTGACCTGCAACTCGCAACGTGTGACACGTCGACGCCTTTCTTTTTTTTTTTTTTTTATTCCTTTATTTAAATAGAAAGTGTGTTCAACAATTAGCACATATAGCAGAGATACATAATAAAAATCAGACAATAAGATCAATCGTGGTCAGGAAATTAGGTAAATATATCAGACACCCCGGCTTTACACGGTAAGTAAAGCACATGAAGAAAGTACGGAATAGGGGTAAAGTTGGTGTGCGAAGCCGGGGAGGCAATCTATCAAATACTTGTGCGTCCTGGAGCCGATAATAACATATGCCAAGCTATATAATACATAATACAGTAACATATTTAAAAGTTTTAACAGTTGTTTGGGATGCGAAACAATCCAATGGCCAGATGGGCCCAAACACGGGACACATAGAATAGGTAATGCACCATAGGATATTCACAGTATCTGATCACGATAGCCTGTGATTGGGTAAGAGGTAAGGGGAGGGGGTAAATACCAAAAGGGGAAAAGGGAGAGGAGAAATGGAGGCTTAGTAGAATATAAGAGCAGAAAGTAGAAGAGTAGAGTGAAGAGGGGTAGCGCCCCCCGACTGGGAAGCGGGACAAGCCCAATGGGTTAGTCAGACTGCGCAACCTCACGGAGATAAGCGTCTGTGTATATAAAGTGTTGCCAGGGTCTCCAGGTCTCCCGGAAGGTCTCCTCCCTGTTGTGCAAGGTGGCGGTAAGATCCTCCATGTCTCTTAGTTCTTTCACTTTAGAAAATCATAGGGACTTCGCCGGCGGGTTCCCCGACCTCCAACAGAGGGGTATGCAGGCCTTGGCAGCATTCAGTAGCTGAATGGTAAGAGAGGCCTTGTATTTCTTGATGGGTCATTCTGTAAGGTGGAGCAGGCAGGTAGCGGGGTTCCCCTCCAGGGAGACACGAGTCAGGTGGTTGATCGTGCGAGCCACCTCGAGCCAAAAAGGAGAGAGTGTGGGACAGGCCCAAAAAACATGTAGCATAGTTCCCTCTGCAGTGCCACAATGCCAACAAAGGTTGGAGACCTGCGGAAAGAAATGGTGCAGAGTGGTGGGTACCCTATAGCGTCGACGCCTTTCACGCACGTCAACGTATTTTCGTAGTCGACATAGTCGACGTGTCGTGGCAGCTCTACTACTGGGACTCTGTACTCTGGAATGAGACCAAGATAAATGTTTTTGGAACTGATGGCTTCAAAACCATATGACGTCGCAAAGGTGGTGCCTACAGTGAAGTATGGTTGTGGCAGTGTCCTTCTTTGGGGCTGCATGAGTGCTGCTGGTGTCGGGGGGTTGTATTTAATTGATTGTATCATGAATTCACAGATGTACTGCTCTATATTGAAACAGAAGATGCTACCATCACACATGCCCTTGGTCGTCGTGCTCTTTTCTAACATGACAATGAACCAAAACATACATCTAAGGCCACTGTTGAATTTCTGAAGAAGAACAGGGTGAAAGTGATTCAGTGGCCAAGTATGTCTCATGATCCAAACCCAATCGAATACCTATGAGGAATTCTGAAGAGACAAGTTGAACATCACTCTCCATCCAGCATTTGTTCTTAAAGAATGGAAAAAGGTAGATGTTGCAATATGTCGCCAAATTGTTCATTCCATGCCTAGAAGGCTTGGTGCTGTCCTTACAAATCATGGAGGTCATACAAAATACTAGATGTAGTAGTTTTTTTGTGGGGTGTATTCATTTTTGCATCAACTAATTTGAGTAAAACTAAAGATTTTATAATCTAAGTTAAATTTGTAAACTTACTTTCATGTAATAAGCTAAGAAAATGTTCTATATATATCTATAAAACCCAGTTTTGTCAACATTTTGGAAATTGTTCTTGTGTTCATTTAGATATTGAATAAAATCTTACTTTTCAAAAGGGGTGTACTCATTTATGCAGAGGAAGCTGTAGAGGAAACAGAATCCAGTGTGTCTGAACAAGAACAAGCAGAAGCTGTGAAAAAAACGGAGTTCAGCATGCCTGAAACACTAGAGCCAAAAGAGCAGAGAGAGAGAAGGGCTATTCACCCACCCAAGAGACTGACTTATGACTAATTGGGTGAAAGCTCTGAAGAGGCTGTGTTTACCTCAAAAAGGACAATTGAAAAGCCTGGCTCTTCCACTTCACATTTAGTGGAAGACAACCCCTGCTCACGCCCTGGCACATCTGGCTGGGCCATCCCAGTCAAAGTGGCCTGTAGGGAGGACAACCTCCTTTCCAAAGCATGGTGGGGGGTTCCTATTTCTTGCATACACTCAAGCCTCGTACACACGACCGATTTTCTCGTCCAAAACCGTCAAGAAAAGTGCCGCGAGAGCTTTTTTGTCGAGAAAAACGTTTGTGTGTATGGTTTTACGACGAGAAAATTGCAGAGAATCTCGACGAGAAAATAGAGAACCTGCTCTCTATTTTCTCGTCAGGATTCCAGATTTCCTCGTCGTGTTTCTCGTCGCCCTGTTTTGTGACGAGAAAACGGTTCGTGTGTATGCTTTTACGACTCTTCCAAAAGCGCGCATGCTCACAAGCAACTATGAGACGGGAGCGCATCTTCTGGTAAAACAAGCCTTCGTAATGGAGAGAGCACATTCGTCACGCTCCAAATTATTCCATCGTTTAAATGTTCTGCATTGAAATCTTCGTTAGAATGTTACATTAATCAAAACGAATGACCTTCTTTTGCTGCAGATATTCACACCGAGTTATGACTATTTTTTTTTAACCTTTTTCATGCTGCTCTTAAGAAGATTTATGTGTATTATATCGTGCAAGTTTTTCGGAATAATTTAAATTGTTATATTTTTCTAAATTATGTTAATTATAATTTCGCAATGTTTTGATAGTGATCTCCCATTTAATTTTGGAATCTATATTAGTTAAATTTTCCACCATCTTTTTTTGCAAATCAGATTTAGTTATTCTTTTGGGGGGTTGTTATCTGTCCCTTTTTTTGTCAGTCAAATGTATCTGCTTACTCCAAAGCTAGATTTTAAATTTTTACAAATACACATAGTCAAGTATGAACTTAAACAAAAATCACATTTATTCATGTTTCGAAATAAAATAAAGAGAAGGCAGCGCTGGAGAACCTGCTGCCATTTGTGCATCCCAGGGACCCCAGAGCACACAGCAACCCTGTGTGGACACTAAAATTGGGAGCTTGAGAAGGCCAACATTTCTGAACACAATCTGATGCTGGCCTCCCAGAGGTCAGGAACAGCAGCAGGTGATATATATGTCCCAAGTGTGTGGTACTACAACAGGCTGCCTTCTGTCCGACCACAATGAAGCAAGGCCATCACTTCCTCTTCTTCCTGGCAACCTTCCCTGCAACCTTTCCTGAAGCCTTCCCTGCAGCCTTCCTTCTTCGTTTGGCTGGAGGCTGGGCCACTGGAGGGGTACTCCTGTCAGGAGGAGGAGGAGATGTAGCAGAAGGGGGTGGGGCAGAAGAAGAAGGTGGAGGTGTAGCAGAAGGGGGTGGGGCAGAAGAAGAAGAAGGGGGAGGTGTAGCAGAAGGGGGTGGGGCAGAAGAAGAAGGTGGAGGTGTAGCAGAAGGGGGTGGGGCAGAAGAAGAAGAAGGGGGAGGTGTAGCAGAAGGGGGTGGGGCAGAAGAAGAAGGTGGAGGTGTAGCAGAAGGGGGTGGGGCAGAAGAAGAAGGGGGAGGTGTAGCAGAAGGGGGTGGGGCAGAAGAAGAAGGGGGAGGTGTAGCAGAAGGGGGTGGGGCAGAAGAAGAAGGGGGAGGTGGAGGTTGAGGTTGGGTCAGTTGTGCCACCTCACATAAGGCGGTATTGGGGGTAATTTTCTCCATCACCCCCTTGTTGAGCAAGGTGATGAGCAGGGGCTCGCATAGGAGGCGTTGCTCCATGCTCATCACCTTGAACTTAGCCTCCACTAGGCCGGCAATGGCCTCTTCAGGGGATGTGGGCTCCTGGAGGGTGGCATGGGCCTCACTCGTGCTCCTGTCCCTCCTGCCTCTTTTGGGAAGCCGGATGGGAGGCACCTGGGATCTGGTGCTTCTCCTTTGCCCTGCCACCTCCTGTCTGCCACTGGGCCCTGCCACCTCCTGGCTGCCACTGGGCCCTGCCACCTCCTGGCTGCCACTGGGCCCTGCCACCTCCTGGCTGCCACTGGGCCCTTCCTCCTCCTGCCTGACAGTTTCCAGACCCTCCTCCTGGCTGATTTCATCCTGTGTATGAAAAAGGGACATAGTTTAATATGTTGGTTTAATCTTTGCAGCAAACTTTGTAATCCTGATTGAAGCAATTAGAATGTAAATCCATAAATCCTTGCTTTAAATTTACCACTACATCAGATTGACTATTTAGCACCCAATTAGGTGCAGACTAATGTCTACAGATCTTGATTTCACTTGTGGAATCCAAAATATTTTATGTTTGTCATCTTGACATATTTGTCAAACAGTAAGTTTATCCCAATACATTTTCAGTTAATACTATACCTGGCTCCAGATGGCCAAATCAGGATCATCCAGGATGGCTGCCTCCTCTTGCTCCAGAGAAGGCACAGGTTGGCTGCAGGGAAGTCTGGGGGGAAGAGTGGAGAGTGATGGCCTTGTCTCAATGTGGTCATCCAGGAAGGACATCCTGTTGTAGTACCACAAAATCGGGACATAAACATCACCTGCTGCTGCTCCTGACCTCTGAGAAGCCAGCACCTTAGAGCGTTCAGTCCTGTAGGTACCTCTCAAGCTGCCAATTTTAGTGTCCACTTGTTTTGCTGTGGCTGTGGGCACCTTGGTATGCACAAATGGGAGCAGCTTCTCCAGCGCTGCTTTTCTCACCCCTCTTTTTTTATGGATGGGGTTTTTCGTCTCCCACAGAGCGGGCAGCTCCCTTACCCGGTCAATAAATTCCGCCAGGAAATCCTTGTCGCTTATAAAGACATTCATATTGTATCTGCAAGTTAAATAAATTATATATAACTAATGTGAGGCAAACAGTCTAACCTCCTTTACATCCTAGTCACCATATATATCCTCCAACATTCTCAAGACAGTATAGGCCAACAATTTGTACAAGTCACAAAATCACATACCTTCGTTCGCACGTCCGTCACTTGAACTCCTCTCTCCGCACACCGAACGTACTATAGTCACATGTGTGTTTGCTATATACACACCACGCATGCGTCAAATTTCGAACACGTCGCTCCGCACACGTCGCCCGCCCATGACGTTCTAACTAACATCTTTTCCCCGCCCCTTCTCTTTCGGCGCGCAGACAGATATGGCGGAGTTACAGCAGGTGTCTGATAATTCTGCAACTAACGAGGAGGAGACAAGCCCGGAGACCGAGGAAACGTCATGATCAAGGAGGAGATTCAAGGCATCGAATATGTCTTTGGCGGAGATGGCGGAGATGGTGGACATCTTGCTCAAGTCTGATTATGATGCAAAGCATGGGCCGTATAGCAAACCAAATAGAAGGAAGGCCAAAATCCTCACTAAAGTCGTGAAGAGTCTGAAGACGAATTTCGGGGTGAAACGCTCAAATGAGCAGCTCAGAAAGAGGTGGTCAGACCTCAAACTGAGGGAGCCAGAGCAGTTGAGGAGCATAAAGAGAATGCTCGCTAAAAGTAAGTAAAATGTAGACTTTTCTGCTATTAATCTTTTTCTAAACTTACATGTTGCTCTTTATTTTGGTTTCTCATATTGGACTCCCTTCCAAAATGTAATATTTTGAACTTGGTTGGGCACAGTAATCGTTCGTTACAGACACTTTGTTCGGCCACTATCCGCGGTTTTGGCTTATTTTATAGCCACAAAAGTAATTAGACATCTGCCATTTTTGGTCAAATATTGTGGCAAAATTTTTAGGCTAGATGATGTGTTTGTAAAGAGAATGAAATGCAAACTTTTATCAGTGTAAAGGAGACGACACTCAGCAGCTGCTTCCACATCTGTACTTTGGAGCACTATAGTGTGGGCCACCAGACCCGCCTTTTTTGGGTGTCCCACACAGGTGCATCAGTGAATTTTTGTGGTGCCTCCATGTCTAATAAATTACATCCAAAGGTGAATACTAAACATATTCTTGGTCATAAATAATGCATTCTTCTTTAAATTCCGCCCAAACACACACTTGTACCACACTTCCAAGCAATTTAGCCTGTTTTTATTTTAACATTGAGATTTACAGTGTGATAAATAGACCTTTTGTTTGATTCTCATAGGGGAGAGAAGACTGGGAGGAGAACACTCCAGGGAGCACATGCACCCCACAACTTCCAAGCAACCCCAAACTCCCAAAGACCCACAACCGAAAGATGTGCAGGAAGTTGAGGTGGAGGAAGGAGAAGTGCAGGAAGGAGAGGTGGATGACGTTGTGGATCTGGTCACCACAACAGGTCAGTATCTGTCACCACAGCTTCAGGTAAGAGATGTAGGCCTGCAGAGTTATAATACCTTTTGTTTTTTGTTTTTAGGGGATATAAATGTTGTGAAGGATAGTACACGGTTCTCTGCTGACAGTGCCCTCCGCCTCATCCAGCAAGTGATGGAATGTAGCACGGAACTGGACCTAATTAAACAAAGAATCCATGTGATGGAACAAACATTTAAAGACATTCTCAATGTTTTGGGGAGAATTCAATAAGCCATCCAAACACATTTGTTTTTACATGTTTGTTATTGCACATTTTAGAATATTTTTGACAATCAAACCAGCCAAAAATTTAATCTGCACACAGTGTGTCAACATGTGCTATCTGCCATCAGGGGATATCCATGTACGTCTTTTGGGGGTGCAACCCCTTCCTCGTATCTAAAGTCGGTGAACTGAGGAAGGGGTTGCACCCCCAAAACACGTCCATTGATCACCCCTGATGGCAGATAGCACATGTTGACAATAGGGATCAGGATTGTAAACTTCCTAGATGAAAAAAATCCCAAATGTGTGCATATTCAATTTTTGGCTGGGCAAGGGGTGGCAGGACCCCATATTAGGACGGGCACATAGAGACATAGTTTGTGTAAGTGAATGTCTCAGATTGCTCAGAGGTATCCAATGTTGTAATTTTTGGAATGCAACTGTTATTTTTGTATTTTCTTAAGCAAAAAATTGCCGGTTTGTGGCCAGGCCAACCCAAAAAAACAAAAAATGGTGTGAATGTGCACAGAGTAAAATATTTGACCACAAACAACGTGTAGCTTCTTTTTATAATACCCTCTAAGCTTATTTGGTTATTTTGTAAGGTTACATAGTGAAATGGTTGTTAGTTACTAAAGTAAAATACACTTGGCACTACAAATGCACTAAGACAAACTAGGAGACAGGAAAGAACAAATAATTAAAGGTTTAAACAAGCTTTTTATTTGGATCCTTAGACATAGGCTGGCATAGGAATTGCCCCCCTACCCGTGAAATACTCCATGTATTTGTCCCGAACCTCACGGGCATTTTGGGAGGGCAAGCCAGGACGGGCAGATTCCAGGCCCGGCAGGGGATTTGCAGGGGAAAGTCCAGCCTCTGGCAAAACTGAGGCCATATAGGAATTTGATTTTTGGCTCAGAAAGTTGTGTAGCACACAGCAGCATAATACAACATAGTTTATTTTGTAGTCCGCCAAGTGTATTGAAGTCATAAAAAGGCGGAACCGGCTGGCCATTATGCCAAAGGCATTTTCGACAACTCTTCGGCCCCTGGCCAGCCGGTAATTGAACACCCTCTTGTCTGGGGTCAGGGTCCTCTGAGGAAATGGCCTCATAAGATGCCGTCCGAGTCCGAAGGCTTCATCAGCCAAAAAAACAAAGGGGAGTCCTTCAATATTCACTGCATCCGGTGGCAATGCAAGGTCGTCACTCTGGAGACGGAGGGCAAACTCCGTCTGGATGAAGGATCCCCCATCGGACATCCGGCCATTCTTCCCTACATCAACATAGAGGAATTCATACCGTGCTGACACCACCGCCATCAGCACAATGCTTTGAAACCCCTTGTAATTGTAGTAGTAGGACCCAGAACGGGGTGGCGGCACGATGCGGACGTGCTTCCCGTCTATAGCACCACCGCAGTTGGGGAAGTCCCACCGCGTGGCAAACTCCGATGCCACAGTCTGCCATTCCTGTGGCGTGGAAGGAAGCTGTGGAGTGAAACAAGATGAAATAATATTAGAATACAAAAATCATACATTACAAGGAAAATCTCTAAAAAAACATTAGAGGCCAACATCAATCTAATTATACGTTTATTAAGGTGTGTAAAAAAAGGATAATGGAAGGCTCATTTATCATATTCATCACCCCCTCTGATGGGCCATTACTAAATTATTTTGGGGGGGGGGGGAGATGTGTTTGGCCACAGGATAGCATTGCAGTGGCGGTGCGTCCAGAGTGGGCGCTGGAGCACTGCCCCCTCTCTCCTGTGCCCATCACTCAGAACAATACATAGGTTCATGCGTTGCATTAACCTATGTATTGTCTATGCCGCCCACTATTCAGGTGGATGGCCTCTAGTAAAGCGACCGACATATGAATAATTGCGGCATTTAGGGGGTTCAAATTGCATAGCAGAAACAGGCAGTAAAATAGTCTTGCACATTACAACCTGAGGGATGTAATTGGCTTCCTAAAAGTAAAATAGGGGACGCAGGGGGGGGGCATTCCTTGGGGAAACACTGGCAGGCTGCTCTGCCAATCATGTTCACCAAGTCTGTTTAATGGTAACATGATTGGCTTATGCAACATCAAGGGAAGGAGAACACATCAAGGACAGAAGAAGGATGGCGCTGACCACAAGAAGGTAAGTGCAGGGCTGGGGGGAAACTGGCTGCATTAGAGGGGACTAAATGGCTGCATTGGAGGGAACAAAATGGCTGCATTAGAGGGGACAACTGGGGGCATTTAATAGGCACCTGAGCAAAAAAGGAGGAAGTTTAGTTCATAAATTGGGGTGGGACCCCCAAACATTTGGAGCAACAGGCGCCCCTGCTGGAAAAGTTAGTGAAGGGAAATATTTATGGAGGAGAAAAAAGGGGCAATCTAAAGCTTCCAGCATGCATGGGGACAAAGGGGACATTCTCAGCATATTACAATCATGGTAATTAGGGAAGGATGAAAGAAATACAATACATTAGCATACACGTAATACATAAAATGTGATGTTAATGGAGAAAACTTACCCTAATATAGTCCTCCTGCAGGACTTGTATAATGGCAGAACAGGTGTCTGGGATTATGAGGCCCAGAGCCTGGGGGGAGATGCCTGTCGTGAACTTCAAGTCCTGAAGACTTCTCCCTGTCGCCAGGTAACGCAACGTGGCGATGAGCCTCTGCTCAGCACTGATGGCTTCCCTTATAACATGTGCTACAAAGTGCGTGGTGTACCTTTTGCGATGCCCATGCGGTTTGGAATATGTGGGCCGGACCATTAGAAAATTGAGTACCAGATTAGGTGAGCACATCACCAACCTAAAAAGTGGTTTTGACAAACATAGTGTGTCTAAGCACTATGATCTTGTGCATAACAGAAACCCAAAAGGTACCATTTTCATTGGTTTGGAGAAATATGTGCCCAACTGGAGAGGGGGCAATGGCAAAAGAAGCATCTCTAGATCCGAAACCAGTTGGATACATAAATTGGGTTGTCACGCACCGGGTGGCCTTAACGTTGAATGGGATATAAATTGCTTTATCAACAATGGGTGACATATTATTTGTTCCCCTCATAAGCAATTTGTTCCCATTTTTCTTCCTGTGCAATTTTGGTCCAGTGTTTTGTTTGGGCCTGACTAACTAAGTATATCATAAGCTTTATTTTAATATAAAAAGTTATTTTAAGTATTTCTATATTGGTTAAGTGTAAACCTGCTTAGGATTCATTTTTTGAAAAAAAGAATTAAAAAAAAAAAAAGAATGTTTTAAAGGAATGATTTTTTAAAAAAGAGAATGTTTTTTGGAAAAAGAATGTTTTTTTTGAATAAAGAATGTTTTTGAAAAAATGGTTTAATAACAGTTGCACCATGATCCACAAGATGTCAGTGTGGAGATTATTTTGAAAATCGTTTTTAAAAATTGGTGCAATATCTGTAAGTTCCACTGGGGGTGATGGTGCAACTGTGTTTTATGTCAAGACCTCTCCATTGAGAGATCAATGCAGAGGCTAGTACAATTTTCTGCTCCGTCTGCCAATTTGACATGTAGCCAATGAGAGAACCCCGAGTGGGCCATTTGGCTACAAATAGCGTGTGCGTGCTCATGTGGGCGTGCCCCTGATGATGTCACATTTGACGAAACGGCGTAGGGTGACACGCACATGCATTGCGCACGCGCGAATCAGCCTTTGACAGAAACTCGGAGCTTTTTTATTTCCTTGCAAGGATTTTCTCGTTTTATCATTATTTTTATACCTATGTGAGAGCTGTTTTCTCTCCTGTTCATTTCTAATAAAACTTCCCTGATGAATGCTACACTATGGAAAGTTTTTCTTTCTTCTCTTTGGACATCGTTTTAACTGCTGAGGATTATTCACTCTGATCAATCAAGAGTGTTTTTCATCTCCGATTTGGATCAGCTGTGCAGACACGTCTCTGGAGACTCGCCTATTGTGGATGAAGTGTCTTCACTGGAATTTCTCTGCCTTCCATGGAGTGAACATCGCTCTACTAAGCTTGTTTTGACCCCCCTGAGAAGGGCGGTCGCAGGCTGTTTGGTAAGCCTTAATTTCTCACTTTGGTGGCGGGATCTTCACTTATTGTTGGAATAGCACTTACCAGCTTCATCGGATATCTTCTCTGTGGAACTCTTATCATCAATATAGAGGAAATCCTCTACACATTTATTTGATAATCTTCTTTCTTCACGGGCACTTATGAACTTGATTGGTTTATTTGCATTGTTTTATTAGTGTTTTTGATACTTTTTTCACGTACTTAATTTTAACTGTATAGATATATACAGTTCTTTCCAGCGCTACACTATTTTTGTATACTCACTTTGTTTGTATCTTATATCAAAGGTTTTTTTTGGTGTTTAGCAGCAGGTTTCCTTAAGGGACATATTCATTTATTTATTTTTTTAAATCACTTTGCACCTAGCGCAAATTTTTACTTTTTATAACCACTGATGGCTTCCCGCATAACGGTGTCCTTCCTGGTAATATAGGGGGACACCAAAGCCAACAGTTCCTGAAAAACGGGGTCAGACATCCGCAGAAAATTCCTGTAGTCCTCAGGATTATTCTCGACGATCTCCCGCAGCAGAGGCATATGGCAGAATTGGTCCCGCTGGAGCAACCAATTCTTGGTCCATGAACTCCTCCTCACACCATTCATGGACTGGTCTTGGTCCAAAACAAGCAGACCAACACCAAGCGCACGCACAGCACGAACTCGACGACGAGAACGTCCAGGCGACATGGCTAAGAAACGGTCGTCTTATCAGAACGTACAGAACAGAACGCACTTTAGAACAGCAAGGCCTATGAATAACGAACTGAAAAACAGAAACGAACAGGCAAGAACGCACTGTAAAACAGATACGACCTGCCTAGATGCCCTGAAAGTCAAGATACGAACCCACAAGCACAAACTGAACCGCAGAAAACGATCTGAAAAGTACGAAGACTGAAAAGCGCGAATCGTCTCTTCCCAAACTTTTACTTCACACGCGGTAACACGAGATCAGCAAAAGCAGCCCAACGGGTGGTGCCAAGAAAAAAGATCTTCCCCTTTATAGTGCCGTCGTACGTGCTGGACGTGACCGCGGAGAACAACGAGGAAATTGGAAATTGTCAGTGTGTACGCATGGAAAGCTTGACGAGAAAATCGACAAGCTTAACAAGAATCTCGTCGAAAAAAACGACGTGTTTTTTACGACGAGAAAATCGGTCGTGTGTACGAGGCCTGACTGTTTTTTTTCTCCTCATGTATTTGAACAAAGCATGTAACAGGTCACAAATTGCTGCTGTCTTTGGGGACCAAAGATTTCAAGTGGGGGGAGTGTGTAGCAAGGTCGTGTATTTGAACATACTTTAACAGACTGCAATTTGTGCCTAATTAGGAACTTGGCTCCCTCTGGTGCCCTTTTAGCATGATGTTATTGCGGTTTGTTTGGTTCAATAATGTCAAGGACAAAGCATGCTGGGCATTGTAGTACAAGAGACAGAGACTCTATTGCCGTGGGTCAGATTAAAGACTACAATACCCACAATGCCACTGTGCTACGTGGAATCAGTGCGCCACCGCACAGCCTGTTGGGAGAACTGATTTAAGGCAAAGGCAGGGCCTCAGCTCGCTCTCTCTGGACGCCATCTTCAACAGGCAAGAGGCCTGCTGTGAGCGCGCCTAGGCCGGAGAAGCCTGGGCCTAAAGTTACAGAGAGGAAGGATCGCCTGACAGAGGGATCCGTGTGTACAGCCTCGCTGATCGAGCCAGAGAGGGACTGGTCTACACTTCACAGCATCCAGAGCCACCTACCCACCGTCACCTTGTGAACGGCTGTGCGGAGGATCAAGGGCCTCGAGTTACGGAGAGACTGAGCCAAGGAAAAGTTCCTGATGGAGTGTACCGGCGAGGGGAGGCCTCATCTGGTGAGAGGCATTTGCCTATTGACATAGTTACTTAGTTACATAGTTACATAGTTAGTCAGGTTGAAAAAAGACACAAGTCCATCCAGTTCAACCGTAAAAAAATAAAAAAAATAATAAAAAAAAAAAAATAAAAAAAAATAAAATAAAAAAAAATAAAAAAAAAATAAACATATATCGTACAATCCCATATACCCAATTCTATACCCACAGTTGATCCAGAGGAAGGCAAAAAAAACCCAGAAGAGCATGATCCAATTTGCTACAGCAGGGGAAAAAATTCCTTCCTGATCCCCCGAGAGGCAATCGGATATTCCCTGGATCAACTTTACCTATAAATGTCAGTACCCAGTTATATATATGTACATTTAAGAAAGAATCCAGGCCCTTCTTAAAGCAATCTACTGAGCTGGCCAGAACCACCTCTGCAGGGAGTCTATTCCACATTTTCACAGCTCTTACTGTGAAAAAACCTTTCCGTATTTGGAGGTGAAATCTCTTTTCCTCTAGACGCAAAGAGTGCCCCCTTGTCCTTTGTGTTGACCGTAAAGTGAATAACTGAACACCAAGTTCACTATATGGACCCCTTATGTATTTGTACATGTTGATCATATCCCCCCTTAATCTCCTCTTCTCAAGAGAGAATAAATTCAGTTCCTCTAATCTCTCCTCATAGCTGAGCTCCTCCATGCCTCTTATCAGTTTGGTTGCCCTTCTCTGCACTTTCTCCAGTTCCCCAATATCCTTTTTGAGAACTGGGGCCCAAAACTGAACTGCATATTCCAGATGAGGTCTTACTAATGATTTGAACAGGGGCAAAATGATATCTCTCTCTCTGGAGACCATACCTCTCTTAATACAAGAAAGGACCTTGCTCGCTTTGGAAACCGCAGCTTGGCATTGCATGCCATTATTGAGCTTATGATCTACCAAAACCCCCAGATCCTTCTCCACTACGGATCCCCCCAGTTGTACTCCCCCTAGTATGTATGATGCATTCATATTATTAGCCCCCAAGTGCATAACTTTACATTTATCAACATTAAACCTCATCTGCCACATAGTCGCCCAATTAGACAGAGCATTGAGGTCGGCTTGTAAATTGGCGACATCCTGTAAGGACGTTATTCCACTGCATAGCTTGGTGTCATCTGCAAAGACAGAAATGTTACTTTTGATCTCAGACCCAATATCATTTATAAACATATTAAAAAGTAAGGGTCCCAGCACTGAACCTTGGGGTACACCACTGATAACCTTGGACCATTCAGAGTAAGAATCATTAACCACTACTCTCTGAATTCTGTCTTTTAGCCAGTTTTCTATCCATTTACAAACTGATATTTCCAATCCTGTAGACTTTACCTTACACATGAGCCGTGTGTGGGGAACTGTATCGAACGCTTTTGCAAAATCCAAGTATACCACGTCCACTGCCACCCCTCTGTCCAAGGTCTTACTTACCTCTTCATAAAAAGAAATCAGGTTTGTTTGACAACTTCTGTCTTTCATGAATCCATGCTGTCTGTTGCTTAAATAGTTTTTTTCCAGCAAGAACTCATCTATGTGGTCTTTTATTAATCTCTCCAGTATTTTCCCAACTATAGAAGTTAAACTAACAGGTCTATAGTTACTTGGTAAACACTTAATTCCCTTTTTAAATATAGGCACCACATTGGCCCTGCGCCAATCCAGTGGTACTATTCCTGTCATTAATGAGTCCCTAAAAATTAAATACAATGGCTTTGAAATTACAGAGCTCAATTCTTTTAGGATCCGTGGGTGTATGCCATCTGGTCCAGGTGCTTTATCCACCTTTATTCCATCTAAATATTTCTGGACCATATCACTTTTGAGCCATTGTGGATTTGGGGCTGTGTCACTACCACCCCCATTTTGGACATGAGCTCCCCCATGCTCCTTTGTATACACAGAACTGAAGAAAGTATTTAATAAATTAGCCTTCTCTTTGTCTTTAGTTAACTGGGTCACAGGAAAGTGGTGTCCATAGTTGCACGTGTACTTGCTGGCATCTGCAGTGCCGCTAGTGGGGATACGTTACACCCACGTGTAATACAGCAGTTGGAAAATAACTAGTGTTTATTCTACCATTACCTCAGCTGCATCAAGTGATTATCATTTCTTTTCACCTTTTTATTGGAATACAAATAGATAAGTGCACCAACGAAGCTAGCAGAAGACTAACTGACAATTAAAGGAACAGTCAGCAGCTTGCCTTCTTTTCAGAAGTTCTGCACGGGACACGCACCAGTTGAGCTGTCCGCTAGAGGGAGCCATATAGCTTATGAACTCATGTGTTGATATGACTGCTTGCATCACTGTTACTGTTCTGCTGTTTTGGTGAGTTGTGTGGGACTTGGTGGAGAGGTGTCTCAGTGCAGACGTTATTGTATTGGTAGATTCCTCCACCATATGCTCACTCAAGTCTGACCCCCAGGTCATGTTAATTAATTGGGTCTTTTGTACAACCAAATCTTGAACCTGTTATACTCATTGACCTGCATAGGGATCAGTGTGTGGTCAAGGGATATCTGTGTAACCACTGTTTCATTTCTTTGCTAAGTAAACATCTTACTTTTGGTTAAGCTACATCCTGTGTGGGACTCTGTCTGTTGCAGCTGTGAGGCAGGTGACCAGCACCAAGGTAACGATATTTAAATATAATTTCATTACTGTATGGTATTATTGTGGTTCCCTACTGCCATTGGGTTCCGCAATCACATTATTGTCCAGTTGTGCCAAGGGAGGGTTCGAGCCAAACTTCTGAGGAATGATAGGCAGAGCGTAGACCCAAAACTAACCAGCAGCTCCTACGGGGGGTAGTGCTACATTACCTTTAATTTTTTATTTTTGCACTGTTCTTTTAAAAAAAAAATGGTGTCACTTTTATTCCTATTACAAGGAATGTAAACATCCCTTGCAATAGAAAAAAAGCATGACAGGACCTCTTAAATATGAGATATGGGGTCAAAAAGACCTCAGATCTCATATTTGCACTAAAATGTTTTAAAAAAATAAATAAAAAAAATAAGTCTCTTTAAGAGCTATGGGCGGAAGTGACGGTTTGACGTCGCTTCCACCCTGCAATAGTATGGAGACGGGTGGTGGCCACCTTCCCCTCACTTAGCTCCATACCACAGATGGGAGCAGATGCGATCGGCTCCGCCGCTGCTGGCGACTCTGGTAAACGGCGGAGGGCACCGGAGCGTGGCGGGAGGGGGGGCCCTCTCCCACCCCTGATAAAAGTGATCTCGCTGCAGAGACCGTTTTTATCTGAAAGCGGACTGCCCGCTTAAGAAGTGGTTACCAGGGTTATGGCAGCTAGCTGCTGCCATAACAACGATATCCCTCTTCAAACAGCCGATATATAACGACGATGGGCAGTTTGTAAGTGGTTAATAGATTTGTTTGGCAAGAACAATTCTTCATGAATCCATGCTGATTACTCCTAATGATATTGTTTTCATTACTAAAATCTTGTATATAGTCCCTTATGATCCCCTCCAAGAGCTTGCATACTATTGATGTTAGACTAACTGGTCTGTAATTCCCAGGGATGTATTTTGCCCCTTTTTAAAATATTGGTGCTACATTGGCTTTTCTCCAATCAGCTGGTACCATTCCAGTTAGTAGACGGTCAGTAAAAAATAGGAACAATGGTCTGGCAATTACTTGACTGAGTTCCCTAAGTACCCTCGGGTGCAAGCCATCTGGTCACGGTAATTTATTAATGTTAAGTTTCCCAAGTCTATTTGTAATTCTGTTCTCTGTTAGCCATGAGGGTGCATCCTGTGATGTGTCATGAGGACAAACATTGCAGTTTTTGTAACTAAAGCCCCCCGATTCCCCCGTGAAGAGGAGGAGAATAAATTCAATACCTTCGCCATCTCCCCATCCCTTGTAACCAGATGTCCTTCCTCATTCTTAATGGGGCCAATATGGTCTGTCCTCCCTTTTTTTTACTGTTTATATACTTAAAGAATTTCTTGGGATTTATTTGCTCTCCTCCGCTTTATGTCTTTTGTGTTCTATCTTAGCCGCCCTAATTGCACCCTTGAATATCTTGTTGCATTCTTTGTAAAGTCTGATTGCTGATGATGATCCCTCAACCTTGTATTTTTTGAAGGCCTTCTCCTTTGCTTTTATATGACTTTTTACATTGGAGTTAAGCCATCCAGGATTTTTGTTCGCTCTTTTAAATTTATTTCCCAATGGGATGCACTGGCTAATGCCCTTATTTAATATGCTCTTAAGGGTCCTTTCACATGGGGCGGATCCGTGCAGATCCGCCCCGTGAAGCTCCACTTGCTCAGCGGGGATCGCTCCGTTGATCCCCGCTGAGCCGACGGATGACACAGTGTGCGGGGACCGCCCTGTCAGAGCGCCGCTCTCCCCTACGGGGAATCGGATGACGACGGACCGTAGAGTCTGTTGTCATCCGATCCGCTCCGCCGACGGAAGGAAAAATAGGGTATTCCTCCGTCACACTTTGGCGGAGCGGAGCGGATGTCAGCGGACATGTCTCCGCTGACATCCGTGCTTCCATAGGGCTACATGGAGGATCCGTTTCAGGTCCGCCTAAAAAACTGACAGGCGGACCTGAACGGACCTCCGTGTGAAAGAGCCCTAAAGCAAACCCATCTCTCCTCCGTGTCTCCGTGTTCTTTGTTTCTAAGATTTTATCCCAATTTATATCTTCTAGCAAGGTTCGTAGTTTAGGGAAGTTGGCTCTTTTGAAATTCAGAGTCTTTTTGTTCCCCTTATATGTTTCCTATTTGTGTGATTTATACTGAAACCAATTGACCTGTGATTGCTCTTTCCTAAATTGCCCCGTATTACCACATTCGTGATCAGGTCTGTATTGTTGGTAATTAGTAGATCTAGTAACGCCTTGTTTCTAGTTGGTGCGTCTACCATCTGACCCATGAAATTGTCCTGCAAGACATTTAGGAACTGGCGAGCCTTAGACGAATGCGTGGTTCCCTCGACCCAGTCTATGTCTGGATAATTAAAATCCCCCATTATGATAACACTTCTCAACCTTGCTGCTAATCCAAATTGTGATAGGAGGTCCGTCTCCCCCTCCTCCCTCAGTTTAGGCGGCCTATAGCATACTCCCAGTATTATTTTCCCCTTAGCTTCATCCCTTTGGAGCTCTACCCATAAGGATTCCACCTCCTCCCTAGCTCCCTTAGTGATGTCATCTCCCACATTCACTTGTACATTATTCTTGATATACAGGCATACCCCTTCCCCTCTTTTTACCCTCTCTATCCCCGCGATAAAGGGAATACCCTTGAATGGTTGTAAGCCAATCATGAAAGCTGTTGAACCAGGTCTCTGAATTCCCACAAAATCGAAATCCTCCTTGTTCAACAGTATCTCTAGTTCACCCATCTTGTCCGCCAGGCTCATGGCATTGGTGAACATGCCACGTAGTCTAGACCGGTCGCATACTGTCCTCTTATTGGGTGTTCTGAGATTGCGAATAGGACTTTTTACTATACTTACCTCGGGTTTATGTGCTTTAGTCAACCTACCACTAATGCCTCCAATACTACCCTCTGGAATATGTTCATTGCTGACTATCTCTACCTCTGGACCCTCTCCCCCGTCGCCTAGTTTAAAAACCCCTCTAACTTTTCGGCCATCTTCACTCCTAGCACATCTGCACCCTCCTCAATTAGGTGCAGTCCGTCCCTTCTATAGAACTGGTGACCGACTGAGAAGTCGGCCCAGTTCTCCAGGAACCCAAACCCCTTTTTACTACACCAGCTCCTCAGCCATCTATTTTTCTTCCCTAATCTCCCTCTGCATTTCTGGTGTGGCTTGAGGTACCGATAGTATTCCTGAGAATACTACCTTGGAGGTCCTTTTCATCAATTTATCTTCTAAGTCCCTAAAATCGTTCTTTAGCACACTCCGTCTGCCTCTGACTTTGTCATTGGTGCCAACATGCACCATGACAGCCGGGTCTTCCTCAGCCCCTCCCAGTAATCTGTCCAACAGATCCGTGATATGCTTAAGAACAGAGGAGGTTTTTGTCATTGTATGAGTACTATCTGCAGTTTATTAAAGCAGAACTTAACTGTATGTGAGCACCAAAAACTGAAAACACTATTTATTTCTTGTTTTAATATTAAAAAGAAAATTCACCCACCCATCTATGTCTCCTTGCTTTATTTTGTGGAGAAATAATTTTGAAAGACCTTCCCTAGCATTTTTAGTCACAGCTATCTTGAGTAAGGGCAGATGATTAATGCAGCGTTTACTTCCTAGAATCCATCTGCCCTTAGCACAGGTATGAAGGCAGAAGGGTGTGCTTAGCTGAGAAAGTCCCCTCTCCTTTCCTCCAGATGAGAGAAGACATATGGAATGTATGACATCAGAGGCGTAACTAGAACCTTCAGGGCCCCGGTGCAAGAAACCATACAGGGCCCCCGACACCCCCACCCATAAATAACAGTCCGTAGTGGTCCCCTTTATATCGCAGTCCGCAGCGTTCCCCTTTACATCAGAGCTCTCCCTTACATCAGGGTCTGTAGCATTCCCCTTTATGTCAGAGTTCCCCTTTACATCAGGATCTGCAGAGTTCCCCTTTACGTCAGAGTTCCCCTTTAGATCAGGGTCTGCAGAGTTCCCCTTTACATCAGATTCCATAATTCCCCTTTACATCACAGTCCACAAAGTTCTGTCTTCCATCAGAGTCTGCAGGGTTCCCTATTACAGTGTACCCTGATGAAGAGGAGAGCTCTGTGGATCTTGATGTAAAGGGGAACACTGATGTAAAGGGGAATGCTGTGGACCATGATGTAAAGGGGAACACTGTAGACTCTGATGTAAGCAGGGCTCTGGTGACCATGGTCCCCCTTAGATCATGGTCCGCAGCATTCCCCTTTACATTAGAGTTCGAGAGTTAGAGTTCCCCTTTACACCAGAGTCCACAGGGTTCCCCCTTACAGTGTAAGGTAGAACTCTGCCAGCCCTGATGTAAAGTGGAACTCTGATTTAAAGGGGAATGCTGCGAACTCAAGTGTAAAGGGAAACTCTGATGTAAGGTGGCCCCTCCCATTACATCAGAGTCTACAACGTTCCCCTTTGCATCATGGTCCGTAACATTCCTCTTTACATCAGAGTTCCCCTTTACATCAGGGTCCGCAGAGTTCTCCCTTACACTGGGGGTAATCCTTCAGACTTTGATGTAAAGGGTATGATGTTAAGGGGGACTCTGGTGACTACAGTGACCCCCCCATAGACTCTGTGTGGCCTGGCTGGAGCTGTCAAACTGACCTAACCTCCTCCTTTGCTCGGGTGCAAGACAGGCTCAGGCAGACCTTGGCTTTGATCTTTGATCCTCTTCTCTTCTCCTCTCAGCTCTCACTCACCCTCTTCATATCACCCGCCCATTTAGTGTAGTTTATCTCATTCACAAATAACATTTTCCCATAGTTGTGGGTTTTGGGCGCCATTTTGTTGAAGACCAACTCCACTCTGTGTATATGGGCAAACTTCAAGAAAATGGCGCCGGCAATGGAGACATTAGCTTGGCAGGAGTTCGACTCTGCAGACGTTCTGCAGGATTGGTGTGTGCTGACCTATCCTGCTCCTCCTTGAAATGTCACCACGCGGCCGTCCCGCCCCCCGAGTCTGCCCAAACTCGAGCACTATTTGACCGTCCTGGGGCCCCCCACAGTGGCGGAACGACAGGGCCCACTCGCGGGGGCGACTGTTGCGACCCTGATAGTTTCGCCACTGTATGACAGAATTTTGGCCTAAGCCAAAAACCAGAAGTAACTGAAGAAATATAAAACAAAGTAAAAAGCAAGTAAATATAATATACCTTCCTGTCTATGTACTAATGCTAGCAGCATGAGGATTACATATAGTTAATGTTGATTTAAAAAGTTTAGTTCCTCCTCCGATGCAGAAAATATAGCAGATTATATGTAATGATATCATTAACATTACACAGGGTTAAATGGTAAGTATAATAAATACAGAACCTATATAGGTTCCTGCACCTGCGCAAATGAATAATTTGTAATACAAATGTTGAAACCGTATAAATTTATGTGACAAATAGCATATAAATAAAAAATTAAATAAAATAAAGATGCTGCTCGTATTGTGTGTATTATCATACCTATATGTGGTAAATAGTATTGATACAGCGCTCCAAAGTGTAATATGTACACATGAACATATGATCACAATAGAGTAAACTTTAAAATTCCACCAAACAGTGATGTGATTAGTGTCACTATGTTTATACATGAAAAATAACAGTCCATAAAGTAAGTGTAGCAGCCTCACCCCCCCCATCCCCTTTGTAAATAAAACGGCTGGCTTGTCTAGGGGTATGCGGGAGGAGGATGAGGTTCACTACGGCCTATGTCCTCTAATGTGTAGAGGTGAAAGCCAACACTTATTTTACCTTCGGGCCTGTGTTCTGGATGGAGCCTCCGCTTCTCCTTTAGTTTAACTGTCAGTAATAGATACCCACACCATAAAAAGTCCAACACTCCTTTATTTTTCTTGACAAGTGAACAGCATCAGTTGAACTTTTAAATGAACAGACAGGGTGTGGATACGAGCAGGTCCAGGCACAGTGAACTCCAGTGGCGGCCCGTCCATAGGGGGCGCCTGGGCGCAGCCCCCCCTCCTGTGGTCACCAAAAAAAATAAAAATAACGGGCCCTTTTTTTTTTATGTCCTTTTTTTTCACATTGGTGGTGCGTCCTAGTGGGCGCAGAAGCGACGCCCCTGCTCGCTCCTGCACCCGTCACTCACCACAACAATACATAGGTTCATGCATTGCATGAACCTATATATTGCTGCCGCCCACTATTCAGATGGCCGGCCCCTTGAGCGCCGGCCATCTGAATCACAGCGTTTGGTTGGTCTGTAGAAGTGCCTATCAGAAGCCAGCGGCTCTGATAGGCTTCCCGACTACAGCCTGAGGGCTGTAATCGGCTTCTAAATATCTAACAAGAGGACGCAGGGGGGTGCGTTCCCTGGCCAATCAGGTTCACCGGGTCTGGTTACCGGTAACCTGATTGGCTGAAGCGACATCGAGGGCGGGAGAAGACATCGAGGACGGAAGAAGGACGGCGCTGACCCGAGGAAGGTAAGTGCAGGGCTGGGGGGGACAAACTGGCTGTAATATGGGGACAAACTGGCTGCATTTGGGGGACAAACTGGCTGCATTTGGGGGACAAACTGGCTGCATATGGGGGACAAACTGGCTGCATATAGGGACAAACTGGCTGCATTATGGGGGACAAACTGGCTGCATTATGAGGACAAACTGGCTGTATTATGGGGGACAAACTGGCTGCATTATGGGGACAAACTGGCTGCATTATGGGGACAAACTGGCTGTATATTGGGGACAAACTGGCTGTATATTGGGGGGACAAACTGGCTGCATTTGGGGGACAAACTGGCTGTATTATGGGGGACAAACTGGCTGTATATGGGGGTGAAACTGGCTGCATTTGGGGGACAAACTGGCTGTATATGGGACAAACTGGCTGTATATGGGGGACAAACTGGCTGTATATGGGGGACAAACTGGTTGTATTATGGGGGACAAACTGGCTGTATTATGGGGGACAAACTGGCTGTATTATGGGGGACAAACTGGCTGCATTTGGGGGACAAACTGGCTGCATTTGGGGGACAAACTGGCTGTTTGTTTTGGGGACAAACTGGCTGTATTATGGGGGACAAACTGGCTGTATTATGGGGACAAACTGGGCTGAATTTGGGGACAAACTGGTGGCGTTTGGGCACAGTGGCTGCGTTTAATGGGCACAGTGGCGGCAATTGGTGTTTGTTGTTGTTGTTTTTTTTTTTTTGTTTTTTTCAGTTTGTTTGCGCCCCCCCAAAAAATTTGAGCACCAGCCGGCACTGGTGAACTCTCCTATTCCTTTTAGTGCAAATAGGCTTGGCGCACAGTCTCTGCCACCGACCGTGAGAACTGTTGAGGCCCCTGCCACAGGTCTAAGAGCAGGTCTCTGCCACCAACCTGGGTTGATTAGATGGACCGCTGCCACCGGTCATAGAACATGAATCACCTTCCCTGATGAATTGGCCCCTGTTTGGGAAAGACATCCATCCGGACGGTCTACAGAGGTCCACCCGGCACTGGCAATATGCTGCACCAGCTCTTCGGGAGGATCCCCCCTCTGGTCCTTTACACCCTGGATTCAGGCACCCGACACCCGGGGCACCTTAGGACGATCCCTCCCTCGCGGGACACAGTGGAAGGTACTGGGCCCCAGGCCTCCGCTTGAGTACCTCACCCCAGACTGAAGGTGTCTGGGATGGAACACGAACTCCACGTGTACAGGCCAAGGGCGCCTGAACACCGACCACGGACAGCAGCCCTCAGGCTAAAGGTGCCTGGGACTCGAACCTCGTGGTGAAGGTGTCCGCCCCCTTTATACACTCTCCCAGCAAGCACAGCGGGTTCCCCGCCCCACAGTACAGCTGCTGTGAGAGGTCAAAAAGGGTACGGCACTGCAGTGGTGGTTTAACCCCGGGCCAAAGCGACAACGCCACCTACTGGACCGCAGGGAACTAAACACTACCAATGTCTTAACACGAATGAAAACACAGCCCTACTCTACCAATCAGTGCATCAGGGTCATACTACCACCCAGTGCTGCCTTTAAATAGTACATACCCGCTACACAAGCAAAGTCCAAGATAAATCCAATTAGTGTGAAATAAGTATCCACCATGTTTGAAGAAAAAGTGATGTCCTTTACACAACATATAGATGCACAGCGCACTCACCAAACTCTTGACCCCTATTACAGGGAAAAAATGGGATGAATATATGGACAGCCGCACTCCAAAAACCATTGAGGTGGCCTTTAATTTAAATAATAGCAAAGCACTACAAGTCACAGCAGACAAAATGGGGGTACAACTGACATGTTTCGCACTGGGAACTAGTGCTTAGTCATAGCATGATGACTAAGCACTAGTTCCCAGTGCGAAACATGTCAGTTGTACCCCCATTTTGTCTGCTGTGACTTGTAGTGCTTTGCTATTTTTTAAATTAAAGGCCACCTGAACGGTTTTTGGAGTGCGGCTGTCCATATATTCATCCCATTTTTTGCTTCGTGCATTGCCTGCACCCATGGTTTCCGAAAAGACATTGATTGCCTGATTGCACCTACCTGGAGCGGTATCTCTCCCCTATTACAGGGAGTCAAAAACAGCGGAGGGGTGATCCTGAGAATTCACAGGCTAACTGTGATCACTGCTAACATTCACCCACATCTTCTGATATGAAAATCCTCATAGGATGTGTAACACGGCGCTTCAGCACTCTATTATAGGTCAGCATAAGTGTGCAGATGAGAGGGGAGAGAGAACAAGGCTCTCATGGTGTATTATTAAAGACTTTTATTTAAAACAAACAACAAATATTGCACTTACATTTAGGTTGAAATAAATCCAGCATATAAAACATTAAGGAACGCCGATATAATGCTGCCACCACTAGGGATGAGCTTCGTGTTCGAGTCGAACATACGTTCGACTCGAACATCGGCTGTTCGATCGTTCGACGAAGATCGAACGATTTGGGCCGTTCGCGCCAAATTCGAGTGACGCGAACGGCCCACAATGCACTACGCCATCGCAGTGTCATCCAGGCGCTGTGATTGGCCAAGCATGCACTGTGACCCCGCATGCTTGGCCAATCACAGCACCGGCAGCGAGGAGAGCAATGATTGGCCACAGGCAGGATGCCTGTGGCCAATTATTGCTGATGGGGTTTAGTACACGCCCCACACTATAAAAGGCCGCCAGCGCGGCGGCCTTGTGTAGTGTGTTCCGGAGCAGGGAAAGAGAAGCATAGGCAGGGACAGTGTCATTATTTTTCCTTTACTATTCCTGGATTCCTTGTGTTTAGGGACAAATAAGGATAGGTAGGGAGAGTGTCAGTGACAGTGTGCTATTCTGTGCTAATCCTTGTTTGTAGGGACAGAGAGGTACAGTGAGGGAAAGTGTCAGTGTGCTATTCTGTTCTAAACCAATTTTGCTGTTCCATATTTTCAATCCTTGAGTTGAGGGACAGAGAGGTACAGTGAGTGAAACTGACAGTGTGCTATTCTGTTCTAAACCAATTTTGCTGTTCCATATTTTCAATCCTTGAGTTGAGGGACAGAGAGGTACAGTGAGGGAAAGTGTCAGTGTGCTATTCTGTTCTAAAACTATTTTGCTGAACCATATTTTCAATCCTTGAGTTGAGGGACAGAGAGGTACAGTGAGTGAAACTGACAGTGTGCTATTCTGTTCTAAACCAATTTTGCTGTTCCATTTTTTCAATCCTTGAGTTGAGGGACAGAGAGGTACAGTGAGTGAAACTGACAGTGTGCTATTCTGTTCTAAACCAATTTTGCTGTTCCATATTTTCAATCCTTGAGTTGAGGGACAGAGAGGTACAGTGAGTGAAACTGACAGTGTGCTATTCTGTTCTAAACCAAATTTGCTGTTCCATATTTTCAATCCTTGAGTTGAGGGACAGAGAGGTACAGTGAGGGAAAGTGTCAGTGTGCTATTCTGTTCTAAAACTATTTTGCTGAACCATATTTTCAATCCTTGAGTTGAGGGACAGAGAGGTACAGTGAGTGAAACTGACAGCGTGCTATTCTGTTATAAACCAATTTTGCTGTTCCATTTTTTCAATCCTTGAGTTGAGGGACAGAGAGGTACAGTGAGTGAAACTGACAGTGTGCTATTCTGTTCTAAACCAAATTTGCTGTTCCATATTTTCAATCCTTGAGTTGAGGGACAGAGAGGTACAGTGAGTGAAACTGACAGTGTGCTATTCTGTTCTAAACCAATTTTGCTGTTCCATATTTTCAATTCTTGAGTTGAGGGACAGAGAGGTACAGTGAGTGAAACTGACAGTGTGCTATTCTGTTCTAAACCAATTTTGCTGTTCCATATTTTCAATCCTTGAGTTGAGGGACAGAGAAGGATAGGCAGGGGACAGTGTCAGTGTCATTGTTGCTAAGCCTCCTGCACAGTATACACCTGAAGGTAGCCCTTATTGCTGTTTTTCCCATCTCCCTGCAGGCCATCCATTAAAATGTCTGGAAGGCAAACAAGGAGAGGCAGACAGTCAGGAGGCAAAAAAAGAGGGCAAGCAGGCTCTGTGTCTGGGGGCAACAGTGCTGGTCGTGGACGCGGTGCATTGTCATCAGCACATGGCCATGGGACACGCTTGTCCTTCTTTTCGGCAGCTGGACATGTTGAGCCACATCATGACGAAGACTTGGTAGAGTGGATGACCAAGCCCACCTCATCCTCCTCATCCTCTCTCACCCAGGCTCAGGGTACTGGCAAAGCAGCTGCCAAAGCGTCCTCTTCTCTGGTATCATTATCTTCATTAGTCAATCCTTCCCTAGACCCACCATGTCCTCCTCCTGAGGAGTCCCCCGAACTGTTTGAGCACAGTGTTGGGTACATGCTCCAGGAGGATGCCCAGCGTTTGGAAGGATCTGATGATGATACCCAGCTAGAGGAAGGCAGCAGCGTGAGAGCAGAGAGAGGGGATGCTCAAGAAGGACACCAATCTGGCAGTCATGCTCCAGCAGCTGCAGCATACTGCCAGATTGGCTCCAGTGATGAGGAGGGAGGGGATGATGAGGTCACTGACTCCACGTGGGTGCCTAATAGGAGAGAGGAGGAGGAGGATGAGGAGGAGGCACATCTCCAACGAGGCAGGATGCCCTTGAGTGGCCAGCGTATGGGCAGCACACCGACGGAATCACACCGCAGAGCTCCGCCTGTGCAGGGCGCTGCCTCTGCCCGTCATTCAAAAAGTTCTTTGGTGTGGGCCTTTTTTGAGGCGAGTGCATCAGATCGCACAGCTGCTGTTTGCAACATATGTCTGAAGCGTATATCGCGTGGCCAAAACATCAGCCGCTTGGGCACCACATGCTTGATCAGACATATGTTGACCTGCCATGCAGCTCGTTGGCAAGCCTACCTTAAAGACCCACACCAAAGAACAAAGCTGACCTCTTCTTGCACCGCATCAGCTGGGATCTCCAACCCCAGCATACCTTCAGTCCTCTCTGAAACCTGCTCTGAGAGGAATGAAGGTGTAGAATTAGGTGTGTCACAGCCAAGTACTTGCGGGCACTCTGCTAGCAGTACACCGACGTCCGATTCTAGCAGGCAAATTTCCCTGCCCCAGCTGCTGGACCGTCGAAAGAAGTTCACTCCCAGCCATCCACATGCCCAGCGGTTGAATGCTAGCTTGGCTAAATTGCTAGCGCTTCAACTGCTGCCTTTTCAGTTGGTAGACTCGGCCCCCTTCCGTGAGTTTGTGCAATGTGCGGTTCCTCAGTGGCAGGTTCCCAAACGCCACTTTTTCGCACGGAAGGCTATTCCGGCTCTCTACAGGCATGTGGAAGGCAATGTCTTGGCCTCGCTGGACAGGGCGGTCAGCGGTAAGGTGCATATTACCGCTGACTCATGGTCCAGCAGGCATGGACAGGGACGTTACCTTTCTTTCACGGCCCATTGGGTCACTCTTTTGGCAGCTGGGAAGGATGCAGGACAAGGTGCAGTAGTGTTGGAGGTTGTTCCACCGCCACGCCTCCAAAATGCTACTACTGGTTGTGACACACCTCTCTCCTCCACCCCCTCCTCTTCTTCTTCCTCCATGGCCTCTTTCTGTGGTTTGTCCTCGGAACCAGCGGTGCTCCATAGGCATTCAAGGGGCTACGCAAGTACGCAGGCAAAAAGATGCCATGCCGTGCTTGCGCTGGTGTGTTTGGGGGACAGGAGCCACACTGGGGCAGAGGTCCTGTCTGCTCTGCAGGGGCAGGCCGAGAGGTGGTTGACGCCACGCCAGCTTAAGCCAGGAATGGTGGTTTGCGACAATGGCACCAACCTCCTCTCCGCCCTCCGACAGGCACAACTGACCCATGTGCCCTGTATGGCTCACGTCCTTAACCTGGTGGTGCAGCGGTTCTTGGGCAGGTACCCGGGCTTACAGGATGTCCTGAGGCAGGCCAGGAAAGTCTGTGTGCATTTCCGCAGATCTTATAATGCCAGTGCTCGCCTGGCTGAGCTTCAAAAGGAGTTGAACCTGCCCAAGAACCGCCTTATATGTGACATGCCCACCAGGTGGAACTCAACGTTGGCCATGCTGCAGCGGCTGCACACGCAGCAGAGGGCCATCAATGAGTACCTGTGCGACTACGGCACCAGGACAGGGTCAGGGGAGCTCGGGTTTTTTTCACCACGCCAGTGGGGCATGATCAGGGATGCATGCACTGTCCTAGCACCATTTGAGGAGGCCACGAGGATGGTGAGCAGTGACAGTGCATGCATCAGTGACACTGTACCTCTTGTCCACCTGTTGGAGCACACGCTGCGTGGAATAATGGACAGGGCACTTGAGGCAGAACAGAGGCAGGAAGAGGAGGACTTCCTTGCCTCTCAAGGCCCCCTTTACCCAGACAGTGTTCCTTCTGTCCCACCCATCGCACAGGAAGAGGAGGAGGAGGAGGAGGAGGATTGTGTCACCATAGAGGTGGAGGCTGGCACTCAGCATCATCAGCAGCAGTCTTTTAGGGATGATTTACAGTCCCAAGAAACCAGTGGACTTGTACGTGGCTGGGAGGAGGTGGCTGCGGATCATGTCGTCCTTAGTGACCCAGAGGACTCCGGACTGAATGCCTCAGCTAACCTACGCTGCATGGCCTCCCTGATCCTGCAAAGTCTGCGGAAGGATCCTCGTATTCTTCGGATCAAGGAGAGGGACCATTACTGGCTGGCCACTCTCCTTGATCCACGGTACAAGGGTAAGGTTGCGGACCTTATCGTACCGTCGCAGAGGGAGCAGAGGATGAGACAACTCCGGGAGGCCTTGCAGAAAGGTCTGTGCAACGCGTTCCCAGAGACTGTGAGGTTACAAACTCCTGGTCCTGGACAACGAGTTGCTGAGGCTTCAGGCAGTCAAAGAAGGAGCGGTGGGGAAGGTGGCCGTCTGACCGATGCGTTCAGACAATTCTTTAGTCCGCAGCCCCAAAGTATGATCGGTTCCAGCAACCATCGCCAGCGTCTGATATACATGGTCCAGGAATACCTAGGGGCAAGGTCAGACTTGGACACCTTCCCCACCGAAAATCCTCTGGCTTACTGGGTCTTGAGGATGGATCACTGGCCAGAGCTTGCACAGTATGCAATTGAGCTACTGGCCTGTCCTGCATCCAGCGTTCTTTCAGAACGCACATTCAGTGCTGCTGGAGGATTTGTCACGGATCACAGGGTGCGCCTGTCCACCGACTCGGTTGATCGACTGACTTTCATCAAGATGAACCAGTCTTGGATCACCACCAGCTACCACACACCAGATGCTGATATAACAGACTAATTGATTTTAAAATGTCACATCCCTTCAAGACTGATGCTGATGCTGAGTGCCTGTGCTGTTATGTTGACTGGCTATCCTCCTCCTCAATGATACGATTAACGATGATAGCTTGGAAGATCATTTTGGTTTATGGGTGACGCCACCAGTGGCTAAGGCCCAATTTTTCAGCCCCTGTTTAACAGGGGCGTGTAATTAAAATTTTTGATGCAATACTTTGCAACAGGCCTCATTGCTGTGCTCCAAGTACAGTATCTGTGAGGGGTTGCAGTGTTGTGCCACCAGTGCCTAAGGCCCAATTTTTCAGCCCCTGTTCAACAGGGGCATGCAATTATAATTATTGATCTAATAATTCACAGCAGGGCCCATTGCTGCGCCCACCAAGAGTAACTGTCAGGCCTTACAGTGTTGTGGCACCAGCACCACCATCACCACCACCACCACCACCAAAGGCCCAATTTTTCAGCCCCTGTTCAACAGGGGCATGCAATTATAATTATTGATCTAATAATTCACAGCAGGGCCCATTGCTGCGCCCACCAAGAGTAACTGTCAGGCCTTACAGTGTTGTGGCACCAGCACCACCATCACCACCACCACCACCACCAAAGGCCCAATTTTTCAGCCCCTGTTCAACAGGGGCATGCAATTATAATTATTGATCTAATAATTCACAGCAGGGACCATTGCTGCGCCCACCAAGAGTAACTGTCAGGCCTTACAGTGTTGTGGCACCAGCACCACCATCAAAGGCCCAATTTTTACTACCACTGATCAACAATTATATGTTATTACAATTCCTGATATTATACTTGACAGCAGGGCGTTCCAGCACCCACCAAGAATAACTGTGAGTGCTTTCAGTTTTGTGCCAACACCAACACCTAAGGGGCCAATTTCTGCAGAGTATATACGGAAGGTCCCTACTTTCAAACATCCAACTTACAAACTACTACTACTTGCAAACGGAAGAAGACAACAGGAAGTGAGAGGAAATCTACCCCTTGGAAGGAAAATTCTCTCCTTTAAGAATTAATATGGGAGAAAGGTGTCTCCTCTCTACTGATGCTTTATCACCAATCCTTGTTTCAATAAAAACACCACATTTCAAAAACAGTTGTCATTGGGACGCAAAGTGAGGTGAAATGTTCTGAACAGGGGCACAGACAGCAAAAAAAATGTGACAGGGGTGATAACCGTTCCCTATGTTTTACAAAAAGCTAAAAAAAAGGAATTTGCCATGGAGCTCCACTTAAACAATGCAGCTGTTCAAAATTATAAACAGATTCTACATAAGAACAAACCTACAGTCCCTGTCTTGTATGCACCGCCTGTATACGGCTGTTCAGAGTATATAGGTCCTTTTTTATTTTGTGTGCGGGGTTCCCCTTAATATCCATACAAGACCCAAAGGGGCTGGTAATGGGCTTGGGTAGGGGGGGGGGGGGTTGATGGGGTAGCTATGCCATTTTTCCTAAAGATTTTCATCCATATTACCGGGACCAGACATTGCATTAAAGCCGCAAGCAGTTTTAAATGACTTTTTTCCCTTTAGAAATGTTATTTTGTGCAGGGACAGTTCTAAACACGGAAACACGTGGCACTTCACAGGCATACTTTAGACACCCCCCAGGTACAATATTTAAAGGAATATTTGACTTTTTTTTTTTCACTTTATGCATCATTAAAATTACTGCTCCCGGAAAACGTCAGTTTTTAAAACTTATTTTTGCATTGATACATGTCCCCTGGTGCAGAAGCCGGGTTCCTAAACTCTGTTTCGGACAATAACATGGATAATAGTCGTTATAATTAGCACTTTAGAATCCGAACGTTCGCATCCATTGTATTTAATAGGGTTCTAATGTTCGTGCGAACTTTTGGTCCGTTCGCGGGTTCTGGTGCGAACCGAACCCGGGGGTGTTCGGCTCATCACTAGCCACCACCATGTTTCATGGTGGGGATGGTGTGTTCAGGGTGATGTGCAGTGTTAGTTTTCCACCACATTTAGCATTTTGCTTTTAGGCCAAAAAGTTACATTTTGATTTTATCTGATCAGAGCACCTTCTTCCACATGTTTGCTGTGTCCCCCACATGGCTTCTTGCAAACTGCAAATGGGACTTCTTATGGCTTTCTTTCAATAATGTCTTTCTTCTTGCCACTCTTCCATAAAGGCCAGATTTGTGGACTACATGACTAATAGTTGTCCTGTGGACAGATTCTCCCACCTGAGTTGTGGATCTCTGCAGCTCCTCCAGAGTTACCATGGGCCTCTTTGCTGCTTCTCTGATTAATGCTCTCCTTGACCGGCCTGTCAATTTAAGTGGACGGCCATGTCTTGGTAGGTTTGCAGTTATGCCATACTCTTTTCATTTTCGGATGATGGATTGAACACTGCTCAGTGAGATGTTCAAAGCTTGGGATATTTTTTTATAACATAACCCTGCTTTAAACTTCTCCACAACTTTATCCCTGACCTGTCTGGTGTGTTCTTTGGCCTTCATGATGCTGTTTGTTCATGAAGATTCTCTAACAAACCTGAGGGCTTCACAGAACAGCTGTATATAAACTGAGAGTAAATTACACACAGGTGGACTCTATTTACTAATTAGGTGACTGAAGGCAATTGGTTCCACTAGATTTTAGTTAAGGGTATCAGAGTAAAGAGGGCTGAATACAAATGCACGCCACACTTTTCACATATTTATTTGTAAAAAAAATTGAAAAACATTTATAATTTTCCTTCCACTTCACAATTATGTACCACTTTGTGATGGTCTATCACATAAAATCCCACTAAAATACATTTATATTTTTGGTTGTAACACAACAAAATGTGGAAAATTTCAAGGGGTATGAATACTTTTTCATGGCACTGTATGTACAAGAACCATTGGGCAATTGCAGACAAGGTATGGCAAACCAAACCCCATCAATCATAACAGTGTGTATTACTTTAACCCTTTACTTCAGTTAGAGCCTATTAAAATATGTTTATCATGCAGCAGTGCTTCCCCCCTCATGGAATTATCTCATTGATCCACCTCTCCCTTCAGAGTATCTCTAGAATCCATCCACCAAAACCACACCTTCCTAAACGTCTTGGGGGAACCCCGTGCTTCATATGTCATACGATATAGAAGAATGTCGTCATTTATTACTTTCATCCACATCCCCAATGTCGGTTTTTCCATATATATCCACCTCCTTGCTACGAGCTTCTGTACCCCAAAATAAAAGGGGAGCATATATTAGGAATGGCAAATTTATCATCTATAAACTCTGTCACCATAGACTACAGAGGCCTTATCTTGGTACACTCCCAGTGTCCCACACCATAAGATGGTATATATTTAAAGCAGAAGTCTAGTTATGATCTTGATCAGTGGTGGCCCGTCCATAGGGGGGCGCCCGGGCGCCGCCCCCCCCCCTCCTGTGGTCACCAAAAAAAAAACGGGCCCTTTAAGAGTTTTTTTTTTATGTCTTTTTTTTTTTACACATGGCGGCGCGACCATAGTGGGCGCAGAAGCGCCGCTACCGCTCGCTTCTGCGCCCGGCCGTCACTCACAACAATACATAGGTTCATGCATTGCATGAACCTATGTATTGCTGCTGCCCACTATTCAGATGGCCGGCCCCTTGAGCGCCGGCCATCTGAATAACAGCGTCTGATTGGCCTGAGGGCTGTAATCAACTTCTAAATACCTAACGAGAGGACGCACAGGGGTGCGTTCCCTGGCCAATCAGGTTCACCGGGTCTGGTTACCGGTAACCTGATTGGCTGAAGTGACATCGAGGGCGTGAGAAGACATCGAGGACGGAAGAAGGACGGCGCTGACTTGAGGAAGGTAAGTGCAGGGCTGGGGGGACAAACTGGCTGTATATGGGGGAGAAACGGGCTGTATTATGGGGGACAAGCTGGCTGTATTTGGGGGACAAACTGGCTGCATATGGGGGACAAACTGGCTGTATTATGGGGGAGAAACTGGCTGCATTTGGGGGAGAAACTGGCTGTATTATTGGGGGAGAAACTGGCTGTATATTGGGGGAGAAACTGGCTGTATTATGGGGGAGAAACTGGCTGTATTATGGGGGAGAAACTGGCTGCATTTGGGGGAGAAACTGGCTGTATATGGGGGAGAAACTGGCTGCATTTGGGGGAGAAACTGGCTGTATTATTGGGGGAGAAACTGGCTGCATTTGGGGGAGAAACTGGCTGTATTATGGGGGAGAAACTGGCTGCATTTGGGGGAGAAACTGGCTGTATATGGGGGAGAAACTGGCTGCATTTGGGGGAGAAACTGGCTGTATTATGGGGGAGAAACTGGCTGCATTTGGGGGAGAAACTGGGTGTATATGGGGGACAAACTGGCTGCATATGGGGGACAAACTGGCTGCATATTGGGGGACAAACTGGCTGTATTATTGGGGAGAAACTGGCTGTATATGGGGGAGAAACTGGCTGCATTTGGGGGAGAAACTGGCTGCATATGGGGGAGAAACTGGCTGCATTTGGGGGAGAAACTGGCTGTATTATGGGGGAGAAACTGGCTGCATTTGGGGGAGAAACTGGGTGTATATGGGGGACAAACTGGCTGCATATGGGGGAGAAACTGGCTGCATATGGGGGAGAAACTGGCTGCATATGGGGGACAAACTGGCTGTATTATGGGGGAGAAACTGACTGCATTTGGGGGAGAAACTGGCTGCATATGGGGGAGAAACTGGCTGCATTTGGGGGACAAACTGGCTGCATTTGGGGGACAAACTGGCTGCATTTGGGGGAGAAACTGGCTGCATATGGGGGAGAAACTGGCTGTATTATGGGGGAGAAACTGGCTGTATTATGGGGGAGAAACTGGCTGCATTTGGGGGAGAAACTGGCTGCATTTGGGGGAGAAACTGGCTGCATATGGGGGACAAACTGGCTGTATTATGGGGGACAAACTGGCTGTATTATGGGGGACAAACTGGCTGTATTATGGGGGAGAAACTGGCTGTATTATAGGAGAGAAACTGGCTGTATTATGGGGGATTAACTGGCTGTATTATGGGGGAGAAACTGGCTGTATTATGGGGGAGAAACTGGGTGTATTATTGGGGGAGAAACTGGCTGTATTATTGGGGGAGAAACTGGCTGTATTATTGGGGGAGAAACTGGCTGTATTATTGGGGGAGAAACTGGCTGTATATTGGGGGAGAAACTGGCTGCATTTGGGGGAGAAACTGGCTGCATATGGGGGAGAAACTGGCTGTATTATGGGGGAGAAACTGGCTATATTATGGGGGAGAAACTGGCTGTATTATGGGGGAGTAACTGGCTGCATTTGGGGGAGAAACTGGCTGCATTTGGGGGAGAAACTGGCTGCATATGGGGGACAAACTGGCTGTATTATGGGGGACAAACTGGCTGCATTTGGGGGAGAAACTGGCTGTATTATGGGGGAGAAACTGGCTGTATTATGGGGGAGAAACTGGCTGTATTATGGGGGAGAAACTGGCTGTATTATAGGGGACAAACTGGCTGTATTATGGGGGAGAAACTGGCTGTATTATGGGGGAGAAACTGGCTGTATTATGGGGGAGAAACTGGCTGTATTATTGGGGGAGAAACTGGCTGTATTATTGGGGGAGAAACTGGCTGTATTATTGGGGGAGAAACTGGCTGTATATTGGGGGGGAAACTGGCTGTATATGGGGGGGAAACTGGCTGTATATGGGGGGGAAACTGGCTGCATTTGGGGACAAACTAGTGGCGTTTGGGCACAGTGGCTGCGTTTAATGGGCACAGTGGCGGCAATTGATGTTTTTTTGTTTTTTTCAGTTTGTTTGCGCCCCCCCAAAAAATTTGAGCACCAGCCGCCACTGATCTTGATTGCATAGTTACATTGGTGCAGCTTGGATCAATGTAAGCATATCTCATACCTGAGGGACTGCTGTAGTAGCTGATGATCACTGTAGTAGTCAACCCTGCTACAGTGATCACTGCAAACTTCAGGATCCTGGACCAACTTCCCTTCTGCATAGTGAGTCGCTCCCTCAGTGGCACCACCATTAACAAAGAACCAAATTACACTTACTTACACATAGGTACAACAATTTCAGTCATTACTTTTCCTTCCCTTTTTATTTCTATATTATAATTTTTTTGTTGTTTATTCTTTTTTTTTTTTTATTATATGTTATCATACTCTAAAATACTCTAAATTACTCAATTAGAATGGGTTTTTGACAAGGAATCTAGAATTGTTAAAATGTTAAACTGTAAAATGGTCTAACTGTTCATCCATGCTTAACCACTTAAGCCCCGGACCAATATGCAGTTAAAGGACCAGGCCCCTTTTTGCAATTCAGCACTGCGTCGCCTTAACTGACAATTGCGCGGTCGTGCGACGTGGCTCCCAAACAAAATTGCCGTCCTTTTTTCCCCACAAATAGTGCTTTCTTTTGGTGGCATTTGATCACCTCTGCGGTTTTTATTTTTTGCGCTATAAACAAAAATAGAGCGACAATTTTGAAAAAAATGCTATATTTTTTACTTTTTGCTATAATAAATATCCCCCAAAAATATAAAAAAAATCTTTTTTTTTTCCACAGTTTAGTCCGATACGTATTCTTCTACATATTTTTGGTAAAAAAAATTCGCAATAGGCGTTTATTGATTGGTTTGCGCAAAAGTTATAGTTTCTACAAAATAGGGGACTGTTTTATGGCATTTTTAAACATTTTTTTTTTTTACTAGTTATGGCAGCGATCAGCGATTTTTATCGTGACTGCGACATTATGGCGGACACATAGGACACTTTTGACACCATTTTGGGGCCATTGTCATTTTTACAGCGAACAGTGCTATAAAAATGCACTGTTACTGTGAAAATTACACTGGCAGTGAAGGGTTTAACCTCTAGGTGGCGCTGTAGGGGTTAAGTGTTCCCTAGAAAGTGATTCTTACTGTAGGGGGCGTAGCTACACGTTACACGTCACTGATCGTCTGTTCCAATGACAGGGAACAGACAATCAGTGACATGCCATGGAGAAGAACGGGGAAAGGTTTGTTTACACTCACCTCTCCCCGTTCTTCAGCTCTGTGACCCGATCGCGGGACACCGGCGGCGATCGGGTCCGCGGGTACCGCGGCGCGGTCACGGAGCTCAGGACCGGGTCGCGAGCGTGCCGGCGGTGGCGCACGACCCACGGCTGGGCTCTTAAAGGGCAACGTACCTGTACGTTGATGTGCCCAGCCATGCCATTCTGCCGACGTATATCAGCGTGAGGCGGTCCTTAAGTGGTTAACAATTACTATTACGTTAAGAGTACAAATTATTATCAAATAAACCGCACATACTGTAATTACCATTCTTCCAATATAAGCGTTATTTGACACATGCTGTATGATAACCTCTTGTTTGTAGAAATTATCCAGAAAACAATAATAATTATGGAAAAAAAAAAAGATGTATTTTTTTTTTTTTTTTTAAATACAAGGCTTTCTCTTATTGGACAGGGCAGGGTGGCAACATTCCAATCAGAGGAAGCTTTGTGACGAAAAATATTCCTATCCGTGTGTTAAAGCTTTGTGAATTGAGTCTATGGTCATAAAATGTCCTAGTAGTGGGAAGGAGTGGAGGGTCCGAAACACAGGAGACGAAATACAGAATACAACTCTGCTCATGAACTTCTATATTGTGGAAATAATAAACGTGGTTGTGTGGTCTTGAAATAGAGCCATCTCTGATGCTTATGAATACTGGCTACTGGCTCACATTTATATCTTTTGAACACGGGACAGGGACATTGCTGCTTCTTTCACTCACGCTAATAGCAGCTGGAAATCAGATATTTGTACATCCCAGGACAATGGAAAATGGACGAGGCAGAAAACAGTGAGAGCATCCGTAAATAATTTATCCAAATTAATGAGCAATAAACGAGACATCTCCTCAGTAAGGAGTATTTACGGGAAGTATTATCAATATTTCATGGGCTGCCTTTCTCCGCCCACTATGCCATTTTTATAGCCTACATATTGCCAGCAGTTATAGGCACGGTGCCATCCTGACTGCAGGCAGGATAGGATATTGACTAATACATTCTTTCTAAAGTATATATTTAGCTATGAAACCCTAATGATTAAGTAGTTTGTTTATAAGGTAAGTACATTTATAAAACATTGCTTCATCAATATATCTACATTGTCAAAATCTTAGAATATGCTTTTTTAATAACACTTCACATCACCTGCTCATATATAGAAAATGTGTTTCTGGCTGAATAGATTATCCAAATGTATAGATGAGCTAAGGATTGCTGTGTGCTATGTTCACATAAAGCAAACCTGACCAGGGGCAGAACAGTCATCTGCCAGGCACTGTTATAAGAAGACAGAAAGCCTAAAACAGATTTAAAGGCATTTTTTTTTTTTTTATGGAAAGAGAAAGGGAGGGTATAACCCCTGTCGGTTTTTTTAAATTTTTTGCCACATGTGTCCTATTTAGGAGAATTCCATTCCTATAGCCAGAACAGGATGTTAGAGGAAATCGCTCCAAAGTGAGGAAATCCCTTATTAAGCCCCCATACACACTATCAGTTTTCCTGTAGGTTTTTGTCTTCAGGTTTACCAAAACCATCTAATATGAGGTCAAACCTTAAAGCCCTGTACACACGATCGGATTTCCTATGGATTTTAAACCGATGGATTTTTCCATCGGTAATCCGAAGAAGCTGACTTCCATCAGTCTTGCCTACACACCATTAGTCAAAAAACCGACCGTCCCAAACGCCGTGACGTAAAACACTCCGAAGAGCCGAGAAAAATGAAGTTCAATGCTTCTGAGCATGCGTCGACTTGATTCTGAGCATGCGTGGGTTTTTTCCCCGATGGAGTTCCCCACAGACGATCGGAATTTGCTATCGTTTTTTTTTTCCATCGGTAAAATTTAAAACATGTTCTATTTGTTTATACCGATGGAAAAAAGACCGATGGGGCCCACACACGATCGGTTTGTCCGATGAAAAAAGTCCAGAGTTTCAATTCGTATGCAATCAGGCAGGCCCTTGCACTACATGGTTTTGGTAAACCTGAAGACAAAAACCTACAGAAAAACTGATAGTGTGTATGGGGCTTTAAAACTAAGCCCATTGGATGATTTACCCTCTATCCCTGCTCAGGTGATAACCCAAAATTTGGGATTTTCTTTCATTCAGTGATAATGGAGGACAAAAAGAAAGGGTGAAAGGGTGAATCTTCATAAGAAACCAGACAGATGTTCTAATCCATCTCCACTCTGTACAAAACATTAAACAAAAGTTTGCCTTTAGCTATACTTTAACCACTTCAGCCCCGGAAGATTTGGCTGCTCAATGACCAGGTAATTTTTTTGCGATACGGCACTGCATCGCTTTAACTGACAATTGCGCGGTCATGCGACGTTGAACCCAAACAAAATTGACATCCTTTTTTTCCCACAAATAGAGACTTCTTTTGGTGGTATTTGATCACCTCCGGGGGGTTTTATTTTTTGCGCTATAAACGAAAAAAGAGCGACTATTTAAAAAAAAAACACAATATTTTGTACTTTTTGCTATAATAAATATACCCAATTTAAAAAAAAAAAAAAAAAGATTTTATTTTCCTCAGTTTAAGCCGATACGTATTCTTCTACATATTTCTGGTAAAAAAATTGCAATAATCATATATTGATCGGTTTGCGCAAAAGTTTTAGCGTCTACAAAATAGGGGATAGATTTTTATTATTATTATTTTTTTTACTAATAATGCCGGTGATCTGCGATTTTTATCGGTACTGCGACATTATGGCAGACACATCGGACACTTTTGACATATTTTTGGGACCATTGCCATTTATACAGCGATTAGTGCTATCAAAATGCACTGATTACTGTGTAAATGTCACTGGCAGTGAAGTGGTTTAACACTAGGGGGCGATCAAGGGGTTAACTGTGTTCCCTAGTGTGTGTTCTAACTGTGGGGGAATGGGACTCACTATAGGAGAGGACAGATCGTGGTTCCCAGCTTGTAGGAACACACGATCTGCATCTCCTCTCCTCACTGAACAGGAATGTGTGTGTTTACTGTGTTTACCGTCACTGTTCTGCCTCTCGTGCCCGCGATTGCTTGTGGCTCACTATCTTGATTAAAGGGACCGACGTACAGCTACGACGGTTCACGGGATCGTGCCGACCTGCTGCAGTATAATGATGGCGGCGGGTCGGTAAGTGGTTAAAGCTGATATAAAATACACAAATTATAGCAGCACTCTAGTCATGAACACATTATGAAATGGATTTTTTGAAAGCAGGTAATTGAATTTGACCCGTGTAGCAATACCCTCTTCAGGGCCGCTGATTAGTTTTGGGTTTTGCACGTTACCCCTTCAGCTGCGTTGTCCAGGTAGGAAAGTCTGTAGTAATGCAATGTCCACACAGATGTAAAACCTCAAACAGTTATGCCGCGTACACACGACCGTTTTTCATGACGAGAAAAATGCCATTTTTAAAAATGGTCGTGAAAAACGATCATGTGTATGCTCCAGATTCTTTTTTAGAACCTGCTCTATTTTTACTCTTCGTTTTTTACGTCGTTCTTTTTAACGTCGTGAAAAACGGTCGTGTGTAGGCTTTTACGAGGGAAAAAAAACGCGCATGCTCAGAATCAAGTATGAGACGGGAGCGCTCGTTCTGGTAAAACTAGCGTTCGTAATGGAGATAGCACATTCGTCACGCTGTAACGGACTGAAAAGCACAAAGACTGAAAAGCGCGAATCGTCTCTCACCAAACTTTATTAACACGAGGATCAGAAAAAGCGTCCCAAAGGGTGGCGCCATTCGAATGGCGCTTCCCCTTTATAGTGCCGTCGTACGTGTTGTATGTCACTGCGCTTTGTTCGAGCGTTTTTTTTTTCATGAACGTGTGTATGCAAGGCAGGCTTGAGAGGAAACACGAAAAATCACGTCGAGAAAAATAACGTTTTTTTCCATGACATGAATAACGGTCATGTGTACGCCGCATTAGGCTTTATTTTTCTAATGCAGTATATCTTTTGAGAAGTAGAAGGTACGGAAGAGTAGGGGAAGGTTCAGGCACTCGCCACAAAAGTTGACAAAGGTAGAAGTTCAAAGTCACTCACCACTCTCAATATTAGAGTGGGTATTGGTCACCCGGATAGTCCCCTCTCACATGGCCTAGCAGCCGGGATGACACACGAATTAGCAAGAGGGCAGTCTCTGCCACAGACTGCCCAAGGTGAAGAAGGTCAAATGTTCAAATGTACAAAGTCTCTGCCACAGACCTGTTTGAAGTTGAGCAATGGATAGTCCAGGAATCCTCTGCCACAGGATTTTAAAGTCCCAGACTTCCAGCCGTACAGTTTAAAGAGCCTTTAAGCCAATTCAGCGAACTGCAGGGCTTGTAGTGTAATGGATCCCTCCTTAGAAAAGTTGCCAGGCCTCACCCGAGACAGCAGTGTTGTGCTGGTCTCCTCCAGGGCAGGTCCTCCCCTGGTCTCCTTCATTAAGATGCCTTCTCCCCATTTAGATGGGCAGCTTGGGATCCCTTCTCTGGATATAGGCCCCAGCCAGACTAGCTGGGACTACTAAGTAAAGATGCAGCCTCGGGCCAACGTGGCCCCGAGACCAAGACCACACACACACACCTCGCGCCCGGAGGGCTGTGGGGCGTGAACGAACCCCGATCAATGGCGTCTGCCCCTTAAGTATCCCCTCCCAGCAGGCACAGCGGGTTGACCACTCCCACTATACCACTGCCTTGTGTAGCCACTCAATGCACCATAATCTGCCCGTATTCCAACAAGTGCCTGAGGTGGTAACGCCACCTACAGGCAAAAAGGGGAATCACTACCAGGCAAACCATAACTGAGACAGAGGCAAATAGGGAAACACTGCCGGGGAGCCCACACACGGTCGTTTTTTCGACCAAAAAAAAAATGTCATTTAAAACGGCCGTGTGTGGGGGGAACAAGCTGTTCCTCGTTTTTCACGTCGATTTTCTCGACGGTGTTTTCACCGTCGAAAAAATCGATCGTGTGTCCGCGGTATTAAGGTATCAAAATGTGTCAAAGGCATCAAAGTGTCCCTTTTTCCTTTCCTTAAGCAGGGGTTGAATTATATATACACAGAGACCCAATGTTGAACACGGCGTCTTTCTGCAGCCCTACTCTATCTGACTAAACCCTCAAAGTTCAGTAGACTAGGGAAAGACGGTCCTTCAGAGACATGAGAAAAAAAACATTCTCTGTCTTCTTCTTTTTTCAAAGCAACACTGTTTTAGGGCGGAGAACAAAATCACCTCTTTTTTTTTTTTAACCACTTAAGGACTGCGCACTGTAGATATACGTCGGCAGAATGCCACGGACAGGCATAATCAAGTACCTGTACGTGGCCCTTTAAATGCCTGCCATGCGCTCGCGACCCTGCCGCCTTCACTACCAGTGTCATTTTCACAGTAACAAGAGCATTTTTATAGCACTGATCGCTGTGAAAATGACAATGGTCCCAAAAATGTGTCAAAAGTGTCCGATGTGTCCGCCATAATGTCGCAGTCACAAAAAATGTTTTGATCGCCGCCATTACTAGTAAAAAAAAAAAAAATTATAAAAATGCCATAAAACTATCCCCTATTTTGTAAACGCTATAACTTTTGCGCAAACCAATCAATAAACACTGATTGCGATTTTTTTTTACCAAAAATATGTAGCAGAATACGTATCGGCCTAAACTGAGGAAAAATAATGTTTTTTTTATATATTTTTTGGGGATATTTATTATAGCAAAAAGTAAAAAATATAGAATTTTTTTCAAAATTGTCGCTCTATTTTTGTTTATAGCGCAAAAAATAAAAACCGCAGAGGTGATCAAATACCACCAAAAGAAAGCTCTATTTGTGGGAAAAAAAGGACGTAAATTTTGTTTGGGAGCCACGTCGCACGACCTCGCAATTGTCAGTTAAAGCGACGCAGTGCATAATCACAAAAAGGGGCCTGGTCTTTAACCAGCCAAAATGGTCCGGGGCTTAAGTGGTTAAAGAGCGTTCTCCACTTGCAGGAAACAGGAGGTAAAGAATACAGTCAAGTTTCCATATTAAAATGTCACAGATAGAAACTTGGATCGGGCAAAGTCACAGATTCCCACAGTTTTTTCAGGGTTGTAATAAAATACACTGCATCCCCCCTTCCTGGACAGCGGAGTACAACCCGATCAGCGTGAATGTGCCGGCCATAGCTCCAGTCCAATCGGCACCCTTTAAATCAGTCGGCCATAGTGACCGAGTGTTCAAGAGTCCTGAACGGCTTGGGCACTTTAAGGTAGTCCCAGATGGCGTCCCCGTACCATTGCTCGCGGTGAGCTTCGATATCCAACAAAAGTTCTTTGGGCACGTAGGGGAACTCCAAGCCATACTCGGTAGCTACCCGCTTCATTAAAATTTGCTGCAGGCGAGCGAGCCTAGGTAAAGTCCCAGGATCTCCCGTCCTGGGTAACACATATGAGTCCGGTGACCTTCGGACCAAAGCCCTAGCAATTTGAGGCCAGGGCCCGTCATTGGGTGCAGCCTCCTTCTTTACAACAGGGGTAGGGGTTTCCACCCAGGGTATAGTGTCCCCAGAACTCATGGGTGAACCCTCTTGACAGCAATAACAGTCACGAGCTCCGGTTCTGGCAGACGCTGGGGCAGGCTTCAACCGTGGCCGCGGGAGGCCTTCACGTAGCCCACCCTCCGTTTTGCGGGTGGGATGGAGACACAAGTAAAGGCGATGGCAGCGTCCGCTGCAAAGTCCGCCGGTGGCCCCGTGGTGGTAGCGACATTCACTTCCTTGCAGTGGCTTCTGCAGTGCGCGCGTGCTGGACCGCAGGGGTGAAGGCGGCCTCCTCGAGAGTGATGGTGCCTGAAATCCAGTCCACCCGATAAGCATTGGGTGGTTCAGTGGGTTGTTCCACTTCAAAAATTTGAGGCATTGTCCAAAGGGGCGCAACTGCACGGCCAGTCCGTTACATCCAGGGCAGAGCATGCCCAGGGCCTCCACATCCCGACTCATGTATAGAGTAAAGTAGCCCCGGAGCTTTAGCCGGATCCCTGTATCAGTAAGCGGGGCTCCAGTCTGAGCAGCGTCCATGGTTGTAGGTATATGGAGCATCCTGGGTCCCCTTATAGCTGGGGGCCCATAGAACCGTCGACATGCTGCTCTTCTTTGCTCAGTCCACAATCTCTGCCCTTGGCGCCAAATGCACCCACATGTAGCACGCAGGTGGCGGGAACTCCTCCCAGTTAGTTCGTTTTGCACATAGCTCGCAGGCTTTCTTCTTTTCGGCCCCGCCCACGAACTACGCAGCTCACAAAGCGATCCGTGCCCCTTGACCCCTTCTTCTCTCAGTAAAAGCACAGTCCAACACTTCTCAATGGCAGACTTTCCAAATAGCAAAAGAACGGTAATCCGGTTGTTAGAGGCAACAGTAAATATCCCGGATGAGCCCCCACGTGTAGCAATACCCTCTTCAGGGCCACTGATTAGTTTTGGGTTTTGCATGTTACCTCTTCAGCTACGTTGTCCGGGTAGGAATGTCTGTAGTAATGCAATGTCCACACAGATGTAAAACCTCAAACAGTTAGGCTTTATTTTTCTTATGCAGTATAACTTTTGAGAAGTAGAAGGTACAGAAGAGTAGGGGAAGGTTCAGGCTCTCGCCACAAAAGTTGGCAAAGGTAGAAGTTCAAAGTCACTCACCACTCTCAATGTTAGAGTTGGTATTGGTCACCCGAATAGTCCCCTCTCACATGGCCTAGCAGCCGGGATGACACACGAATCAGCAAGAGGGAAGTCTCTGCCACAGACTGCCCAAGGTGAAGAAGGTCTCTGTTATGGATGACATGTTTCTTTAAATGCAACTCTATGGTGCATCTCTGTTGTACTTCTTCCTGTGTTGTGTTTCCTGTTTCCTGCTGGTTCTTTCAGTAAACATGGCTTATGTACAGTAATGGTTTGTGCTGTCTCTCTACATATATCACGACAAACATGGTGTCAGAAGATTTGGATCCATGCTCTTTCTACACATTTGATGCTGAGAGCCTGCCAGCCTTCATGTGAGTGTTCTTGGAACTGATTGTGCCTCCTGACAATTGCAGTCCTGTCCTGGATGCTGAGTGTTTGCAGCAAGGAAAACAGCATCATGGCAGCTAACAGCATTCCACTGCCTGAGGCAATGAGGGTGAGTGGAGATGTTGGCAGTAACTGGGACAATTTCAGGGCTGAGTTTCAGGACTATTCCCTAGCCACAAGGTTAAATGAGAAGTCTGCAGCAGTGCAAGCAGCCACGCTGAGAAGGATAATGGGCAGTGAATGCCTCCATGTTTACAAGCATAATCTGAACCTCACAGAGGAGCAAAAGAGTGACACCAAAATCATTCTGGATGCATTAGAAGCTTTCTTCAGACCTTCTAAAAATGTCATCTATGAAAGATATATATTTGGCTGCTGTAAGCAAGAAGACTGTGAATCAATAGACAGGTTTGTCACACGGCTAAGAGCAAAAGCTGCAAGCTGTGAGTTTGGCTCTCTGAGAGATGAACTTATTCGTGATAAAATAGTTTTGGGTATCACCAGTGAAAGCACACGCCGCCACCTATTGAGGAAACATGATTTAGATCTACAAACAGCAATTGAGATATGTCGCACTGATGAACTTACTGACAAACATATGAAAGCTATGGAGCAGGATAAACTGATTGACAATATCAATGCAGCCTCTAAACAACAGCAAAACTTCAAAAACCACCAGCATAAGTTTCAGCACAAGGGTCACCTACACAACTCACCTGGGAGGAAGCCTACATCATGCAAGTATTGCGGCAATGTGCATGTACGAGAGAAAGAAAAGTGTCCTGCATATGGGAAAATCTGTACTGCATGTGGTAAACCAAATCACTTTGCAAGAGTGTGTCTCTCCAGTAAAATGGAAGCAATGAAGCTGCACACAATTGAGGAAATGTCAGATCCGGAGAATGCACACCTGCTTAGCACTGATATGGTTTACTCCTCAGAATGCATTGGTGCTGTAAACACAAAGGGCAAAAAATGGTTTGTAAACCTCAGATTAAACAATATAATCCAACCCTGCCAGCTGGACTCGGGTGCAACGTGTGATGTCATGAGTATAAAGGACAAAATGAAACTGGCACCCAGAGCACCCCTTCAGCCTAGTAGCACCAAACTAAAGTTGTATTCATGGGAACTAATGGAATCATTGGGGCTATTCCAAACAGAATGCAGCATAAGTGATTGTATACACAAACTGAACTTTGAGATTGTTGATGCTGATCAGAAACCGCTATTATCAGGTTCAACATGTGAGCGCCTTGGACTGATGCTGTTCACCATTCCTGCTGAGCTACATAATGTTGATAATCAGCCTGCAAAATCTCTGACTAGGCCACTTACAAAACAGCAAACTCTTCACCCCTACAGTGATGTGTTTGAGGGCCCGATAGTCTCTGTTCCAGGAGAGGTTCATTTTGAACTTGATCCTACCATTCAACCTGTACAATGTGCCCCACGCAATGTGCCTATCGCCATTAAGCCACTGGTTAAAGCTCAACTAGATAAATATGAAGCTGAAGGACATCTAACTTCAGTAACAGAGCCTACAGATTGGATCAGTAACATGGTTGTTATCAGAAAGCCTGAGAAGATCAGAATATGCATTGATCCCAAGTTTCTGAATATGGCCCTGAAACGGTCACACTACTTAATGCCAACACTCGATGATATTTTGCACAAACTACCTAAAGCACGTGTTTTCACACTTGTGGATGCTAGAGATGCCTTTTTACAGTGCAAACTGGATGAAAAGAGTAGCTACATGACCACGTTCTGGACTCCTTGGGGCAGAAAGAGATGGCTCAAACTACCATTTGGAGTCTCTGTAGCACCGGAGGTATACCAGCGAAAGCAGCATAAACTATTAGGTGGTCTTGACGGAATTGAGCCAATAGCTGATGACATTCTTATAGTTGGCTGCGGCAATACAGATGAGGAGGCTGAGCAAGACCATGATGAAAAGTTAATAGCGCTACTGGATCGTTGTAGGCAGGTGATGCTGAGGCTTAGTGTGAAGAAATTGCAGTTCAAGGTGGAAGAAGTCCGTTTCCATGGACATATCCTGTCTTCACAAGGCTTAAAAGCTGACCCGGATAAGATTAAAGCCATTGTGGACATGCCACAACCTGCTGATGCCAAAGCGGTACAGAGATTTATTGGCTTTGTTACATACCTAGCAAAATTCCTGCCACACTTATCTGAGGTGTGTGAGCCACTAAGACGACTTCTGGACAAAGATGCAGTTTGGCACTGGCTTCCCAAGCATGACCGGGCAGTAGAGGATAGAAAAGGATATAAAACACTTGGTCACCTCTGCCCCAGTGTTGAAATACTATGATGTCACAAAGCCTGTTACCATACAAAGTGACTCCAGTAAAAATGGTCTGCTTTTGCAGAAAGGTCAGCCAGTTGCATATGCGTCCAGAGCTCTTTCATCAGCTGAGCAAAATTATGCTCAAATTGAGAAGGAATGTTTTTAAGCATTGTATTTGCTTGCCAGCGTTTCCATCATTATCTTTATGGACGGGATTCAATTACAGCTGAAACTGATCACAAACCTTTGATAGCCATATTCAAAAAGCCCCTTTTGTGTGCTCCCAAGCGTATGCAGAGCATGATGCTTACATTGCAGCATTACAACCTCAATGTTGTCTACAAGCCAGGATGTGAAATGTATATCAGCGATACCCTGAGCAGAGCTACGTCAGATAATCTGGCACCTGGAGGTGAGCATGAGCATCGTACAATTTGTCTGCTGGAACAGGAACAAAATTTCTTTGCCGATATCAATCAAGCAGACTATCTTAATGTCACAGATCAACGACTACATCAACTCATACAGCACACTGACAGTGATGCAACTTTACAAGCTTTGAAGTCTATTGTTTTGAGTGGGTGGCCAGATGAAAAAGATGCCGTACCTGGAATTGTAAGGGAATACTGGTCCTTTAGAGATGAGATCAGCATACAAAATGGTATCTTGTACAAAGGTCCATGGGTCATCGTGCCGAAGTCACTGAGAGCAGAGATGTTATTACGCATACACTTCAGCCATATTGGTGGTGAAGCATACTACAGGCAAGCTCGTGATACTCTTTACTGGCCCAACATGCATGGTGAAATCAAAGACTTTGTCAGTAATTGTCCCACCTGCAATGAATATGCCCATTTGCAACAGAAAGAAACCATGATGTCACATGAGATACCTACACGTCCGTGGCAGATTATCAGTATGGACTTATTCAACTACGCAGGCAAGGAATACCTGCTTTTAGTCGATCATTATTCAGACTTCTGGGAAATAGACCTTCTTCCCAACTTATCCACTGAAGCTACAATTAAGAGGTGCAAGGCTCAGTTTGCACGTCATGGCCAACCAGATACCGTGATCTCCGACAATGGCCCTCAGTTTGCAAGCCTACAATTCAGAAAATTTGCCACTGAATGGGAGTTTGAGCATGTTACTTCCTCACCACGTCATCCACAGGCTAATGGCAAAGCTGAATCAGCTGTAAAGATTGTTAAAAATTTATGCAAGAAAGCACAAAGTGATGGTAAAGACCCATGGAAGGCCATTTTACATTGGAGAAACACTCCAACTGAAGGCATGGATAGTAGCCCGGCACAAAGACTAATGTCAAGGAGATTAAAGACCTCCTTACCAGTATCAAATAGGCTGCTTGAACCCTCTGTTATACAAGGTGTTCCAGAAAAGATAAGGATTAAGAGACAAGTGTCAAAGGCACGATATGACACATCGGCCAGAGATTTGCCAGAATTAAATATTGGAGAACGAATCCGTATAAAACCATTACCTGGAGATCGAACAGGCCGTTGGAGAATAGGTACTTGTCTGCAAAAGGTTGCCCCACGCTCCTATCTTGTGGATGTTGAAGGAACTCTCTATCGCCGCAATCGAGTGGATTTGAGAGTGGCAGAGCAGACTGATTCTCAGTATTCCGTTGATAGCTCAGACTCACCCATTGACAGTGAGGCATGTACAGAGGGAATGCCTCATACCAACGGCAATGACAGTTCTGGGCAACCAAGTATACCCGACAGCTGTCAAGCGCAGAGCATGCCAGTACGTGATGAGAGGAGCCCAGTAACTTCAGAAAGGGCTAAAGGAATCCTTGTACAAGGGCCAGTCTTCACCCGTAGTGGTAGATGTTCAAAACCACCTATGAGACTTAACCTGTAGAATGTGTTATTGCTTTGTCTCTTTTAAATTTCACAATGTTCATTTATTAACACTAAAAGGAGGAGATGTTATGGATGACATGTTTCTTTAAATGCAACTCTATGGTGCATCTCTGTTGTACTTCTTCCTGTGTTGTGTTTCCTGTTTCCTGCTGGTTCTTTCAGTAAACATGGCTTATGTACAGTAATGGTTTGTGCTGTCTCTCTACATATATCACGACAAACAGTCTCTGCCACAGACCTGTTTAAATGTACAAAGTCTCTGCCACAGACCTGTTTGAAGTTGAGCAATGGATAGTCCAGGAATCCTCTGCCACAGGCTTTTAAAGTCCCAAACTTCCAGCCGTACAGTTTAAGCCAATTCTGTGAACTGCAGGGCTTGTAGTGCAGTGTCCCTCCTTAATAAAGTTGCCAAGCCTCACCCGAGACAGCAGTGTTGTGCCGGTCTCCTCCAGGACAGGTCCTCCCCTGGTTTCCTTCATTAAGATGCCTTCTCCCCATTTAGATGGGCAGCTTGGGATCCCTTCTCTGGATATAGGCCCCAGCCAGATTAGCTGGGCCTACTAAGTAGCGATGCAGCCTCGGGCCAATGTGGCCCCGAGACCAAGACCACACACACAGACCTCGCGCCCCGGAGGGCTGCGGGGCGTGAACGAACCCTGATCAATGGCGTCTGCCCCTTAAGTATCCCCTCCCAGCAGGCACAGCGGGTTGACCACTCCCACTATACCACTGCCGAGAGGGGCCACTCAATGCACCATAATCTGCCCGTATTCCAACAAGTGCCTGAGGTGGTAACGCCACCTACAGGCAAAAAGGGAAAGCATTACCAGGCAAACATAACTGAGACAGAGGCGAATTTAAATGTAATTATCAACCGTCTGAGCCCAACTACTGGCTCAGACATCCCTCTAAATTTGAATAGCGTCCCAACCATTTGGGATGGGCGCTACACCTGAATTCAGCCTCAGCAAAGCTCAGGCTGGCAGAAGTGTTGTAAATAGTATTGATATTAAAATGTTACTAAGCCTAGGACCCTGCAATCACTATATCTGATCTCTCATAGTATACAGAACATGGAAATGCAATAGCTTTAGTAAATATAAACTGCTAAATACCTTTTATCATCAGCAGTATATAGCAGTCTTGTGACTTCTATCAGTGTCCAGCAGAGCACTGGTTAAAGCTTGTAGGAGGAGTTTTCATTCTCCCCTGATTGTCCTATGAGGCTACAAGACCCCTGACCTTCTGTCTGGACAGTGCTGATTGCCCCTGTGCTGATCCCATGCACTCTCCCAAGAAAAAAAAAACTCTCTAGCAATGCACACCAAACTGAGTATGTGCAGCGTGCCCCCAAGGCTCTGTTCTAGCAGGAGATGAATTTGGGAAAGCGGAAGAAGGGGAGGATTCAGAAAAGACAGGATCAAACAGCATTTTTACACAATGCAGAGGATTAACCCTTAGGTTTCACAGTGAGTTTAACAAACATGCTTTACTGCATATACAGACTGATTTTACTGCTATGGGTTTAGTAACACTTTACCTATTCATTTAATATGATTGTTAGTGTAGCCCTACCCCCACAGGAGCCACTGGTGAATCTCCCACCCTACACAGCCAGGCACACACATTTTCTACACATACTGGAGTCAGGAATCAGTCCTTGATCACTAGCCCTCCTGGCTAAAACTCCACAGTTCTCCCGGACTGACTCTGCATCCATCCCAGACCGCTTGCACCCAGTCCCTTTAGGCATGCCTCTCAGTCCTCTAAATGTAACACTCACCAGTCCTCCTGGCTGTCTTCCTCCCTGGAGATTTGTCTGGCAGCGTTCTCCTGCTGTCCTCTCCTTGCTCTCGTGTCTCCTGGTCAGGACCCCCCGTGTGCCTTGAAGACTTGAAGAGGGGTCCCTTCCGCACCCGAGCCCAGGCCTGAGTTCACCCCCCCCCCAGACTAGGGGGTTACTCTCAATGGCCTCCGACAGCCTAAAACTCCATCTCCAGCTTGCACTCGAACTCCACTGCCTCAACTGGACTGACCCTGAGTATTTGAGGGGGCCTTCTCCTGCCAACCCATCTGTTGGGGATTTGTCAGGGCCCTCGGAATACTTCAGGCAGCTCCTCCTCCCTTCCACTCCCATTCTTCTGGAATCTTCTGCTAGTTTCCAGAAGTAGGAGGGGGTATCAGAGATGCTGCCTGTGAGTCATACCAGCCTCCCTGAGTAACTCAACCCTGACCCTAAAAAACACACAGGCTTGGCTGCTAGCCAAGCCTGAACAATTTACCTACACTGTACAAAAACGAACTTTAGCACTCTAGAAATGTTAGGGGGTGCTACATTAGTATCGTAAAGACAGGTGTGTGCAAAGGTGCATGTAGAGTGCAATCTTCCTCAAAATAGATTTTTCAAGCAACTACAGTTCTTTTCCAGACAGTGTAGCTTTTATTGGATCCCAGAACAGATGACAAGTCCAACGGAGTATGTGCAAAATAATACAATAAACAAAAACCTCCAGCGTCTAGTTGTCCTGTCATACCTTAGCAGGCATATCAACACTCCACTCATCCAGCTTATATGTCCAATCTATTTAGGCACCCAGGTAGCTTTCATGCATGCAATCACAATATTTTCCTTATATACAGTTTCTTACCTTATGTACAGTAAAGGCAGCTGATTGGTTGATCAAAGACTTTTTATCTTGTATGTTAACCCCTTCAATATTGGGCACTTTCACCCCCTCCCTGCCCAGGCCAATTCTCAGCTTTCAGTTCTATCACATTTTAAATGACAATTGCATGGTCATGCAACACTGTACCCATATTACATTTTTATATCTTTTGGTGGTATTTTATCAACACTGTTTTTTTTTTGCTAAACAAAACCAAACATTTTGAATAAAAAAGCATGTTTTTCTTACTTTCTGTTATAAAAATTTGCACTGATGGGCACTGATAGGCTGCACCGATGGGCATTGATGGGACTGCACTGATAATCAGGGCACCGATGAGCAGTGCCCTGATCATAAGTGTAAACAATGTGCTGACAGGCTTGCTGGTTAACGGCTCTTCTGTCCTTCCACAGACACAGTGGAGAGGAAAGGACTAATGAAAAACGGCAAGTTTGTTTACATGTGATCAGCTGTGATGGGACACAGCTGTTCACATGATAAAGGGCCACTTTGATTGGCCCTTTACTGTGATCTGTGATCAGCTGTTTCCAAAGGACACAGCGGTTATAGCGCGTGCCCAATGCGCGCCACAGGAGGCACGCAGCGGGCAGGATTTTGGGAGGATGTCCATGGATGCCCTCACAGAACTGGATGACTACGCTGTTGCCAGCTTTTGGTTATAGTGTAGTCAGAAAGGTGTTAAACAAGATGAAAAGACCCTACTTGTAGTTACTGAAAATAACAATTAATGCCAACTGTAGTGTTTACAACCCTTGTTACATAGGACACTAAACAATTGCCCATTTGACCAGTCACCTCATCCCAGTGACATCAATTCATATATTGCACTTAAATACTCGGAAGCTCACTTTAGATGTAATCTGTGCTTATTCTCTCCAGAGACCTCACTTACCTTCCATGACTTCCAGGCTGGGTCCCTAGGATGCTTCATGCTGCAAATCGAATGCAGTATTATGGTTCTGGTCACAGGGAAGGAGCCTAAGCATACTTTTTCAATACTAGGGCCCTCCATCACCTATGCCAAGTCACACCACTTCCTGACCGGCTGGCTGCTTATGCACTCAACACTAGTACTGTGGTCATTGATTGGCAAAGGCAATATAGCCTCCTCTGAATAGCTTCACTACATATTAGACATCTGTACTTCTCTATCTCGTCTTGTCCCTGGGTTTTAACCCTGTTCTGTGATACTCCAAACATGCATGCACCCCTTTAGAATTGTCCTAAAGTGATTTCAAACCAGGCTAAGTTATGTAACATATACTGTATGTTTGTTAACTAAAGTGGTAGAAATTCAAATGAACAGTTAAACTTGGATATTTCTAACACACATTCCTGTAGAAATTCTTCTCCGTGCCCCTTGGTGCCCATTAGGTGTTTTCTTGGTGTCCCTGCCCTATGAGGTAGTCATACCTCACATAGGTGAGAAAAGTCCTTTAGAGTCCTTAAATGAGAAGCACAATTCCATACCCCTGCAACCCTGACTGGGCTCCAGCAAGAAGTGGTTAAATGGGAAGTAATAAATCACATCCTTAGCAGCATGCTTGTTTCTTGGACGGGGTAACATGGAACCAAACCTCCGCCCCTTGTGTCATGTGTTTATTCCCTTTCGCCCTTTCAATGACAGCATGCTGCCTACTTAACATGCAGAGCCTACTTTTTAATGCCTGTACAAGAACCAAGGAAAGCGATCAGGATGATACGATAAAAATGTTGTCAAAAGTTCTAACATTTCCTCGATCTACTAATTGTGTATTTTTTAATTTGTGTATATTCTCATTAAAGAAATGAACCTTCTACATTGGAATGCATAACCCTTCTCCACTCATTCCAAAATTTAATAAAGGGTTGGGCTTAGGATTACCTAAGGTGGGGTGGTTCCATGATTCCTGATCAGTAAAGATCCTTAATGTTGACTATACCTGAAATTAAACAATTGTGCCCTAAGAACATATTCTTCTACATTTTAATGAAAGGCCCAGTTTAAAAAAGTAACCCACACACTGGACAAGTAAAGTAAATGTAACAGTGAAACCACTAATCATCCATAAAGTTGTTTATGGGCTGTGGCTTTACAGACAAAAGGGAATTGCAGCGAGGTCAGTGGGTGAAGCACAACCTCAGTATCATCCATGTAACAATTAGTACACTGTAAAACAAATTTGATCTGTGACCACAATTTAACTGGCTGCATAATATCATTCTTGGCTTTGAGCATCTTATTAAAGTAAGCAATGGTTTGCGTGATCTACATTTGTATGTTTGGTGTCAGATTTGGGGGGCAATGGTACCTTAGACTAAAAGACTGGCTGTGGCTGACATCTTAACTGAGGTCCTCGATAATGGTAGCATGTTAAGTTTTTTTTGTACCTATGACAAGCTTTACATGGCAGCAGTGTTTAAATGGTGCCTCTTAATATGTTTTCAATCTATTCTTTATACATTTTTAAACAATTTTAACAAAGACATAAATAAATACATTAATAACTTTATGAGATTGGATATTATAATACATTATCAACAATAAAAAAAAAACTGCCCTATAAAAATATCTATTTTCCAATTCTATTCCTCGATCTGTTAAACCATCATTCGTCACTTACACATAAAACATAACCATAATACCACACAAAAGAAAAAAAAAAGGGGGGAGGGGAAGGGAGGGGGGGGGGAGGAGGAACGGGGATATGGTTGTGCTAATAGATATTGTATAAAAGTTACTGAGGTCCGAAGCTCTTCCCATAATTGCCATATTTTTTTATTTTGTTTACTTGAGTTCTCAAACATAATCATTTGCTCCATGGACTGCATCTCGCTCTTCTCACATACCCATTCTACTATTGTAGGGCTCTTCGCTTTTCGACAATTTTGGGTTATTATTGTCCTTGCGGCTGTTATCATATGGCAAAAGATGTCTCCCTTAATAGCTTTCATTGATCCTGGAATAATTGATAATATTGAAGTACAGATATTTAATTGTATATTAGATTTTGTTATTTTCTGATATATACGAAATATCTTAAACCAGAAATCCAACATCATTGGACAATAATACCAGATATGTGCCACTGTGCCTCTTTTATTGAGACATCTCCAACATGTTTCCGAATTACCTCCATTTATATTATATAAATCCCTTGGACTCCAGCACCATTTTGTCATCATTTTATAATTTATTTCCCGATGCTTAGTGGCTAATGATGATTTATGTGTCAAAAGAAATGCCTTCTCCCATTCTGATGGTAGTATTGGCCTCTCTATTTCGGCTTCCCATTTTCTTGTGTATGTTAATTCAGTAAGGGAGCCAGAAGGAAGTAAAAGCTTATATATCGTTTATAAATTATGTGTCGGTCTTTGCTTCGGTATTAGTAGATAACTGTTGATATTGCATCCATTTATGTTCATATTCAGACCTTAGGTCGGACAGCTGAGGAAGATTGCCATCCACCAGGGTCTGAGCTATTCTTATATTCTCAACACTATTCCACTTAATAAAGGTTCTGACCTCTAATGGAAATTCGGGATTAGAAAACAAAGGTGTCATTGGCCCGATCTGTGTAGAAGGGCATTTTCTTTTCAACATTAAATTCCATATCTTTAAACTTGATGACACAAGGAGCGTTAAAGCGGAGTTCCGCCCAAATTTTTATTTTTAAAAGTCAGCAGTTACAAATACTGCAGATGCTGACTTTTAAAATATGGACACTTACCTGTCCAAGGCGCTCGCGATGTTGGCACCCGAAGCTGATCTGTCCCTCAGCTCTCGGGTGGAGGCGCCGCCATCTTCGGTAAGGGAATCAGGAAGTGAAGCCTTTTGGCTTCACAGCCTTGTTCCCCACTGCGCATGCGCGAGTCGTGCTGAGCGTCCTCACTGGTCCCTGCTGTCTTCTGGAGTGTGTCTCCAAGAAGACAGCGGGGGGACGTAGGAGAGGGGCCAGACGTGGCGTAGCTATCCGCAGCTACCTATGCCCAGAAGTGGGAGAAAATACCTGGCTTAAACGGGGGGGGGGGGGGGAGGATTCAGAAAAGCGGAATTCCGCTTTAACTCCTTCCAAGGTCGAAACTGGGGGTTTACCCATGACAATGATTTAAGTTTCAAAGTGCTAATATCTTCCTCTAAAGATACCCATTGTTTTATGAAACCAATCTATAATCCTAATTATAGATGCTGCACGCAGATATATTGTGAAGTCCGGGAGGGCAAGGCCTCCAGTATTTTTTGTCCTAATGAAGATTTCTCTTTTTATTCGTGGTGATCTCTGAGCCCAAATAAAACCTCCTATAGCTTTACATAGCTGTGCCATTAAATTGATTGGAGGAATCAATGGCACTGCTTGAAATACATAATAGGATTTTTTAAAACAGCTTACCCGTAAAATCCTTTTCTTGAGAGTACATCACGGGACACAGAGACTTAGATAATTACTTAGTGGGTTAGATGATTGGACACTGGCAACCCTAATTACAAGGTGAGTTCCTCCCCTATATAACCCCTCCCATATGGAGAGCGCCTCAGTTTTGTAGCAAAGCAATAAGTGTCCCAACGTATAATCCCAAAAAGGGGCGGGAGCTCTGTGTCCCGTGAGGTACTCTCAATAAAAGGATTTTACAAAAAAAGCCTTCCGCCATTATAAAAGACATGGGGCGGACATTATATTAGTGCAAGAAACGCATTTCGCTGCAGCCAAGCACCCCAAATTCTTTGACAAAGCATACAGTCAGTTCTATTACACAACATTAAATTCCAAGACAAGAGGTACAGCTATTTTTATTAAAAATTCTATAGTGTTTGAAACCCAAAGTGTCTTTAACCACTTCAATACCATGCACTTATACAGCTTCCTGCCCAAGCCAATTTTGAGCTTTCAGCGCTGTCCCAATTTGAATGACAATTGCGCAGTCATGCTACACTGTACCCAAACAATTTTTTTATCATTTTGTTCCCACAAATAGAGCTTTCTTTCGGTGGTATTTGATCGCCTCTGCAATTTTTATTTTTTGCACAACAAATAAAAAAAGAGCGAAAATGTTGAAAAAAACTACGTTTTTCTTTGTTTCTGTTAATTTTTTTGTAAATAAGTACCTTTTCTACTTCAATGACGGGCACTGATAAGGCGGCACTGACGGGCACTGATAAGGTGACACTGATGGGCACTGATGAGGTGGCACCAATGAGGTGGCACCAATGAGGTGGCACTGATGAGGTGGCACTGATGATGGGCACTGATAGGCGGCACTGATGGGCACTGATATGTGGCACTGGTATGCGGCACTGATTGGCACTCATAGGCGGCACTGATTGGCACTCATAGGCGGCACTGATTGGCACTTATAGGCAGCACTGATGGGCACTTATAGGCGGCACTGATAGGTGGCACGGACGGGCACTGATAGGTGGGCACTTATGGGCACAGATGGGCACGGATGGGCACAGATGGGCACTGATAGGTGGCGCTGATGGACACTAGTAGGTGGCACTGATGGACACTGATGCCCAGCAATGCCAGCCACCACACATTGTGGTGGTGCCATCATAGTGCCAGTCAGTGCCCATTTGTGGGCACTGATTGGCATATTTTTTTTTTATTATTACATGTGGATGGCCATGGGGGCCATCCACATGCTTGGGGCTTCCTGGGGCATCCTGGGGGGGTTCCCTGGTGGTCTAGTGTGGGTATCCGAGGGGGGGCTGCGCTGATAAACGATCAGCGCGAACCACCCCTGTCAGGAGAGCCGCCGATCGGCTCTCCTCTACTCGCGTCTGTCAGACGCGAGTGAGGAAGAGCCGATCAACGGCTCTTCCTGTTTACATCGTGATCAGCCGTGATTGGACACGGCTGATCACGTGGTAAAAAGCCTCCGCCGGAGGCTTTTTACCGAGATCAGTGTAGCGGTGGGTCAGACTGACCCACCGCTCCACCGATCGCCGCGATGCGCGCCCCCCCGGGCGCGCGGCAGCTGTTATCCCGCAGGACGTCATATGACGTCCAGTGTGGATAACTGAACCACTTCCCGGACGTCAATCTGCTATTGACGGGGCGGGAAGTGGTTAAAGACCCAGATAGTTGTTTTCTGATTGTAAAGGGTTCCATAGGAGGACGTAATATCACAATAGCCTCTGTATACGCACCTAATGATGCTCATGCATCCTTTTTTTCAAATTTCTTAATACATTCGATAAATACTCCTCCCCCCATTTGATTGTAGGCGGAGACTTCAATTTAGCTGCACATTCAACCTTAGATAGAAGTAGAATTGTACCCTCATCTAAAGCCTTCCCCAAAACATTAAACCGCACATTACATAATCACCAACTCATCGACACATGGAGAGCACATAACATAGGCATCAGAAATTACACTTTTTACTCACACCCACATGATTGCTCCGCTAGATTGGATTACATCTTTTGCACCCCAATTTTAGTAGCTAATTCATCAAAAGCTGACATTCACTCTTGTCCCTGGTCGGATCATCAGATCGTATCTTTTACCACTTCAAACATAGGTCTTGCCAATACACCATATAAATGGCGCATCAATGACGCACTATTAACAGACCACCGAAATATACAACAGCTAACAAGCGACATGGAAGAGTACTTTACACTAAACTCTTCTCCAGACATTCTTCCCACATCAAGGTGGATGGCCCATAAGGCTGTATGAGAGGCCATCTAATCGAGATGGCATCTACCAAAAATAGGATGAAACTAACTGACATAAAAACACTAACCAGAGATCTAGACAAGCTATACCATAAACACAGCCAATCCCCCTCTGGCGATATACTAAAACAAATTCAAGAAAAACGTACGGCACTAGACACATTACTAACTTCAGACACAGAAAAAGCCCTTAGATGGTCCAAGGCAAGATTCTTATTATGCAGTAACTCCTCATCCACCATGTTTGCTCGAAAATTTAACCAATCCATGAAACCTCCCCATACTTATAAACTAGGAAACGCTGCAGGCAACTTAATTTCCCATCCTAAAGGAGTCATGGAAATTTTTTAGAATTTTCATAAGAAACTTCTATCCTCTCCTCAAAACACCCCAAAACAATCCTCGACACAATGGCTTGATGAAATTCCTCTACCCACTCTATCGACCCAACAAATTGAGGCGTTAAATGCACCTTGTTCAGAAATAGAAATAAATAGGATAATAAGTTCATTAAAGACCTCTACGGCCCCAGGTCCAGATGGCTTTTCAACATCATATTACAAAAAATTTGCTTCAATTTTAATTCCCCACCTTGTTAAACTATTTGCCCATATCCTACAAGGCAACCAATTCCCTTCTGAAATGCTCCTAGCTAATATGTCCCTATTACCTAAACCAAACAAAGACCACTCCATCCCACAGAACTTCCGCCCGATCTCAGTCCTAAATAATGACCTCAAAATTTTCGGTAAGGCCTCATGCCCACGGACGTTTTTACAGCCGCGTTTTTGAGCGTTTTTTACAGCTTAAAAATGCCTGTCCATGTTAGTCTATAGCTTCATGCCCACCTAGGCATTTTTGAGCTGCAAATAGCATAGGCGTTTTTAAGCTGTAAAAAAAAACCCAGGACCAGTGCGTTCCTCGGCATCGGCATTAGGCATAAAAAAACGCGAAGCGTTAAAAAACGCTAAAAAAACTTGCGAAAACGCTGCGATTGCGTTTTTGAGCTCCGACGTTTTTTTTTTTTCCGAAAAAAAAAGGTCAAAAAATTTATACAACATGGACAGGCGTTTTTAAGCTGTAAAAAACGCGGCTGTAAAAACGTCCGTGGACATGAGGCCTTAGATGTTAGCAGACAGATTGGCCTCAGTCATCCCACCCTTAATCCACCCGGATCAATCAGGTTTTATCCCAGAAAGGCAACTCACTGATAATATAAGATTAGCAACAAATATCATCCAAGACTCCAACCTACACACTAGAACCACACTACTACTTAGTTTAGACATACATAAGGCCTTCAATAGCATCAGCTGGTCCTACTTAGACTCACTTCTCCCCAGGTATGGTATAAGGAATGAGTTTCTGCACGGGTTTAAAGCCCCATACCATGATCCACACACTCGTATCAAACTCCCGGCCACAATTCAGAGTTTTTCCCACATAGCAAAGGCACAAGACAGGGCTGCCCTTTATCCCGCTCCTATTTGCTCTCGCTATTGAGCCCCTTGCATGCGCCATCCGCAATAATATTAACATCAAAGGGTACACAAAAGGTTCAAAATAATTTAAATTAAGTCTCTATGCAGACGACGTCCTCTTGTTCCTCACTGAACCATTAATTTCACTACCAAACCTTATCAAAATTTTAGATACATTTCATGACCTCACAGGTTTAAGTATAAACCTAACTAAATGTTCAGCCCTTCCAATCAACTGCCCCCCTGATTTGATTGCTATATTGAAAGAGAAATTTCCTTTTCAATGGTGTCCAGTATCCTTTAGATATTTAGGCATCCATATCGCCCCATCTTACAAGACCCTATACCATACTAATTACCCTAGAATATTCCAAAACATCAGAGAATTACTCAAATCATGGTCAACAATCAACATACCATATCTCTTTTATGGGTAGGATAGTTGCTACAAAAATGGTTATACTACAAAAGCTACTATTCCTCTTTAGAGCACTTCCTCTCTTGGTACCTAAAAACACCCTAGATTCCATACAGAGAAAGATAAACAAGTTCATATGGCAAAATAAAAAATCTATATTTGGATATGCATTGATGTTCAGACCTCAATCGAAGGGAGGACTGAGTATACCCAACCTATGGCTATATATTCTTTCAGCTAGATATACACAGCTCGCACAATGGTATGCACCATCCAGCCATATACCGTGGTTATCATTTGAGGAACACTCTACCGTACCACCTCCAAGGCCTTCCTTGGTCCAAATCCATCAAAACCCAAAGAATTGGCCACGTCAACAAAGTAGTACACCAAAACTTACTATTATGGCACAGACAAAAGCATAAATTCAACATCTCGTCAGAGATTCCCCCACCAGCCTCTTTCATAGGGGACCCCCTCTTTACCCCCCCTGACCTAAACTCAAATCAATATTCTATATGGCAACTCCTCAAACTATCCAACCTAAAATCACTCACAAAAAATTGTTAATTCCGTACATTCTCATATTTGCAAGCAGAATATAAACTTACAGAAACTGAACTCGCCGACTACAACAGCATCAAGCCTTTCACGATATTTGAACAAATATGTCTTACTTCACCTCGCGATAGGGGTTTAATTTCCAGAATTTATAAAAACCTAAATAAACACAACACACCAGATAAAACACGTCAGATGTCCCAGTGGGAAGCAGACTTGAATGAGTCATTCTCTGTAGAACAATGGGACATTATGATCAACAATTTACGGAAATGCACCAAGACGGCATCCATCAGAGAATCCGCCATCAAACTTCAGTATAGGTGGTATCTCACCCCAGACAGAATCAACTCATTCTATCCAACAACCTCTCCCCTATGCTTTAGAGGATGCCCAACACAGGGTTCCCTTATACACACATTCTGGGATTGCACACACCTCAAAACTATATGGCAACAAACTAAAAACAAAATAGAACAAATAATAGGTAGAAGAATTAAACTGACATCTAAAATGTGCCTCCTTTTCTATCCTATTCCTGATATTTCTATAGCACATACCAGGCTAATACACACATTGTTCAGTTCAATACACGGGGCTATAGCTCTTAACTGGCGTTCCTCTACTGTGCCATGGTCTCAAAATATGGATCGCATGCTAGCCATCAGGCTTTCAGAACATATTCATCACAATTTATTCAATACTATGGACACATATGATAATAAATGGAAACCTTGGGATCTATCTCTGTTAATTCATGGAACTACAGGATGATACTACCGAATCTTTTTTTAATTTTAATTTAATTTTATTTTTTTCTCATTAAACAAGTCCATAAGACATTATAGAGATATAAAAGTGTAGCGGGTACTTGAATTTGGGGAAGCATTTGGGTGCTAGTGTAACCCAGGTGCATTGATTGTTAGGAAATTCAAGGTTCCCTTTGTGAGTCTTGGAGGACTCTGGTGGTGTGAAGTTCTCGCCGGCCTAAAGGTGGCGTTGTTGCCTTGGACCGGGGCTGGGCTCGCACCGCAAGACTGTGCCTTTTTGTCCTCCCCTGGAGCTGGTACAGCAGGGCGGGGAACCCACTTTGGCGCGAAGGGAGAGGTCATAAAAGGGGCGGACGCCCTGACCTGGGGTTCAGAGTTGGAGGACGCGGCCGCACCCAGGCACCTTCAGCTTGGGTGCCGGCATTCCGGTGCTCCAGGCCTAGGTGCCCTTGGCCTGGCTGGAGCGGAGATGGACTCCATCTCAGGCACCTTTAGCCTGGGGTGAGGTGCTGTGGCGGATGCCTGGGGCTCAGTACCTTCGACTGAGTTCCGCGAGGGTGGAGGAATCCGAGGGGCCCTAGCTCCTTGGGTGCCCGTGTCTGAGTTTGTGAGGACTGATGCGCAGTAACTTCTCCGGAGAGTCCGGCGCTGCATCGCTGGTGACGGAGAGGCCTCCACTTCTCCCTTGGACGGATTTCTTCCTCTGACAGGGGCAAAGTGAGCGAAGGTAATTCACGTTCTATATCACTTAGTCAGTGGCAGTGACTATTCACCACTGGTGACAGCACAGTGGGCAGCAGCAGAAGGGAAAGGATTGTGCCTCGATCTGTCCCCATTTTCCAAAGAAAAGAGATTGTTTTATTGCTTGGCAAGAAGAATAAAACTGAGTTGGACCTATTCACTGTGTGGAACTCGGGTTACTAAAGCAAAGGAGTCAGGGACGAAGGACTGGACTTGACTCTAGGACACCTACACAAAAGACCCAATTTGCTGGCTTTCACCTCTTAGCTATGGAGGACATGAGCCGTGGTGTATCTCATCTCTTTCTCCCAGGTACCCCTAGACAACAGCCGCATAACCGATAAAGAGAGAGAGAGGGGTGAGTCCGCTACACGTGGGGGCATCGTGTCCAGGATATGTGTATGGTGTCTGAAATTGAACTTTGCTGCCCGGAGGAGTTCCGAGTAGGTCGGCCATATTGGCCAACGCGCCACGAGGCAACCCACAACTGTGTAGTTTGTGGGCGGAGCAAGGGAAAAGCCCGCAAACAAGTGCAGAAGGTGGAGATTCCGGCGCAGGTGGGTCAGTGCGCAATGGAGCAGCAAAGAGAGAGGATGGCTTCTAGTGCTCCGTGGATTTCAGTTCCTCCCTTCGCGGATATGTCTTCTCTGGATGCTCCGATTACGGATACGGGGATAAGACTAAGGCCCCGGGGGCGATTGGCTCTGTATACCTGCAGAGACATGGAGGCCCTCGGTGTGATCTGTCCCGGCTGTTCGGGACTGGTGGTCCAGCTGAAGCCGTTCGGGTGCTGTGAGGTCTGCAAAGAATTCCTCTTCGAGGTGAAACCATCCACAGAAATGCCTCGCGCTTTCCACCTCAACTACCTCACAGGGACTGCCACTCCGGAGGGAGAGATCGATGCTGGTGCGTTCCCCGTGCGCGCTGATCCGGGCGAAGTGACTGCCCAAGCGGAAGTGAAAAGAGAAAAATCCGAGGATGCTGCCTCGGTCACCAGCAGCTCCCTGCTCCGGCCACCGAAGAGGAAGGTTGGCCTAGTAATGGCCTTGTGTGGTCGTGGAAGAGCTTCGCCCCACTGCTTGCCTGGCCTGGATGGATTCGGTAGACAACATCCTAGACATCTTTGTTCGTCTAAAGGCCCAGGTGAGCCAGGGGTTGGGACTGTCTGCGTGGTAAAAAGTGGCGGTAGCCCACATTCGGTAGAGGCCGTCAAGGGGGATAGTTCCGTGACTGGGAATTATCTGCCCGCTGAGTGCTACGACACCTCTGACCTGGATTCATTGTCTGACAATGGCGATGATGGGGAGATAGACAAAATCTTCCAACAGAAGGGATGGGACAAAATGAAGCTACCCTCGGCCCGTGTCACAAGGGACCTGCCCAGGTCTAATGGAGATAGTACACCTTGGGTAGAGGCCTCGGCGCCAAGGGAAGAAGCTGGCCCTCTGTCTGAAGTTCCCCTTCTGGATTCAACATCCATTTCACCTGCTCCTGTTGCGGGAGTGCAACGTCAGTCACTGCGGGCTCCTAGGCCCTTGTCTACCGAGGTGGTGAACGCACCTCGCCACCCAGAAGCGATTGTTCCACCTGGAGAAGGAGACCGAGCTACAATGCCACCTTTGTCAAGGCTGCAGCGTCTCTTTGGCTAGAAGGTTGCTCAGGAATATGGGTGGGAATACTCGTATCTGCCTAGGGAACTGCTCTACGAGGTGGAGGTCTTTCGGCAAAGATGGTATGATACCTTTGTGTGGGACAAACTGAAAGTACAGCAAGCACGGCGGTACCTTTCCTGTTCACCACCGGTCACCAAGAAGTTCCAGGACTGTAAAGCTAAGTGGATGCTGGGAAGACACATTCATGCGGACAAAGTGGTGATCTGCCGCAAGGAAGGAAAAAGTATTGAGTACCATGTGGAGGCTTTTGATGACCGTCTGGAGCCTGTGTCATTGCCTCATCAAAGATTTTACCTGTAAAAAGAAGAGGGGGAAAGAGACTCCCGTATGCTTTTCTTTCCTATTCCTGGCTGAACTTTCCGGAGTGCCTTTACCGGAACACAGGGACTGTGCCCTAGTTTTTTTTTTGTATTTGGGCAGTTCCACTCGTTGGAGATATGGGAGCTGTTTTTGTTTTGTTCTCCCTCCTTCTCCTGGCACTCAAAAGAAATCAGTGACTTTGGGTTTTAGTTAGTGTAGGGTCACAGAGAAATGATCAAGAGGAAAGTTCATCTGGAAGTGATGAGTGTCTTGACCGCGGCACTGTCACCAGGTGGCAGTGTTGCGCAACGATTGTTTGTTTTTTTATCATGCAGCACTTATTGGAGTGAATGGGTTTCTTCTCGGATAGACTCATTCATTCCAAGCAAACACACATGTTGGTAGGATGTATGTTTCTTTTCTTTCCCTCTGCAGGAGACTCGTCTGTCAAGACTACTGAGAATGGGTGGCCCTTAGATAGTCAAAGGGGAGGAGTGAATGTAATGTGTGAAATGTAAAGTGTCGTTGAAGGTTTTATGGTTATGATTGTTTATGTTTCCTTTTCCCTTCAGGTCTTGGCACAATTCAGGGCTAAAATGTGTAGTTTGGCTTCGGGGATGAGCTTATGTCACCACCCTTGTGGAGTGTGGGCTTATACCAGACGCTGGGGACCAGCGTCAAATCACCAGGGGGAGTGTGTAGCAAGTACTTGAATTTGGGGAAGCATCTGGGTGCTAGTGTAACCCAGGTGCCTTGATTGTTAGGAAATTCAAGGTTCCCTTTGTGAGTCTTGGAGGACTCTGGTGGTGTGAAGTTCTCGCCGGCCTAAAGGTGGCGTTGTTGCCTTGGATCGGGGCTGGGCTTGCACCGCAAGACTGTGCCTTTTTGTCCTCCCCTGGAACTGGTACAGCGGGGCGGGGAACCTGCTGTGGCGCGAAGGGAGAGGTCATAAAAGTGGCGGACGCCCTGACCTGGGGTTCAGAGTTGGAGGACGCGGCCGCACCCAGGCACCTTCAGCTTGGGTGCCGGCGTTCCGGTGCTCCAGGCCTAGGTGCCCTTGGCCTGGCTGGAGTGGATATGGAGTCCATCTCAGGCACCTTTAGCCTGGGGTGAGGTGCTGTGGCGGATGCCTGGGGCTCAGTACCTTCGACTGAGTTCCGCGAGGGTGGAGGAATCCGAGGGGGCCCTAGCTCCTTGGGTGTCCGTGTCTGAGTTAGTGAGGACTGGTGTGCAGTAACTTCTCCGGAGAGTCCGGCTCTGCATCGCTGGTGACGGAGAGGCCTCCACTTCTCCCTTGAACGGATTTCTTCCTCTGACAGGGGCAAAGTGAGCGAAGGTAATTCACGTTCTATGCCACATCAGTGGCAGTGACTATTCACCACTGGTGACAGCACAGTGGGCAGCAACAGAAGGGAAAGGATTGTGCCTCGATCTGTCCCCATTTTCCAAAGAAAAGAGATTGTTTTATTGCTTGGCAAGAAGAATAAAACTGAGTTGGACCTATTCACTGTGTGGAACTCGGGTTACTAAAGCAAAGGAGTCAGGGACGAAGGACTGGACTTGACTCTAGGACACCTACACAAAAGACCCAATTTGCTGGCTTTCACCTCTTAGCTATGGAGGACATGGGCCGTGGTGTATCTCATCTCTCTCTCCCAGGTACCCCTAGACAACAGCCGCATAACTGATAAAGAGAGAGAGAGGGGTGAGTCCGCTACAAAAGACTTTACCAATGATTCCGTTATACTTCCCATTATTTGTATCCCTCCCTCTTATGTCACTGCTACTTATAAATTATGCTGATATTTTTTTCACCCTTCTTTGTGTATGTACCTCATACCAATGTACAGGTAAAATTGTATTGAGACTTATTTTTCCATAAACCGTTTGTAAACAAAAAAAAGAAAAGGATTTTACAGATAAGCTGTTTTAAAAAATCCTATTTTCTTGTTCATACATCACAGGACACAGAGACTTAGATAATTATTTAGTGGGATGTACCATAGCAATGCCCAAATTGAGGGGAGGGAGACACAGATCAGAAAACACAGACCACCATCGGATAAGAGGACCTACACTGCTGCCTGCAGTACACTGCACGCGAAGGCCCTTTCACATCCGTAAAATATAGTGAATGTATGGACCGAAGACCAAGTAGCAGCCTTGCAGATCTGAGCCATGGAAGCCTGGTGATGCACTGCCCATGAAGCACTAACTGCTCTAGTCGAGTGCGCTTTAACCTGAAAAGGAGGAATCTTCTTTTCCAAACCATAGGCCTGAATAATGACTTGTCAAATGCACCTTAAAATAGTGGACTTTGACACTGCCTGGCCCTTCCTCGGGCCCTCAGGCAGAATAAATAGACAGTCAGTCTTTTGTATGTGAGCCGTAGTTTGCAGACACATTTTTACCGTTCTTACAACATCTAAAGAGTGTAGCTTCTCTTCTTCCGCGGACTGCGGATCTGGAAAAGAGGACGATAGGACTATATCTTGATTCAGATGGAATCCTGAAACCACTTTAGGTAAAAAGGCTGGGTGAGGACGCAACACCACCCTGTCTTCATGAATGATCAAATATGGCTATTTACAAGAAAGAGCTGCCAACTCTGATACCCTCCTTGCTGAGGATATGGCTACAAGAAAAACCAGTTTCTTTGTCAAAAGAACTAAAGAAGCATGGTGCAATGGTTCAAAAGGTTGTTTCTGTAAAACAGATAAAACTAAATTTAAGTCCCATGGGCAAACAGGAGGCTTAACCGGCGGATTCAAATGCAGCGCTCATTGGACAAAGGCCCGCATGAGGGAATGATAGGCAATCGGTCTTTGAAAGAATACAGACAAGGCCTGAGATCTGGCCCTTGATAGTGCTGAAGGCCAGCAACATTTCAACGCCAAATTTAAGAAAGGTAAGAATCCTGCTAATGCCATACCTTCTAGGATGCAACCCCCGGGATTCACACCAGGAAACATATGCCTTCCAGATTCTGTAGTAGATGAGCCTGGAGGCTGGCTTTCTGGCATTAACCAGAGTGGATAGGACTGGGCCCGAGAGCCCACGACTCTTCAGAATGTGGGTCTCAACAAACAAACTGTCAAATTCAGACTTTGGAAGGCAGGATGGAATATTGGACCCTGTGAGAGTAAATCTGAGCGGAGCGGAAGAACCCAAATGTTCCCCTCTGCCATCTTCACGATCTCCGCATACCAGGATCGGCTGGGCCAAGCCGGGGCTACCAGAATCACGGCTTTCTTTCTCTCTTGACTCCCCGGAGGAATCGTGGGAGAAGCGGAACTGGAGGGAATGCAAAATTCAGAGAATACTGATCCCATGGAATTGTTAAGGAATCCGACCCTTGTGCCAGCGAATCTCTTATCCTTGACACAAATTTGTCCAGCTTTGTGTTGAACCTGGAGGCCAACGGGTCTACATCTGGGGTACCCCATTTCTGACATATAGCCTGAAAAATGTTGGGGTGTAGAGACCATTCTCCTGGACTCAGCTGCTGGCGGCTTAGAAAATCCGCCTGCCAATTGTCTACCCCTGGAATGAAGACCACAGACAGACAGGGAACATGCCATTTTGCCCAAGAAAAAATGTGATTCACCTCTTTTTGGGCATCCAGACTCCTGGTGCCCCCCTTGGTGATTGATATAAGCCACTGCTGTGGCATTGTCGGACTGTATCCGGACAGGACAACCCTGCAACCTGTAAGTCCAGACCCTGAGGGCCAGATGAATTGCCCGAATCTCCAGAATGTTGATGGGCAAGAGCTCTTCGGCTCTGGATCATTTTCGCTGGGCAGGGAGCTTCTTCCAGAACTGCCCCCCAGCCTATAAGGCTGGCGTCTGTGGTTACAATTTTCCAAGTAACCAGAATAAAGGATTTTCCCTTTAGAAGATTCTGAGGGAGCAACCACCAATTGAGGCTCAGTTGAACCCAAGTGGACAGGTGCATTGGAAAGTCCAAGGCTTGAACTTTTCTGTTCCAGGCAGACAGGATGCTGTTATGCAAAGGCCTTGAGTTAAACTGGGTGTAAGGAACGGTTTTCCCTAATAACCTCATGCATAGACGAATGGAAGGATTTTTCCTTGCTTTGATCACACGGACCAAATCCTTTATGGCTTTGGCCCTTGACCTGGGTAAGAATACCCTGCTTTGGATCGTGTCTATGACCATGCCCAAATACTCCAGCCTTCTTTGGGTCTGTAAGAAGGATTTTTCTAGATTGAGGACCCAGTCTAGGTACTCTAAATACTCCGCTGTACAGCACACATTGCGGTCTAGTCGTGCTACGCAATGATCTATGAGCAGCAGATCGTCCAGATAAGCTGTTACTGCTATGCCCCGTGCCCTTAGCTTTGCCAGGGGCAGGGCTAGCACCTTTGTGAACACTCGAGGTGCGGTAGCCAGACAGAAAGGGTAGGGCCACAAATTGAAAGTGGCGCTGATCCATCGCAAACCTTAAAAAAAAATTTGGTGAGCGGGGAATATTGGCACATGTAGATATGCATCTCTGATGTCTATTGATGCCAGGAATTCTCCTCCCTGAAGGGTGGAGTCCACTGAACGGCCAGACTCCATGCGGAACGAGCGAATGTTCAGAAACTGATTCAGGTCCTTCAGATCCAGAATAGGTCTGACATCCCCGTTTGGTTTCGGGACTGTAAAAAGGTTTGAGTAGAACCCTGAGCCTTGCTCCTCTGGGGCTACTTCTATGATTACCCCTTGGGCCAACAGGCGCTCCAGGACCAAAAGTAAAGGCCTCCTCCTTTCTGGGTTCTTGGAAATTCTTGATTTCAGAAAACGGGATGGCGGAAGTTCGCGGAACTCTAGCTTGTAGCCTAGAGATACCGTGGAGATGACCCATTTGTCCTGAACCTCTTCCCGCCAGGCGTCTACAAACCGCAGCAGCCTTCCCCCCACTCGGCCGAGTGGGGGTGCCCCTTCATAGGGAAGTTTTGGGGTTCTGATTAGTAGATCTTGAACCCCAAGATCTTTTCTGCCCTTGGGCTTGGCCCTGGGCCTTTCCCCTAGTATTGGACTGGGGAAGCCGTCGCCACTGCCTGGAAGTCGAAGCTTCAGGGGCTGGGGAAAGAGAACGTTTAAATGATGTTTACCCTTCTTCTTAACCGGTAACAACATGGATTTGCCTCCGGGAATCTGTTGGATATATTTGTCCAAATCATCCCCAAACAGGCGTTCCCCATAAAATGGGAACGCCGCCCAGTATCTCTTGCAAGAAACCTTGGCTTCCCAATGCTTAGCCAAAGGGACCTGCGCATGTGTACCAGCAGGAGATTTAGGCGGGATGCTTGCTAAACAGAGTCCATAATCGCATCAACCGCAAAACACAGGGCCTTAGGAAGGTGTGCATAAACTTCAACTTCCTCTGCAGGGAGGAGGTTAACCACCTGTTTCATTTGTTCCTTGAGAAACTGGCACATGCCAATTGCTGCAACTGCAGGTTGGACCAGAACACCAGCCATAGAGACGGAGGCTTTAAGCAAAGATTCCAGCTTTTTATCAGTTGGATCTTTGAAGCTCTGAGCATTGTCCACGGGACAGGTCAGGCTTTTATTTACGCAAGAAATAGCCGTGTCTATAGCTGGCACCCCCCATTTCTTGGTGAATCCTTCCTCCACTGGATAAAGGAGGGAAAACCTTTTAGGAGGAGAAAACAGTTTATCTGGGTGAACCCAGTTATCATACATCAATTTCTCCAACAAGGGATGAATTGGGAAGGTATATGCAGCTTGTGGTTATTTCCGAGAACCCAAGGAAGAAACGGAGGACATGGCAGCCTCAGCAGAAGGCAAATTGTATGTGGTACGCACCATCTCTGTATAATATTGCTCCTGCATCTTAAGCGCCTGAGAGGTAGAAGAGATCTTCTCCTCATCCTCTGAATCCTCAGACTGCTTCTGATTCCCATCCCCAGATAGGGATATCTCATCATCAGAGAGTTCATCTGATAAGGAACCCAGAGCAGAGGAAGGGGATCTACCATGCTTTCTGACACTTTTTAAGGAGGTTGCGATTAATGTAGCAATCCTTCCTTCCAAGCCATCCAAAGCAGCTTTCATAGTGTCTTCAGTGACATATACAGGAGTTGCAACATTAGGTGAGGCTGCAAAGCCTGACAGGGGTACAGATTCATCCTGTGAGGCTGTTACTAGTCTGTCAGGGGGGATGGTAATCTGCAGGCATGTCTAGAACCCCTAGCTCTAGGCGGGGATTTCTTAGTGCCTCTTTTACCTGCCCCTGAACCCCTCTTACTGGGAGACATAGTCCTAAGCTGCAAAGCAGAGGTACTAGTACAAGTGCAACCACTGTTGTGCTCTTAGTCTTACAATACATATATATTAGCTCACTGCACAACCTGATGCCGAGTAGGTGTCTTAGGTATGCCTGGATCCGATCCACTGAGATGCTTACAGCCCACAGCTATGTGTCCCACCGCTTTACAGAAGGCTCTGTTGTGCTGGGCTTTTAAATCATGCCGTTTGCGCACTGATGCGCCGTGCACGGGCACGCGCGCGTGCAACCACGCCTCCCCCTTCCTTCCCTGCCACCTGTACAGCCAACCTGCCACCTGTACAGCCAACAAAATCGCATCCCTGCGCACGCACGCGCGCGACTGTCATGGCGGCGGCCATGAGTGAGGGGGGAGAAAGAAGACCGCTGGAGGACTTTGTGGGACCCTTAGACTGTGTGGTCCCCTCTGCTATATTTATTGTGGCAGAGCCTGCAGCGGAGGAGGTGAGCGGTTTTAATATCAGACCAACTTCACTGAGCGTGTCCCTGGACGGCATGTAAATATACACCAGGTATGTCACTTACTCCCTCTGGTGGCGTAAACCAGGTAAGACATGTAACTACTCACAGAAGATAATATTCAAATTCAAAAAATTATCTTCACTTACCTTATCCCTGCTTCAGGAAAACTGCTGAGAACAACAGATCCAGCCTTCACCCATCACAGCGGGTAATGTTGTGCCAACCTTCAGGGTTCTGGGTCCCTACTTAAAGGAACCTCTTCCCTGGACCTGTAGAAGACTCTGCCAGGAGCTTTTCGTGCCACTTAAAGTGGTTGTAAACCCCCCCCTGGCCTTTTTTTTTATTTTTATACAACCTGCAAAATAAAGACATAATGAGCTAGTATGCATAGCATACTAGCTCATTATGAATCACTTACCTGAGATCGAAGCCCCCGAAGTGGTGCTCGGACACCTCCGTCGCCACCGCCATCTCGCTCCCCTCTGCCTTCCGTGTATCGCTGCTCCGGCGCTGTGATTGGCCCCGGAGCGGCGATGACGTCACACGCATGCGCTCTCGGGCCGGCTAACTCCATTCAGAAATCCGGCTAGTAAGCCGGCCCGCTAGTGCGCATGCGCGTGACGTCAGCGGTGCCGGTTTTAAATGCAAATATCTCCTTAACCGTGTAGGTTAAGGAGATATTTCATGCACCTACAGGTAAGCCCTAATCTAGGCTTACCTGTAGGTGTTTGTTTACAAAGTGGGTTTACAACCACTTTAAATTAGTACACCAAAGACTGGATCCCAGAGCCCAGACCTCCGAAGAGAGACATTACAGGTGAAACCTCGTTTCTTCTTTCCACGAGGCCCGGATACCGTCCATCTTAGGCATTTAGTATTGGCCCGAGGTATCGATCCGGTTGTATAGCTCCTAGGCCTCCGCAGAGACCATCAAACAGAGCTTTCTTCTTAGCACATGTTCAATGTGACCAACCACCTTAGACACTGGTGAAAAAACTGAGGTGCTCTCCATATGGGAGGGGTTATATAGGGGAGGAACTTGCCTTGTAATTAGGGTTGCCAGTGTCCAATCACCTGATGGTGACTATTTAACACACTAAGTAATTATCTAAGTCTCTGTGTCCTGTGATGTATGAACAAGAAATAGTAGTTTTGGTAGTATATGCATTTTCACTATATTAATCCTCCCAATCCATGAGTAAACGGATCTATTGTACCTTTGAAGTGATTTTATAGGTGCCTCTTAATATGTTATGCCATTTGACCATACACCATAATTTCATTATGTTTAAGATAATGCCACCATTTTGTAAGCTATACTAGTGCTAAAGGCCAACTCCAATAGTTGATACAAAAGGAAAGTGTTAGAACCTGTGTCAGCTTGTAATTGCTATCTGTACTCCTGTTTAAAGACTTTCTCTCACTTTTTTTTCTCACCTTTGTTAGTAACCACATAGGATGTAAAGGAAATTTGCTCAACTGTGACAGGCAGCACAAAAGAAAAAAAAAGTGGGTCTATCCTTTTCCCACTCTACTAAAAAAAATACCATTTCCCTTCTACCTTTGCAGCAATGCTGGCAGCACTCATACATCTATTTCCCAAAGACAACCTTTGGATATGACGCTGAGCACATGCACTCAACTTCTTTGGTCGACCATGGCGAGGCCTGTTCTGAGTGGAACCTGTCCTATTAAACTGCTGTATGGTCTTGGCCACCATGCTGCAGCTCAGTTTCAGGGTCTTTGGCGATAACACCAAATTTAACACACCTGAGACCTTGTAACACTAACGATTCACTTGACACTGGGAGGGAAAATGGCTAATTGGGCCCAATTTGGACATTTTCACTTAGGGGTGTACTCACTTTTGTTGCCAGCAGTTTAGACATTAATGGCTGTGTGTTGAGTTATTTTGAAAGGACAGCAAATTTACAATGTTATACAAGCTGTACACTCACACATTGTAGCAAAGTGTAATTCCTTCAGTGTTGTCACATGAAAAGATATAATAAAATATTTACAGAAATGTGAGGGGTGTACTCACTTTTGTGAGATATTGTATATCTCTCAATCAATCATAGCTATAGATATAGATAGATATGTAAAGGAGGTATGGTGACACACTGTAAAATAATACAAGAGAAAACTTTGTTTTCCATTACTGTTTTTTACATTTAGTCCATCTACTGCACTTTGGGAAGCATAAGTCTCTGCTATTTTAATTTTGGGTAGGTACCAGCAGATTGAATCACCCTAGGGTTCCTAGGCCCATGGCTATTATGACACAATTACACTATTTCTGTTGAAATTTTAACTCATTGTGCATTACACACAGAAAACAATGGGACCTCATGCTAGGATGAATAAGTAAACTTCCAAACTTGAATGAACTACATCCCTGGCATGAAAAATACAAAGAAATATTCACATTCAAAAATGTTGCAGGTGTAGGAAGTGTAACTAAGCCTACAGTAGAAGGGTGGTTGTCCCTTCTTCATTCCTGCATCTAGTCAATGAAGCAGTGAATGATCAACATACATAATACCTAGATAGTAGAGCTGCACGATTCTGGGAAAAATGACAATCGCGATTCTTTTGCTTAGAACAAAGATCACGATTCTCTCACGATTCTTTAAAAAGGTCAATTAAAAAAAAAAAAAAATTCAGCTGTAGACGAGTGGACTTAAAATACCGGCAACCACTGTCCCTTATAATATATTATGAATATTACCACAGTGTGTCAGCTATCCATATTATGAATATTACCACAGTCTGTCAGCTACCCATATTATGAATATTACCACAGTCAGCTACCCCAGAGTCTGGGGTAGCTGACTGTGATAATATTCATAATATATTATAAGGGACAGTGGTTGCCGGTATTTTAAGTCCACTCCCAGGGCGTAGCTTGTCATTTACTTTTTTTTATTTTTGCATAATTTTCTTATTTTTAATATTATTTTTCTTTACTTTTTAATTACTTTTTTATTTTATTAATTTAATTATTATTATTATTTTTTATTTTTTTTATCAATTTTTTTTCCACTTAGCAATAAATTTATCACACAGGAGAAAACCATTCCCTGTGTGATAGCAATTGGAGGAGACAGGTTCTCTTTATTGACCCGGTCCCCTTTAAAACAGGAGTTCTAGAATTCTAGAATTAGCACAGCTCTCCCCTCTCACTGTGTACATAGGCGGCAGGGACAAGGAGACAGACTTGACGGCCGGGGGGAGGAGGGGGGGGACGGAGTCCCGAAGACAGAGCCAGCCAAGTGTGGTATGTGGGGGGGGGGGGAGAGGGGAGGACGGACGGCAGCACGCATTTTCTGCTAGAAAGCAACTCACTGCCAGTATGTTGAAACTGTCTCCGCTCTGCTCGCACACAGCCCCGCCTCCTCCTAACCCCGCGCTGTGATAGACAGAACACATCCCAGCATTGGACCCGCATTCTGTCTATCACAGCGTGGGTTTAGGAGGAGGCGGGGCTGTGTGCGAGCAGAGCGGAGACAGTTTCAAAGTGTGTTTTACCGCTCTGTCATCCCGCGGTGTGTGCCGATCCGTCCCTGCTTATCTGCCTAATACTAAAAATCGCGGTAATTCAGGATCGAGATCGCGGGGGGGGGGTGAATCGAGATTGCGATTCTCATACGATTAATCGTGCAGCTCTACTAGATAGCAGGACTTTTCTATCACTCACGCCTGTAGGCTCGCAAAGTCACACCACCCTGCCTTTGAGAACCTGTTATGAAGAGCATTTTACTGGTCTTAACTTGGTTCATAATATAGTGACAGTGTGACAGTTATATGAGATGGGAAAAAAATGTGTTAGCCATAACTGTACAGAAAAAAGCCTCCTCCATGCCTTTGCAATGTACACACAAACCTACTGTGCCCAATAGTAATGACTGTTCAGGAAATAGTAACATAGTTACATAGTTAGTTAGGTTGAAAAAAGACACAAGTCCATCCAGTTCAACTGTAAAAAAATTAATAAAATAAAAAATATCATACAATCCCATCTACCCAATTCTATACCCACAGTTGAGCCAGAGGAAGGTGAAAAACCCCAACAGAGCATAATCCAATTTGCTACAGCAGGGGAAAAAGATCCTTCCTGATCCCCCGAGAGGCAATCAGATTTTCCCTGGATCAACTGTAACTATAAATGTTAGTACTCAGTTATATTATGTACATTTTGGAAAGTATCCAGGCCTTTCTTAAAGCAATCTACTTAGCTGGCCAGAACCACCTCTGGAGGGAGTCTATTCCATATTTTCACAGCTCTTACTGTGAAGAAACCTTTCCGTATTTGGAGATTAAATCTCTTTTCCTCTAGACGCAAAGAGTGCCCCCTTGTCCTCTGTGTTGACCGTAAAGTGAATAACTCAACAGCAAGTTCACTATATGGACCCCTTATATATTTGGACATGTTGATCATATCCCCCCTTAATCTCCTCTTCTCAAGAGAGAATAAATTCAGTTACTCTAATCTTTCCTCATAGCTGAGCTCCTCCATGCCTCTTATCAGTTTGGTTGCCCTTTTCTGCATCTATAAGTACCCAGTATGATAAAGATGCTGAGTCATCAAGGTTAGCTATTCCTGTATTCTCTCCCATAATTCTCTCTCATTATGGCCTGTGATGTTGATGATGATTATGTAGCTGATGTGGCAAAATTATGGACCACTCAGATCTAAACTGCCAACGGACCACAAAGATCCAAAATTGATACTGAGTTTATAAAGTTTTATAAGCATAAATCTGAAAGAGAAATGCATTTGTGATTGACATGTTTGTTATTAAATGTGTTTATTTGTAGTGTTCTTTACGTTGCTTCCAGAATCTTTATTCTGTGTGAATCACAGGGTATTGTGCCTGAGGCAGTGCCAACACTGTCTCTGCCAGCGGGAGAGATGGGGCCATAGGGAGTATAAGGAGCCAGGAAGGAAGGAAGGAAGGAAGAAGTGCAGAGTGATATAGGGAAGCTGGTCGGATCACATCAGAAAAGCTTTGATGAAACAGGTTCCCTGAGTTTACAGCAAGGCTGGATTGATCATCATTGAAGGAAAGTTCCTCATGATTCAGTGACAGTTGCTGCTATGGAGTTGCATTGCTGGTGAATAAAGGGTGAGTGTTCTTTTTTTTATTCCTGTAAATACCACATTATTATATATTATATGATTATTTGATTTCCCATCTATAGTTTTCATGATAGGCATTTGCAATTTTTAACTAAAAGCAGAATATTCCCTGCTGCCAGCAAAAATGTGATGTTTCATTTCCAAGAATAGTGTTTGATTATATTGCAGGAAGAGTGATGAATATACAAGGTTTATCAGTAGAAGGGGTGATTACAGTTGCATGATATGTCTGAAGATTTTACATGTCACATGACAGGGCATATATGGATATACCAATATATATTGCTGAAACGTACAGCTGTTGTTGCCCTCACTGACACCTCATAGAATGATATAAGGGTTAATTATTTGTGAGTGTTGAGATGTAAGAAGCAATATCAAGTGCTGTTTCAGCTTTTTATGCTCGCCATAAGATGCTAAAAATATTCAAATGCTTTTTTGATACTTTTTTTTCCGGGACCCTCACATAATGTACATCTTTCATCTAGGCTACACTATTGTATTTGCCTCCAGCTTTGTAATGACCGTCAGGCCAAGCACCAGAAGATGGAGTCGGGAGTTTGTGCCACCCACAGAGGTTCGGTCTGCTTCCGGCTCCCGGGAGAGGTCCCACTCCAGGGAAAGATCCAGGCAAAGGCAAGTATTTCCTGTTCTTATGTGTTCTAGAGGAAGCATATAATGTACTAGACAACTGCATGTGATACTACTTGAATGATTTGGTTTACAGATTTTCAAACGCAATTGTTGGTTTATCTTGTAAACAAATGTTGCACTAAACGTTATTTCCAATTCCAAAAAATGCTTACAGTAGTTGTACTTGCATAAACCTGCCAGTTCTTAAGCCCTGTACACACGATCGGTTTTACAGATGAAAACAGTCCGATGGACTTTTTTCATCGGACAAACCGATCGTGTATGGGACCCATCGGTCTTTTTTCCATCGGTTTTAAAAAATAGAACATGTTTTAAATTTTTCCGATGGATCAAAAACTGATAGCAAATTCCGATCGTCTATGGGCAAGTCCATCGGATAAAAAACCCACGCATGCTCAGAATCAAGTCGACGCATGCTCAGAAGCATTAAACTTAATTTTTCTCGGCTCATCGGTGTGTTTTACGTCACCGCGTTTGGAACGCTCGGTTTTTTGACTGATGGTGTGTAGGCAAGACTGATGGAAGTCAGCTTCATCGGATTTCCGATCGACAAAACCATCGGATTAGAATCCATAGGATATCCGATTGTGTGTACGAGGCTTTAATGTTAGTTCCTAATATGGTAAATGGCAGATGATTGACGATATGTCATTAAACAGACATAAAGACATGTGGGGTGATACAATACATGTTTAGGAGTACATAGACATATCAGGAGAAATAATAGCTTTTTACTGACTTAACGTTGTTATTTTTTCTGTATTTTCTGTACATTATTTACACAATGCAGAAATCCCAATGTGAACTTTATTGTCTTAGCAGTATGTCCAAATACATTGCCTCTGAGTGGTCTCATATGTAAATATTGCACCCATTATAATTATAATTAATGTGTAGTGTATGTATACTGTGTATATATGTTTATATATACACTATATTACCAAAAGTATTGAGACGCCTGACACATGAACTTTAAAGTGGTTGTAAACCCTCCTTTGCAAGTTTCACCTACAGGTAAGCCTAGATTAAGGATTACCTGTAGGTGTTTTCAATATCTCCTAAACCTACACGGTTTAGGAGATATTTGTGAATGGGATCACACATTGTCTACGGCGCATGCGTGCCGCAGACAACAGCGCAGGCGCACTGTAAATCCCATTCACAAATCCGGCGTTGCGCGCATGCGCGGAGTGACGTCTTCGCCGCTCCGGCCAATCACAGCGCCGGAGCGGCGATACCCGGAAGTAACCTTCCGTGTATCTGCGGAGAGATGTCTGTGGCCGGAGGGGGAGACGAGGACGGCTTCGGGGGCTTCGATCTAGGGTAACAATGAGCTAGTATGCTAGTCATACTAGCTCATTATGGCTTTGTCTTGCAGGTGTTTTTTTTTTTCCGGGTTTACAACCACTTTAATGGCATCCCAGTCTTAGTCCATAGGGTTCAATAATGAGTTGCCTCCCCCTTTGCAGTTATAACAGCTTCAACTCTTCTGGGAAGGCTGTCCACAAGGTTTAGGAGTCTATGGGAATGTTTGACCTTTCTTCCAGAAGCTCATTTGTGAGGTCAGGCACTAATGTGGATAAGAAGGCCTGGCTCACAGTCTCCACTCTAATTCATCCCAAAAGTGTTCTGTCGGGGTGAGGTGCAGGCCAGTCAATTTCCTCCAGCCCTAAACTCGCTCATCCGTGTTTTTATAGACCTTGCTTTGTGCACTGGTGAGCAGTCATGTTAGAACAGGAAAGGGCCACCCCAAACTGTTTTCACAAAGTTGGGAGCATGAAATTGTCCAAAATTTCTTGGTATGCTGACACCTTAAGAGTTCAAGTCACTGGAATGAAGGGGCCAGGCCCAACCCCTAAAATACAACCCCACACCATAATCCTCCCTCCACCAAATGATTTGGACCAGTTCACAAAGCAAGGTGCATAAAGACATGGATGAGCGAGTTTGGGGTGGAGGAACTTGACTGGCCTGCACAGAGTCCTGACCTCAACCCCATAGAACATGTTTAGGATGAATTAGAGTGGAGACTGCGAGTCAGGCCTTCTCGTCCGCATCAGTGCCTGACCTCACAAATATGCTTCTGGAAGAATGGTCCAAAAAAAGCTGCAAAAACCCAATATTAAACCCTACAGACTAAGACTGGCATGCCATTAAAGTTAATGTGCATGTAAAGGCAGACTTCCCAATACATTTGGTAATATAGTGTACTGTTGTAAAGGGGAGAGTCTCAATTGGTAGTGACAGTGGTAAATCATGCACAAGACAGGGACACCCAGGAACATTCCAAGCAGGTCTATCCAGCACTTTTATTCAGCAAGGCAGTAAACAAGCCCAAAGAATAAAAAAAGAAACATAGGCTCATCCAAGCAGCTAACTAAAATGTGCATCCTAATTAAGGATGAGCCTTACACCCCCCCGGTTCGGTTCGCACCAGAACTTGCGAACAGGCAAAAAATTAGTTTGGACACGCGAACACTGTTAAAGTCTATGGGACACGAACATGAAAAATCAAAAGTGTTAATTTTAAAGGCTTATATGCATGGTATTGTCATAAAAGTGTTTGGGGACCTGGGTCCTGCCCCAGGGGACATGTATCAGTGCAAAAAAAGTTTTAAAAACTTAAGTTTTTTCGGGAGCAGTGATTTTAATAATTTTGGGTTTCAAAAGTTTTTTTATTAAAGCATAATATTGAGTACAACAAGAAGTAGTCAGAAATGGTGAATGTATATCGTTCACGTTACATATAAAGTATAACTATTACAAAACATCAGAAGATTAGTGGATTAAGTGCTATCATTTGTCGCTGATCAATATTAGGGGGGGTGTTGACACGGTGGCATCAGTGTGTATCAGCGGGGGTGGTCCCCAGAACTTCGACAACGGGTAATGTTATACATTTACATCAGGTTCATGGGGTATCAAAAAATGTGAAATCACAGCCTCAGAGGCCTGTTCTTGTTGAGGGAGTAAGGGAACATGGGTACAAGCGGGGTTCGCAGAAGAGGGATAGGCGCGTGAGGAGAGGAGGGGCACATAGGGGAAAAAGAGAAAGAGAGTGAAGAGAGAAGGGGGAGGGGGAAGGTTGTCGGCGGGGCCGCGGTGTGGCCAGGGGGGCCACCACGCGCAGTGGTAGAGGTAGGTGGAAGATCATGGGATAAGGAGGTTGGGATCAAAGTCCGGGGGTAGAAAGTTATCCACCCATGGGGTCCATATGCTAGTGTGTCGAGGGACACGGTCTAACAATGTGGCCTCAATTTTGCTGTGGATCATGGCTTGGGTTACTCTATTCTTTGTTTCTGCTATGTAGAGTTTCGGGGTTTTCCAGGCTTTGGCAATAGTTTGCTTGGCAGCAGTGGTCAGCTGGAGGAGAAGACTGATTTGATTTCTGGTATATTCTCCCTGTATGTGGTTTAGGAGTGCCAGGGCCGGGTCAGGGATCACTGTTTCATGCAGTATTGTGGAAACCATTTGAAAGATAACCTTCCAGAATTGTTGTGCTATCTTACAAGACCACCAGATATGGAGATGGGTACCCTGGTCACTGCAACCTCGGAAACAGGTCGAGGGATGAGGTTGGTAATATGACCACGGACTGAAGGGGGTAACCATAGAATATTATTAACTGTTAGTGGGTAAAGGTCTATAGCTTCGAGGGAAACCCATTCCGGGGTTTCAGTAAGTGCATGTAATAGAGCTAGTTGGGCTAGTTGGGCTGCCTGGTAATATTTGGCAAAGTTCGGGATGCCCAGGCCCCCGTGTAGTTTATGGCGAAGAAGGATAATTTTCGGGATTCTGGGTTTGGTGAGGCCCCATATATATTTAAAGACTCTAGATTGAATAATCCGGTGGAAGTAAGAGGGAACATTGATCGGGAGGACTCTATATAGATATAAGAGTTTGGGAAGCAAGGACATCTTAACAGCTGCCACCCGCCCCAGCCAGGAAACACACAAAGGTTTCCAGGTGTCCAAGATAGATGACAATTGTGCCAACATGGGGAGATAGTTAGCTTGGTATAAAGAGGTTGGGTTTCCAGTCAGTTTTATGCCAAGGTACGGGAGAGAGGTAGTAGACCAGGTAAAGGGGAAGTTTAGTTGTAAATGGGTGACTTCGTGGGGTGGGAGAGATACATTAAGAGCTTTAGACTTTGTTTGATTAACCTCTAAACCTGAAATGGAGGCGAATTTATCCAGGGTTTGAATAAGGTTAGGGAGAGTGGTGCGGGGTGATGTCACAAATAAAAGTGCATCATCTGCAAAGAGGCAGATTTTATGCGAGGTGGAAGCGATTTCTAGTCCTTTAATATTAATGTTTGTTCTAATCAGAGCTGCCAATGGTTCGATAGCTAATGCAAAAAGTAAAGGGGAAAGGGGGCATCCCTGTCTAGTACCTCTTGCTATAGGAAAACTGTCCGAGCGAAATCCCGAGTACCTAATATGAGCTTGCGGCTGGTTATAGAGGGAGTTTATCCACTGTAGAAAGTGTGGGCCAAAGCCCCAGCGTTTAAGAATGTAGTCTAGGTATGGCCAGGACACTGTGTCAAACGCTTTCCTTATATCAAGAGATAATAAGTGCATTGGGATATGACGGGTTTTTGCAATATGTTGGAGGAGTATCACTCGTCTGATGTTATCGCTAGCTTGTCTACGGGGTATAAAGCCTACCTGGTCTTTGTTTATTAGTTTGCCGATAAGAGGGTTGAGGCGAAGTGCCAATATTTTAGCCAGGAGTTTGATGTCCAGGTTAAGTAGGGAGATGGGTCTAAAATTAGACCAAAGGGAATTATCAGTGTTAGGTTTGGGTATCATTGCTATAATAGCTGTCAGTGTGTCTCGGCCAAAGACCTGATTCTGAAGTAGGGCGTTGAACGTTTTACTTAAGAGGGGGGCTAGAGTTGTAGCAAATTTTTTGAAGTATGTGGCAGATAGTCCATCTGGGCCTGGCCTCTTATGGGGTTTGAGGGTTTTTATCGCTGCAAGGACTTCTTCTGTAGAAATGGGTGCCTCTAAGGGTTCACGGTCTGAGTCCGAGAGAGCGGGCAAAGGGGTGTTGTGAAGGAGTGAGTCAGCGGCAGAGTGGGAAAAGGTAGATTTAGCTTTATAGAGGTCTTCTAGACGCTTGCGGAATTCATTTAGAATTTTGATAGGGTTACTAGTGTATGCATTTTTCTCGATCCGTAATCTGACGGGAACATGGTTCCGTTCTGGTCGACGGAGACGCATGGCTAGGAAAGTATCGGGTTTGTTGGCCTTAGTGTAAATGGTATGGTTGGATCTGCGGATGGCCTTATCAGCCGATTCAGCCAGCAGCAGATCCAGTTCAGTTCTGGATTTTTCCATTGCTATCCTATGGGGCTCAGTCGGGGGTTTTCTGGAACTGAAGAAAGTTCTGATGGTACTCCTTCTCAAGGTTGGCTAGTTGGAGCTTCCTATCTCGTTTAAGATGTGTAGATACTGATATGCATGTGCCTCGGATTACCGGTTTGTGTGCCTCCCAGAGGAGAACTGGAGAGATATCAGGGGTATTATTATGACGCAGGTAATCTGTGAGGGCCACCTGAATGTCAAGGCAGTATGACGGATTAGTAAGATGAGCCTCATTAATACACCAGGAGCGGTCGCTGGTTTGGGGGATCAGAGAGGAAATTGTGGTAAGGACTGCACAGTGGTCCGACCATGGTATAGGTTGTATAGAGGAGTTGACAAGTGTTGGGGAGGACGCAACCGAAAGGAATATGTGATCGATCCTAGAAAAGGATTTATGGGGATATGAGTAGAACGTGTAGTTCTTCTTTGTTGGGTTGCGTTCCCACCAAGTGTCAAGCAATGAGGCTTGTTGCAGTAATTTTCTAAAACGTGTGGAGGGGGCATACTGGTCTGGAGCATATGGGGATTTATCCATATGTGGCTGAAGTACTGAGTTGGAGTCACCGCAAAGGATCACCGTGCCCCTGCAATGTGTCCGGATGACTTGTAGGAGGTGAGAAAAGAAGGGGTTCGGGTTATCATTTGGGGCATAATAGGAGACCAATGTAGTTTCCACTTCTTGAAGCGTGCCTACAAGGATTATATAGCGACCTTCCGGATCTTTGATTTCTGAGGTTAATATGAAAGGGAGGGATTGGTGAAGGGCTATGAGTACACCGCGCTTTTTCACATTAGCCGAGGCAGTATACACTTGGGGGTATCGGGGGCTAAAGAATTTTGGTGTTGCTTGCGTCGTGTAATGAGTTTCCTGGAGGGCTACAATACTAGCTTTTAATGCTATGAATGTTTGGAAGGCCTTAACTCTTTTATGTGGTGAGTTGAGTCCCTTTACATTAAGGGAAAGAATGTTCAGGGGGGCCATGGGGAAGGAGATGAGATATTAGGCAGAGGGGCCCCAAGGGCCCCGCAGCCCCGCCGACAAGGATCAGGAAAAGAGAAGATACAAGGGAGAAAGGAGGGAAGAAAGGGGAAAAAGAGAGGGTAGTAGTTGTGAGGCAAATGGATGAATAGATATAGGAAATGGCAATGGGGTTTGGTCGCCCGACCAGGTAGTGGACAGACTCGCCAGTCGGCCAGCCGACTCGCGAGTGTGCACACCATGCAGAGGGGGGGGGGCAATGACAGCCTCCCGCCGCTAATGGGGGATTGTGGTTAAAGCTTTAAAAGTTAAACCAACAAGAAGTAACAGGAAAGACAGTGGTTATGCAAGTATTGCAATGTAACCTATGTTTGTCTGGAGGCACACAGACCTCCAGATTGACTCTGTGGAGACATGGTACAGGGACACACAAATACTCAGGTAGGGTATATCCGTATACATATATCCTTCTATAAGCATTTAAAGTAAGAAACAGAGAAAGAAAACAAGTAACCGTTCATAACATTTCAATTTACCAAAGTCATGCACAGACGGACAAAGAATAGGCGGCAGTGTCCGGGTCGCCGCATGCGCCTAGGGAGAGCCCCGAGCACATGCGGCGAGCCAGAAAACAGGCGCCAACTAAAATGTCACATAGTGAATGTTGTGCAAGAATCATAATACATTTTCCCAAAAAGGAGAAATGGCACAGGGACACACAAATACTCAAGTAGGGTGTATCCGTATACACATAGCCTCCTATAAACATTTAAAGTAATAAACAGAGAAAGAGAACAAATAACCGGTGATGACATTTCAATTTACCCAAATCATGCCCAAATGGACAAAAAACAGGCGCCAACTAAAATGTTACTTAGTGAATGTTGTGCAAGAATCATAGTACATTTTCCCAAAAAGGGGACACCGTAGGAAAAGAAAGAAGAGAGAAAAAAAAAAAAAGGGGGGGGGGGAATAACCTTCCTGGTTTTCCTGAGTAGTAAGGTAAAAAAAAATAAAACAATAATAATAATGAAAAAAAGAGGGGAAAAAAGTGTATAACACTTGTTGATGAGAAAGGGAATATAAAAGATTCATGGGGTCTGAGCCCCCGCAACCCCGGGGGGAGGGGGGTAGGTGGACTGCACAGACATCCCCCTTACCATTAGGGGGTGTCTATCACAGGACAGTCCCCCTTTAACTTGATTGAAGAGTTATCATCACGTCATAAAGTATAGGTTAGCTTCAATCAAGGGGCCTCCGGTGGTAAACAAGAAGTGGTTGTGAAAGGAGCAAAAGTAAATTCAACGTGGAGAGTAGACTTGTCGGTCCCGGGAGATGTCCCTGGGTGGACGAGCTGGTGTACCTCTACGGATGGATGAAGGGCCAGGATTAGATCTCCTTGGAGTGGTATTATAGGGATGCGTTGCTGCCCGGGCGGGGGTGCGAGGCAGTGTCATCTCCGCAGGTTGCTCCGGGGTAGTTAGGTGCAGGGACTCAAGAAGACGTTGGAGGGATTCCGGTGATGTGGAGGAGTGTTGCTGGCCCTGGTAGGAGAATTGCAAAGCAAAAGGGAAGCGCCAGGTGTATTTAAGTTGGTGCTGCAGGAGAATCTGGAGTTGTGGTTTCATGGCACGGCGTTTAGCAATTGTAGATGGAGCTAGGTCAGAGAACAATTGATACATGTGACCCTGGAACAGGAGAGTGTCCTTATTGCGAGCAGCAGCTAGGAGTTGTTCCTTTGTACGGAAAAAATGTAGTTTAATGATAATATCTCGCGGTGGCCCGTCTTGCTGTCGGCGGGTCAGGGCCCTGTGTATTCTATCAAATTCCAAGCGTTCTATTGGTATAGCAGGTGATAGTTCTTGGAATAGGGCCGTTGAGAAAGATTGTAGGTCTTCCACATTTTCTGGAATACCTCTCAGGCGTAGATTTGATCTACGGGAGCGATTTTCAGCGTCCTCGAGACGTGAGAGTAGGATGTTATTCTCATCACGGAGGGCTGCCTGCTCTTGAACCTGCTCTTGGAGTGTAAGCTCTATATCGTCTACCCTGGTTTCCAGGTCTGCTGTGCGCTGGCCTAGCTCCCTGATCTCACGTGACAGCCTGCTTGTTATCTGATCAGATGTAGTTTTTAAGGCCTTTTGCAGCATGGCTTCCATAAACTGTAGAAAATCACCCTGGGACATACCTGAGGAAGGCAGGAAGGAAGGACCGCTGATTGGACCATCTATGGTGGCCTCATCCTCGCTTTCGGCAGTGGCTTGTTCTGGCTTGTCTGGTGAGGCAACGTGCTGTTTAGCCAGGGCCTTCGCCGCCATCTTGGACGAGGCGCGGGCCAGGGCGTCTTTGATCGGTTTAGATTTGGATCTACCGCGATGGCCGGTTAAAACCATCCCAGACGATACTGTGGCCGTTCCGGAGGCTGTATTCAGCAAAAGCGGGGTTGCAGGGCGGCTCAGGCGCGGCGTATGATCCCGATGTTGCGGCGGGAGGTGCGGAGCTCTAGTGGAACACGTCCGTCATACAGAGCCTCGCGCATGCGCCCCCGATTTTAATAATTTTTATAGTGAAACAATAAAAATTAAATATTCCTTTAAATATCCTGCCTGGGCGTGTCTATAGTATTCCTGTAAAGTGGCGCATTGTTCCCGTGTTTAGAACAGTCCCGCAGCAAAATGACATTTCTAAAGGAAAAAAAGTCATTTAAAACTGAAGTATTTTGTGGTATTTGTGGATGAGGCTCTTTATCTTCTCAGATGGTAAAGCTACCCATTCCTCTTGACAAAAAGCCCCCCAGTTCATGTAAATTCTTGGGCTGTCTTGCATGAACTGCACTGTAAACTTTTGATCGGGGTCATTTGGGTAGTTTCTGTTGCCATTAGGATTTAAAAAGAGTAAAACACAGTTGATTGAGAATAAATGGCTTCAGCCAAACACTAACCATGAGTAAAAGAAATGTTTTTGTGTTATCATTCATCTTCTCTGAAAAATGGCCAAGAAATCATAAATTCTGCCAGGGTATGTAAACTTATGAGCACAACTGTATATATACAGTACAGGTGCATCTCAGAAAAATAGAATATCATCAAAAAGTTTATTTATTTCAGTAATTCAATTCAAAAAGTGAAACTCATATATTATATAGATTCATTACACACAGAGTGATATATTTCAAGCACTTCTTTTTTTTAATTTTGATGATTATGGCTTACAGCCAGTGAAAACCCCACATTTTGTATCTCATAAAATTAGAATATTACATAAGAGCAATTAAAAAATGTATTTTAATACAGAAATGTTGGCTTACTGACAAGTACCGTATATACTCGAGTATAAGCCGACTTGAGTATAAGCCGAGGTACCTAATGTTGCCCAAAAAAACTGGGAAACCTTTCTGACTCGAGTATAAGCCGATGCCCCACTGTTCCCTAGCTCGCTGTTCCCTGTAAATAGAAATTTTTACATTGTAAATATTACCTGTAAAGAAGTTGCGGCTGCGGCGTCCATCGTTCGAATTCCGCGGCGTCCATCGTTCAAAATTCCACGGTCTCTTCCTGTTCCTTACTTGATAGGCGAGTCTCAGCAGACACTCTCCGCCTATCACGATCCTTCTCTCATCCTTAGTTTTCCCAGCAGACACTGTGTTGGGTGTTCTGCCAATCACAGATGTCTGCTGGAAAACTGAGGATGAGAGAACGTTTGTGATAGGCGGAGAGTGTCTGCTGAGACTCTCCTATCAAGTAAGGAACAGAAAGAGACCGCGGAATTTGAACGATGGACGCCGCGGAATTTGAACGATGGACGCCGCAGCCGCAACTTCTTTACAGGTAATATTTACAATGTAAAAATTTCTATGACTCGAGTATAAGCCGAGGGGGGGACTTTCAGCCCCAAAAAAAGGGCTGAAAATCTCGGCTTATACTCGAGTATATACGGTATGTCCATGTACAGTATAGTATGCACTCAATACTTGGCTTGGGCTCTTTTTGCATGAATTACTGCATCAATGCGGCGTGACATGGAAGCGGTCAGCCTGTAGCACTGCTGAGTAGTGATGAGCCGAACACCCCCGGGTTCGGTTCGCACCAGAACCCGCGAACGGACCGAAAGTTCGTACGAACATTAGAACCCTATTAAATACAATGGATGCGAACGTTCGAATTCTAAAGTGCTAATTATAACAACTATTATGCATGTTATTGTCCTAAAAAGGGTTTGGGAACCCGGGTTCTGCACCAGGGGACATGTATCAATGCAAAAAGAAGTTTTAAAAACGGTCGTTTTTCGGGAGCAGTCATTTTAATGATGCATAAAGTGAAAAAAAAAAGTCAAATATTCCTTTAAATATCGTACCTGGGGGGTGTCTAAAGTATGCCTGTGAAGTGCCACGTGTTTCCCGTGTTTAGAACTGTCCCTGCACAAAATGACACTTCTAAAGGAAAAAAAAGCCATTTAAAACTTCTTGCGGCTTTAATGTAATGTCTGGTCCCGGTAATATGGATGAAAATCTTTAAGAAAAATGGCATAGCTACCCCATGACCCCCCCCCCCCCTACCCCAGCCCATTACCAGCCCCTTTGGGTCTTGTATGGATATTAAGGGGAACCCCGCACATAAAATAAAAAAGGCCCTATATACTCTGAACAGCCGTATACAGGCGGTGCATACAAGACAGGGACTGTAGGTTTGTTCTTATGTAGAATGTGTTTGTAATTTTGAACAGGTACATTGTTGAACTGTAGCTCCAGCCCAAAAATCTATTTTTAAACTTTTTGGGAAACATAGGTAAGGGTTATCACCCCTGTAACATTTGTTTTGCTGTCTGTGCCCCTGTTCAGAACATTTCACCTCACTTTCCGTCCCAATGACAACTGTTTTTGAAATGTGGTGTTTTTCTTGAAACAAGGATTGCTGATAAAGCATCAGTACAGAGGAGACACCTTTCTCCCATATTTATTCTTACAGGAGAGAATTTTCCTTCCTAGGGGTAGATTTCCTCTCACTTCCTGTTGTCTTCTTTCGTTTGCAAGTAGGAGTCGTTTGTAAGTTGGATGTTTGAAAGTAGGGACCTGCCGTATATACTCTGCAGAAATAGGCCCCTTAGTTGTTGGTGTTGGCACAACACTGTAAGCACTCACAGTTACTCTTGGTTGGTGCTGGAACGCCCTGCTGTCAACTATTATATCAGGAATTTTAATTACATATAATTGTTGAACAGTGGTAGTAAAAATTGGGGCTTTCATGGTGGTGCTGGTGCCACAACACTGTAAGCCCTGACAGTTACTCTTGGTGGGTGCAGCAATGGGCCCTGCTGTGAATTATTAGATCAAGAATTGTAATTGCATGCCCCTGTTGAACAGGGGCTGAAAAATTGGGCTTTTCGTGGTGGTGGTGGTGGTGGTGGTGGTGTTGCCACAACACTGTAAGCCCTCAGAGTTACTCTTGGTGGGTGCAGGAATGGGCCCTGCTGTGAATTATTAGATCAAGAATTGTAATTACATGCCCCTTTTGAACAGTGGCTGAAAAATTGGGCCTTTCGTGGTGGTGGTGGTGGTGGCGTTGCCACAACACTGTAAGCCCTCAGACTTACTCTTGGTGGGTGCAGGAATGGGCCCTGCTGTGAATTATTACATCAAGAATTGTAATTGCATGCCCCTGTTGAACAGGGGCTGAAAAATTGGGCCTTAGGCACTGGTGGCACAACACTACAACCCCTCACAGATACTGTACTTGGAGCACAGCAATGAGCCCTGTTGCAAAGTATTGCTTCAAAAATTGTAATGACACGCCCCTGTTAAACAGGGGCTGAAAAATTGGGCCTTAGGCACTGGTGGCACAACACTACAACCCCTCACAGATACTGTACTTGGAGCACAGCAATGAGCCCTATGGCAAATTATTGCTAAAAAAATTGTAAGTACACGCCCCTGTAAAACAGGGGCTGAAAAATTGGGCCTTAGCCACTGGTGGCGGCACCCATAAACAAAAATGATCTTCCAAGCTATCATCATCAATCGTATCATTGAGGACTCGGAGGAGGAGGATAGCCAGTCAACATAACAGCACAGGCACTCAGCATCAGCATCAGTCTTGAAGGGACGTGACATGTTAAAATCAATTAGTCTGTTATATCAGCATCAGGTGTGTGGTAGCTGGTGGTGATCCAAGACTGGTTCATCTTGATGAAAGTCAGTCGATCAACCGAGTCGGTGGACAGGCGCACCCTGTGATCCGTGACAAATCCTCCAGCAGCACTGAATGTGCGTTCCGAAAGAACGCTGGATGCAGGACAGGCCAGTAGCTCAATTGCATACTGTGCAAGCTCTGGCCAGTGATCCATCCTCAAGACCCAGTAAGCCAGAGGATTTTCGGTGGGGAAGGTGTCCAAGTCTGACCTTGCCCCTAGATATTCCTGCACCATGTTTATCAGACGCTGGCGATGGTTGCTGGAACCAATCATACTTTGGGGCTGCGGACTAAAGAATTGTCTGAACGCATCGGTCAGACGGCCACCTTCCCCACCGCTCCTTCTTTGACTGGCCGAAGCCTCAGCAACTCGTTGTCCTGGACCAGGAGTTTGTAACCTCCCAGTCTCTGGGAACGCGTTGCACAGACCTTTCTGCAAGGCCTCCCGGAGTTGTCTCATCCTCTGCTCCCTCTGCGACGGTAACATAAGGTCCGCAACCTTACCCTTGTACCGTGGATCAAGGAGAGTGGCCAGCCAGTAATGGTCCCTCTCCTTGATCCGAAGAATACGAGGATCCTTCCGCAGACTTTTCAGGATCAGGGAGGCCATGCAGCGTAGGTTTGCTGAGGCATTCGCTCCGGAGTCCTCTGGGTCACTAAGGACGACATGATCCGCAGTCACCTCCTCCCAGCCACGTACAAGTCCACTGGTTTCTTGGGACTGTAAATCATCCCTAAAAGACTGCTGCTGATGATGCTGAGTGCCAGCCTCCACCTCCATGCTGACACAATCCTCCTCCTCCTCCTCCTCCTCCTCCTCTTCCTCTTCCTGTGCGATGGGTGGGACAGAAGGAACACTGTCTGGGTAAAGGGGGCCTTGAGAGGCAAGGAAGTCCTCCTCTTCCTGCCTCTGTTCTGCCTCAAGTGCCCTGTCCATTATTCCACGCAGCGTGTGCTCCAACAGGTGGACAAGAGGTACAGTGTCACTGATGCATGCACTGTCACTGCTCACCATCCTCGTGGCCTCCTCAAATGGTGCCAGGACAGTGCATGCATCCCTGATCATGCCCCACTGGCGTGGAGAAAAAAAACCAAGCTCCCCTGACCCTGTCCTGGTGCCGTAGTCGCACAGGTACTCATTGATGGCCCTCTGCTGCGTGTGCAGCCGCTGCAGCATGGCCAACGTTGAGTTCCACCTGGTGGGCATGTCACATATAAGGCGGTTCTTGGGCAGGTTCAACTCCTTTTGCAGCTCAGCCAGGCGAGCACTGGCATTATAAGATCTGCGGAAATGCACACAGACTTTCCTGGCCTGCCTCAGGACATCCTGTAAGCCCGGGTACCTGCCCAAGAACCGCTGCGCCACCAGGTTAAGGACGTGAGCCACACAGGGCACATGGGTCAGTTGTCCCTGTCGGAGGGCGGAGAGGAGGTTGGTGCCATTGTCGCAAACCACCATTCCTGGCTTAAGCTGGCGTGGCGTCAACCACCTCTCGGCCTGGCCCTGCAGAGCAGACAGGACCTCTGCCCCAGTGTGGCTTCTGTCCCCCAAACACACCAGCGCAAGCACGGCATGGCATCTTTTTGCCTGCGTACTTGCGTAGCCCCGTGAACGGCTACGGAGCACCGCTGGTTCATAGGACAAACCACAGGAAGAGGCCATGGAGGAAGAAGAAGAGGAGGGGGTGGAGGAGAGAGGTGTGTCACAACCAGTAGTAGCATTTTGGAGGCGTGGCGGTGGGACAACCTCCAACACTACTGCACCTTGTCCTGCATCCTTCCCAGCTGCCAAAAGAGTGACCCAATGGGCCGTGAAAGAAAGGTAACGTCCCTGTCCATGCCTGCTGGACCATGAGTCAGCGGTAATATGCACCTTACCGCTGACCGCCCTGTCCAGCGAGGCCAAGACATTGCCTTCCACATGCCGGTAGAGAGCCGGAATAGCCTTCCGTGAGAAAAAGTGGCGTTTGGGAACCTGCCACTGAGGAACCGCACATTGCACAAACTCACGGAAGGGGGCCGAGTCTACCAACTGAAAAGGCAGCAGTTGAAGCGCTAGCAATTTAGCCAAGCTAGCATTCAACCGCTGGGCATGTGGATGGCTGGGAGTGAACTTCTTTCGACGGTCCAGCAGCTGGGGCAGGGAAATTTGCCTGCTAGAATCGGACGTCGGTGTACTGCTAGCAGAGTGGCCGCAAGTACTTGGCTGTGACACACCTAATTCTACACCTTCATTCCTCTCAGTGCATGTTTCAGAGAGGACTGAAGTTATAGTGGGGTTGGAGATCCCAGCTGATGCGGTGCAAGGAGAGGTCCGCTTTGTTCTTTGGTGTGGGTCTTTGAGGTAGGCTTGCCAACGAGCTGCATGGCAGGTCAACATATGTCTGGTCAGGCATGTGGTACCCAAGCGGCTGATGTTTTGGCCACGCGATATACGCTTGAGACATATGTTGCAAACAGCAGCTGTGCGATCTGATGCACTAGCCTCAAAAAAGGCCCACACCAAGGAACTTTTTGAATGACGGGCAGAGGCAGCGCCCTGCACAGGCGGAGCTCTGCGGTGTGATTCCGTCGGTGTACTGCCCTTACGCTGGCCACCAAAGGGCATCCTGTCTCGTTGGAGATGTGCCTCCTCCTCATCCTCCTCCTCCTCTCTCCTATTAGGCACCCACGTGGAGTCAGTGACCTCATCATCCCCTCCCTCCTCATCACTGGAGCCAATCTGGCAGCATGCTGCAGCTGCTGGAACATGACTGACAGATTGGTGTCCTTCTTGAGCATCCCCTCTGTCTGCTCTCACCCTACTGCCTTCCTGTAGCTGGGTTTCATCATCAGACCCTTTGAAACGCTGGGCATCCTCCTGGAGCATGTACCCAACACTGTGCTGAAACAGTTCGGGGGACTCCTCAGGAGGAGGACATGGTGGGTCTAGGGAAGGAGTGACTGATGATGAGTCTGACATTGATACCAGGGAAGAGGACGCTTTGGCAGCTGCTTTGCCAGTACCCTGAGCCTGGGTGAGAGAGGATGAGGAGGAGGAGGAGGGCTTGGTCATCCACTCTACCAAGTCTTCGGCATGATGTGGCTCAACATGTCCAGCTGCGGAAAAGAAGGACAAGCGTGTCCCATGGCCATGTGCTGATGACAATGCACCGCGTCCACGACCAGCACTGTTGCCCCCAGACACAGAGCCTGCTTGCCCTCTTTTATTGCCTCCTGACTGTCTGCCTCTCCTTGTTTGCCTTCCAGACATTCTAATAGATGGCCTGCAGGGAGATGGGAAAAAAGCAATAAGGGCTACCTTCAGGTGTCCTTCTCTGTCCCTTGAAACAAGGACTTGCACAGTGAAAGAAACTGACACTCTCCCTACCTACAGTTTTCTGTCCCTAGAAAAAATGTTTTTTTTAAGCACAATATAGCACAAGGAGAATTCACTCACTGTCCTTCCAGGTCCCTAGAAACAAGGACTTGCACAGTGAAAGAAACTGACACTCTCCCTACCTACAGTTTTCTGTCCCTAGAAAAAATGTTTTTTTTAAGCACAATATAGCACAAGGAGAATTCACTCACTGTCCTTCCAGGTCCCTAGAAACAAGGACTTGCACAGTGAAAGAAACTGACACTCTCCCTACCTACAGTTTTCTGTCCCTAGAAAAAATGTTTTTTTTAAGCACAATATAGCACAAGGAGAATTCACTCACTGTCCTTCCAGGTCCCTAGAAACAAGGACTTGCACAGTGAAAGAAACTGACACTCTCCCTACCTACAGTTTTCTGTCCCTAGAAAAAATGTTTTTTTTAAGCACAATATAGCACAAGGAGAATTCACTCACTGTCCTTCCAGGTCCCTAGAAACAAGGACTTGCACAGTGAAAGAAACTGACACTCTCCCTACCTACAGTTTTCTGTCCCTAGAAAAAATGTTTTTTTTAAGCACAATATAGCACAAGGAGAATTCACTCACTGTCCTTCCAGGTCCCTGGAAACAGGGACTTGCACAGTGAAAGAAACTGACACTCTCCCTACCTACAGTTTTCTGTCCCTAGAAAAAATGTTTTTTTTAAGCACAATATAGCACAAGGAGAATTCACTCACTGTCCTTCCAGGTCCCTAGAAACAAGGACTTGCACAGTGAAAGAAACTGACACTCTCCCTACCTACAGTTTTCTGTCCCTAGAAAAAATGTTTTTTTTAAGCACACTATAGCACAAGGAGAATTCACTCACTGTTCTTCCCAGTCCCTAGAAACAAGGACTTGCACAGTGAAAGAAACTGACACTCTCCCTACCTACAGTTTTCTGTCCCTAGAAAAAATGTTTTTTTTAAGCACACTATAGCACAAGGAGAATTCACTCACTGTCCTTCCCAGTCCCTAGAAATAAGGACTTGCACAGTGAAAGAAACTGACACTCTCCCTACCTACAGTTTTCTGTCCCTAGAAAAAATGTTTTTTTTAAGCACAATATAGCACAAGGAGAATTCACTCACTGTCCTTCCAGGTCCCTGGAAACAAGGACTTGCACAGTGAAAGAAACTGACACTCTCCCTACCTACAGTTTTCTGTCCCTAGAAAAAATGTTTTTTTTAAGCACACTATAGCACAAGGAGAATTCACTCACTGTCCTTCCAGGTCCCTGGAAACAAGGACTTGCACAGTGAAAGAAACTGACACTCTCCCTACCTAGAGTTTTCTGTCCCTAGAAAAAATGTTTTTTTTAAGCACACTATAGCACAAGGAGCATTCACTCACTGTCCTTCCAGGTCCCTGGAAACAAGGACTTGCACAGTGAAAGAAACTGACACTCTCCCTACCTACAGTTTTCTGTCCCTAGAAAAAAATGTTTTTTTTAAGCACAATATAGCACAAGGAGAATTCACTCACTGTCCTTCCAGGTCCCTAGAAACAAGGACTTGCACAGTGAAAGAAACTGACACTCTCCCTACCTACAGTTTTCTGTCCCTAGAAAAAATGTTTTTTTTAAGCACAATATAGCACAAGGAGAATTCACTCACTGTCCTTCCAGGTCCCTGGAAACAAGGACTTGCACAGTGAAAGAAACTGACACTCTCCCTACCTACAGTTTTCTGTCCCTAGAAAAAATGTTTTTTTTAAGCACAATATAGCACAAGGAGAATTCACTCACTGTCCTTCCAGGTCCCTAGAAACAAGGACTTGCACAGTGAAAGAAACTGACACTCTCCCTACCTACAGTTTTCTGTCCCTAGAAAAAATGTTTTTTTTAAGCACAATATAGCACAAGGAGAATTCACTCACTGTCCTTCCAGGTCCCTAGAAACAAGGACTTGCACAGTGAAAGAAACTGACACTCTCCCTACCTAGAGTTTTCTGTCCCTAGAAAAAATGTTTTTTTTAAGCACACTATAGCACAAGGAGCATTCACTCACTGTCCTTCCAGGTCCCTGGAAACAAGGACTTGCACAGTGAAAGAAACTGACACTCTCCCTACCTACAGTTTTCTGTCCCTAGAAAAAATGTTTTTTTTAAGCACAATATAGCACAAGGAGAATTCACTCACTGTCCTTCCAGGTCCCTGGAAACAAGGACTTGCACAGTGAAAGAAACTGACACTCTCCCTACCTACAGTTTTCTGTCCCTAGAAAAAATGTTTTTTTTAAGCACAATATAGCACAAGGAGAATTCACTCACTGTCCTTCCAGGTCCCTGGAAACAAGGACTTGCACAGTGAAAGAAACTGACACTCTCCCTACCTACAGTTTTCTGTCCCTAGAAAAAATGTTTTTTTTAAGCACAATATAGCACAAGGAGAATTCACTCACTGTCCTTCCAGGTCCCTAGAAACAAGGACTTGCACAGTGAAAGAAACTGACACTCTCCCTACCTACAGTTTTCTGTCCCTAGAAAAAATGTTTTTTTAAGCACAATATAGCACAAGGAGAATTCACTCACTGTCCTTCCAGGTCCCTGGAAACAAGGACTTGCACAGTGAAAGAAACTGACACTCTCCCTACCTACAGTTTTCTGTCCCTAGAAAAAATGTTTTTTTTAAGCACAATATAGCACAAGGAGAATTCACTCACTGTCCTTCCAGGTCCCTAGAAACAAGGACTTGCACAGTGAAAGAAACTGACACTCTCCCTACCTACAGTTTTCTGTCCCTAGAAAAAATGTTTTTTTTAAGCACACTATAGCACAAGCACAAAACACACTGACACTCTCCCTACCTATCCTTCTCTTTCCCTAAACTAAAGGAATCCAGGTTAAGCAAGAAAGAAATAAAAGTCACTGTCCCTGCCTATGCTGCTCTATCCCTGCTCCGGAACACACTACACTAGGCCGCCGTGCTGGCGGCCTTTTATAGTGTGGGGCGTGTACTAAACACCCTCAGCAATAATTGGCCACAGGCATCCTGCCTGTGGCCAATCATTGCTCTCCTCGCTGCCGGCGCTGTGATTGGCCAAGCATGCGGGGTCACAGTGCATGCTTGGCCAATCACAGCGCCTGGATGACACTGCGATGGCGTAGTGCATTGTGGGCCGTTCGCGTCACTCGAATTTGGCGCGAACGGCCCAAATCGTTCGATCTTCGTCGAACGATCGAACAGCCGATGTTCGAGTCGAACGTATGTTCGACTCGAACACGAAGCTCATCCCTACTGCTGAGGTGTTATGGAAGCCCAGGTTGCTTTAATAGCGGCCTTCAGCTCGTCTGCATTGTTGGGTCTGGTGTCTCTCATCTTCCTCTTGACAATACCCTACAGATTCTCTATGGGGTTAAGGTCAGGCGAGTTTGCTGACCAATCAAGCACAGTGATACCATGATCATTAAACCAGGTATTGTTACTTTTGGCAGTGTGGGCAGGTGCCAATTCCTGCTAGAAAATAAAATCAGCATCTTTATAAAGCAGGTCAGCAGTGGGAAACATGAAGCTCTAGAATTTCCTGGTAAAGGGCTGCACTGACTTTGGACTTGATAAAACACAGTGGACCAACACCAGCAAATGACATGGCTCCCCAAATCAACGCTGACTATGGAAACTTCACACTGGACCTCATACAACTTGGATTCTGTGCCTCTCCACTCCTCCTCCATACTCTGGGATCTTGATTTTCAAATTAAATGCAAAATCTTTCAGTCTGTGATGATTTGGGGAGCCATGTCATCTACTGGTGTGGGTTCACTGTGGTTTATCAAGTCCAAAGTCACTGCAGCCCTCTACCAGGAAGTTCCAGGGCACTTCATTCTTCCCTTTGCTGACCAGCTTTATGGAGATGCTGATTTCATTTTCCAGCAGGACTTGGCACCTGCCCACACTGCCAAAAGTACCAATACCTGGTACCTGTTCTTAAGGTCACAGTCTGCATTTTTCTTCCTCCAAACACGGCTAGTCGAGTTAAAGTGGTGTTCCACCCTAAAAAAAAAAAATGTAGCGGACCCCCAAAGTTGGGGTCGCTATGCTTAAATTTAGGGGTCAGCCTGAGCAAGTAGTTAGGCTCAGGCTGCTGGATTTCTTTCATTAGGCCTCTGCTCTGTTGTGGTGTTGCCTGGCAGTACAGTTCCCTGTGGCCTGTGGGTGGCTCTGTCGCTCAGGTCTCGGGTTGAACCACAGGTAGCGTTGCAGTGTTATTGGGTGTCCTCTCTAGACGGCCGTGCAGTGGGCATGGTCTGCCTGCTGTACATGCCAGGAGAGGGTAAATAAGGGGCAGACGCCATTATTCGGGGAGCAGTTCGCGCCCTGTGTCCCTCCAGGCCAGGAGTCCGTGTGTGTGTGTTCGGTCCCGGGCACCTTTAGCCCGAGGCCGCATCGTTCCAGGTGGGCCCAGCACCTTTAGCTGAGGCCTACGCCAACAGAGGAGTCCCAGGGTGCCCGTGGGAGGGTGTCCCACTCTGAAGGAGAGGAAACCAGGGTAGGACCTGTCTGCGAGGATTGGTGAAGAATGTCGCCGTCTCGGGAGAGGCCTGGTTACCTGTCAGAGGGAAGGATTCCATGATCCGCCAAAAGCCTTGTGAAGTGCCCCATTGGCACCTAAAGTTCTTAAAGTGCTGGGAAGTAAGGGACTTAGAGGTTCATGTCCTGATCGTATCCCAAGAAAAAGCTTAAATTGAATGTTTCGTGCTCCACACCGACTGCTAGGACCGTGAGAGGGGACTATTCGGGTGAGCAAAGTCCACTCAGGCTTGAGTGGCGACGAGTGGTGATTAAGTACTGTGTGCCTGAACCAGCCTCCCTGTTCATCCTCTTTATCTCCAACCTTTCCTGTCAAGTTGCAAGCAAGTAAAATAAATCCTTTTATTGAGTTTAATATTGTCTGGACATTGGTCTTCCTAGAGAGAGAATAGACTTTTCCCTACACTCTAGGGACGAGAACCAATGGAAGGAGGACCCAAATTAATTAACACCGCTCACCCTCTACAAGATGGAGGATACTGGGCATGTGGCATGGTGTGTCCCACCCTGCGAGTGGAGGTAAGCAGGGTGCGGGATCTGTGTGCTACAAAAAAATACACCAAAATACTTAAAAAAAATAGAAAAAAAAAATAGAAACATTTTTTTACTCACCAGAAAGGGCGGTTGCTATGCGGAACTTGCTAATCTGCCTCTTCCTCCACCTCGGCAGGTCTTCTTCCTCCTCCTCCTCGCGGTGTCTTCTGGGGAATGTGGCGCGCTGCCTTCTGGGAACCGTGTGTATCCCAGAAAGCAGCCGCCCATTCACAAAGCGGCGCAAGCCTCGCACATGCGCAGTAGGAAACGTGCAGTGAAGAAGCAAGGCTTCACTGCCTGTTTCCCTTACTGAGGATGGCGGCACCTGGACCCTCCACGATCGAGGGGTCGGCCTGGGGGGGGGGGGGGTGGCTGACATCGCGGGCGCCTAGGATGGGTAAGTGTCTTTATTAAAAGTCAGTAGCTACAGTGTTTGTAGCTGCTGACTTTAAAAAAAAAAAAAAATCACGGGTAGAATCCCGCTATAATGCTAATTTTTGGTGTCATCTGACCACAGCACTTTCTCCCAATCCTTCTCTAAATCATTTAGATGTTCATTGGCATGTGTACTGTACATGTGCCTTCTTGAGGAGAGGGACTTGCCGTGTTTGGAGAAAGAAAAGTGCTGACTATGACCCTAAGAACACCATCCCTACAGTCAAGCATGGAGGTGAAAACATTATTATGCATTGGAGCTGTTTCTCTGCTAAAGGTACAGACCAACTTGAATGAATGGGGCCATGTATTTTAAAATCTTGGACGAGAACCTTCTTCCCTCAGCCAGAACACTGAAGATGGGTCATGGATGGGTCTTCCAGCATGACAATGACCCAAAACATACCGCCAAGGCAACAAAGGAGTGGCTCAAGGAGAAGCACATTAAGGTCATGGAGTGGCCTAGCCAGTCTCCAGACCTTAATCCTATAGAAAATTTATGGAGGGAGCTGACAAGTGACAGCTAAGAAACCTGAAGGATTTAGAGAAGATCTGTAAAGAAGAGTGGACCAAAATCCCTCCTGAGATGTGTACACACCAGTGGTAACCAACTACAAGAAACATCTAACCTCTGTACTTGCCAACAACGGCTTCTCCACCAAGTCATGTTTTGCTTGGGGATCAAATACTTATTTTACTCACTGAACTGCACCTCAATTTATAACATTTGTATCATGTGTTTTTTCTGGATTTTTGGTTGATATTCTGTCTCTATCATTTAAAATACACCTATACAGTAAAACCTTGGTTTGAGAGTAACTTGGTTTGAGAGCATTTTGCAAGACAAGCAAAATGTTTTAATAAATTTTGCCTTGATATACAAGCAATGTCTTTATATAAGAGTAGCGTCATGTCACAACTGAGTATAAAAAAGCAGAGAGGAGCCTCTAAGTGTAGCAATATGGTTACATTTAATGAAGGTACAACATTTAGCAACTTATTGCTACACTTAGAGGTGCCTCTCTTCTCTTTTATACCCTGTAAAAAAATGCTTTGATATACAAGTGCTTTGGATTACAAGCATATTTCTGGAACAAATTATGCTCGCAAACCAAGGTTTTACTGTATATATGTATACAGTATACGGTTAGGGCCTGTTCACACTAGCCGGTGTGTTACACATGTATTGTGTTAGGGCAGTCCATTTATTTGAAAAGGATGGCCAACGTACCAAAACAGGAAAAAAAAAAAAATTATAATGCATGCAGCATTTTCACCAGTACAGTGTACTGCAATGCACCTTTGAATTTTGCTGCACTGCTATGCAACTGTGCTGAGAAAGTGCATTGGGCTGCCATTCAGAATGAATTTCACCGCATTGCACCAGCACACGTAACTCCTGTTACCTCGTATTGCTACAATGGTGTAAACAGCCCTAGGGTAACAACATATACATATATTTAATTATGGTTAGGGTTCAGTTTGACAAACCTTTCCTGAGAGAAGTATCTGTAAAAATATTTGCTGCATTTATAGCGACGTCACACACAGTCCCGCCTCTTGGCCTGGGTTTTTTGATAAACAGAACACCGGTCCAATGTCGGGACATGTGACATCTATCAAAGTACCCTGGCCAGGAGGCAGGACTATGTGTGACGTTGAGCGCCGGGAACACCGGGCATTTCAAATGAAAGCTGTTACAGAGGGCAATCCCCACTCTGTGATAATCCGACCGGGTCTCCTCTTCCTCTCTCTTCCCCTGCACTAGTGAAGTGGCATTGATGAGCACTGATGAAGCTGCATTGATGGGCACTGGTGAGGCTGCATTGATGGGCACAGGTGAGGCTACATTGATGGGCACAGGTGAGGCTACATTGATGGGCACAGGTGAGGCTGCATTGATGAGCACAGGTGAGGCAGCATTAATGAGCACAGGTGAGGCAGCATTAATGAGCACAGGTGAGGCAGCATTAATGAGCACAGCTGAGGTTGCATTGATAGGCACAGGTGAGGCTGCATTGATGAGCACTGGTGAAGCGGCATTGATGGGTACTGGTAAGGTTGCATTGATGGGCACTGATGGGCACTGGTGAGGCTGCATTGATGGGCACATGTGAGGCTGCATTGATAGGCACTGGTGAGGCTGCGCTGATGAGCACTGGTGAGGCTGCATTGATGGTCACTGGTGAGGCTGCATTAATGGGAACTATTTAGGCTGCACTGATGAGCACTGGTGAGGCTGCACTGATGGGCACTGATAAAGTTGTTGTTAATATTTATTTTTGTAACTTAATTCTGCATAAAACATTTAAGTATCATTTAATGAGATAATTTATGAGGGTGTGTTTAGGGGCAGAATTAGGGGCGGGGCAGGGTAGGGGTTGGGTGGGGCAACTAGTGGCGAGTAACCCTTAAGGCCTGACTAGTAGCTCAGGACTTTATGAAAAACTTGCCACTATAATGAAGCCCTCCAGCAGCGTGCACTGCACTGACAGGCCTCCATCTTCACCCGGTCTACTTTCCGGGTTTGCGGCTCCAGCCACTTGAATGGCCGAGATGTGATGACATTGCTCCCATGCATGCTCTGTAGTGGTGCCATGAGTATGACAGCGAGCGCTGTCAGGGTGTGTGGTAGATCTGCTGGTGCAATGCTGACTAGCAGCCGGCAGTTCTATCACACAGCCCTGCAGTGACGATTGTTAAAAAATATATAAATAAATACCTCCGCGTTGCCAAACAATCCCTGAATCATTTTCTGGAAATATATATAAACTAATAAATATATTACCACAAGAAACATGTATACATTATATATACAGCATATAGGGCAGCACAGTGGTGTAGTGGTTAGCACTTTCACAGCCCTGCAGTGACGATTGTTAAAAAATATATAAATAAATACCTCCGCGTTGCCAAACAATCCCTGAATCATTTTCTGGAAATATATATAAACTAATAAATATATTACCACAAGAAACATGTATACATTATATATACAGCATATAGGGCAGCACAGTGGTGTAGTGGTTAGCACTTTCACCTTAATTCTGCATAAAACATTTAAGTATCATTTAATGAGATAATTTATGAGGGTGTGTTTAGGGGCAGAATTAGGGGCGGGGCAGGGTAGGGGTTGGGTGGGGCAACTAGTGGCGAGTAACCCTTAAGGCCTGACTAGTAGCTCAGGACTTTATGAAAAACTTACCACTATAATGAAGCCCTCCAGCAGCGTGCTGTCACCACTGACAGGCCTCCATCTTCACCCGGTCTACTTTCCGGGTTTGCGGCTCCAGCCACTTGAATGGCCGAGATGTGATGACATTGCTCCCATGCATGCTCTGTAGTGGTGCCATGAGTATGACAGCGAGCGCTGTCAGGGTGTGTGGTAGATCTGCTGGTGCAATGCTGACTAGCAGCCGGCAGCTCTATCACACAGCCCTGCAGTGACGATTGTTAAAAAATATATAAATAAATACCTCCACGTTGCCAAACAATCCCTGAATCATTTTCTGGAAATATATATAAACTAATAAATATATTACCACAAGAAACATGTATACATTATATATACAGCATATAGGGCAGCACAGTGTGGTTAGCACTTTCACCTAGCAGCAAAAGGGTCGCTGGTTCGAATCCCGACCACGACACCATCTGCCTGGAGTTTGCATGTTCTCCCTGTGTCTGCATGGGCTTCCTCCTGGTACTCCGGTTTCCTCCCACACTCCAAAGACATGCTGGTAGGTTAATTGGATCTTGTCCAAATTGGCCCAGTATATATGTATATATGTGTGTCCCAAGCGTGTCGAGATCCTACGGGGTAAAATGACCGCACCAGCTAAGCAGACACTGGCTGCAAAAAGCGCCTAGAGGCGATTCAGTTCGCATGTGAGCGCTATACATTCATATACTATATTAGTACTGATTGTTAATTCGTAATAGTAAATGAACAGTCAACTTGGAGAAGGGGGGTTAGTGCTGTGCTGTAACTCCCCTATAGGAATGTCTATAAATTAGCCTTCAGCCTGGGGCATTTTTTTTTTTAAGGGGAAGAGGAAACCTTAGGCACCCAGAGGAAAAAAATAGATTTGCAAAGTGTGCTGTGGGAATTTATCGGTGTGGCAAAATTGCAACTCTCAACTATGAGAGTTACCCTTTTGTCTCGCTTATGCCAAATGTATTGTTGGAAGCATGACATATACAGGCCAGCATTAAGAGTGCAGTGGTCAGGAGCATGCCATAAGCAACCTGGCATACAGAGTACAGTGGTCAGTGGCATATCAAATAAAACCAAGTGTGCAAAGGACAGTAGTCAGAAGCATGTCATATACAGCCCAGCATAAAGGGTGCAGTGGCCAGGAGCATGCCATACACAGTTCAGGGTACAGAGTGTAGTGGTCAGGAGCATGTCATACACAGACCAGGATACAGCGGTCAGTGACAAACCCTACACAGCCCAGAGTACAGAGTGCAGTGGTCAGGAGCATTTCATATACAGCCCACCCTGCCATCAGTCTATAGCTATGTTACTCTCTTCAGGACCTTTGGGAGTCTCTCCTTCCCACACAACACAGTTCACCTCATGGCTCTCTCTATTTCTCTTCCTCTACACCACACACTCCTATATCCCACAGCATCTTTCTCTACTTTTCTCTGATTCCCTGCACTATGGGGCCTGTGAGTCCAGTGGGTGGGGCTAAAAGTTTATGTGCCCAGTCAGGTTTCTTCTCTCCTCTTTCCCAGTTGAGCGTTCCATCCATTGTCTGGGGGATAGGATGTTGCAAGGAAGCCTAAGCTATGTGGCTCCTGCCCCTTAGAGTGGCTGCCAGCCTGCATTGTGGACATATACCCTGGGGATGGAGGGTTGAACCCCCCTTATCTACTCTCCTGGCCTAGCGTGGAGATACAGCACAGCACTAACACAAAAAAATACTTTTTTTTTTAAACCACTGCATTCATGATAATGGGACCAAATGTTATACTGTATGAACTGGGTCCCCTGGGGGAATAAACAAAGATTTTTAATTTTTAATGATACTTCTTTAAAATCGATGTGATAGCTTATGTCCATATCTTATTTCTTTCTTTCCAGAAATTTGGCTTTGGCTGCTTCAAGGAATTGCATTTCTATTACTCAGTTCTACGTGCACTATCACAGTATTGACACAAACACACTGCTTAAGGCTTGCCTCACCAGGCAAATCTCAGGAAGAAGTCCAGACCCCCACAATGTGGTCAACATAACAAACACTGCATTCAGATTTGTCCGCTGTTTAACTTTATTGTTCTATGTTTTTACACCTTGCCAGGTATACATTACAAAAAACGTATTCAAACTGCAGAATTATCAAAGTGTTCTTCCATTATCTATGTTGGTCATGTATTATTACCAGGGGCAGACTGCCCTGGGGAGCAATTGCCCCCCGGCTCGCTCTGATTCCCTGTGAAAAGCCCACGCCATTGACATGTCTAAAGGAGAAGGCATTTCAGCTGTGCCTGTCACCGTCTGGCTTCTGAGACCGCTCAGCATCATCCCAAAACTAGTCAAATAACCGGCACATACTTGCTCTGGGTCACAGTGCCCCTGCCGGACTGAGTTGCAGACACAGCTTCTCTCCTCTCCTAAAGACCAAATCAAAGTGGCAACAAGGAAGGAATGGGGAAAGAAAAGACTGTCAGCTAATTGGTGAGAGGGGTTGTGAGGGGGCAGAGTCTGACATGCCCATAATCCATAGTCTCATGTAATGTGCCCTGCTCTCACGTAATGTGCCCTGGTTTCATGTAATGTGCTACTCTCTCACATAATGTGCCCCGCAGCCATGCAATTTGCCCTGGTTTCACGTAATGTGCCCTGCTCTCACCTAAGATGCCTTGCACCCATGTAATATGCCCTGCACCCATGTAATATGCCCTGCTCCCATTTAATGTGCCCTGCTCCCATGTAATGTGCCCACTCTCACGTAATGTGCCATGCACCCATGTATTGTGGCCCGCTCCCATGTACTGTTCCCTGTTCCCACATAATGTGCCCCACTCTCACATATTGTCACCCTACTTTCACGTAATTTGCCTGCTCTCACTTAATGTGCCCCAATCCCACGTAATGTGTACTCCTGCTTCCATGTAATGTGCCCTGCTCCCATGTGCCCTGCAGACCAGGCTCATGTCAGGAACTAAGGCTGTTATCCACCACTTCCTCTGCTCCCCCTTGATAAAGTCTCTTACATATGAAATGTTGGGAGTGGAGCCTGTAGCTAAGAAAAGCCTTGGATCTGTGTCTGTTGAGCAGTGGAAGGGTTGTGAACAGTCTAAGGATTTGAGTTACTGGCCAGCTGATTGCTACCAGCTCCTAAGACCTCCTATTGCGGGAGGTCTAAGACACCTGTGGCTATATAACCAGCCAGGGCCTTTGATCATCCAGGGAGATTGTACTATTAACCTCCCTGGCGGTATGATTCTTTCTGGAATTATGTACCAAAAGCGGTACAATTATTTTGCATGGAAATTTGGTGTTATGTATTATAGGCCTGCGATTCTTAGTAATTACTTACTTAAACCTGAGCAAACCAGAGTCTAGTAAACATCCCGGGTATGATAAATATGAAACACAAAATTATAAATTATAATATAATAAATAACTATAAATAATTATAAAAAATAGTAATCTAATTATAATAAAAATTATTCAATAATGTAATCAAATCAAAAACACTGAAATTTGCTCAGTTGCAGAATTGTCGCTGTCATTAGATTTAGTGTTTGATGACGAATTTCCCCACAAATCGCTATCGCTCAATTCTGCGAGTGATTCTAATTTATTATCGCTGTTTTCTAGCTGGTCTAAAACCACTTTTGACATAAAGGGACACTTTTTTGGTTGCTATGGACAATCTCCAGTTTCCAGGCAGAAAGAATAGTTTTTATTATATAAAACTGCATGCAGGGCACTGGACAGACCACTAGGGACAAAGGGGGTGTGTAATTATTACATACAGTACTGTAATCTGTAAGATTACAGTATACTGTATGTATACTATGTGTTTACCTTTTTGAATTTGCCGCCCAGTTCCGCTCCCTTGCGCCGCTGCGGCTCGCAGGGAACGGAACTAGGAAGTCAGATGGGGTCGAAAGTGCCGACACTCGCCAGAGATCTCGCTGGCGATCACAGCAGAGGACATCATCGCTGGATCGCCAGGAGAAGGTAAGGAAACTCCGCTGCGAGCTCTGCAATGTCTACCCCGAGCGTGACTCGGGGTTACCGATCCTAGCATAAAAAAACAACCCCGAGTCACGCTCGGGATTACCGCTAGGGAGGTTAAGCCTCCACCGCCCAATGGGCTCGATCACAGAGGGGATCCAGGAAAAGTCAAATCCTCCATATTGTAAAATCTTAAGGTTTATTTAGGTAAAAAAAGATGTTGCACTTACATCAATAGAAAGTAAAACTCCCAGGTAAAAAACAAGCCGGCCAGCTCAAAATGCAGCCCATGGTCCAGGACTGGCTCAAACGTGGTGACGTCAGCACGTCGCTCCTTTCTACGCGTTTTGTCACAGATGACGTTTTCCTGCGGCACTAAGACGAAACACACAGGAGGAGCGACGTGCTGACGTCACTGTGTTTGCACCAGCCCTGGCTGAGTATATAGTAGGCTTGTGCAATTCATTTCGTAACGAATCGAAATTCGTCCGAATTTAGCAACTTTCGGACATTCGGAAGCATTCGAATTTCCGAACAAAGCAACTACGAATAAAACCGAATCCGAAATAAATTATATCACAAATAGCGAATGCCCGAATGTCTTCGGCATAATTCGTTATGAAAAAAGTTACGAATGTACGAATTCATTCGAAGCACAATAACACTCTCCTCTGCTTTCTGCTTCTCCCTCACCGTGCTGAACTCCCTCTCAAAATGGTGTACAGGGGCGGAGGCTATAGCCGCATGTAAAAAACGAAAGTAAAATACGAGATTTCGAATCCATTCAAAGCACAATAACACTCTGCTCTGCTCTCTGCTTCTCCCTCACCGTGCTGAACTCCCTCTCAAAATCATGTACAGGGGCAGAGGCTATAGCCGCATGTAAAAAACGAAAGTAAAATACGAGATTTTGAATTGTTACAAATAACCGCTATGTATTTAGAAAAGTACAAATCCATTCGAAGCACATTAGGCATAATAGGCAGTGTCGTTGTGAGAGAGACACGGAAAATTACGAATCAACATACCCCAAAAAAGTTACGAAAGTAGGAGTTGTGTCCAGAATCAACGAAAAACAATGTACTCTACCGAAAGTACGAATTATAAATCAACTAAAAATAAGGCTTACATTAATACGAATCATTCCGATTCAACGAAAAATGTCGCTTGCGAAAATACGAATTAGTCCGAGCACGAAAAATCCCGTTTAGCAAAATTACGAATGATTACGAATTAACAGGACCGAAAAGAAACGAACCGAAACTAAACAAATTTTTCCGTTGCGCACAAGAAACGAACCGAAACTAAACAAATTTTTCCGTTGTGCACAAGTCTAGTATATAGCCACACATATGGCCATTTTATGAGGTGGAGGTGTTTCTGTGAACTGTCACGATTTCTCGTGAAATTACCCACGATTAAGGGATCCTTCGGATATCACGTCACTGTGACAGACCTAGCTGGGACAGGGGCTTTTGGAGAGAACTGGGAAACCTTTGTTTCAGCCCCCCATGTCCCTCTTATGTCTAAATCTATTAGGGGCACATGGTGACCAAGCAAATAGGCCAGTAATATTTATCCACAATATCTCCTAGGAAATATACAAAGGCTATTCCTGGTTTATTTGATTCTGAACTATACATGTTAATTGAAATAGCTGATCACATTGGCCTCTGTACAGTGGGGGAGACGGATAGTCTGCTACTTGGGGCTCCTGCTATTGTGTGAAGGTGTCCTGTGTTTATACTTATGATAATGTGGATTGTGTCTTCTGAGCTAGAAGACGGCAAGGCTGACCTGGAAGGTCAAACTTCTGAGTCACCTAGGCTGGTTAAATGACTAGTTAATTAGCTTATGGTAATGTATGTTTCTGGTTACAGTTTATATTGTTAGGGTAATATGATCAGGAGGGGGGAACCTCCTCCTCAAGTGTACAAAAGCATGTATTCTTGTTCTAACAAACAGTTCTATTTCTGGTGTACTCCAAATCTGGTGCTGCCTGGTTCTTGGGGTTACTATAGCCAGATCCATTGGTCTCGTGTTCCAGAGCTTAGGAAGCTATATACTGACGGAAGCACTCAAGCGGAGTGTGAGACGTTCCATGACAGTCACTAGGGATGAGCTCGGTGTTCGAGTCGAACATACGTTCGACTCGAACATCGGCTGTTCGATCGTTCGCCGAACAACGAACGATTTGGGCCGTTCGCGCCTAATTCGCGGCCCACAATGCACTACGCCATCGCAGTGTCATCCAGGCGCTGTGATTGGCCAAGCATGCACTGTGACCCCGCATGCTTGGCCAATCACAGCGCCGGCAGCGAGGAGAGCAATGATTGGCCACAGGCAGGATGCCTGTGGCCAATTATTGCTGAGGGTGTTTAGTACACGCCCCACACTATAAAAGGCCGCCAGCACGGCGGCCTAGTGTAGTGTGTTCCGGAGCAGGGAAAGAGAAGCATAGGCAGGGACAGTGACATTTTTTTTTCTTGCTTAACCTGGATTCCTTTAGTTTAGGGGAAGAGAAGGATAGGTAGGGAGAGTGTCAGTCTGTTTTACTGTGCTAAACCTTGTTTGTAGGGACAGGGAAGGACAGTGAGGGAAATTCTCATTGTGCTATACTGTGCTAAAGCATTCCTCATCAACCATCTTTAAAAAAATTTTTTTATAGGGACAGAAAACTATAGGTAGGGAGAGTGTCAGTGTGTTTTACTGTGCTAAACCTTGTTTGTAGGGACAGGGAAGGACAGTGAGGGAAATTCTCATTGTGCTATACTGTGCTAAAGCATTCCTCATCAACCATCTTTAAAAAAAAAAATTTTTATAGGGACAGAAAACTATAGGTAGGGAGAGTGTCAGTGTGTTTTACTGTGCTAAACCTTGTTTGTAGGGACAGGGAAGGACAGTGAGGGAAATTCTCATTGTGCTATACTGTGCTAAAGCATTCCTCATCAACCATCTTTAAAAAAAATTTTTTATAGGGACAGAAAACTATAGGTAGGGAGAGTGTCAGTGTGTTTTACTGTGCTAAACCTTGTTTGTAGGGACAGGGAAAGACAGTGAGGGAAATTCTCATTGTGCTATACTGTGCTAAAGCATTCCTCATCAACCATCTTTAAAAAAAAAAAAAATTATAGGGACAGAAAACTATAGGTAGGGAGAGTGTCAGTGTGTTTTACTGTGCTAAACCTTGTTTGTAGGGACAGGGAAGGACAGTGAGGGAAATTCTCATTGTGCTATACTGTGCTAAAGCATTCCTCATCAACCATCTTTAAAAAAAAAAAAATTATAGGGACAGAAAACTATAGGTAGGGAGAGTGTCAGTGTGTTTTACTGTGCTAAACCTTGTTTGTAGGGACAGGGAAGGACAGTGAGGGAAATTCTCATTGTGCTATACTGTGCTAAAGCATTCCTCATCAACCATCTTTAAAAAAAATTTTTTATAGGGACAGAAAACTATAGGTAGGGAGAGTGTCAGTGTGTTTTACTGTGCTAAACCTTGTTTGTAGGGACAGGGAAGGACAGTGAGGGAAATTCTCATTGTGCTATACTGTGCTAAAGCATTCCTCATCAACCATCTTTAAAAAAAAAAAAATTATAGGGACAGAAAACTATAGGTAGGGAGTGTGTCAGTGTGTTTTACTGTGCTAAACCTTGTTTGTAGGGACAGGGAAGGACAGTGAGGGAAATTCTCATTGTGCTATACTGTGCTAAAGCATTCCTCATCAACCATCTTTAAAAAAAAAAAAATTATAGGGACAGAAAACTATAGGTAGGGAGAGTGTCAGTGTGTTTTACTGTGCTAAACCTTGTTTGTAGGGACAGGGAAGGACAGTGAGGGAAATTCTCATTGTGCTATACTGTGCTAAAGCATTCCTCATCAACCATCTTTAAAAAAAAAAAATTATAGGGACAGAAAACTATAGGTAGGGAGAGTGTCAGTGTGTTTTACTGTGCTAAACCTTGTTTGTAGGGACAGGGAAGGACAGTGAGGGAAATTCTCATTGTGCTATACTGTGCTAAAGCATTCCTCATCAACCATCTTTAAAAAAAAATTTTTTATAGGGACAGAAAACTATAGGTAGGGAGAGTGTCAGTGTGTTTTACTGTGCTAAACCTTGTTTGTAGGGACAGGGAAGGACAGTGAGGGAAATTCTCATTGTGCTATACTGTGCTAAAGCATTCCTCATCAACCATCTTTAAAAAAAAAATTTTTATAGGGACAGAAAACTATAGGTAGGGAGAGTGTCAGTGTGTTTTACTGTGCTAAACCTTGTTTGTAGGGACAGGGAAGGACAGTGAGGGAAATTCTCATTGTGCTATACTGTGCTAAAGCATTCCTCATCAACCATCTTTAAAAAAAAAAAAATATAGGGACAGAAAACTATAGGTAGGGAGAGTGTCAGTGTGTTTTACTGTGCTAAACCTTGTTTGTAGGGACAGGGAAGGACAGTGAGGGAAATTCTCATTGTGCTATACTGTGCTAAAGCATTCCTCATCAACCATCTTTAAAAAAAAATTTTTTATAGGGACAGAAAACTATAGGTAGTGTGAGGGGGTTAGCTCGGCAGCGGGTGTGTGTGACCCCCGGGATGGGCTCCCCACACAAAACAGGCCCAGCAAACGGAGGTTGTGGTTTTCAAAATCAAAAAGGTGCGGTTTATTTTCTATTTACAGTGACAAAACACAGCAAAGCAAAAGAAACATAACCAAAATAAATCCTGGTCAAGTTGACCTCTGACTAAACATACAGGTTTCCTAACTAACAACTGGGATCAGCCTAGTGCTGTCCTAGTCCCTAAGTCCCTGGTTTTAAATGTCCAAGCAAATAGCCACACAGGCTTTTTCTCACCGCACAGGGGTTCACTCTCCCTAGACAGTCCACACAGGTCTGGTTCCAGGCATGAGCTGACACCTAATGAATCTGGGAGTTCTTATAGAGGCCTAAATGAGCTGACAAGCTTCAGCTGGCCTCATCAACTCCCTGTCTGTACGACGCCCCACACTCTCCCTAGAGGTATGAGTCATCCATGAGCCCACTAGCCTTATACAACTCTCCACCTAGTTGTATAAGTCGGCGTAAAGCCTGAATCTGGGCGAAATATATCTACCCCCCTGGATGCAACCAGGTGACTTTACCTTCCTGCTGTCACATACCCCCCCCTCTTGTTTTAACCTCGGGGTTGGAACACCAGCAATCAGGCATTCATGTACTCGAGACAAAGCATCCACATTCCCCATTTGAACGCCAGGGCGATGCTTTACTGTGAAGTTGAATTCCTGGAGGGCCAGGAACCACCTATTCACTCTTCTATTTGTTTCCTTGTTTTGAGCCATCCACTTTAACGGAGCGTGATCCGTAACCATGTCAAAGTGCCTACCTAGCAGGTAGTACCGAAGGGAATCTAGAGCCCACTTCACCGCTAAACACTCCTTCTCAACGGTGGCGTAATTTACCTCATGGGACTTCAACTTCCTGCTGAGGTAAATGACTGGGTGCTCTTCCCCGTTCCAGACCTGGGACAATACTGCTCCTAACCCCACATCTGACGCATCACTTTGTACGACAAAGTCTTTAGAGAAGTCGGGTGAGTACAACACTGGCTGGCTACATAAGGCTTGTTTCAAGAATTGGAATGCTGCCTCAGCCTCGGGGGTCCATTTAATCATGACCGACCCTTTCCCGTTCGTCAGGTTGGTTAGGGGCACAGCCTTAGAAGCAAAGTGGGGAATGAATCGCCGATAATACCCAGCGATTCCCAGAAAGGCTCGTACCTGCTTCTTGCTGTTGGGACGTGGCCAACTCTGGATGGCCTCGACTTTGTTGAGTTGGGGTTTTATTACTCCCCTCCCAATGGTGTACCCAAGATATTTGGCCTCCTCCTGCCCAATGGTACACTTCTTGGGGTTAGCCGTAAACCCCGCTTCCCGAACAGAGTCCAGGACTGCTTGCACTTTTGGCAGATGTGAGGCCCAATCTGTGCTATGGACAATTACGTCATCCAGGTAAGCCGCAGCATACTTCCGATGGGGCCTCAGCATCTGGTCCATTTTCCGCTGGAATGTGGCCGGCGCATTCTGTAACCCGAACGGCATTCTTTTATATTGGAACACCCCGTCTGGGGTTACAAATGCGGTTTTCTCTTTGGCCGACTTGGCCAGGGGGATTTGCCAATACCCTTTTGTGAGGTCAAGAGTCGTCATGTATCGGGCTGTTCCCAGCCGGTCGATCAACTCATCTATACGTGGCATGGGGTAGGTGTCAAATTTTGTAACTTTGTTCAACTGACGAAAATCGTTACAAAATCGCCAGCTCCCATCTGGTTTAAGCACCAACACGATGGGACTAGACCAATCACTTTGGGACTCCTCTATCACCCCTAAGTTCAGCATTTTCTGTACTTCCTCCCGTATTGCCTCCCGTCGAGCCTCTGGGATCCGATAGGGTTTTAACTTCACCCTTTCACCGGGCGGGGTAATGATGTCATGCTCTACCCCAGATGTTTGTCCCGGCAGCTCAGAGAATACCTCCTTGTTGCGAAGCACAAACTCCTTAACCTCCTGTTGTTGGGGTTGTGACAAGGTGGCTGCTATTCCAACCTCAGGAATCACGCAACCAGTTTGAGCTGGTGACCAAGTGTCTGCGACTAGGGACTCTCTATCCCTCCAGGCTTTCAACAGATTAACGTGATAGATCTGTTCGGGCTTTCGCCTTCCTGGTTGTCTGACCTTGTAATTCACTTCGCTCACTTTTTCCATTATCTCGTAGGGGCCTTGCCATTTGGCAAGGAATTTACTTTCAACCGTAGGGACAAGTACCAATATCCTATCCCTCGGGGAAAAGGTACGGGTCTTGGCTCCACGGTTGTACACTCTCTGCTGTGCCAACTGCGCTTGGGCCAAATGTTCCTTCACGATGGGCATTACCTGTGCAATTCGATCTTGCATCAGGGCGACATGCTCAATCACACTCCTGTGGGGAGAACTCTCACTTTCCCAAGTTTCCTTGGCAATATCCAACAGCCCTCTTGGGTGTCTCTCATACAGTAACTCAAAGGGGGAGAATCCCGTAGAGGATTGGGGCACCTCCCTAATAGCAAACATCAAATAAGGAAGTAAACAGTCCCAATCCTTTCCATCTCTATCCACCACTTTCTTCAACATTTGTTTTAGGGTTTTGTTGAATCTTTCAACCAGCCCATCGGTTTGGGGGTGATACACAGACGTACGCAATTGCGTCACTTTGAACAATTTACACAGTTCTTTCATAACCCGGGACATAAAGGGTGTACCTTGGTCCGTAAGCAGTTCTTTACAAATACCCACCCGGCTAAAAACAAGAGATAGCTCTTTGGCTATGGTTTTGGCCGAGGTATTTCGGAGAGGGATCGCTTCTGGATAACGGGTGGCATAGTCCATTATAACTAATATGTACTGGTGCCCCCTAGCGGACTTGATTATAGGACCTACCAAATCCATGGCGATCCTCTCAAACGGGACCTCAATGATGGGTAGAGGGACCAGCGGGCTACGGAAATGTGGCATCGGGGCCAACCTCTGACACACAGGGCAGGAGGAACAATAATTTTCTACGTCCTTCATCACCCCCGGCCAATAGAATCTCTGTAATACCCTCTCTCGGGTTTTCTCTGTCCCCAGATGACCTCCAAGAATGTGCCCATGGGCCAACTCCAACACCAACTTCCTGTAAGGTTTGGGCACCACAAGCTGCTCAACGGTTTCTTCTGCCCTTTTTGCCACCCAATACAGTAGGTCCTTCTCTACGCTGAAGTATGGGTAAGTGCAGGTATTATCTGGGTTCACTAACTCCCCATCTATTTTCACTACGTTTTCCCGTGCCTTTATTAGGGCGGGGTCTTTCAACTGTTCTGTGGCAAAGTTTTCCCTGTGAACCTCAAGATCAGAAAACTCCACAGACGGTAGGTTTTCGTCTGAGGAGGTGGGCTCCTCTCCAGTTTCTTGAGTCTCCCCTGCCAATACTGATAAGGGAAATTCCGGAGAGTCCTCACCACTCTCAGGGGAGTTCTGGCTATCACATTCCTGGTACATAGGGGCACCAGTGAGGGGCTCAGGATCATCCCACAGTTCCCAGAACTTCGGAAAATCCCTTCCCACAATGGCGTCATGCGGTAACTGAGATACTAAGCCCACTGGATGAGAGAGGGTACCTTTGGGGGTCTCGAAACACACTGTAGTCACTGGATACTCTCGGGTGTCCCCATGCACACAAATAACAGCTACCTTGTTATTCCCAGAGACCTCTGTTTTAACTAACTCAGCCTTTATCAGGGTCACAAGGCTACCTGAATCCAGCAATACCACAACATTTCTACCATTAACACACATTTTGCATAAATGTTTCTCAGTTCCTCGAATGGCAGTGCATGCGACTGTCGCACACAGCGACTGACGTCTGCCCGTCAGAAAGTCACACTGCATGGGTTCCTCCACAACCGGGCAATTGGCTGCAATATGTCCCGCTTGCCGGCAGCGGTAGCAAACGATCCTTCTTGCCGCCTCTTGAGCCGCTGATTTCCCAGGCTGTTCTCGCCAAACTTGGGGTAGAGCTCCCACCCTCTCACTCTCTCCACCCTCACCCCTTGGAATCCTCTTATCCGCCCCTGGGGATGGTCTGGTCTTAGGGTGGAAAGTCCGAGTGTCTCTGGAAGAGGCCGTCAGGTTCTCTGTAGCCAAGTATTTCTCCACACGATCCACAAGACCATCGGCCGTCTCTGGGTCTCCATGGCTTACCCACTTTTGGATGGCAGTAGGAAGAGCTCTCAAAAACCGATCCATTACAACACGTTCCACAATCTTTGGTGCGGACAAAGTCTCTGGCTGTAGCCACTTTCTGCTCAGGTGAATGAGATCATACATTTGAGACCTGGGGGGTTTTCCAAGCTGGAAAGTCCAGTTATGCACACGCTGAGCCCGGACAGCCTGGGTGACACCCAGCCTTGCCAATATTTCAGCTTTTAGCATCACATAGTCTTTTGCTTGGTTAGGCTCTAGGTCATAGTAAGCTTTCTGCGATTCACCAGTTAACAGAGGAGCCACCAGTCCAGCCCACTGCTCCTCAGGCCACTTTTCTCTTTCAGCGGTCCTTTCAAATGTGGTCAAAAATACCTCTGGATCATCCTCTCCAGTCATTTTTGTCAATAAACGACTCACCCCAAAGGACGCGGTATTAGTGGGACGGCTTTCCTCACTGGTCTGCGGACGTTGCTGCATTACTGCTTCCATCTGTTGTTGTAGTCTCTGCTCTTGCTTCTGCAACAGGTCTATGAAGCGGGCCTCAGATTGCTGCTGGGCTCGTTGCTGAGCCTCCAGACTCTGTTGCAAAGTTGCGTTTGTCTGCTGCTGGGCTGCAAGGCTCTGCTGTTGAGCTGCAAGGCTCTTTTGCAAACCTGCATTTGTCTGCTGTTGATTGGCATTTGCTAGAGCCAGCTGCTTCAGTATCTCCTCCATGCTGGCTTAAAAAAAACTGCCCGCATTCTCCACCAACTGTGAGGGGGTTAGCTCGGCAGCGGGTGTGTGTGACCCCCGGGATGGGCTCCCCACACAAAACAGGCCCAGCAAACGGAGGTTGTGGTTTTCAAAATCAAAAAGGTGCGGTTTATTTTCTATTTACAGTGACAAAACACAGCAAAGCAAAAGAAACATAACCAAAATAAATCCTGGTCAAGTTGACCTCTGACTAAACATACAGGTTTCCTAACTAACAACTGGGATCAGCCTAGTGCTGTCCTAGTCCCTAAGTCCCTGGTTTTAAATGTCCAAGCAAATAGCCACACAGGCTTTTTCTCACCGCACAGGGGTTCACTCTCCCTAGACAGTCCACACAGGTCTGGTTCCAGGCATGAGCTGACACCTAATGAATCTGGGAGTTCTTATAGAGGCCTAAATGAGCTGACAAGCTTCAGCTGGCCTCATCAACTCCCTGTCTGTACGACGCCCCACACTCTCCCTAGAGGTATGAGTCATCCATGAGCCCACTAGCCTTATACAACTCTCCACCTAGTTGTATAAGTCGGCGTAAAGCCTGAATCTGGGCGAAATATATCTACCCCCCTGGATGCAACCAGGTGACTTTACCTTCCTGCTGTCACAGTAGGGAGAGTGTCAGTGTGTTTTACTGTGCTAAACCTTGTTTGTAGGGACAGGGAAGGACAGTGAGGGAAATTCTCATTGTGCTATACTGTGCTAAAGCATTCCTCATCAACCATCTTTAAAAAAAAATTCTTATAGGGACAGAAAACTATAGGTAGGGAGAGTGTCAGTGTGTTTTACTGTGCTAAACCTTGTTTGTAGGGACAGGGAATGACAGTGAGGGAAATTCTCATTGTGCTATACTGTGCTAAAGCATTCCTCATCAACCATCTTTAAAAAAAAAAAAAATTATAGGGACAGAAAACTATAGGTAGGGAGAGTGTCAGTGTGTTTTACTGTGCTAAACCTTGTTTGTAGGGACAGGGAAGGACAGTGAGGGAAATTCTCATTGTGCTATACTGTGCTAAAGCATTCCTCATCAACCATCTTTAAAAAAAAAAATTTTATAGGGACAGAAAACTATAGGTAGGGAGAGTGTCAGTGTGTTTTACTGTGCTAAACCTTGTTTGTAGGGACAGGGAAGGACAGTGAGGGAAATTCTCATTGTGCTATACTGTGCTAAAGCATTCCTCATCAACCATCTTTAAAAAAAAAAAAATTATAGGGACAGAAAACTATAGGTAGGGAGAGTGTCAGTGTGTTTTACTGTGCTAAACCTTGTTTGTAGGGACAGGGAAGGACAGTGAGGGAAATTCTCATTGTGCTATACTGTGCTAAAGCATTCCTCATCAACCATCTTTAAAAAAAAATGTTTTATAGGGACAGAAAACTATAGGTAGGGAGAGTGTCAGTGTGTTTTACTGTGCTAAACCTTGTTTGTAGGGACAGGGAAGGACAGTGAGGGAAATTCTCATTGTGCTATACTGTGCTAAAGCATTCCTCATCAACCATCTTTAAAAAAAAAATAATTATAGGGACAGAAAACTATAGGTAAGGAGAGTGTCAGTGTGTTTTACTGTGCTAAACCTTGTTTGTAGGGACAGGGAAGGACAGTGAGGGAAATTCTCATTGTGCTATACTGTGCTAAAGCATTCCTCATCAACCATCTTTAAAAAAAAAAAATTTATAGGGACAGAAAACTATAGGTAGGGAGAGTGTCAGTGTGTTTTACTGTGCTAAACCTTGTTTGTAGGGACAGGGAAGGACAGTGAGGGAAATTCTCATTGTGCTATACTGTGCTAAAGCATTCCTCATCAACCATCTTTTAAAAAAAAATTTTTTATAGGGACAGAAAACTATAGGTAGGGAGAGTGTCAGTGTGTTTTACTGTGCTAAACCTTGTTTGTAGGGACAGGGAAGGACAGTGAGGGAAATTCTCATTGTGCTATACTGTGCTAAAGCATTCCTCATCAACCATCTTTAAAAAAAAAAAAAATTATAGGGACAGAAAACTATAGGTAGGGAGAGTGTCAGTGTGTTTTACTGTGCTAAACCTTGTTTGTAGGGACAGGGAAGGACAGTGAGGGAAATTCTCATTGTGCTATACTGTGCTAAAGCATTCCTCATCAACCATCTTTAAAAAAAAAATTTTTATAGGGACAGAAAACTATAGGTAGGGAGAGTGTCAGTGTGTTTTACTGTGCTAAACCTTGTTTGTAGGGACAGGGAAGGACAGTGAGGGAAATTCTCATTGTGCTATACTGTGCTAAAGCATTCCTCATCAACCATCTTTAAAAAAAAAATCTTATAGGGACAGAAAACTATAGGTAGGGAGAGTGTCAGTGTGTTTTACTGTGCTAAACCTTGTTTGTAGGGACAGGGAATGACTGTGAGGGAAATTCTCATTGTGCTATACTGTGCTAAAGCATTCCTCATCAACCATCTTTAAAAAAAAAAAATTATAGGGACAGAAAACTATAGGTAGGGAGAGTGTCAGTGTGTTTTACTGTGCTAAACCTTGTTTGTAGGGACAGGGAAGGACAGTGAGGGAAATTCTCATTGTGCTATACTGTGCTAAAGCATTCCTCATCAACCATCTTTAAAAAAAAATGTTTTATAGGGACAGAAAACTATAGGTAGGGAGAGTGTCAGTGTGTTTTACTGTGCTAAACCTTGTTTGTAGGGACAGGGAAGGACAGTGAGGGAAATTCTCATTGTGCTATACTGTGCTAAAGCATTCCTCATCAACCATCTTTAAAAAAAAAAATTTTTATAGGGACAGAAAACTATAGGTAGGGAGAGTGTCAGTGTGTTTTACTGTGCTAAACCTTGTTTGTAGGGACAGGGAAGGACAGTGAGGGAAATTCTCATTGTGCTATACTGTGCTAAAGCATTCCTCATCAACCATCTTTAAAAAAAAAATTTTTTATAGGGACAGAAAACTATAGGTAGGGAGAGTGTCAGTGTGTTTTACTGTGCTAAACCTTGTTTGTAGGGACAGGGAAGGACAGTGAGGGAAATTCTCATTGTGCTATACTGTGCTAAAGCATTCCTCATCAACCATCTTTAAAAAAAAAAAAATTATAGGGACAGAAAACTATAGGTAGGGAGAGTGTCAGTGTGTTTTACTGTGCTAAACCTTGTTTGTAGGGACAGGGAAGGACAGTGAGGGAAATTCTCATTGTGCTATACTGTGCTAAAGCATTCCTCATCAACCATCTTTAAAAAAAAAATTTTTTATAGGGACAGAAAACTATAGGTAGGGAGAGTGTCAGTGTGTTTTACTGTGCTAAACCTTGTTTGTAGGGACAGGGAAGGACAGTGAGGGAAATTCTCATTGTGCTATACTGTGCTAAAGCATTCCTCATCAACCATCTTTAAAAAAAAAAAAATTATAGGGACAGAAAACTATAGGTAGGGAGAGTGTCAGTGTGTTTACTGTGCTAAACCTTGTTTGTAGGGACAGGGAAGGACAGTGAGGGAAATTCTCATTGTGCTATACTGTGCTAAAGCATTCCTCATCAACCATCTTTAAAAAAAATTTTTTTATAGGGACAGAAAACTATAGGTAGGGAGAGTGTCAGTGTGTTTTACTGTGCTAAACCTTGTTTGTAGGGACAGGGAAGGACAGTGAGGGAAATTCTCATTGTGCTATACTGTGCTAAAGCATTCCTCATCAACCATCTTTAAAAAATAAAAAATTATAGGGACAGAAAACTATAGGTAGGGAGAGTGTCAGTGTGTTTACTGTGCTAAACCTTGTTTGTAGGGACAGGGAAGGACAGTGAGGGAAATTCTCATTGTGCTATACTGTGCTAAAGCATTCCTCATCAACCATCTTTAAAAAAAAAAAAAATATAGGGACAGAAAACTATAGGTAGGGAGAGTGTCAGTGTGTTTTACTGTGCTAAGCCTTGTTTGTAGGGACAGGGAAGGACAGTGAGGGAAATTCTCATTGTGCTATACTGTGCTAAAGCATTCCTCATCAACCATCTTTGAAATCCTTGTTTTTTGGACAGTCAGGGAAATTGTCATTGTGCTATTCTGTGCGAAAGCAATCATCCTCAACCATATTTAGAAATCCTTAAGTAAAGGGACAGAGAAGGACACCTGAAGGTAGCCCTTATTGCTTTTTTTCCCATCTCCCTGCAGGCCATCCATTAAAATGTCTGGAAGGCAAACAAGGAGAGGCAGACAGTCAGGAGGCAATAAAAGAGGGCAAGCAGGCTCTGTGTCTGGGGGCAACAGTGCTGGTCGTGGACGCGGTGCATTGTCATCAGCACATGGCCATGGGACACGCTTGTCCTTCTTTTCGGCAGCTGGACATGTTGAGCCACATCATGCCGAAGACTTGGTAGAGTGGATGACCAAGCCCTCCTCCTCCTCCTCCTCCTCTCTCACCCAGGCTCAGGGTACTGGCAAAGCAGCTGCCAAAGCGTCCTCTTCCCTGGTATCAATGTCAGACTCATCATCAGTCACTCCTTCCCTAGACCCACCATGTCCTCCTCCTGAGGAGTCCCCTGAACTGTTTGAGCACAGTGTTGGGTACATGCTCCAGGAGGATGCCCAGCGTTTCGAAGGGTCTGATGATGAAACCCAGCTAGAGGAAGGCAGTAGCGTGAGAGCAGACAGAGGGGATGCTCAAGAAGGACACCAATCTGGCAGTCATGTTCCAGCAGCTGCAGCATACTGCCAGATTGGCTCCAGTGATGAGGAGGGAGGGGATGATGAGGTCACTGACTCCACGTGGGTGCCTAATAGGAGAGAGGAGGAGGAGGAGGATGAGGAGGAGGCACATCTCCAACGAGGCAGGATGCCCTTTGGTGGCCAGCGTAAGGGCAGTACACCGACGGAATCACACCGCAGAGCTCCGCCTGTGCAGGGCGCTGCCTCTGCCCGTCATTCAAAAAGTTCTTTGGTGTGGGCCTTTTTTGAGGCTAGTGCATCAGATCGCACAGCTGCTGTTTGCAACATATGTCTCAAGCGTATATCGCGTGGCCAAAACATCAGCCGCTTGGGTACCACATGCCTGACCAGACATATGTTGACCTGCCATGCAGCTCGTTGGCAAGCCTACCTCAAAGACCCACACCAAAGAACAAAGCGGACCTCTCCTTGCACCGCATCAGCTGGGATCTCCAACCCCACTATAACTTCAGTCCTCTCTGAAACATGCACTGAGAGGAATGAAGGTGTAGAATTAGGTGTGTCACAGCCAAGTACTTGCGGCCACTCTGCTAGCAGTACACCAACGTCCGATTCTAGCAGGCAAATTTCCCTGCCCCAGCTGCTGGACCGTCGAAAGAAGTTCACTCCCAGCCATCCACATGCCCAGCGGTTGAATGCTAGCTTGGCTAAATTGCTAGCGCTTCAACTGCTGCCTTTTCAGTTGGTAGACTCGGCCCCCTTCCGTGAGTTTGTGCAATGTGCGGTTCCTCAGTGGCAGGTTCCCAAACGCCACTTTTTCTCACGGAAGGCTATTCCGGCTCTCTACCGGCATGTGGAAGGCAATGTCTTGGCCTCGCTGGACAGGGCGGTCAGCGGTAAGGTGCATATTACCGCTGACTCATGGTCCAGCAGGCATGGACAGGGACGTTACCTTTCTTTCACGGCCCATTGGGTCACTCTTTTGGCAGCTGGGAAGGATGCAGGACAAGGTGCAGTAGTGTTGGAGGTTGTTCCACCGCCACGCCTCCAAAATGCTACTACTGGTTGTGACACACCTCTCTCCTCCACCCCCTCCTCTTCTTCTTCCTCCATGGCCTCTTCCTGTGCTTTGTCCTCTGAACCAGCGGTGCTCCGTAGGCGTTCAAGGGGCTACGCAAGTACGCAGGCAAAAAGATGCCATGCCGTGCTTGCGCTGGTGTGTTTGGGGGACAGAAGCCACACTGGGGCAGAGGTCCTGTCTGCTCTGCAGGGCCAGGCCGAGAGGTGGTTGACGCCACGCCAGCTTAAGCCAGGAATGGTGGTTTGCGACAATGGCACCAACCTCCTCTCCGCCCTCCGACAGGGACAACTAACCCATGTGCCCTGTGTGGCTCACGTCCTTAACCTGGTGGTGCAGCGGTTCTTGGGCAGGTACCCGGGCTTACAGGATGTCCTGAGGCAGGCCAGGAAAGTCTGTGTGCATTTCCGCAGATCTTATAATGCCAGTGCTCGCCTGGTTGAGCTGCAAAAGGAGTTGAACCTGCCCAAGAACCGCCTTATATGTGACATGCCCACCAGGTGGAACTCAACGTTGGCCATGCTGCAGCGGCTGCACACGCAGCAGAGGGCCATTAATGAGTACCTGTGCGACTACGGCACCAGGACAGGGTCAGGGGAGCTTGGTTTTTTTTCTCCACGCCAGTGGGGCATGATCAGGGATGCATGCACTGTCCTGGCACCATTTGAGGAGGCCACGAGGATGGTGAGCAGTGACAGTGCATGCATCAGTGACACTGTACCTCTTGTCCACCTGTTGGAGCACACGCTGCGTGGAATAATGGACAGGGCACTTGAGGCAGAACAGAGGCAGGAAGAGGAGGACTTCCTTGCCTCTCAAGGCCCCCTTTACCCAGACAGTGTTCCTTCTGTCCCACCCATCGCACAGGAAGAGGACGAGGAGGAGGAGGAGGAGGAGGATTGTGTCAGCATGGAGGTGGAGCCTGGCACTCAGCAGCATCAACAGCAGCAGTCTTTTAGGGATGATTTACAGTCCCAAGAAACCCGTGGACTTGTACGTGGCTGGGAGGAGGTGGCTACGGATCATGTCGTCCTTAGTGACCCAGAGGACTCCGGACCGAATGCCTCAGCTAACCTACGCTGCATGGCCTCCCTGATCCTGCAAAGTCTGCGGAAGGATCCTCGTATTCTTCGGATCAAGGAGAGGGACCATTACTGGCTGGCCACTCTCCTTGATCCACGGTACAAGGGTAAGGTTGCGGACCTTATGTTACCGTCGCAGAGGGAGCAGAGGATGAGACAACTCCGGGAGGCCTTGCAGAAAGGTCTGTGCAACGCGTTCCCAGAGACTGGGAGGTTACAAACTCCTGGTCCTGGACAACGAGTTGCTGAGGCTTCGGCCAGTCAAAGAAGGAGCGGTGGGGAAGGTGGCCGTCTGACCGATGCGTTCAGACAATTCTTTAGTCCGCAGCCCCAAAGTATGATCGGTTCCAGCAACCATCGCCAGCGTCTGATAAACATGGTGCAGGAATATCTAGGGGCAAGGTCAGACTTGGACACCTTCCCCACCGAAAATCCTCTGGCTTACTGGGTCTTGAGGATGGATCACTGGCCAGAGCTTGCACAGTATGCAATTGAGCTACTGGCCTGTCCTGCATCCAGCGTTCTTTCGGAACGCACATTCAGTGCTGCTGGAGGATTTGTCACGGATCACAGGGTGCGCCTGTCCACCGACTCGGTTGATCGACTGACTTTCATCAAGATGAACCAGTCTTGGATCACCACCAGCTACCACACACCTGATGCTGATATAACAGACTAATTGATTTTAACATGTCACATCCCTTCAAGACTGATGCTGATGCTGAGTGCCTGTGCTGTTATGTTGACTGGCTATCCTCCTCCTCCGAGTCCTCAATGATACGATTGATGATGATAGCTTGGAAGATCATTTTTGTTTATGGGTGCCGCCACCAGTGCCTAAGGCCCAATTTTTCAGCCCCTGTTTAACAGGGGCGTGTAATTACAATTTTTGAAGCAATACTTTGCAACAGGGCTCATTGCTGTGCTCCAAGTACAGTATCTGTGAGGGGTTGCAGTGTTGTGCCACCAGTGCCTAAGGCCCAATTTTTCAGCCCCTGTTTAACAGGGGCGTGTAATTACAATTTTTGAAGCAATACTTTGCAACAGGGCTCATTGCTGTGCTCCAAGTACAGTATCTGTGAGGGGTTGCAGTGTTGTGCCACCAGTGCCTAAGGCCCAATTTTTCAGCCCCTGTTCAACAGGGGCATGTAATTACAATTCTTGATCTAATAATTCACAGCAGGGCCCATTGCTGCACCCACCAAGAGTAACTCTGAGGGCTTACAGTGTTGTGGCAACGCCACCACCACCACCACCACGAAAGGCCCAATTTTTCAGCCCCTGTTCAAAAGGGGCATGTAATTACAATTCTTGATCTAATAATTCACAGCAGGGCCCATTCCTGCACCCACCAAGAGTAACTCTGAGGGCTTACAGTGTTGTGGCAACACCACCACCACCACCACCACCACGAAAGGCCCAATTTTTCAGCCCCTGTTCAACAGGGGCATGCAATTACAATTCTTGATCTAATAATTCACAGCAGGGCCCATTGCTGCACCCACCAAGAGTAACTGTCAGGGCTTACAGTGTTGTGGCACCAGCACCACCATCAAAGTCCCAATTTTTACTACCACTGTTCAACAATTATATGTAATTACAATTCCTGATATAATAGTTGACAGCAGGGCGTTCCAGCACCAACCAAGAGTAACTGTGAGTGCTTACAGTGTTGTGCCAACACCAACAACTAAGGGGCCTATTTCTGCAGAGTATATACGGCAGGTCCCTACTTTCAAACATCCAACTTACAAACGACTCCTACTTGCAAACGCAAGAAGACAACAGGAAGTGAGAGGAAATCTACCCCTAGGAAGGAAAATTCTCTCCTGTAAGAATTAATATGGGAGAAAGGTGTCTCCTCTGTACTGATGCTTTATCACCAATCCTTGTTTCAAGAAAAACACCACATTTCAAAAACAGTTGTCATTGGGACGGAAAGTGAGGTGAAATGTTCTGAACAGGGGCACAGACAGCAAAACAAATGTTACAGGGGTGGTTACAGGGGTGATAACCCTTACCTATGTTTTCCAAAAAGTTTAAAAATAGATTTTTGGGCTGGAGCTACACTTAAACAATGTACCTGTTCAAAATTACAAACAGATTCTACATAAGAACAAACCTACAGTCCCTGTCTTGTATGCACCGCCTGTATACGGCTGTTCAGAGTATATAGGGCCTTTTTTATTTTATGTGCGGGGTTCCCCTTAATATCCATACAAGACCCAAAGGGGCTGGTAATGGGCTGGGGTAGGGGGGGGGGGTCATGGGGTAGCTATGCCATTTTTCTTAAAGATTTTCATCCATATTACCGGGACCAGACATTACATTAAAGCCGCAAGCAGTTTTAAATGGCTTTTTTTTCCTTTAGAAGTGTCATTTTGTGCAGGGACAGTTCTAAACACGGGAAACACGTGGCACTTCACAGGCATACTTTAGACACCCCCCAGGTACGATATTTAAAGGAATATTTGACTTTTTTTTTTTCACTTTATGCATCATTAAAATGACTGCTCCCGAAAAACGACCGTTTTTAAAACTTCTTTTTGCATTGATACATGTCCCCTGGTGCAGAACCCGGGTTCCCAAACCCTTTTTAGGACAATAACATGCATAATAGTCGTTATAATTAGCACTTTAGAATTCGAACGTTCGCATCCATTGTATTTAATAGGGTTCTAATGTTCGTACGAACTTTCGGTCCGTTCGCGGGTTCTGGTGCGAACCGAACCCGGGGGTGTTCGGCTCATCACTAACAGTCACTATATGGACTTTCTTGCTTTTTATGCATATAGACTTTCTTCATCAATTATTCACATTTTTATTTTAGCGCAGTTTATTTTAGATTTTTTTTTAGTGTCTAATAAAACTATCCTGAAGTTATCACACCATTGGGGTTCTCCCGTGCTCCTTTTATGTAGCCATCTGAGAAATTTGTGAAGGGCAAGCAGAGGAAGTGGTGGATAATAGCCTAAGTACCTGAGCCTGCTTGGCCTAATCTGTTCCCAGATAGGCATATGGGTCTGGTAAATGCAACCCTTGATTGTGGTGGAGGAAGCCCTTTTTGATGTAACTAATTCAAGCACCTGGGAAGAAATACTTAGTGGAGGAAACTTTTACACAACACTCCGTTGGACTTTGTTTTGCTTTGGACATTTGTTGAATTTGTTTAATTCATTTTTTCATAGTGGATACTTTTTTCACTATGCACATTCATTTTATAGAATGGATTATGTCAGCATTCATTTATTTATTAACTATTTGTTTTTAGCACTGTATTTTGTGTATTTGATATTAGCTCTGAGATGTCATGTGATCAGTTGCAGAGAGCACAACAGAAGCTAGAGCTTGAAGATGTGGAAAGGTGTGTCACAATAAACCATATCCTTTTATTACACCTACCTTTTCCATGACACCAGTCAGTGTGGCACTTTGGAAACAAAATATGCAAAAGCTAACTTTTCTGTAACTTCTTTCAACCTCACAGCTCATCTGCATAGGCCATATTTTACAGTCTTGTTGGTCCTGAGTAGAGATGGGCTCGGACGTGTTCGAAATCCCACGTGCCTGATCCTGCCAGGAAGCCGACACTGCATACAACTAATCACAGTCAGTGAGATATTTCCCGGTGCGCAGCTGACCAGATCGGTAAATGTCTCACTGCCTGTGGCAAGAGTGGTGATGTGGGTTGGTGACAAACTCAAATCAAGCACCAACATCCCTGAATAAACAATATAGACAAAGAGATATTTTTTGGCTGGATTTTTTAGGTGCCGATATAGCAAAAACAGATATTGAGTTTAAAAGTAAAATATTTTTATACATACAGAATAAAATCACAAAATAGTTGTTATTGAACAACATGGACAACAATACAGCTTAAATAGGAATATGCCATATTTATGGAAGTATCTTTATCGTGTAGATGGTGACAGTTAGGAATTATCCCGACATGTTTCGCCACCATTGGCTTCCTCAGGGGATATATTAAGTGACACGATACAGACCACTAAATATAAAATAAAATACATTTAGAACATAATATTTACAATTCATGATCATATCTTAAGAAAATCAAAAAATCAAAACACTGCCTGTGATTAGCCGTGTGCAGTGTCGGCTTCCTGGCGGGATCAGGCATGTGGGATTTCGAACACGCCCAAGACCATCTCTAGTTCTGAGCACATTCTCAAAGAATTTCTCCATTTCAAATTTAGCAAAAGTTAAAGATCTACCACTAGGAGTGGCACTTGGTTATGTGGCGCCTTGTGCAAAATATTAGGACCCCCCTTTTTAAAAAGTGACATTCGCCTACTTGGTATCTAACCATTGCCATTAAAGTTGATTTAGTGAATTATAAAAAGAACTGTTATTATTAGTTTACTGTAAAAGGGAAAGGTTTTAGTTAAAGTAATTCTAAAGGCAAGCATTTATTTTTAAATCATTTATAGTACCTGCTCTGTGCAAAACCAGCCCTGATCCTCCTCTTCTGTGGTTCTCTCGCCAGTGCTCCTGGTTCCTCCCCCCCCTGCTAAGTACCCCCATAGCAAGATGCTTGCCCATCGATACACAGCTTGGCAACACCCCCTTACTGCCAATGGCTCCCACTGCTTCTTCTCTGTCCAACAAGGAGAGAGAGCTGAGAGAGCTGCTGCTCTTGTGCACATCGCTGGATCAACATCAGGCTTGGGTGAGTATTGGGGGGGGGGGTGGGAGTGCTGCTGCATGCAGAAGGTTTTTTTTTTTTAAGAAACCTTGTGCCTTTAGAACCATTTTAAATAAATTATGAAAAGGGTTTGAGTTTGAATTTCTTACTTTGTTGGTGGCCACTAGCCCAGAATGAAAGGAAAAACCTCACCAGAATTAAGAAACTGAGGCTACTTATCTAGCTATTTGTTATTTTGCAACATGACAATTGGTTGAATAGACCTACTGATTACTAACAATACAGACTTGTTGTGGATGTAGGAATATGGGTCAATTTAGGAAACAGCGATCACAGGTCAATTAATTTCAGCATGAATCACACAAATAGGAAACTTAAGGGGAATACAAAGACACTGAATTTCAAAAGAGCCAACTTCCAGAAACTACGCACCTTGCTAGTAGATACTAAATAGGATAAAATCCTAGGAACAAAGAACATGGAGAAAAAATGGGTGTGATTTAGGAGTATATTAAATAAGGGTATTAGCCAGTGCATACCAAAGGGTAATAAATTTAAAAGAGCTAATAAAAGCCCTGGGTTGTTTAACGCCGACGTAAAAATTCATATAAAAGCAAAGAAGAAAGCCTTTAAAAAATACAAGGCTGAGGGATCATCGTCAGCATTCCAACTGTATAAAGAATGCAATAAGAAATGTAAGGGTGTAATCAGGGCGGCTAAGATAGAACACAAAAGGCACATAGCAGAGGAGAGTAAGAAAAATCCAAAGAAGTTATTTAAGTACATAAATAGTAAAAGAGGGAGGACAGATCAGTTTGGCCCCATAAAGAATGATAAAGGGATTCTGGTTACCAAGGATGGTGAGATGGCAAAGGTTTTGAATGTATTCTTCTCCTCAGTCTTCACGAGGGAAACGGGGGGCTTCAGTAATCAAAACTTTAATGTGTATCCTCATGACACGTCACGTCACAGGAAGCACCCCCATGGTTAACAGAGGATTAAATCAGAAACAGATTTGAAAAACGTAACTTAAATACCGTATATGCTTGAGTATAAGCCGACCCGAATATAAGCCGAGGCACCTAATTTTACCACAAAAAACTGGGAAAACGTATTGACTCGAGTATAAGCCTAGGGTGTCCATCTGCATGCCTCACTGTGCCTCATTTTGCCTCACTGTGTCCATGTGCATGCCTCACTGTGTCCATGCCTCACTGTGTCCATGCCTCACTGTGCCCATGCCTCACTGTGCCCATGACTAGACTGACGTTTAACATGGGAGTCTATGGAAGGGGTGCCCGAATTTGAAAAATCGGTGCTCCCCGGCCATAGGTCCTCCAGACAAAAAACTTTGCACACTTGTAGAGGAAGAGTAGGAAGAGTGGGGCTACATGTGTGCCATGGTTTGGGGTCCAGGGGACCTACGGCCGGCCGGTACCGTGTCCCCAAAGTCCGGGAGATCAGGCGCAAAAAGGTGACTCAAGAAATGGGGCTACATGTGTGCCAAGTTTCTGGTCCAAGGGACCTACGACCGGCCGGTACTGGGTCCGCAAAATCATCGGAGAAATGACCGTTTAACATGGGAGTCTATGGAAGGGGTTCCTGGCTTTGAAAAATCGGTGCTCCCCGGCCGTAGGTCCCCCGGACAAAAAACTTTGCACACTTGTAGAGGAAGAGTGGGGCTACATGTGTGTCATGGTTTGGGGTCCAGGGGACCTACGGCCGGCCGGTACCGTTTGCCCCAAGTCCCGGAGATAAGGCGCAAAAATGTGACTCGAGTATAAGCCGAGGGGGGGGGGGGGGGGGGGTTGGGGGGCATTTTCAGCACACAAAAATGTGCTGAAAAACTCGGCTTATACTCGAGTATATACAGTAAGTCACCGGGACCAGATGACTTGCACCCGAGGGTCCTTAAGGAGCTCAGTCAAATAATTGCCAGACCGTTGTTCCTAATTTTTACAAACAGTCTACTGACTGGTATGGTACCAGCTCATTGGAGAAAATCCAATGTAGCACCAATCTTTACAAAGGGACCAAGATATATCCCTGAGAACTACAGACCAGTTAGTCTAACAATAATAGTATGCAAATTCTTGGAAGGGATGATGGGGGACTATATACAAGATTTTAGTAATAAAAATGGTATCATTAGCAGTAATCAGCATGGATTCATGAAAAATCATTCTTGCCAAACAAATCTATTAACCTTCTATGAGGAGGTGAGCTGCCATCTAGATGAAGGAAGGCCCGTAGATGTAGTGTATACAAGCTAAGGTCTGTTGGCATGGACCAAAGGGTGAGTACTTGGATTGAAAACTGGCTACAAGGGTGAATTCAGAGGGTAGTGATAAATGGGGAGTACTTGGAATGGTCAAATGTGGAAAGTGGGGTCCCTCAGGGTTCTGTCCTGGGACCAATCCTATTTAATTTATTCATAAATGATCTGGAGGATGGGATAAACAGCTCAATCTCTGTATTTGCGGATGATACTAAGCTAAGCAGGGCAATAGCTTCTCAGAAGGATGTGGAAACTTTTCAAGAAGTTCTGAACAAATTAATTGGGTGGGCAACTACATGGCAAATGAGGTTTAATGTAGAAAAAAATTAAAATAATGCATTTACGTGGCAAAAACATGAATGCAATCTACTCACTAGGGGGAGAACCTCTAGGGGAATCTAGGATGGAAAAGGACCTGGGGGTCCTAGTAGATAACAGGCTCAGCAACGGCATGCAATCCAATCTGCTCCAAGCAAAGCCAATAAAATATTGGCATGCATTAAAAAGGGTATTAACTCCAGAGATAAAGCGATAATGATCCTACTCTACAAGACTCTGGTCTGGCCGCACCTGGAGTGTGCCGTACAATTCTGGGCTCCAGTCCTCAGAAAGGATGTGCTGGAAATGGAGAAAGTACAGGGAAGGGCAACAAAGATAATAAAGGGACTGGAGGATCTTAGTTATAAGGAAAGATTACAAGCACTGAACTTATTCTCTCTGGAGAAGAGACGCTTGAGTGAGGATATAATTTGAAAGTACAAATACCGTACTGGTGACTCCACAATAGGGATAAAACTTTTCCGAAAAAGGGCATTTAAAACGTCTCACAACCATTCACTAAAATTAGAGGAAAAGCAATTTAACCGAAAACTGCATAAAAGGGTTCTTAAGCCTCGTACACACGATCGGATTTTCCGACGGGAATTGTGTGATGGCAGGCTTTTCTCGGAAAATCCGACTGTTTGTATGCTCCATCGGACAATTGTTGTCGGATTTTCCGACAACAAATGTTGGATAGCATGTGTGACAGGGGTCACTTTGGGCACAGGGTGAGCCAGGAAATAATGGACATTAAGAATGTCTTGGATTGCTTTAACCCCTTCCTACCGGGTCATAGTCATATGACGCCGGCAGGAACCCTCCCTCCCTCCGGGCGGGCGTCATATGACGTCCTTTTTTCCCGGCCGTCTATGGGGCGCGCGCACGTAAAAGCGGCACCGCTCGCGACCCAGTGCGCGGCGGCCGCGATGTCCGCCGGGCACCCGCGATTGCCCACGATCACGGCAGGAGTGTGGATCTGTGTGTGTAAACACACAGATCCACCTCCTGTCAGAGGTGAGGAGACCGATGTGTGTTCCCAGTACAGAGGAACACAGATCGGTCTCCTCACCTTGTGAGTCCCCCTCCCCCTACAGTTAGAATCACTCAATAGGGAACATATTAACCCCTTCCCTGCCAGTCACATTTACACAGTAATCAGTGCAGTTTTATAGCACTAATCGCTGTATAAATGTGAATGGTCCCAAAAACTTGTCAAAAGTGTCCGATGTGTCCGCCGCAATGTCACGGTCACAATAAAAATCGCAGATCGCCGCCATTACTAGTAAAAAAAAAAAAAATGCCATAAATCTATCCCCTATTATGTAGACGCTATAACTTTTGCGCAAACCAATCAATATACGCTTATTGCAAAAAAAATTGCCAAAAATATGTAGAAGAATACGCATCGATCTAAACTTGAAAAATGTAAAAAAAAATAAAAAAATTGTGATATTTATTAAATCAAAAAGTAAAAAATATTGCGTTTTTTTCAAATATGTTGCTCATATGTTTATAGCGCAAAAAATAAAAACGCAGAGGTGATCAAATACCACCAAAAGAAAGCTCTATTTGTGGGGAAAAAAGGACGTCAATTTTGGTTAGGTTCAACGTCGCACGACCGCGCAATTGTCAGTTAAAGCGACGCAGTGCTGCATCGCAAAAAGTGCTCTGGTCAGGAAGGGGGTAAATTCTTCCGGGGCTGAAGCGGTTAAATTGGGATAGTAATATTAATCCACAAAATGTACTGGTTGTTTGATTCTGAACTCAACAAGTTAATTAAGAGATGCTGATGTGTCACCTGTCTGCTTGTGTAATGTTAATAAATCTCTACTATGCTACAGATCCTTTAATTGTGAATAGTGATAATTAACTCTGTACTTGTGTGTATTGTAAAGCAGACAGACAGTCTGGTGAATAAAAAGGTCATGCATAGTCATTTAAGATGTAAAGGGATTAGCTAAGAGATGTCAGAATATGTGTATTGGGAGACAGTGAGGCTGTCAGTCCAGTTGGAAACTTCATACAGAGGGTTTGTCTCGTATGTTTGGAAGGATTAATCCTATGGGAAGCGGTCGCCTGACTGTGGAGGATCGGCAGTGGATGTGTGTCCAGAGAAGGAATATCTTAAACAGCGTTAACCCCTTTCATACTTGGGGTGCCGTTACATTGGTTGGCAGCGGTGGGATTTTCCTTCCAGTTACTAGGACACTCCAAACCACCACAGTGAATGACCAGCTATGCAGCCTGCAGGAAAGCTATGCTGAAAGACTTACTTGAGAGCCGTGGAGGGACCTGTGGGACAAAGAACAAGGCCACCTTGATCAGGGAGCTAGCCGAGATGGATCAGAGGGATGGTGATGCAGGACCCCGGTTAGTTGAAGACTTGTTTCAGCAACGAGTTCGACAGCAGTTGGCATTATATGGTGCTAACCCATCAGAGACCGCCATACAGGAAGCCATTAAAGACATCCAGCTGCAGGATGAGCGACAAGAGAGAGAACTGGAGCGACAAGAGAGAGAGCTAGAGCGGTGTTAGGGCACCCCCAGAACTAGGGGTGTCCAATAACATGTTGACTGATGAACCAAAGTTATTTTTATAAGATGTATTTAATATTCAGGCAAGCAGCTAAACTGCTAACCTGGAGAGCACACAGTACATGGTGATACATTAAAATCAATTGCTCTGATTAGACTGAGTTGCCCCTGTCCTTTTATGCAAGACAAAGGGGGAGGCACATTACTTCTTTCAAATACAAGGCAATTTGTTGATGTTTACATGAAGAACAAATGGACATTTAGCATCTATGTGTTACTTCCAGCCACCTCTGGGAAATGTCACACAGGACCTCTCTCCTAGCTGGGGGTGTGAATGTAACTTTAACTACAAAGAGAAGGTGTCCCTTTGTTATATCCTGTGACCCAGAGATTGCTTGATCAATCTCTGAACACAGAAACATCATCATATTACATAATATGACTTTTAACAGATTATACAACCAACTCTAAACACATACGCATACATACATGTATATATGTATACACACATACATATTCATATATATATATACCCATATATACACATATACATACACATACATCAGATCAGAAACACATGCTTTGATAATCATGAATAAATGTTTGATAAGTAAATGGCTATTCCATTTACCCGATCAATCCCATCTCTTGGTCAAATTAAAAATTGACCATATAACTAACAAAACATAACAGCACTATAACAAGCAATTCATACATTGGCTGTGGACAGTTAAGTTCTTGACTATTCAGTGTAAAGATCCCTTTGGAGACAGTTAAAGCTGTGTAGGGCCTAGCTAGATGGGAACATTATTGTCATGATAATGGGGAAGATGGGAGAAACTAAGTCTCATAACACATACAAAACCTAACATACATGCCATTTCAAAGAAAAGCAAATACAATTACAATTCCTGTCAATCGCTTCTAAATTCCAACATCTCCCTCTACCTGCCTAATCTTACGTGACCTAGTTCATATTTATTTATTTTCTTAGTTCATATTCTTCCTAATTTATGTACCCAATTTACTTCTGCAGAAAAATCTCATTTTGCTTTGTTAAGGCTAAAAATACAAAAATACAAAAATGTAAAAATGTAAAATTATACGTTGGTCTAATCAATGTATGAATGCCAAGTCTTTAGTTGATTCCCCCGATGTAACTATGACAGTGACAGCCATTCCTCCATAAACTCCACTGAAACACCTTAAGAACGCGTACAATGTTCATACATAATCTTCTTTTCTTCAGGACTTATTGTAGTCCGCATGACAAAATACTTCCGGTAGGTGTGCAGACCTTTTTACAACTATAGCAAAGAACGCATACAATGTTCATACATAATCTTCTTTTCTTCAGGACTTATCATAGTCCACATGACAAAATACTTCCGGTAGGTGTGCAGACCTTTTTACAACTATAGCAAAGAACGCATACAATGTTCATATAATCTTCTTTTCTTCAGGATTATCGTAATCCACATGGAAATACTTTTTGTAGGTGTGCAGACCTTTTTGCAATTATAGCAAACTGAGCTTTGACTTTTTTTAGACAGCTGACATGATAAGTATTAAAGTTTTCAGACACAAGCTTTTGAAAGCACTCTTTTCCATAAATGGTGTTTGTGGCTGATGTCAAGGAATGAGGGAGGATGGCTTCACTCAGATTGTTAGTCCAACATTTGATCATTAACAAAAATGCCCATAAAGCCGTTTGAGTTTTTTTTTTTTTCTGCTGAAGTAAATTTATGTTCAAGAGGTAAAGAAAAACCTAGAAGAAAAGAAAAACGACTTAATACAGGAGAAACCATTCTCATTTAGTATAAAATGTTATTCAACTGTCATCCAACTAACTGTCCACATTATCCTGAATTCAATAAAACATTTATCATAAACAATAGGCTTCTCAGAAAGATGGGGGGGGGGGGCTACTACTTCTGGCTTGGATCAATGATCCTTCAGGAACATAGACGAGAGCACAGAATACAGGATTTTTCAAGAATGACAGGAGTATAGTGCAGCACTGGGGTTCAGTAAGGAAACAAAATGCTAGTAAGAAGAACCACTTGCAGCACTGGGTTTCAGGGTTCACATGAGGTCAGGTACATAAGATACAGTTGATGTATACAAGGATTCTAAGGCAGGAAAGATACATACTATCTGGGGAGAATGAGGGCCAATGAACAAATCTCTTGCAGCACTGAGATGCTGGGATCGCTAAACAGTGGGGAGTAAAAATTCAAGCTGACAGGTGTGTGCCTGGACACACACATATACACTGAGGACAGATATGCACAGACATATAATACAGCTACAAATGAGTAGCCATGCACCTAGTCACACAGGAATCTATAAGAGTAGTGACGTTGCATTGTGACCCCGAACAGGAAACTGGCTTCAAATACACTCGGAGACACAAAGGCCACCTTGCTTGGGACATTATTATGCAAAGCCTAAGGCAATCTGTTTCAGTTTAAAAAGGCAGTACTGGCTGGGCATGTAGCTAATTCAATTAACAACAGGAGGTTTAGCTAGTCTTAAACACAAGTTTTGTGGGACAAGATACAACCACAGACCTTATAAGTTAAAGCAATGAAACTAGATGCCAAAGCACGTACAATACCATTATACCTTTTGATCTCTTTTTTTTTGGAGACAGATCTGTAGAAAAGCTGAAGATCTGAGACATAGGCCTAATCAAAACTCTTAATAATAATAATAATAATACCAAAGTAACCTCAACACTCTATGTAGTGACACTGACATACATGTAGTGACATTCATTACTTTTTTTTTTTTTTTTTTTCGTAGGCGTTTATACTAGAGCAACAATTATTCAATTCAATCTTAATAAAACTTTTTTTTTTTTTTTTTTGTCATAAAATATTATACAAAAAACTGTATTATAAGGCTCAGTTCCCACTATTGTAAATTAAAGTTGCAGCGACTTTTAAAAGGTTCACTACCTTGATGCATCCTTCAATGTTACCCTGATCTAGAGACTGTAAAGTTGGACCATAATCGCACTCTAAAGTCTCTGAATCACATGTTTTTTTTTGGGGGTCACTATAGTGGAAACTTGGCCTAAGACGATAGACGCTTCATTATCTAGGGCAGGGGTGTGAAACTCAATTTCATTGTGGGCTGCATCAGCATTATGATTGTCCTAAAAAGGGCTGGTTGTATCTGTAAGATTAGATGTCCAGCGCATCCCCTCCCCTTACATTAGATGTCAAGAGCCATCCCACCATCAGAAGTTGGGTCCTCCACTCTCCCTTACATCACAGTGCACCGCTCTTTCCTTAAATAAAAATTAAGCACCTCATACTGTAAATAGGAACAAGAAACTACTAAGGGCAGTACCGACTTGGACGACTGCACCAATTTTAGCTAATAAGGAGAGTGAACCCCATAAATGTTCACGCATAAAAATAGAAACACTTCAGAACAATACTTCCATTGGGGAATTGTCTTTGAAGGCTGTGGTCTCCTTTTGTTCTGAGGGCTTCAAATGAATCAACCCAGGACATAGAACTTAATCTGAGAAATAAGCATCAAAATTTTAGTAACAAATCATATTATATAAACCAAAGGTTAGAGATATTTAGCATGCAGTAAGCATTTTGAACATTTTCTTTCTTCCAATTCCTGTCCAGACTCAAACCCTTAGAACAAGATGGACTCCAGGGTGACAGGATTTCCTAACCCTTCCCTGATATGTAGCCCAGGACCTCCCAATGTATTCCTGGTTATCTACAGCTCCATTGTGTTTATGGTACCCAGTGACCCACCTCCCGCTCCTAAGATAGTTTCCATTAGGCCTCTCTTTTTCCTAAATATGGGAAATAGTCTGGATACCCGGATTGAAAACCACCTGCCACCAGGTACATCCGATCCCTCAAAGAGGCTGCACACCTTCTCCCTCCTCTATCAGTTCGGTAATCAGACAATGTTATCCTTCACCCCTACAAAACAAACTGCCTACCCTATTCAGACAGGACTCACATGAATGACAGGGGCATAGTGCAACCCTGGGGTACTGGTCTTCTTGGCATGCAAGACACAGACAACTAGTTAAGGTACACAAGGAATATAGGACAGGAAGGACACCTATGGGTATTAACTGAGGAGAATACTGCATGTCCACACATATATCAGACGTGAGGGCCCTTGGAACAGCCAAGAGCTGGTAACACCCCATACAATCTTCCTGCATAACTTTTCTTCAGACTCAACCAAAACCATACAATATGAGGCCAGACCTATACACTCTCAACTTGTATGGAATCAGGCAGGCCCTCATACCACATATCTGCAGGTAGATCTAAAAGAAATTGGAACACAAGAATTGCATAATGTGTATCCAGCTCGAGGAAGGGCTGCTACCAGACGCAACTGACCAACAGACTAAGAAAACTACATTCGTGGACACACAGATAGCTAGGGACATTAGCATACCTTAGCTTCAGGCAATGAGCCAACCTTGTACAACCAGGTATGGTTGGGTGTGCAACTAATTACAATAACAGGGGGGGGGGGCGGCTAAGCAGTCTACCCAATGTAACATCAGAACTTTCCCTTTTTAACGCTATGGAACTACCAGTATCAGCATGGCTAATCTTTGGTAATAGAAAACAGATATGCAACGGATCTATGGCAGATCCATTTCAAACTCTGGAGAATACCCAAAACCCCTTTACCACTAAGTGCAGTACCCCTGACAGCGATTTATAACACTTCTTAGCCTAATATAAGTGTTAGAGTGACAATTATCCCCTGCAGTCTTACTCAACTTTTCATAAAAAAAAACCAAAAAAAACAAACGAATATGAGGACTTCAGTTAGTTGGTTCTGCTAATCAATGGATCAAAACATACAACACACTAGGTGGTCTAAAACATAGCCAACTGGACTAACAAATAGTACAAAACAGACCACATAACCCCGACAAACCAGGAGAATGAAAACCAATTTTGGTGTAAAGTTGTCTATGAAGGCTTTGATTTCCTTTTTGTTCTGAAAAGCCATGAAACCCAATTATCGAATCTGAGGGATAAAACACCAAAAAAATGTTTAGTAATAAACATTAAATTTTCCACCAAGAAACTACAAACCAATGGTTATATACCTGTAACAAAACATTAGCATATGACACACAAATATACATTACATTACATAAACAGTGCACTTTTTCTACTACCAAAAATTGTTTGACGTCAAACTTTTATTACACGTGGGTTTTATATATGGTATACCAAAAAAAAAAACTATTATTCACCATGGTTAAAAATGAGCAGCTCAAAACAAACTAATTTTTTTTATAAGTTCCCCTTTGTCTTGCAAGACAGTTATACTTCACCATACTGAGCACACTGGAAAACTCTTCAAAAACTGTTTCTTCTATTAAAACAAAAAAATGACAGTTTAATACACATACACATATAAATGTACATTATTAGGAGGTATTTTACTTTTTACAGTTCACTCAGCTCACTCAATTTGCATGACAATACAGCTGTTCACTCACACACACATACGCCATGCAATTTAACTTGTGTCAAAGAAAGAGAGGGGGGGGGGTTGCTCCTTGAACTTATAGAACACCATTAAATTAACGATTTTCAGCTCAGAGTTTTTTTTTTTTTTTTAGCTTGACTTTTCTTTTAAAATAAGCAAATGTAATATTCAGAAAGTAAAGTCAGAAATAAATGTTTTAGTCTTTTTAAGGTCACACTTTACAGACAAAATATTTGTCTTGCTTCTAAAAGTTGCAATGACCAACATGGCACTGACTTGTTACCTTTTAATTGTCCTTGTGGCACTGTCACATCACTTTAAAACATACATAACAAACACAAAACATATCATCATGCCACCAAAATTCATACTGTTACTATTATTATTTTACATTCCTCAGTCCCTACCCGTAAGAAGCTTTCAATCCTTAGGTCCCAAACTCACATTCATACATACACTAGGGACAATTTAGACAGGATCCAATTAAACTACCAGCATGTCTTTGGGGTGTGGGAGGAAACTGGAGTACCTGGAGGAAACCCATGCAGGCACAGAGAGAACATGCAAAACTGCAGGCAGATTGCGCCATGGTTGGGATCAACTATTTTGCTAATACAGCACTTTGGGCATATTAATACAACTAACACGACATAACAATCCATGGATCTCACACACTTCTGCACAACAAACATAACTCTCACACTTAGCCAACTACACCCTGTAGACAAAAATATTAGCAGGTTTCTCTAATAAAACTGTACTTTCCGCTCTATTTTTTTTTTCTGCGTACACATCTACACTGGGCTCTAATCCATGTGTCTACTTAGGTCATTATAAGTACGCTGGATGGTAGGGTATAATGTGCTTGCAGTTATTTTAGTAATGTTATTATTAGGTTCATATACGGGACAATAAGTCTCTTTCATTTCCTTTGTCTTAGTGTTCTAGTGGTACAAAACCCCTGTGTGCCTTGTTCCATTTCTTGAGGGACTTGGCCCCTCCTGTTCCCCAAAGTGAAAAATCTTTGGAAATCCAGGGGGAGCTCCTGGTGGGATTACACAGATCCCAATCTGGGGTGTACTCGGTGGTACAATTCCCCATCTCACACGGTGGCGAGACTTCCTCACGAATTAATCTATTCTTAGGTCCCCATATCACATAGACACAGTGAACCCAAGCAATAGCAGGAACTGTATATCTGGCCTCCAATCTTGGCCAAGGATCTATACCAGACTATACACTGCACAAATCAGCCACACAGACCGACAGGCACACAACTGGGGGGGGGGGGGGGTTAGTCACAGAAGCTGCTACAAAGGAAACTCTGGAGAAACAGTCCACTTATGTGCCAGATACATGGCAGCACATTTGACAGACACAAGTCACTCATGCAGGATACACACACAGCATCACATGTTCCAACAAATCTTACAGTAAACAAAAAATCCCAATAGTAGGAATTTCTAGAGTATAGAATCTGACAGTTCTGCTTCCCTAAAGTCTTCCACATCAGTTTATAGGCACTGTGCAGAATAGGAGAGATAGTACTTCTGCTTATTGTGTAGCTTTATGGAGAACTACGCAGAAGAGAAAAGGAAAACAGAATTTCATTCAAGACTGGTACTACATGATCCAAGCAGCTCTGTTTTTTAAGCAGGCCGTCACCCTTGGCGATAAACCAGGGCCTTACCACACATAGTACCTTATCAGCCACAACCTCTGAATTGTCCCTTGAGTCCGAAGACCCAAATTCCTGACCTGGCTAGTCGCCTAGACTCAGGAAATGCAGAAATTCTAGCTAAACACACAGTGCACCTGAAATAGGGCACGCCATTCACACAGAACACACGCATACAAAGGACAGTAATAAGTACAGATAGTCTTGAAAGTAAAAAGAAACATAAAAATAACACAATTCAACAGCCAAGGTTCTTGGACAGAGTACTCCATGGCAAAAGCTTACAGAAATAATCACAGCACAAGGGGAAGTCACAGTAAGCAAAAAGTTAGCTTACCTTGACCAGCAGAAGTGAATTCCCAGCTTGTGTTGTTCCATTTCTTAGCGATGTCTGTGGAGTTATCTGTAACGGCTTCGAAGGACCATCTTGTTGGGGCACCCCCAGAACTAGGGGTGTCCAATAACATGTTGACTGATGAACCAAAGTTATTTTTATAAGATGTATTTAATATTCAGGCAAGCAGCTAAACTGCTAACCTGGAGAGCACACAGTACATGGTGATACATTAAAATCAATTGCTCTGATTAGACTGAGTTGCCCCGTCCTTTTATGCAAGACAAAGGGGGAGGCACATTACTTCTTTCAAATACAAGGCAATTTGTTGATGTTTACATGAAGAACAAATGGACATTTAGCATCTATGTGTTACTTCCAGCCATCTCTGGGAAAATGTCACACAGGACCTCTCTCCTAGCTGGGGGTGTGAATGTAACTTTAACTACAAAGAGAAGGTGTCCCTTTGTTATATCCTGTGACCCAGAGATTGCTTGATCAATCTCTGAACACAGAAACATCATCATATTACATAATATGACTTTTAACAGATTATACAACCAACTCTAAACACATACGCATACATACATGTATACACACATACATATTCATATATATATATACCCATATATACACATATACATACACATACATCAGATCAGAAACACATGCTTTGATAATCATGAATAAATGTTTGATAAGTAAATGGCTATTCCATTTACCCGATCAGCGGCAACATGAGCGGAGAATGGCGGAAATACGGCAATCGGAGACAACGCCTAAAGATGCAGCGCCTGTCTGTAAGTTGCCCTTTCGGGTGTTCAAACTATTTAAGGAAGGAGAGGAGGAAATTGAAGCGTTCCTGCAGGACTTTGAGAGACTATGCCAGATACATGAAGTACTGCCCCAAGATTGGGTCGCCTTACTGGCAAGTAATTTGACTGGCAGAGCGGCGGATGCGTATCGGGCCCTGGAGGATGAGGACGCTAAAGACTATGACTGGGTAAAAGAAGCTCTGCTAGCCCGATTTGCCATTACACCCGAAGCCAGCCGGATTAAGTTTAGAGAATCCCGGAAACAAACCCACATAACATACGTGGAGTAGGCACATCGTCTGCAGCGAAACCTTAAGGACTGGTTTCAGGGAAGCCGCGCTCATACCATAGAGGACATCACCCAGCTAGTACTCTTAGAACAGTTCTTTAACCACACCCCTCCAGTATTACGGGATTGGGTGCGAGATAAGCGACCACCGGACTGTACAGCAGGCGGCTACTTTGGCCGATGAATATCTGGACTCTCGAAGGTCAGGCGAAAGCGAGCGCTATCCACTATCTCGACCCAGTTTACCAGCCTCTAACCCAACTTCAGCACCACCTCCAGCGGCCACTTATCCTCAGCAGCCCAGGTTCAACTCCCAGGACTACTCACAACCCATCAGGTGTTTCGGATGTAAACAGCTAGGGCACAAAAAGCCAGACTGTCCGTTGAATCCAGCCATCCAGTCCCAGTCATGGAGACAGCCAGCAAGGGGGAGCCCCCGCACATCCATGCCTGCGGCCCACTGAGTTGAGGAGGAAGAACATTGGGGTGTCCTGCACGAGGCTGATCCAATACAAGCAGCTAACCGGGACAACAGGCAACAACACAGGCAGACTGTCTGGGTCAATGGAAAGGTAGCCAATGGCCTACGTGATACTGGTGCCACCATGACCCTACTACAGAAGAACCTCATCCCAGAGAGCCAACACACCGGAGACACTGTAGCCGTAAGAGTAGCGGGAGTTACCATCTTCCGGCTACCCGTTGCCCGTGTTCACCTGGATTGGGGGGTTGGTTCGGGACACGTGAATGTGGGGGTGATGAAGGATCTGCCAGTGGATGTACTACTGGGGAATGATTTGGCCCCCCTCGTTTCTGCTTACGCCGCGATGGGCCCCGCTGAAGCCAACCCAGTGACTACCTGTTCCCAGACCCATGCTGCTGGAACCGGCCTGCTTACGGCTGAGAACTGGGTAAGACTATTTTCCCCGACATGTACCTTAGATCAGGGAAAATATCACAGTCTAGAATTGGAATGCGACAAGTTGGCCAGGGAGAAATCGGAGATGCAACGACACTACGTCATGTATTATGAAATGTCCCATGGCTTGAACATTGAAATGCACAAACAGGCTGAAATTGTCAAAAGGTTAAATGGGATTTGCGCCCAGGTTTTGCCTTACCTTTCCCAAGAGCATCAGCAACAAGTTTTGGGAGCCATTGAGAGAGCAAAGCAAGTGACTGTTCCAGAACTGAATTCCATTATTCGTCCCGCAACCTTACAACTGCACCATCAGCTACTGACCCGGTAAGCAAAATGGCAATGCTGATGGGTTGTCCAGGCATTAGAGGAATGGAACTATGGACTAACCTCAGAGTCAACCCGTCTGGGGTCTCCTCCTGTGTTAGTCTCCTGCCGAAAGGGGAGATGTGTGACAGGGGTCACTTTGGGCACAGGGTGAGCCAGGAAATAATGGACATTAAGAATGTCTTGGATTGCTTTAAATTGGGATAGTAATATTAATCCACAAAATGTACTGGTTGTTTGATTCTGAACTCAACAAGTTAATTAAGAGATGCTGATGTGTCACCTGTCTGCTTGTGTAATGTTAATGAATCTCAACTATGCTACAGATCCTTTCATTGTGAATAGTGATAATTAACTATGTACTTGTGTGTATTGTAAAGCAGACAGACAGTCTGGTGAATATAAAGGTCATGCATAGTCATTTAAGATGTAAAGGGATTAGCTAAGAGATGTCAGAATATGTGTATTGGGAGACAGTGAGGCTAGCCTAAAAGGTCATGTGTCTGAGTCATCACTGTAGTTAATTAGCTCATATAAATTAGGTCTGGTCGAAGGTGTATTGTCTAAGGAGAATGTAAGAACCTCCTCTCTGTGTGTATAAAACCGGGAGTTTGTCATTAAAGATTGTCAGTCCAGTTGGAAACTTCATACAGAGTGTTTGTCTCGTATGTTTGGAAGGATTAATCCTATGGGAAGCGGTCACCTGACTGTGGAGGATCGGTAGTGGATGTGTGTCCAGAGAGGGAATATCTTAAACGGCGTTAACCCCTTTCATACTTGGGGTGCCGTTACAGCATGCTTTAAAAATTTCCGACAATAAATGTGTGATGTCGGATTATCCGATCGTGTGTACACAAGTCCGTCGGAAAAAAATCAAAAGTACAAATATGCATGCTCAGAAGCAATGCTAACCATAAGATAACATTGGAAGAAGTTGCCCAAAAGGTGGCGCTACAGAGCTGAAAAACCACGTAGTTTTGTGTTTGTTGGACGACAATTATTTGCCGTTTGCTTGTAAGACAAGTTTACGGCCAACTCCCTTCAGACAAAAGTCCTACACTTTGTCCGCAGAAAATCCGATCGTGTGTACCAGGCTTAAGAGTGGTAAGAATGTGGAATTCTCTTCCACAAGCAGTTGTTTCAGCAGGGAGCATAGATAATTTAAAAAAACTATTAGCATCTAAACGACCAAAACATACAGGGATATACAATGTAATATTGACATAAAAGCGCACGCACACATGATGGACTTTTTTCAACCTTACCAACTATGTAACTATATACCTATGTAACTATGTAACTCAGATCCTGAAGTATTGCAAGAATGATTATTTTCTCCCAAATTTATGGTATATTGGTATCTAAGCCAGACTTATACCTCCTGATGTGAAGGCCAACTGCACAGCATTGTGTATTAAGGCTGTTTGATTCTGTCTTCTCTGATCCTCCCCTTTTTTTTACTATCTCTAATCCATCTGCTGATATAACAGAGCCTTGGAGGCACTCTGCACATGCTCAGTTTGGTGTGTATTGCTAGAGAGTTTTTTTTTTTTGGGGGGGAGAGCATATGTTATCAGCACAGGGCCAATTAGCACTGTCCAGACAGAAGGTGAGCAGTCATGCAGCCTCAAAGGACAGTCAGAGCAGAATAAAAACTCATCCTACAAGCTTTAATCAGTGCTCAGTCACAAGGCTGCTATATACTGCTGATGAGAAAAGGTATTTAGCCATTTATGTTTACTAAAATAATTGCAATTCCATGTTTTGCGTACTGCAGGAGTAGGGTTGCCACCTTTTCTTCATGTCAAACCTGAACACATTAGCAACACACAGCAATGTTTTTTTATAGTATAAGCCAGGGATATGCAATTAGCGGACCTCCAGCTGTTGCAGGACTACAATTCCCATGAGGCATAGCAAGACTCTGAGGCCCACAAGCATGACACCCAGAGGCAGAGGCATGATGGGAATTGTAGTTTTGAAACAGCTGGAGGTCCGCTAATTGCATATCCCTGGTATAAGCTATACATATATTTTGCAATTAAATGACATTTCTAATCATATGAAGTTAAAGGGGTTGTAAAGGTTTGTTTTTTATTTTCTAAATAGGTTCCTTTAAGCTAGTGCATTGTTGGTTCACTTACCTTTTCCTTCGATTTCCCTTCTAAATGTTTTTTTTTCTTTGTTTTCTTTGTCTGAATTTCTCACTTCCTGTTCCTCCTCAGTAAGCTGTTCAGTAAGCTGTTCTGGCTGACTAAACACCACTCGGATGATGGTGTGAAGTTTACTGAGGAGAAACAGGAAGTGAGAAATTCAGACAAAGAAAAAAAACATTTAGAAGGGAAATCGAAGGAAAAGGTAAGTGAACCAACAATGCACTAGCTTAAAGGAAGCTATTTAGAAAATAAAAAATAAACCTTTACAACCCCTTTAATCATAAGAGTCCCCCTTTACATCAGAGTCCACAGAGTTTCCTTTTTACATCAGAGTCCACAGAGTTCCCTTTTTACATCTGTTCCCTTACACTGTAAAGCAGGACTCCACAGACTGTGATGTAAGGGAGAACTCTGGGGACTCTAACATAAGGGATGCTCTGGGAACCCTGATTTAAGGGGGAACACTGAGTACTTTGATGCACAGAGAGGACTCTGATGTAAGGGGAAACACTGTGGCCTCTGATGTAAAGGGGAACTGTGATATAAGGGATGCTCTGGGAACCCTGATTTAAGGGGGAACACTGAGTACTTTGATGCACAGAGAGGACTCTGATGTAAGGGGAAACACTGTGGCCTCTGATGTAAAGGGGAACTGTGATATAAGGGGTGCTCTGAGAACACTGATTTACCTTTGTGTACTCAGAGGCAGGAGAGAGAAGGTGGGAGACTTCAGTCACAGACAGGGATGGATGGTGAGCTCACTCACCCCTTGGCAGTCAGCACCTCTCATCCAGATGTATCTGAGGCTGCTTGACTTCAAATTTACGGCCCTCACTTTTCTTTTCTGAGGCACAGTTCCGGGGATTGGAGTGTGGGCAGACACAGAGGGGTAGGGGCGGGAGGAAGAAAAGTAGATCCTCTCCCATCTGTATGTTGGGGATTGTTAGTGCTGGCTTTGGGCAGTGTGAATGAGAGTGTAACAGACACTCTCATGGAAACAGAAAAACAAACAAGGCGCCTCTAAGTGCAGAAGTATAAAACTTTTAATATCCCCTAAAAGGGTTAAAAACACTTACAAGATAGTGGATGAAACAGGCATGTAGTAGGTAAGTGCGTCCAGGAGATGTTCCAGTGGCAGGGCAGTCCCAGTCTCTGATGTTAAAGCTTCCAGGAAAGTCCACGATAACAGCTGATTGTGCTGTGAATGTTCAGAGGACACAGTAACGCTGGAGCCTGGGGATGATGTCAGAGGAAGCGAGACAGAAACCAGCATGGAACACGAACAGGAAGTGGACAGGAAGTGTGTCATGGAGGCGGGACGCGTTTCGGAACAGCTCATTGGTTCCTTCTTCAGCCAGTGACGATGGTTCCATAAGGGCTAGACTTCTTATAGTCTATGTGTTGTAATGGGGGTGGGACTAGTGGACGTCAATCAAATAAAAAGCAACACAGTGTTTTAGCAGCAGAACGCTGCCAAATGACTATACACTGTTTACACACACACAAATAAAAATAATAATAAAATAATAATAATAAAAATAAAAACAACAATAGGAGGAGGACCATAGCTGGACAGCATAATAGGACAAAATCTGCATACTACTTATTGCTCAGTTTGCATACAAATTTTTTGTTGGGGGGAAAAAAATAAAAAAAATGATGTATGACATAAATATTTAAACATATAACATAATCTATTTTTGACGATATTAAAATCCATATAAATTACAGTTAAAACAGGGGAATTATTATCAGGGAGAATAAGGATATGCATACACATATGTATGTATACATAAAAAACACATAATACACCAGACATAAAGGGAGTTAAAAACGGGTGAATTATTATCAGGGAGATAAGAATATGTATACACACATATATATATATATACATACACACATATACATATATATATATAATAAAAAATAAAAAAATATAAACGCATGAGAAACGCATAGTACACCAGACATAGAAGAGGATGAACAATATAGAGGATTGCTTTATACAATGGCACTAATTTCAAAATCCTCATTTAACCCACCAGGGGCCAAAACACTTAAAGAAAAAATCCAAAACATTTCCCTATGACAAAGCTTGCGAAAGCGCTCAGCTGATGGTAGGTCTCTGGGCATTGCCTCAATCACCCAAACCGAAAGACCTTCAGTAGATTTTTGGTGATGTTCAAGGTAGTGCCTAGGGACACTATGATTGTCTAAACCATCGGTAATAAAACGGCGGTGTTCACCAAACCGTTTGCGCAGTGGTCTAATGGTTCGCCCTACATAGAACAAACCACAAGGACATGTCAAGCAATATACTACATGGTCAGAGGAACAAGTCTGGAAACCTTTGATGGGGTAAGTTTTTCCTTTTACACAGAAGTCCTTCTGGCCATGCTTGACAAACCTACAGGTCTTACAAAGGGGTTTTCGGCACTGATACATGCCTGAAATAGCTAAAAATGTAGGGATAGAATACCCTGGCGGTAAGGGTTTTTCTTTTAACTTACTTGGTGCCACTTTACCTTTTATGTTAGGGGCCTTTCTATAGACAAATTTTGGCTTTTTTGATAAAGCAGGGACAAGGTGTTCATCCTGCAACAATAAGGGCCAATGTTTCCGCACGATGCCCTCCATCTGTCTGTGGCGGGAGTGAAATTGAGTGATAAACCGTATATCATTTTTATTGTTAGTGCTAGTGTCGGCTTGGATCTTAGGACGTGATGAAATCGACGTATCTTTATAAAAGGAATAGGCTGTTTTTACAATATCGGCAGGGAATTCTTTATCAAGAAATTTTCCCTCCAAGATCTTACTTTGAGTCTCATAATCGGTATCCCTAGTGCAGTTCTTTTTCAATCTGCAATACTGGCTTTTAGGTATATTGTTAAGCCACTGAGGGTGATGGCAACTTTTATAATTAAGAAATGAATTACCCGCCGTAGGCTTAGTAAAATTCCTGGCATGGATGTCCTTCCCAATAAAGAAGAGCTCCAGATCAAGAAAGGCCAACTGATGTTCGTCTATGACTGAAGTGAAATTGAGACCCATATTATTGTTGTTACAGTGAGCAACAAAATCAGAGACTGAGGATACACTGCCATCCCAGATAATGATCACGTCATCTATATATCTTCCATAAAACACGATGTGAGATGAAAAGGGGTTGTTATGCCAAATGTAGGAAGATTCCCAGTATCCCATAGTAATATTTGCATATGATGGCGCAAAATTAGCTCCCATCGCAGTCCCGTTTACCTGCAGAAAGAAGTCTTTTTCAAATTGAAAGTAATTATGAGTGAGGCAAAAAGCAGTTGCCTCTAAAATAAAGGATGCTTGCCTGGAATTCAATAAGGGATCCTGACATAAAAAGGATTGGACAGCACGCAATCCCACATCGTGTGGTATGGAGGTGTACAGAGACTGGACATCAAGTGAAACCCACAGGTAAGTGGGCTCCCAAGAATAAGGAGAGAGGAGTTGTAACAAGTGAGTACCATCTCTAATATAAGACTGCATTGATTGAGCAAGTGGCTGGAGGAACTGGTCAACATATTGTGAGAAGCCACTGGTAATACTTCCCATTGCTGCCACTATAGGTCGTCCGGGGGGATTAGTTTGATTTTTATGCACCTTGGGTAGGTGATAAAAATATGGGGTAAAATGAACGGTCCCAACTAAAAAAGAAGCTTCATATTTAGTAATAACAGCATCACGGAGTGCATCCTTGACAAGGGAAGCAGCTTCTATAGTAAAACGAGGCAAGGGGTCAGTCTGCAATTTCATGTATGTGTTACTGTCTGACAAGAGTCTATTTGCCTCTGTGACATAATCTAATCTATTCTGGACGACTATACCCCCTCCCTTGTCAGCAGATTTAATTGTTAAATTAAAATTATTGGTAAGGGCCTCAAGAGCCTTCTTTTCAGACTGAGTGAGATTATGGGCAGTCTTATTTTTACCTGAGATACACATCTCTTGAATCTCTGCGTGTACTATACGGTAAAAGGCATCAATACAGGAACCTTTAGACTTTGTGGGATAAAAGACGGAGACAGGTCTGAATTTGGTATTCTGAATTGGTGGCGAGGTCATATTTCAATTGCAGATTGAAAAAGAACTGCACTAGGGATACCGATTATGAGACTCAAAGTAAGATCTTGGAGGGAAAATTTCTTGATAAAGAATTCCCTGCCGATATTGTAAAAACAGCCTATTCCTTTTATAAAGATACGTCGATTTCATCACGTCCTAAGATCCAAGCCGACACTAGCACTAACAATAAAAATGATATACGGTTTATCACTCAATTTCACTCCCGCCACAGACAGATGGAGGGCATCGTGCGGAAACATTGGCCCTTATTGTTGCAGGATGAACACCTTGTCCCTGCTTTATCAAAAAAGCCAAAATTTGTCTATAGAAAGGCCCCTAACATAAAAGGTAAAGTGGCACCAAGTAAGTTAAAAGAAAAACCCTTACCGCCAGGGTATTCTATCCCTACATTTTTAGCTATTTCAGGCATGTATCAGTGCCGAAAACCCCTTTGTAAGACCTGTAGGTTTGTCAAGCATGGCCAGAAGGACTTCAGTGTAAAAGGAAAAACTTACCCCATCAAAGGTTTCCAGACTTGTTCCTCTGACCATGTAGTATATTGCTTGACATGTCCTTGTGGTTTGTTCTATGTAGGGCGAACCATTAGACCACTGCGCAAACGGTTTGGTGAACACCGCCGTTTTATTACCGATGGTTTAGACAATCATAGTGTCCCTAGGCACTACCTTGAACATCACCAAAAATCTACTGAAGGTCTTTCGGTTTGGGTGATTGAGGCAATGCCCAGAGACCTACCATCAGCTGAGCGCTTTCGCAAGCTTTGTCATAGGGAAATGTTTTGGATTTTTTCTTTAAGTGTTTTGGCCCCTGGTGGGTTAAATGAGGATTTTGAAATTAGTGCCATTGTATAAAGCAATCCTCTATATTGTTCATCCTCTTCTATGTCTGGTGTACTATGCGTTTCTCATGCGTTTATATTTTTTTATTTTTTATTATATATATATATGTATATGTGTGTATGTATATATATATATATATGTGTGTATACATATTCTTATCTCCCTGATAATAATTCACCCGTTTTTAACTCCCTTTATATCTGGTGTATTATGTGTTTTTCATGCGTTTTTTATGTATACATACATATGTGTATGCATATCCTTATTCTCCCTGATAATAATTCCCCTGTTTTAACTGTAATTTATATGGATTTTAATATCGTCAAAAATAGATTATGTTATATGTTTAAATATTTATGTCATACATCATTTTTTTTTTTTTTTTCCCCCCAACAAAAAATTTGTATGCAAACTGAGCAATAAGTAGTATGCAGATTTTGTCCTATTATGCTGTCCAGCTATGGTCCTCCTCCTATTGTTGTTTTTATTTTTATTATTATTATTTTATTATTATTTTTATTTGTGTGTGTGTAAACAGTGTATAGTCATTTGGCAGCGTTCTGCTGCTAAAACACTGTGTTGCTTTTTATTTGATTGACGTCCACTAGTCCCACCCCCATTACAACACATAGACTATAAGAAGTCTAGCCCTTATGGAACCATCGTCACTGGCTGAAGAAGGAACCAATGAGCTGTTCCGAAACGCGTCCCGCCTCCATGACACACTTCCTGTCCACTTCCTGTTCGTGTTCCATGCTGGTTTCTGTCTCGCTTCCTCTGACATCATCCCCAGGCTCCAGCGTTACTGTGTCCTCTGAACATTCACAGCACAATCAGCTGTTATCGTGGACTTTCCTGGAAGCTTTAACATCAGAGACTGGGACTGCCCTGCCACTGGAACATCTCCTGGACGCACTTACCTACTACATGCCTGTTTCATCCACTATCTTGTAAGTGTTTTTAACCCTTTTAGGGGATATTAAAAGTTTTATACTTCTGCACTTAGAGGCGCCTTGTTTGTTTTTCTGTTTCCATTAGAGATTGCTTGTCTCCCTGAGTGCTGCCTAAAGTGTGTGAAGATTTGCTACCCTCTCCAACACAGACCTTATCTGTCAGGATTCAAATGCTTGGAGCGCCCTGGATATACACATTTAACAGACACTCTCAGCTTAGACAACTGCAGCCAGCAACCCTGCTGGGAAACCATAGTCCAGTCTGAATAATGTGTTCGGGTTTCAGGCAATTTGAAACCCGGACACATGATTTCAAACCCGAACTGTCTGGGTGAATCCCGGACAGGTGGCAACCCTATGTGGGAGACCAGATATATTGAATGCAGGGTCCTGAATTTAGTAACACTTTAAAAATGCACAAACTTTGCAGGGGTAGAAATCTGATTGCCCTGACAAGCAGAGAAGAATTCTAGAACTTTACTTCATACAAGAGAAAGTGTTACTGATTTATGGTAAGGTTTGTACCATGGCTGACAGCCCTGACATCCTAGGTCAGTACCTGAGTTGTCTATGCAGAAATCGAGCCCTGTGTTCACAGTTATCCTGCCCGTGTGTCTACAATTTCTAACTATGAACTAGCTGTGCTCAAACAATGCTTTTTGATGTACAATATCATTTCTGTTTGCAAATACTTTTCTTTGTTGAATCACATTTCAAAATGAAGCCTGTGCCTTTGTGGTCATTTTGATCCTGCAAATTGATGCCACTTTGTCTAATGTGATATCAGAATCAACTAATAGCTTTTTTTAAATTGTGTCTGGTAAGACTGAGCACAATTTTATGTCTGAGCATGTTCACTTTCTAATAGTCTTTAGCATTAAAGTAGAACTATAGGCAAAACTTTTTCTTTCATTTTTGCAATGGAGGGTTATAACCCCTGTAAGGTTTATTTTTGCCATCTTTTTTTTCCCCATTGGGGAGATTTACTTAACTTCCTGTCCTATAGCCAAACAGGAAGTGAAAGGAAATCCCTGAAACTGAAGGGATTCTCTTGGGGACTCCCAGGTCACCAGAACTAGTGTCCTGATAGGAAGATTTCCCCTCTATTACTTTTCTGGGAATAACCGAAAATTTGGGATTTTCTTTTACTTTCACTTTTAATGATAATGGTAAACAGGACAAATAGAGAGGATGAATCTGCATAATGGTAATAAAAACTGACAGGTGTGATTATTCCTCTCCCCTCTATCCAAATCTAAAAAGAAAAAGTTTTGTCTTTAGTTCTACTTTAAGTTTCAGCTCAGACAGAAATGTGTCTGATGCATTGTTGTTAGTATATGCTTAGGAATTAGTTTAACGATAAAGGCTAGGGGTTAGATTTTAGATTGAGGTTTAGAGTAAAGGCCCGTACACACGATCGGATTTTACGACAATAATTGTCTGATGGACGTAGGGTTTACACCTGTCCGGGATTCACATGGACAGTCCGGGTTTTGAATCATGTGTGCGGGTTTCAGTCCACTTGAAACCCGGACATATTATTCAGACAGGAATGTGGCTCGGAACAGGCCTTGACAGGAGGATGAGGGGGTCCTATTTACGTCACATTACTATTCTCTTTGGAGTGCCCAAAGGTGTCCCAGGTCTGTTACAATCCTATAGTGTAAACTAAAGCAAAAAAAAAATTACTGTGCTAAAGTGTTCGGGTTTGGCTTAAAGAAAAAGTGGCAACCCTAGATGGACGTGTCGTGTGTACACAAATCCGTCGGACTAAAATCCAAAGTGCAAACACGCATGCTCCGAACCAATGCTAAACATCAGACAACAATAGCAGAAGTTGCCCAAAGGGTGGTGCTAAAGAGCTGAAAAACCACGTGGTTTGGTGTATGTTGGCTGAAAATGTTCTGCTGTCTGTATGCAGAACAAGTTCACGGACAACGCCCTTGGGACAAAAATCCACGGATTTGTCCGATGGAAGTCCGATCGTGTGTATGAGGCTTTAGGGTACGTTTTTGGATACATTCACTGCCATGCTAACACTTTATATACTGTATGTGTCTGCCTTATACATGTTTATTTTGTATGTAGTTTACTGTTACATCAATGCGCAGTACTTTATCCTCCCACAAAGCTTGGCTTACATGTATTTCTGCAAAGTAGTACATTTATAAATATTATGCCGAATTTTTTTTTTGGCACTTCTGTCCATACTACTTTATATACATCTGAATCAGACTGCATATTACCCTACCTTTAATTCTGTTCTATGCAAACTCAGGGTTTGATACCCTCTATATTTTCTTTCTTTCTATTACTTTGTGTTGTGGAATTTCTAGGATGTTTGCAGAGCACACAGCCTATAATTCCTGTGCTATCTAAGCACACTTCAGATTTCATCTTTTTGCAATAATGCTATCTTTAGGTTAAGTTCCACTCACCATTCATTCCATCATTCATTCAAGGAAAGCACCAACACAGATCTTATCGCCAAGTCATCTCAGAGCAGAGTGTCTAGCCGACGCCCCCTCAAGGAATTTTATTAGCCTCAAAAGATCTCAGACAGGAGGTGATTGGCTGCAGCAACCAATCACCTCCCCCATGGGCGGGGACATCACAGGATGTCCCTTCCACACAGGAGAATGACCATACAAGGACATCCTTCCACCAGATGTCCCATACAATTACTCAAATAGACTAGCAGTGACATGCATTGCTTCCAATGACGGGAATTATATGACAATTATGGCTCAATGGACCACAATTGTTTTATAGTTATGCTACTGTTCTTGTGGACACAGATCTGTACGCTCGGAGTCATTTAACGCCCCCCGTCAGGAGGTGGCTAGTCCCCCAACGGGGCGCAAAACAACATCTCTAAATGGAGCAAACATCGCTGTTTCCATAGGAAGATTTTCCCGCCACCGATCTTCCACCAACGTCTGTATGTGCAAATACGCTCAGATGAGCGCATTACAGCAAAACTGACATTGGGGGGACATCTGACAACATACATTAATACATTTTTCCACAACAGTCCTCCCTTTTTTGTCATATGCACACTATGTGTCCCTCAATGAAAGTTAATCTGCTTCTTACACCCGGAAATGAATCAGTCCTTAGTCCATAAAAAGGAAAACACGGCTTGACATGTAGACTCTACTCTTCAGGGGCATGACTTATAAAGAAGGACACGACATTGTGAGCTGTAGTAATCGCAGATCGGTCTGTGATCCTCTGTGTCTTGTATGTGGGTCCGGCTTTGGGGCGTCTCATCAAGGAAACTCTGGTCACGCGTCCAATCAGGCAACAGGCGCACCTCGTCACGACATAGAAAGAATAGAAATAAAAACGACATGAGTATATATTCCCACTTCCTTTAACCACGATCCACTGTAAAATAAAAATTAGATCCCCAAAGATTCCCAGACCCTTAAAATAGACTCCCAACCTTCACTTAGCTACAGCTCTGGCTTCAACAATTACATGAAGAACCCTATCCTTAACGGATGAGAATTGTTCAATCGTATCCCAAGCCCGAGCCCCCCCCCCACATGCAGGACCCCATGCCCAGACCTGGTCGGGTTGGTGAACAAATCCCTTCTAGCTGTCCCTGCCATTCTTAATTTCCTGCGCCATCAGATCCTCGCGATCGGCCGCGACCTAAGATGTTGGGACAGCTTCACCATCACGCATGAACCTCTTGCTTTGGGGGAATTACCTTTATAAGCTGCAGATCCGCATAAACACCAAACTAAAGTTCAAACACACTTGTGGGCTACCTAGATACCCAAACCGACAAAAGGGAGAGCCATTAAAACTAAAACCAATTTTACCCTCTAAAAATGCATCGTTAGATTCCATTGACAAGTGTCTGTCTGGAGTCTTCACTAGTTTGTCAAACTCCTCATACCCATAATAACATCATAAATGGCATGTACCGCTGTCATCGCTGGGGACTAAAACTCGGTGAAGACTCAGAACAGACCATCGGTCCTGTTCGCTTTCTGAGCTAGTCAGGACATACACTTTACATAATAACTTGGGATGCTTTATCGTTACCCTCGCTAAAATTTACTAAACAACAAAAATATAAATAAACAAAGATACTCCTCATTCTTTGGTGTGGTTGAGCCGCTTCTTGCAGTGGCTGGCGTGGTCTCATCCCTCAAGCTTCTTTACAACGACCCAGTCACCTGGTTGGAAAGAATGTAAACTGATTATTGAGTCAGGGTCCAGAAGGGACTCGTGAACCCTGTAGTGGACATTTTGAAGTTCATGTCACAGCGATCGCCCCTCCCCCATCAGCCGAGAATATAAGTGACAGCTAATGAGGAAAGTACAACTCTGGATTTGATTGACCTCCAAACAACCCTCATATGACAATAACCCAGACATCGGGACTGTGGTCACTGCATAACCTGTGCGTGGCTTACAATACCTGGAACCATTGACAAAAGGTTCTTAGCCTCTGGGATGGGATTCTACTTCAGCAGACTGCTGCTCGCCGATTCAAATTCTATCAAAGAAAGACAGTCTTGGCACAAACTTGGTTAGAATTACAGAGGTTATTATTAGTTTGACAAAAAAAAAAAAAAACTGTCATTCTTACATTTATCATTCTCCCCCCTTTTCTTCCTCATTACAGACTGAAGGAAGAAATGTGTGGTGCAGGGAAAAAAAGAAACAATGAAATAGCCTATGATACTTTTACCTCCCTTAGACTCATATTTATCCATATGTACCGCTGTCTACATACACCTGTTCTCTATGTACAAACTCCTTGGACCTAAAAAATACTTATAAGCAAAATCATTACTCTATTCTTCATATTTAACCTGCAAAGAATGGTAAAACAATAATGACATTCCTGTACATTGGTAAATTGTCAATGACATTCTTTCAAAACCGATTCAAACAAAACCCTCTGTAACCCTTACTTTTCCCGTTCCTACAAAAATACAACAGCCGCGACGCATCGGAGGATCGCCGCGGTGAGTTTGAACATATTCACGTTACTACATACAAACATTCAGATACAAACGTGGGGGAGATACTTCATAGTTTCCAAAACCAAAAATGAAAAAAACAAAAACAGCCAGAATTCTCCCTTCACTCTTTCAGCAATAGAAAAAAATACAATGGGACAAACATGAGAGCAGCTCGAGAACCTTCATGGACCAGCCATACAAAGTTCAAACAAACGGGCATGAGAATTTAACCTCCATCAACACTCATTATTACAGATTTCTGAAGCCGCAGCTGAACTACATCCATTCCAGAGGGATACCCAAAATAGTATCCTTGGACCACCTATGTTAATCTTTTTGGGGTTCAAAGGCCTTTGCCCCAAAACTAGGCTTTGTGCACTGTGTGACCGTCTGACTGTGGGAAGCCTCCTTTCCTTCCCTTTGCACAGACCTCCTTGTGTCCATGGCGATTCGAATCGGCTTATCGTCTTAAACCTGCGTCCAGGTTAAACCGTTGCACCCATTTCGGAGAGCACCGCCCGGTGTCTTCTTATACGGTGGATTGAAGAACTACAACCACTATATCTGGTCAAGTCCTCCAACTAGAAACCCTAACCGAGGCGTCAACTCTATGGCTTGTTGTCCCAACACTTTTGGAACTACAGCAACAACCACAGATCAACCCCCGAATTAGGCCTCTACCCCTCACAGTGCATGCATACACAAGCATTTTCCGCTATACACCCATACACTGCGTTGTCAGACTAAACCTCACAGAACACTTACGCCAGTTTACCACCTGCAGAACAATGTGGCTTCTCTCTGTATCTAGATGATAAAACAATGGTGATGCCCCCCTGTTTTTCTCTCTACCCAAAACTGTATTACAGTACAAAACTTCACAAAACTGGAACAAAATATAAAACACTTTTAAACGCAAAAATGCTTTCCATTTTCCTTCCAAGCACAAATCTCATTGTTCACCTTTCAGACAACCCCAAGCTCCTCCCACCAACTTTCTGCTGATATATAAAATGCTGAAAAGAAACTTCCGGTTATGCTCAGCTACTTAAAAAAACCAAACTGGTTTATTTACATATCAATTGTTCAGGAAGAGGGAGGGGGAGGTGGAGGCCTAGCCCTAATCGCCTTGTCTATCAAGACTCCAATTTAAACATAAACACACCATTGTGCAAAATTCAGTGCAAAGTGGAGTTTTTACTTAAAAATGAAATCCAACACAAAAACCACCGCTCATATACTGCAAAGTCAGCTGACCCTGCAATAGCTTACATTCACTTAAATTAAGGTGACCAGATTTTTAAAATTAAATCCGGGGACTTATTTCTTTTTTACTAGTAATGGCGGCAATCAGCGACTCTCTGCCCATCGCCGCCGCCCGCCTCACAGCCTGTCAAGTCTTACTCTCTGGGCCCCGGCTACTACTGGGTGGGGAGCGGAGGAAGATCACTCCACCAGGGAAGACAAGGAGATAAGCAGGCGGCTGGCTGGGACTTGAGCCAAGGCAGAAGAACATGCGAGCGGAGCTGAATGGGCATGCACCCGAAACTGAAGAAATATTACCTTCGCTCCGACCAGCACATTATCATCAGAAAGGGGCACAGAAAATGGAAAAATACACCCCCCTGCACTGACTGTCTGTGAAATTGCCCCATGGCCCCTGTTCAAATCCAATCCGGGGACAAAACTGGGGACAGACTTGGTCCGGGGACAGTGTCCTCAATCCGGGGACTGTCCCCTGAAACCGGGGATGTCTGGTCACCCTAACTTAAATGAAAGCAGAGAAATCCCCCAAAAAATTAAACCAGCGAATTCATCATTAAACAAAAACCAGTCTCTCAGTATGTCACCCCGGTGTCTCACTACTCTCCCCAGCAGTGCACAGGTCAAACTGTAAACGCAAAAAACAGGACAAAACTGGGCCAATCAACAAATGCCAATACAGCATATTCAGGGGCCGATGTGCAAAAAGCAGTGCACACTCAGCAAAGGCACTAGCCACTAGATGCCAAAAAAATAATGTCCAATGATTTGAAAACATTTAATGATAAAAGTCCAGATGAATGCCCAGATGATGCAATAAAACCCCAAAAAATTAAACCACAATACTGAATTATAGAACTAAAAATGATGGATTAATAGTCCCATTGCAAAGGCATAAATCCTGCAAAATCACAAGCTGAGATCAGTAGATGATTATGCAACACCCAGTGACATCAGCAAACAAAGGTAAGGTAACAGCTTACCAGAGGCCAGCCCATGAATGGTGGATGAACCATTGCAAGCCTCATGGACAACAATTTTTCCCGCCAAAACCAGCATGGGACGTCACAATGAACACCACATGGGTTCCCCCACACAAAGTAAAACACAAATGGCCTCCACCAGGTTCCAACGCAGAAAAGACTGCACTACATTCGCACCAAACATCAAAAACTGAGAAATTTCACCAGCAACATAGCTGACGAATGCCACAGCATGGTCACATGATATCACACCCAAAGGAAAGGTGGCTGCACCTTCCCTTATAGGATACCCACAGGCCAAAGAGAAACTGCATCTCTCAAGATGGCTGCCGACGACCATGACAGCATGGCAGACCACAAGATGGCCACCACATGCAGTTTTTGCCGCCAAAACCAGGATCTCTTCACTAGAGAACTAAAAATGTTTTTCTCCACAAAGACTGACTACACCATTGAAACTTTTTTTTTTTTTTTTTTTGATCATCAAAATCCACTGAAAAGTGTGTCTTGAGTCAGCTACACTCCACAAGGCTCCTAAAACATTTTAAGACCCTTTGGCCACTGAACAGCACATTTAAAAAATGTTAGTTACATGACAATATTAAAAACATATTCATTTCTCTAAGTTAATATACGCTGAGATATTCACCACACACATACAGTACAATGTTGCCTGCATGTCTGCTCAGAGTTTCTTTCCCTCAGGGCACAGCCCCTGCAACACAAAACAGTGGGCAAGCCCTTCCCCCATTCAAGCACATGGCTCACAAACAAGCCTCTGAGAAATGCAAAAAGCTCAACCAAACACACACATTGCAGGCTAAATAATCCCACATCTATACCTTCATTTCATACACAATATACAGTTTCCATCAGATCATCTCTCAGGGCGTAGCCCTCCCCCAACACAAAACTCCTGCATGCCATTTACAGAGTCACCAACTTTCACCATTGTAACTGATGACCATGCTGCCCGCCCCTCCCCCGCTAAACCTCATGGGGGCAGCCATTTTCAGCTTCTCTCACACAAACATCCAGGCACATACAATCGGATTCACAGGCATACGATCTCTCTCCCAACAAAATCACACACACACACACACACACACACTGCAAACAGCATTATTTTAAAAAGACAAAAAAATTGTTCTTTTACAGAGTAGAGCCCCCACACATCGGAACGTAGATCCACTCTCCCCCCCATCCCGATCCGATGTCCAAAGGGACTCCATCTATTCCCAAAGGTCCTGGCCCGCCATAAACTGTTGTGGAATTTCTAGGCTGTTTGCAGAGCACACAGCCTATAATTCCTGTGCTATCTAAGCACACTTCAGATTTCATCTTTTTGCAATAATGCTATCTTTAGGTTAAGTTCCACTCAAAAAATCTCAGACAGGAGGTGATTGGCTGCAGCAAACAATCACCTCCCCCATGGGCGGGGACATCGCAGGATGTCCCTTCCACACAGGAGAATGACCATACAAGGACATCCTTCCAACCAGATGTCCCATACAATTACTCAAATAGACTAGCAGTGACATGCACTGCTTCCAATGACGGGAATTATATGACAATTATGGCTCAATGGACCACAATTGTTTTATAGTTATGCTACTGTTCTTGTGGACACAGATCTCGGAGTCATTTAACGCCCCGCCGTCAGGAGGTGGCCAGTCCCCCAACGGGGCGCAAAACAACATCTCTAAATGGAGCAAACATCGCTGTTTCCATAGGAAGATTTTCCCGCCACCGATCTTCCACCAACGTCTGTATGTGCAAATACGCTCAGATGAGCGCATTACAGCAAAACTGACATTGGGGGGACATCTGACAACATACATTAATACATTTTTCCACAACACTATGTTAATCTTATTTTTAACTACTTAAAGGGGTTGTAAAGCCTCATGTTTTTTCACCTTAATGCATCCTATGCATTAAGGTGAAAAAACACCTTGCACTGTCCGCCCCCCCCTGAGCCCCCGTTTTTCTTACCTGAGCCCCGAACTTCCGTGGGCGCGATCCCGCATGGTTCTCCCCACGGCTTCTCGGCTCTTCATTGGATAGATTGATAGCAGCACAGCCATTGGCTCCCGGTGCTGTCAATCAAATCCAATGATGCGGCCGCCGGGGGGCGGGGACAAATCATACACTCGGCGGCTGTGTACGCCGAGTGTATGACACAGGAGCGCGCCGGCAAGGTAACCCCCTCAGGAGAGGAGCCGAGAGAGCCGCCGAGAGACCCCAGAAGAGGAGGATCGGGGCCACTCTGTGCAAAACGAACTGCACAGTGGAGGTAAGTATGACATGTTGGTTATTTTTTTTTTTTTTTTAAAACGTGAACCTTTAGAGCTGGTTCACACTGGGGCAACACGACTTCCAGCGCGACTTCCAGAAGCAACTCAGACACCACTTGAGCATGAATCACAGCGAGACTTGGAGGAGATTTCAGCGCGACTTGTGGTCATTAACAACACGACTTGAAGTAAATTCCTTGTGGCTTCTGGGTAAATTCCTTTCTGCTTCCTGTAAAGTTGCCTTCAAAATGAACAGTGATCAGACTTCTAAGCGACTTCCATTGAAATCAATGGGTACAAGTTGCCTACAGGTCGCCTAGAAGTCGGATTTAAGTAGTACAGGAACCTTTTTTGAAGTCGGAGCGACTGCAGTCGTGTACATTAAAACATCTTTATTCACTTCAATTCGTTTTAAAAATAGCGCGACTTGGGGCAACTCGGGGCGACCTGAAGTTGCATCCGGAGTCGCCCCTGTGTGAACCGGGTCTTAGTGTCACTTTAAGGACCGAGCCTCCTTCTGAGATTTGGTGTTTACAAGTTAAAAACATTTTTTCTACCAACCTAGAGAATAAAATGGCGGTCGTTGCAATACTTTTTGTCACACCATATTTGCGCAGCGGTCTTACAAGCGCACTTTTTTTGGAAAAAATTTCCTTTTTTGAATTAAAAAATCAAACACAAGAAAGTTAGCCCAAATTTCTTTTTTTTAAATATTGTGAAAGATAATGTTACGCCGAGTTAATTGATACCCAACATGTCACACTTCAAAGTTGCGCCCGCTCGTGGTATGGCGACATACTTTTACCCTTAAAAATCTCCATATCCGACGTTTAATTTTTTTTTTACAGATTGCTTTTTTTGAGTTACAGAGAAGGTCCAGGGCTAGAATTATTGCTCTTGCTCTAACGATCCCAGCGATACCTCACATGTGTGGTTTGAACACCGTTTTACCGAGAGGTAATCAGATTTTCCCTGGATCAACTTTACCTATAAATGTTAGTACCCACTATATTATGTACATTTAGGAAAGAATCCATGCCTTTTTTAAAGCAATCTACTGAGCTTGCCAGAACCACCTTTGGAGGGAGTCTTCCACATTTTCACAGCTCTAAAGCCCCGTACACACGATCGGTTAACCTATGGATTTTCATCCGATGGATTTGTCCATCGGATATCCGATGAAACTGTTTTCCATCAGTCTTGCCCACACACCATCAGTCAAAAAACCGACCGTTCCAAACGCGGTGACGTAAAACACTCCGATGAGCCGAGAAAAATGAAGTTCAATGCTTCTGAGCATGCGTCGACTTGATTCTGAGCATGCGTGTTTTTTTTTATCAATTTTAAAACAAGTTCTATTTTTTAAAACCGATGGAAAAAAGACCGATGGGTACCATACACGATCGGTTGGTCTGATGAAAACCATCCATCAGACGGTTTTCATCAGTCAAACCGATCGTGTATACGGGGCTTTACTGTAAAGAAACCTTTCCGTATTTGGAGAATAAATCTTTTTTCCTCTAGACATAAAGAGTGCCCCCTTGTCCTCTGTGATAGCCCTAAAGTGAATAACTCAACACCAAGTTCACTATATGGACCACTTATGTATTTGTACATGTTGATCATATCCCCCCTTATTCTCCTCTTCTTTTTTTTATAAATTCTTTATTCTTTATTTTTCATAGAATTCACATTACAATTCATCACAGTCTTATACAATCTTAATGTGACATTTGTAGTACATCCCTCTAAGTATATCCATTATCCACTTGCCGACCGCCTCCTGTACATTTACGTCGGCAGAATGGCACAGACAGGCACAGCAACGTACCTGTACGTCCCCTTTAGGTGCCTGTCTGTGTGATCGCGCGCGCTCGCAACCCTGCCGCCATCCCCGTGAGTCGGACCGCGGGTCCCGCGGACTCGATCGCCGCGGGAATCCCCGCAATCGTCTCACGGAGGTATAGAGCGGGGAGATGCTTATGTAAACAAGCATCTCCCCCCTCTGCCTAGGCACAATGACACGGATCTCCGCTCCGTGTACTCGGAGCAGAGATCGGTGTCTGGTGACACAGAGCCCACCCCCCCTACAGTTAGAAACACTATGCAGGGAACACTTAACCTTTACAGCGCAACCTAGTGGTTAACCCCTTCACTGCCAGTGTCATTTTTACAGTAATCAGTGCATTTTTATAGCACTGATTGCTGTAAAAATGACAATGGTCCCAAAAATGTGTCAAAAGTGTCCGATGTGTCCGCCATAATGTTGCAGTCATGAAAAAAATCACTGATCGCCGCCATTACTAGTAAAAATAAATAAATAATAAAAATGCCATAAAACTATCCCCTATTTTGTAAACGCTATAACTTTTGCGTAAACCAATCAATAAACGCTGATTGCGATTTTTTTTACCAAAAATATGCAGAAGAATACGTATCGGCCTAAACTGAGGAATTTATTTATTTTTTATATATTTTTTGGGGATATTAATTATAGCAAAAAGTAAAAAATATTGCATTTTTTTCAAAATTGTCGCTCTATTTTTGTTTATAGCGCAAAAAATAAAAACCGCAGAGGTGATCAAATACCTCCAAAAGAAAGCTCTATTTGTGGGGAAAAAAAGGACATAAATTTTGTTTGGGAGCCACGTCGCACGATCGCGCAATTGTCAGTAAAAGCGACGCAGTGCCGAATCGCAAAAAGGGGCCTGGTCTTTAACCAGCCAAAATGGTCCAGGGCTGAAGCGGTTAAATTGCTTCTTGGGTTCCTACTGACCTCAATGTGAGTTCCTCTTTTTTATATCCAATATTAGCCCACCCCCTATCCAAGTAATACCCACCCCCAAAAAGGAAAAAAAAAAAAAGGAAACCCCTTCTCCTCTACTACACCTCCCTCCTCCTCCCTCCTCCCCTCCCAGCCGAACGACCCGCCCTTTTACCCCTCTACTCTCAATTCTTCTCTATATGCCATATACGGGGCCTATGTCTTTCTGTACCTCTCGTCTTGGTCTTTCATCGCCAGAATGAGATTCTCCATTTGTTGGATCCCCTAGATGTAAAGAGTGCCCCCTTGTCCTCTGTGATGACCCTAAAGTGAATAACTCAACACCAAGTTCACTATATGGACCACTTATGTATTTGTATCATGTTGATCATATCCCCCTTATTCTCCTTTTCTCAAGAGGGAATAGATTCAGTTGCTCTAATCTTTCCTCATAGTTAAGCTCCTCCATGCCTCTTATTAGTTTGGTTGCCCTTGCTCACTGAGTAGATCTGCTGCTGGGGGTAGTAAAAGGCATGGTATATCCAATTATTGGGGGAACACATAACACTCCCCCATTCTTGCTTCCCATAGTGCAATCTTACAAAAGTCAGGCCTAAGTGCTGTGTCAATGGAGATGGGGGTATTAGAAAGAACAGTGAGTGGTTGATGTAAGTTGAAACTTGCCCATTAAGCTTTGTGGGCTGCAGCAACAGATCTAAAAGGCAATGGTGCTTATGAAAGGTAAGTACAAACTGTCTGAGCTTTCTAGGAAAGGAACCTATCAAATTGCCTAATAGAGGCAAAGTACATGCTCGCTTTAAGCTAAATTTGACCCTAACCGAGCTGCAAGTATGCACAGCCATTTTTCCTGTGCCTTTTGTACTAAGTAATCCCATTGCAGTAATTCATAGTGATGCAGCCAGAGAATAATTAGAGGTTACTGGAGCTAATATATTTCTGTGGGTTTTATATGGTGATGTACACCAGATCTCTCTCCATCATACCACCACATCTAATGAGTGGAGGCTGGGCTGGAGGTGGAGACTGTACTCAATTTATAACATCCTACCTGAGCCCATAGCACAGAACATGTACACTTACAGAAAAGAGACCACTTGCATTTCTCAGGTAACTACTGTGACAGTGTTTTGTATCTGTTGGTTTTTGCATGCATAATGCAATGTTCATTTACAAAGTTATGTCTTAGCTTAGATAAGTGTTGGCATGTTTGCGATAACATATACAGTATATGGTAGTTGTAGGTATATTCCCAGGGTTTAGAAATATGTGCTTACTCTGATAATATAAGAAAAAAAGACATACAAATTCACAATATTATTCCTGGGGGAACTAGGGTTTTGTTGTATTTTTAGTTATATGTTTAATTCATTTTATACATTTTTAAATTGTTTCATTAAAAATTGAATTAATCTTTATTATCCTAATGGTTAATCTTTGGAACAATAGTAAAAATATGTGTGGTCTGGAACCATATATAAGGTACTTTCTTAACTAAAGTGACATATTATATTGTAGAAGCAGGTATATTTATAACAAAAATAGAGCACAGTGTGTATTATGATTATTATGATCATGCCACTAAATATTTAGTAAGATGTATTACATGTTTGTTATACAGATACACATTATACCGTTTGGTAATAAGACATAAAAATCTCATTCTTTTACATGAAATTGACAATCCCAAATTGTTCTGTTATAACAAAGGGGTGTGTATCACTTTTGCTATTTTTCCTTGTTTAGTGTAGGAAATTAATTAGCACTACATCTTTCCCCCAGCAGTAATCATTGCTGTTACTGATCTTATCTTAGATCTACATTTAAGACATTGCACAAACGTCATTTAACGTAGAACTATAGTGTAATGACACCCCAAGTATGAGAGGGGTTAAAGCCGTTTAGGGTATTCCCTTTCCGAACACCAACGCAGCTACCAGACACTCCAGTCAGGCGAACAAGACCCATAAGAATAATTCTCCCTCAATAACGAGACAAAGCTCTGTCTTAAGGTTCAAGCAGGACTGACAAGCTTTATTGAAAAGACTACAATATTTATACACAGTCAAAAGAGGAGGTGCATCCATATTCTGCTTGTATTACTCTGAAAATACACCTGTGACCAAACCTAATTACCATGAGCTAATTACCTAATCCCTTTCAGCAGCCTGGCTGTCTCCTAAACTCCAATACACATCATTACAGTACTCCTTCATACAATACAGGGTCAATTAGCCCAATCCACAAAGAAAAGATCCTTAGAAGTTAGCCTGGACTCAATTTACATTACAACAGGCAGACAGGTGGTTGGAGTTGATGACATTAGCATCGTTAAGCAATAGATGGTCGGCCTGTTTCATTGAACTTCCTGGAATGCCGAAATAAGGAGTTATACTTCCTGGGAATCACAGTGTACAGGGGATAGCATCTTTCAATTAACATGTTGAGTTCAGAATCAAACAAACAGTAAATAGTATTTTACATATATCCTGGGAGATATTGTGGATAAATATTACTATCCCATTTTAAGTAGTCCAAGATATATTTTCTCAGTCACCCTATGCCCCTAATGGACATAGGGTGATTTAGACATAAGAGGTGCATGGGGAGCTGAAGCAAGGGTATCTCATACTTTCTAAGGGATTCTGGGTTCCACTGGCCCTCCCGTTACATATATGGAAAACTTTTTTTTTCATTTTGGATAGAGTAAGGGAGGATTATAACCCCTGTCACAATTTTTTTCACCATCTGTGCCCCATTGCGAAGATTTCTCTTCACTTCCTGTCCCATAACCAAACAGGAAGTGAGAGGAAATCCCTGCAAAATAAAGAGGTTGTAAACCTGAAAAAACAAACAAACATGTAAGACAAATAAATGCATAAGAGCTAGTATGCATCTTCCAGGTGTTGCTTCCAGGTTCGCGGGCTCCTGCGATGTGAGTGACCAGGGCCGTGATAACATCACGGTCATGGCCCAGGGCTCTGAAGAAACAGCACATACGGCTGTTCCTTCAGAGCGCATGCGCCAATGATGTAATTGGCGTATATAGTAAATATTTCCTAAATGGCACAAGTTTTGGAGATATTTACAGCCTTTTTATAAGCTTACCTGTAGGTACAATTAAAAACAAAGACTTTACTTCCTTTTTAAGGGAATTCCTTGGGGACCTCCAGGTCTTTAGAACTAGTGTCCCCATTGGAAGATTTCCCCTCTATTACTTTTCTGGGGACAACCCAAAATTTGGGACTTTCTTTTACTTTCACTTTTAATGATAATGGTAAACAGGACAAACCGAGTGTGTGAATCTTCTTAATGGGGACATAGACAACAATAAAAACTGACAAGATTTCTAATCCCTCCCCACTCTATTTGAAACTAAAAAAAAGAGTTTTGCCTTTAGTTATACTTTACAATTGAAACTCCTAAACTGTCATAAATGTTACCATACCATTACCAAGTCTGAAGCCTCGTACACACAACTGCTGGGAGAGCTTTTTGCCGTGAAAAACGTGCGTGTGTATGCTTTCCCGACAGGAAAACTGCCGGGAATCCCGGCGAGAAAAATAGAGAACCTGCTCTCTATTTTCTCGTCTGGATTCTCGGAAGAGTGTTTCCTACTGATAAAACTGGTCGTCTGTATGCTTACCTGTCCAAGGTAAACCCGCGCATGCTCGAAAAGACTTTGAAGCATGTGCAGTAGCATACAAGGTTAGTGTGAGGTGTAGCAAGATGGCGGCGACGGCATCGAATGTGACGAGTGCCGGCTCATCGTAGTCGATGACGTCACCGCGTTCTTGCCATTCAAAGGAATGACGGTTCTTTTGAATGAGTGTGTGTACACTCGGCGTGCAAGGCAAGCTTGCCGGGAATCCGTAGGGAAAACCAACGGGTTTTTTTTCAACGGGATTCCCGCCCGTGTGTACAGGGCTTGAGTTAATAAAAACTGAACTCCAGGCAAAACTTTTTTTGTTGCTTAGAGGTGGGAGCCTTAAGCCTAATGCACTCTACAAGTTTTGTTTTAGTTTAACCCAGTGGGCTGAACAAAAAAAAACGGACATCTCAGGTCAGAGCCGCTTTACTAACAATCTGATGTTAGTACAGCCATGTCCCTATACTGTTCTACTCTGTTCTGATAGGGGAATGACCCCCCCCCGGGATGCCCCCGCTAGAACACTCCAGGCAGCGCAGTACACACAGGCCAAATGTCGGCCGGTTTCTATTGAACTGGCCGATGCCATCTGACTTTCAGCCCGTGTGTGCTAGGCTTTAGGCAGGCCCTACAACTTGAAAACAGAATTTAAACCTAAAAACACGCAGGTGAAAATTAGGAGAAAATGTAGCGCTAATAAATGAAAATCACTAAACTAATATAATAACATTCACTAGTGAAACTGTGATAATCAAATTGTACTCCACGTGACATGTGATAAAATTCAAAAACAATAGTCCATAAAGTGAAATAATGTTCCAAAGAAGAAAGAAATATTCCAAAAAGAGATGCGTAGTCTTCTTAATAGAGAATATCTTCCACCCCACCGTGCACGTATCAGCTCCCCTTTGAAAATGCACTCACCAGCTGTAAATGCCTCCCACTCTCGTGTTCGGCTCAAAGGCTTGCTAGTTAACCACTAGAAGGTGAACGACCATCAGCTGAAAGCTTGTGTGTCAACACAGGATGTTCCATACATGTAAAAATAAAAAGGTGCTCCAATAGTGTAAAATAGTAACGACCAAATTTATTCAAATACACAACCACACTTCAAATATTACACTCACATGATATGAAAATAAAACCAGCCTTAAATCAATCACAGCAAGCAGAAAAAAGTGTAAGATGGCACTGCAGTGATTTGCGGTCACGGCGGACCCAAGGTGTACGCTCGGTACAGGTCTCTCACCCCCTCCTGAGCTCCGGGTCACAGCAGCCGTGTAGCGTTCTTAGCCTCAGCGTGTCACGATAATGTCAATAATAATGCAGCCATGCACCCACTATTGGCTGCATTATTATTGACATTATCGTGACACGCTGAGGCTAAGAACGCTACACGGCTGCTGTGACCCGGAGCTCAGGAGGGGGTGAGAGACCTGTACCGAGCGTACACCTTGGGTCCGCCGTGACCGCAAATCACTGCAGTGCCATCTTACACTTTTTTCTGCTTGCTGTGATTGATTTAAGGCTGGTTTTATTTTCATATCATGTGAGTGTAATATTTGAAGTGTGGTTGTGTATTTGAATAAATTTGGTCGTTACTATTTTACACTATTGGAGCACCTTTTTATTTTTACATGTATGGAACATCCTGTGTTGACACACAAGCTTTCAGCTGATGGTCGTTCACCTTCTAGTGGTTAACTAGCAAGCCTTTGAGCCGAACACGAGAGTGGGAGGCATTTACAGCTGGTGAGTGCATTTTCAAAGGGGAGCTGATACGTGCACGGTGGGGTGGAAGATATTCTCTATTAAGAAGACTACGCATCTCTTTTTGGAATATTTCTTTCTTCTTTGGAACATTATTTCACTTTATGGACTATTGTTTTTGAATTTTATCACATGTCACGTGGAGTACAATTTGATTATCACAGTTTCACTAGTGAATGTTATTATATTAGTTTAGTGATTTTCATTTATTAGCGCTACATTTTCTCCTAATTTTCACCTGCGTGTTTTTAGGTTTAAATTCTGTTTTCATATTTATCATTTTAAGTGGCAGCTTTAGTTAAATATATTTTTTCACATTTTTTGTATTGGCGCAGTGGTGGTACAAGATATTAGGAGCGGTTGTATTTTGATACCTATTTTTATTGTCAGGCCCTACAACTTGCAATTTTATTTCCTTCAACCATGGGATTCCCCCATCAATACAGTCAGTGTTGATGGGGGAATGCCTCCCGCATCACTATTGTGTTCTGTTAGCATGTTGCACTGGGAGCCTTCCCCACCATCAGAATACAATGATCACTGCTGGCTGCTATAGCTGCCAGCAGTAATAAAGTGAAAAAAAAAAAAAGTAAAATCAGCCTGCCCACAGACGGATCAAAATTCAGTTGGTCCCCGCTGAACGGGCCACATTTCAATCCGTCTATGGCTGGCTTTAGATCCTCTGTCACTATTGTCTGTGTCCCCCTTGGGGAGATTCTCCTACACTTCCTGTCCTTTTGACATGATGTCAGAAAGTAATAGGAAATTGTTTAAATTGAGACAGAGGATTTTTTTTTTTTTTTGTTAAGTGGAGAAGGGTTAGAACCCCTGTCAGGTTATTATTGCTGTCTGGGCCTTCCTATTCTGATTACCTCTGTTCCCCTTTTTACATGTCCTATTGTCCACAGAATAAAAGAAAATGAAGATTTGCCCAGTGGGATCCCATAATGCAAAGAAACCTGATAGTAGTTAAAACCTTTCCCATTGTATTCAATTCTGAACACAGACTTTGGCTGCAATTGTGCTTTGGCACTTTTTCAACTTTTTCAACTTTTTACTTTGTTCAAGCTTTTTTCTTCTGCATTTTGGGTTATTTCAGGCTGGGGAGAGTATGAGAAGAATCTGACAATAGTAGCTTTTGAAATTTATAGGACAGGATGTCAGCAATGTATAAAATGAAGCAGTTAATATTAATATCTTAATTTCTAATTAGTTGCTGAATGTTCAGCTTCCTATTATTAATATCAGCCAATTTCTGAATCTGCCTGCTTGATCTGGCTGTTGTAAAACTTGGACTTCTAAGATAGTCTGTGAGGTTGGATACAATACATTCACTGATATATTTTTTTGTATTAAACCCAAAAACAAACATGCAATATATTGCAATTTACCAATCATTAGATGTGGTGGCTGTATTAGTTTTCTTTTTTTTTATGCTTACTCGGGATTGCATCACAGTATCCTGGGATAGTTACTTACCTTGTCCCCAGGGTCCTGCGATGCCCTCCCACTGTGTCCATGGGCTGTGTCCTCCGCCCGATGTACTGTGTACCGGGTTTCTTTCCATGTGAGCATCGCGATGCACGAGGACGGAGCCTGGCGCCAAATTCAAAAAGTGCAAAAAACAAAACACATACAGTACACTGTAATCTTACAGATTACATTACTGCATCAAATTATTTCACATCCCTTTTGTCCCTAGTGGTTTATCCAGTGCCCTGCCTGCAGTTTTATATTATATATACAGTAAAACCTTGGATTGCAAGCATAATTTGTTCCAGAAACGTGCTTGTAATCCAAAGCACTTGTATATCAAAGCAAATTTCCCCATAAGAAATAATGGAAACTCAAATGATTCGTTCCACAACCATTTATTCATAGGTCCTTCAGTTTATAGTCCATATAAAAAGATTATAGCAATGTAACCATATAATGTCCATCCACAAATGGAAGCCTCCACAAGGGGATTGGAAGCAAATTCCAGCAGGAGCTACAGAGTATAAAAGAGAAGAGAGGCGCCTCTAAGTGTAGCAATATGGTTACATTTAATAAAGGTACAACATATAGCAACTCACATGGTTGATGATTAAAACAGGCACATCTAAGTATGCAGGCATTCGGGGTAAAGCTATCCACATAGACCATCCTCCGCACCGCTGGCTCTCACCGCTGTCTGTCTGCAATCGTGGCCGGGAGGACTACCCTGCAGTAGAGCGATCTGGAGCGCAGCGTGGAAGGGATGACGTCCATGGCGGTGCGGAGGACGGTCTATGTGGACAGTTTTACCCCGAATGCCTGCATATTCGGATGTGTCTGTTTTAATCATCAACCACGTGAGTTTGCTAAATGTTGTACCTTAATTCAATGTAACCATATTGCTACACTTAGAGGCGCCTCTCTTCTCTTTTATACTCAGTTGTGACATCACAATTTATTAAAACATTTTGCTTGTCTTGCAAAACACTCTCAAACCAAGTTAACTGTACTATTCTTTCTGCCTGGAAACTTGAGATTGTCCATGGCAACCAAAAAACATCCCTTTGCGTCAAAAGTGGTTTTAGACCAGCTAGAAAACAGCGATAATAAATTAGAATCATTTGCAGAATTGAGCGATAGCGATTTGTGGGGAAATTCGTCATCAAACACTGAAAGTAACAACAGCCACAATTCTGCAACTGAGAAAATTTCAGTGTTTTTGATTTGATTACATTATTGAATGAATTTTATTATTATTATTTGTTATAATTATTTATAGTTATTTATTATATTATAATTTATGATTTCGTGTTTCAAACTTTATCATACCCGGGATGTCTACTAGACTCTTGTTTGGGCAGATTTAAGTGAGTTATTCCTAAGAATTACAGGCCTACAATATAAAACGCCAAATTTCCATGAAAAACAATGTACCGATTTGAGATGCAAAAATCTGACATAATCATACCGCCAGGGAGGTTAACACACCTCCTGTATTAGAGTGCCCCCACTCTGAATGAAAGAGCTCAGGGGCACCTTTGGACAGCAGCATTGTTAGGTTGGGAGGAGGGGAGTGTTAGATGTACTAGCAGATTTAAATACATAGAATACAATACAGTTTTGTTTTCTTTTGTGGTAAAGGTTTTAAATAATAAATACATAAAAGCTGACCATTTTAACCACCCCTGCAAGTGTTTAATGGTCTGTCTCATCCCCATACCGGATAGTACATCTGCAAGGGGGCGTGTTCTTTTGAAAAACAACAGACTCACTGGCTGGATCACCAGATAAAAATAAAAGAAAGCAAGCCTTAAAAAGAAAACTAATTCAGCCATCATGTCTAATAATTGGTAAGCTTCAATATAATAAATGTTTTCTATACTAGCCAGAGAATCTATACAAACTTTTGTTAGTTGAAAAAAAAGACTCACTGCAGATGAAAAATATAGCCTTGTCTAGGACACACTTGAGGCTCTTTCCCGAAAAGGACAGACCAACAGCACGCTGGTGAGGTCATCAATCTGTTCTCTCTCATCCTGTCAGGGGCTTTGATTTACTAAAGGCAAAAAGGCACTTTGCAAGAAAATAGATCAAATTTGCATATTGAATGAGGTGAAGTTCTGCTGAAGTCCATCATCCAATATGTGCAAGCAAAAATGCTTTTCTTTTTACTTTCCGTGCACGTGATTTGTGTTAAGTGAATTTTCTTCACATTCACTAAATTTGGGAAAATATTATTTTGCAAAATGAAAATTCCCTTGTAAAGTAAACAGCCAATTTGCTTTTAGTAAACAAACCCCAGTAAGTTCTTTGTCAGAATTGTGCTGTGTAGCAGAGCCCAATAGACTCAGAGTACTGACCCTTCTTCTCCCAGTCTGCTTTCTGCTGTATGTTGGGTTCATAGGCGTGCCCACGGGGTGTGCCGGATGTGCCCAGGCACACCCTAATCATCCCTGCTGTGCCCTTCTTCTGCAATGACTGTGCCTGCAATGTACGTACTTGTGTGTACCAGTCACTCAGTCACTGCCCGGGTAATGTCCTGCCGCCGGCTGGCAAATACAGCTGTTTGCTGCGAGTGGGAGGAAGGAGCAGGGAGGGAACTAGCCGCGGAGTAACACCGCCAGGAGCCGCATAAGCCGATGCAGCTTCTATAGTTCCGGCTGCAGGTCCCGCCGGCGCCGGCAGAGTGATCTAATTCTGCACTCCGTCCCCCCTCCGGCCTTTCTCTCCTGACGCCATCAGAAGCAGCGGAGTAGCCTGGATAGCGGCAGCGGCAGACAAGTGGCTTTAGGCAGGCAGCCTGTTTAACCAAGGTGAGAGCGAGTGTGAGAGAGACAGCACTGTGGTCTGTGCACAAATTACCATTTTTTTTTTTGCCAAAACAGCCAACCAATTGATAAACCTTACCTTACCCTGGCTTGTAATATATATATATATATATATATATATATATAAAAATATATATATATATATATATATATATATATATATATATATATATTACATACTTTTTTGCTGACAAGACAATTGTATATGTGATTTACACAATATATATATTATAGATATATATTGTGTAAATATATATATATATATATATATATATATATATATATATAATCGCACATATACAATTGGCCTGTCAGCAAAAAAGTATGTAATATATATATATATATATATATATATATATATATATATATACTATATGTCTTTGGTATAAAAAAAATATATCCCAAGTGTATATTAACCACTTCCCATATGCCCACAGCCCCAATATATGGCGTACGGAAAGCCGTGCTAAATGTGGGTTAACGTACCTGTACATCAGCCCACATTGGAGCAGTGGCAGCTGGTGCTCAAAATTTTTTGGGGGGGCGCAAACAAGCTGAAACCCCCCCCCCATCAATTGCAGCCACTGTGTCCATCAAACGCAGCTACTGTGCCCATAAATTGCCGCGACTGTGCCATCAAACGCAGCCACTGTGCCCATAAATTGCCGCCACTGTGCCATCAAACACAGCTACTGTACCCATCAATTGCTGCCAGTGTGCCCATCAATTGCTGCCACTGTGCCCATCAATTGCCGCCAGTGTATCCATCAATTGCCGCTACTGTGCCCATCAGTTGCTGCCAGTGTGCTTATTAATTGCTGCCAGTGTGCACATTAATTGCTGACACTGTGCCCATCAATTGCTGCCAGTGTGCCCATCAATTGCTGACACTGTGCCCATCAATTGCCGCTACTGTGCCTATCAAATGCTGCCAGTGTGCATTCCCCATCCGCCCGGCATTTACCTGTCTTGGTTGGGCAGCGGGTCACGGCGGCGGTGTCCTGCATGCTCCTCAATGTCTTCTCCCGTCCTCTCTTCCCTTCCTCTGCTATGATTGTACGCCTGATAGGCATCCAATCAGAGCGCCTGTCGTTTCAGCCAATCAGGTGACAGGTAATAGACATGAGCACCAGATTGGCTAAGAGGCGGTTCAGTGTTAGGAAAGGGAATAATCATTCCCTTTCCTGACATAACGCTGAGTGAACTGCAAGCGCCCAGCATGGCGCCCTCTGTTCACCTTTTTGGACGCCTATTAGAGCCTACGCCTCTAATCAGGTGCTTCCAAAAACGCCACTGTAATTCAGGCTCCCAGCACCCGAAAAGGGGCCAGGCACCTGAATAGGGAGTGGCAGCAGCGATCATAGATAGATTCATGCAATGCATGAATCTATCTATGGTGATAGAGAGGTAGCAGGAGAGAGGGGGCGGCGCCCGTGCGCCCCTTATGGATGCACCGCCACTGCATTGGAGACTCCTGTGTGGCTCACAAAGCGTGCAACTGGGAGCCCTGCGATCAATGTGTGGCCTGGACACAGTGAATCACATTGCCGCTGGGCTTTTTTTCAGCAGGAATGCGGGAGAACACAGTTCCGGCACCTCAGCACTGAATGTATATGCCAAGTGGTGGTGGGATTTGCTGGAGTGTCTATTGATGTTGGCTGATGGGGTCTCTATTGTCACCGGGTGATCTATTGATGCTGGGGAAGTCTATTACTGCTGGTGGGATCTGTTGTTTCTGGGGGGTCAATTGTTGATGGGAGAATACTACTGTTAAGGGAGGGGGCTTATGTTGTTGGCTGCTGGAGAGTATATTGATACTGGATGCTGGGAGGTCTATTATTACTGGGGGTGATCTATTGTTGCGGGGGAGATCTATTGTTAATGGGATGGATCTATTGTTGCTGGGGGTGTCTATTGTTGCTGAGAGGGATCTATTTTTGCTGTTGAAGCTATAGTTGCCATGAGGGATCTATTGTTGCTGGGGGGATATCTTGTTCTTGGGGGATCTATTGTTGCTGAGGGAATCTATTGTTGCTGGGGGAATCTAACAAATTTATTTAAAGCAGTAAATACAATTCAGGATATTAAAACATGACACTTATTTAAAAAAAAATCCTACTTACCGTTCAGTTTTTAAAATTGCTTATTTGATTTAGAGATTTATTTAAAAGCTTTGTTTATGTTAAAAGATTATTTAATTAATAAGTTAAAAAAAATATGTTTTTTTACATTCATAAATGTTTTTTTAATTAAAAATGTTTTAATACATTTTAAAATGTGTGTATATATATAGAGAGAGAGAGAGAGAGAGAGAGGGAGGGAGAGAGATATTTATATATATATATACACACACACAGATGCACGTGTTTTTGAGCTTTGGTTTGAGGTGCACACCCTAATGCAATAGGCTGCGCACGCCTATGGTTGGGTTACAGAGCCTAATATTCAGACAGATTCAGGTATACATGAAAGCTGTCTGTAGAAACATTATATTAAATGAACTGATAACTGAATTGAATTGTGTTTTTAATATACTGTGTGCCTGTTCAGCTTTAAATTGTTACTAAACCCACAACAGTAAAATCAGTCTGTATATGCAGTAAAGCATGCTTGTTATACTCACTGTGGAACCTAAGGAGTTAATCCTGTGCATTGTGTAAAAAGGCTGTTTCATCCTGTCTTCTCTCATCCTCCCATTCTTCCACAGTCCCCTGTCCATCTCCTGCTAGTACAGAGCCTTGGGGGCACTCTACACATGCTCAGTTTGGTGTGTATTGTTAGTGAGGTTTTTTTTTTTTGGGAGGGTGCATGTGATCGGCACAGGGCCAATCAGCACTGTCCAGACAGAGGGTCAGGGGTCATGCAGCCTCATAGGACAGTCAGAGGAGAATGAAAACTTCTCCTACAAGCTTTAACCTGTGCTCAGCTGGACACTGATAGAAATCACGAGACTGCTATATACTGCTGATGATAAAAGGTATTTAGCAGTTTATATTTACTAAAATAATTGCATTTCCATGTTTTGTGTACTGTGAGAGACCAGATATAGTGAATGCAGGGTCCTGGGCTTAGTAACACTTTAAAGGAAATCTTTGGCCACAGCATACACTTTCATTTTATAACATCAGCATTGTAATAACAATACAAACAATAGTAATATTTGAAAATCCAACATAAGTTTACCTGAAAATATTTGTTCATGTTCTGAGTTCTGCATGTGTGGTGGCCATCTCTTTCCACATTTTCCTGGATTCCCTGCATGCATTGCAGCTTCTCCTTGGCTGTTTGCTTTCGATTTCTAAGGACTATCTATCCCATGGTACCTTGCTGTCTGCAAGCTATGATTTCTGTACTGACTGCGCCTCCTGAAACTCCTCCTCTCAGCACCTCTGTAGTTCAGAAGGCAAGCTCTGTGAAATGTGTGACACATCAGTGCCTATCAACAGGACATAGTGAAGAGGTGTCAAAGAATTCAAGGATGTAAATGTGTGGGGATCTTCACAAAACTGTACAAACTTGAAGATCATTCAGATATTTAGGCATAGGCTAGAAATAATTGGAATAAAAAGGGGAAATGAATATATGACTTTACATTCTGATTCACAGATATTCTTTTTTTTCCCCTTTTCTTATAGGCACTTTGCACACACAGTTATCATTGCTCCCTGTGCTGGTTATATAAAAAAGCCTGAATACACTAAAATAAAAACAACCTGTTCTAAATTTCTAGTTTCCCCTCTCTCTAGATTACTGGAGAATTCCACAGATCTGGCCAGAATGAGGAGTCGGAGGAGCGGGCTGCTAGAGAGTTCCCGCACATTGTACTCTAGCATGTCCCGCAGTATAGAGTTGTCACTGGATGAATTAGTAAGTTCACACCTGAACACCTACCACCAGTTAGCCTAAGAAAGGGTTTCTTTCTTTGATGCTACATGTGCTTCTCACATTACAGGATGCTGTCAAATTTATTGAGGAGAACTTCAGGAAGAGGGAGTGCATAACATTCACCAAGGATACAAGATCACAGTAAGTCTAATTTAAATCCTTAATGTCCCCCAGGGGGTACTTCATATCCCCCCAACTCCTGAGTCCCACTCAGTGCTAAATCCAACTCCAAGATTTGGGCATAGTACAAGTACAGTGGTCCAGGTTATCGCTACTTTACACCATTGCATGGTTTCCCAAGAGTCTATAGGAGATGGAGGCAGTTTGGGGAAAGAAGGGAGTATTCGTGACCCTAATGCCGTGTGCACACGGTCGGAATTTCCGACAACAAATGTTCGATGTGAGCTTGTTGTCGGAAAATCCGACCGTGTGTAGGCTCCATCGGACATTTGCTGTCGGAATTTCCAACAACAAATGTTTTAGAGCTGGTTCTCAAATTTTCCGACAACAAAACTTGTTTTCGGAAATTCCAATCGTGTGTAGCCGATTCCGATGCACAAAAATTCTACGCATGCTCGGAATCAATTTGACGCATGCTCGGAAGCATTGAACTTCATTTTTCTCGGCTCGTCGTAATGTTGTACGTCACCGCGTTCTTGATGTTGAGAATTTCCGAGCAACATTTGTGTGACCGTGTGTATGCAAGTTTGAGCCAACATCCGTCTGAAAAAAATCCACGATTTTGTTGTCGGAATGTCCGATCGTTTGTACGCGGCATAAATGCACATCATTAGAGAAGATTACTGCCACATGACAGGAAACACATTAGATAGTAGTAAATACATAATGACACTCTGTCTGAGGTGTAAAGTATCACCTCAGAGTGCCATTATGTACTTACTACTATCCAACCCTTTCTTGGGTTACTTATTTTAGACCCCTTTCACACTAGAGCGTTTTGCAGGCGCTATAGCGTTAAAAATAGCACCTGCAAAACGCTGCTAAACTGCTGCCCCATTCATTCCAGTGTGAAAGCCCGAGGGCTCTGGAGCGTTGCACTAACAGGTTGTTAGAAAAAGTCCTGCTAGCCGCATCTTTGCAGCAGTGAAGGAGCGGTGTGTTTACCGCTCCTCCACTGCTGCTGCCCATTGAAATTAATGGGACAGCGCAGCTATTCTGCCCGCAATGCGCTGCTTCAGCATTGCGGCCGGTTTTAACGCCCCGCTAGTGGCCGAAATGCGCCGCAAATCCGCCCGTAGCGCTGGCGGTAAAAATAGCGTCTTTTTACCGCCGACGCTATGGGCGCTTCAGTGTGAAGGGGCTATTAATGCTATATATTTAGCATACTTTTTGCAGCTTATTTGTTGCTACTTTATAGCATATAGTCATTAACTGCATTTGTTTGGGTACTTGCAAAATGCTTGTGCCGATACTTGTGGATATGGTCTTGATTCAGGTTTATTGTGGAAATCTTTGAGCACAGTTAGATCTGTGTATGCTGCTCGCTCTGTATATGGAGTTGTTTTTTGGTTGATTACAATTTTTGCCTGATTTTTTCAACCATCACAAGTCTGTGGAAAACTGCAGTAGATGGCAAATTTGGAGCACATCATTCTTAATGAGTTATAAGAGAGCCAGTACTTACTTTATACAAGTATCACTATTGCTTACAGTGCCTTGAAAAAGTATTCATACCCATTGAAATTGTCCACATTTTGCCATGTTACAACCAAAAACATAAATGTATTTTATTGGGATTTCATGTGATAAACCAACACAAAGTGGCACATAATTGTGAAGTGAAAGGAAAATGATATATGGTTTTTCGAATTTTTTACAATTAAATATGTGAAAAGTGTGGCGTGCATTTGTATTCAGCCTCCTTTACTCCTAACTGAAATTTAGTGGAACCAATTGATTCAGAAGTTACATAATTAGTAATTAATAGTCTACCTGTATGTAATTTTAATCTCAGTATAAATACAGCTGTCCCGTGAAGCCCTCAGAGGTTTGTTAGTGAACAAACAGCACCGTGAAGGCTAAAGAATACACCAAACAGGTCAGGGATAAAGTCATGGAGAAGTTTAAAGCAGGGTTAGGTTATAAAAAAATATCCCAAGATTTGAACATCTCACGGAGCACTGTTCAATACATCATCCGAAAATGGAAAGAGTATGGCACAGCTGCAAACCTACCAAGACATGGCCGTCCACCTAAACTTACAGGCCAGGCAAAGAGAGAATTATTCAGAGAAGCAACCAAGAAGCCCATGGTGACTCTGGAGGAACTGCAGAGATCCACATCTCAGGTGGGAGAATCTGTCTACATGATAACTATTAGTTGTGCACTCCACATATCTGGCCTTTTTGGAAAAGTGGCAAGAAGAAAGCCATTGTTGAAAGAAAGCTATAAGAAGTTCCGTTTGCAGTTTGCGAGAAGCCATGTGGGGGACACAGCAAACATGTGGAAAAAGGTGCTCTGTTCAGGTGAGACCAAAATGTAACTTTTTTGGCCCAATAGCAAAATGCTATGTGTGGCAGAAAACTAACACTGCACATCACCCTGAACACACACCATCCCTACAGGGAAAGTGGTCAGAGTTGAGGGGAAGATGAATGGAGTCAAATACAGGGCAATCTTAGAAGAAAGAAAACCTGTTAGAGTCTGCAAAAGACTTAAGACTGTGGCGGAGGTTCATCTTCCAGCAGAACAACGACCCTAAACATACAGCCAGAGCTACAATGGAATGGTTTAGATCAAAGCATATTCATGTGTTAGAATGGCCCAATCAAAGTCCAGACCTAAATCCAATTGAGAATCTGTGGCAAGACTTGAAAATTATTGTTCACAGATGCTCTCCATCCAATCTGACAGAGCTTAACCTTTTTTGCAAAGAAGAATGTTCAAAAATGTCACTCTCTAGATGTGCAAAGCTGGTAGAGACATCCCCAAAAGGACTTGCCGCTCTAATTGCAGGGAAAAGGGTTCTACAAAGTATTGACTCAAGGGGCTGAATACAAATGCACGCCACGCATTTTACATATTTATTTGTAATCGTTTTCCTTATACTTCACAATTATGTGCCACTTTGTGTTGGTCTATCACATAAAATCCCAATTAACTACATTTACATTTTTGGTTGTAATGCCGCGTACACACGATCGATTTTTTCGACGGTGAAAACACCGTTGAGAAAATCGACGTTAAAAACGAGGAACAGCTTGTTCCCCCCACACACGGCCGTTTTAAATGTAATTTTTTTTTTGGTCGAAAAAAACGACCGTGTGTGGGCTCCGCGGCAGTGTTTCCCTATGGGAAACACTGCCGCGGAAAACATGTCGAATAAAACGACGAGAAAAATTAGAACATGTTCTAATTTTTCTCGTCGTTTTTAATGCCGTTTTTCTCGTCGAAAAAAACGACAGAAAGCCCACAGACTATCGTTTTTCTCGTCGAATGGGAAAAATGTCGTTTTTTTCGACGGGAAAAACGGCCGTGTGCATTACATGACAAAATGTGGAAAATTTCAAGTTGTATGAATACTTTTTCAAGGCACTGTACATTGAGGGCCTCTTTTTTGTGGCCATGACAGTAAAGTCACTTACAAGAAGTTAGCAACATAACTAGCACACAGATACTGGTGATATCTCCTTGTCTTGCTGTGCTGGATATTGGTTCAGCATAAAAATGCCCATATGTTTAGAACTTTTAGGGTACTTTCACACTGAGGCGGTGGGGGCGGTAGGGGTTAAAAAGGGGTTAAAAGCACCCGCACAGTGCCGCTGCCGAAGCGCTTTGCAGGTGCTTCATTTCAATGGGCTGGGCGTTGTAGGAGCGGTGTATACACCGTTGCTAAACCACCCCAAAGATGCTGCTTGCAGGACTTTTTTTAACGTCCCACAAGCGTACTGCTCCAGGGTGAAAGGACTTAGACTTTCATACTGGAGTGACAGGAGAGGCGGTGCAATTTTTAGCGCTAAAATGCCCGTAGAGCGCCTCAGTGTGAAAGTGGCCTTATACTTTAAAATTGTATTCCATGAATGAGTATACCAAAATGTGTTTCCTTGTTGTAGGGATGGCATTTGTAAATGTGGATACTCCAAGATTCAACATATTGAAGGGACTCAGACCAACCAGAACGATAAGTGGAACTATAAGAAGCACACAAAAGAGCTGCCTACAGATGCATATGGAGATATTCAGTTTGAAGCATTTGGAAGAAGAGGCAAGGTATGTTATTAATATCCACCTCAGGTGTACAGATACAATTTTAAAGGCAACCTCTTTTACTGCTTCTACAGTACGCAGGAATTAAAAATAAAGCACATGGCCAAATTACTCAAAACACACACATAAAAAGTTTGATGTGCACTGTGTTTTACCCTTACTGTAATGCCACTTTAATAATTCAATACGTTTGTTTAAAAAAATGATTTGGGCTATGGCGTTGGCTTGTGCTAATGCCTGAGCCGTCATCTTAAGGCTTTCCTGGGTTGACTACCTTGTTTAGAAGAATGACATAGTATGGGAAGTTGCTGGGATGTATTTAAGACAGCATGTAAAATTATTTGTACTGCCTTAATTTAGGTTTTTTTTTTGGTTGAACAGCTAGCCAGATAAAAAGATATTTTTGTTGTTGGAATAAACCTGACATATTGAGAAATTTAAAAGAAAGATAAGTACAAGGCAATTTTAGATTATATCATGATTTCTTAAAAGTAAAGTATGGGTCTCTAATGAATATAATTTTTACTGTTGACTAAATGTAGTCTAGTTGTCTATTGTAATTATGTGCAACCAATGCCCAAATTTATAACAAAACTGTATATTGTATTTTCCAACTGTGATTTAGCAAATATTACCGCACAAAGCAGTCTGCCTGGTAACATAATAAAAAAATAAACCTAATGTTCTGAACAAATGTGTAAATGAAAGGAGACATAAACCCAATATGTAGATAATCATCCATTTATTCTGTGCATCTCCAACAAGATGGGCCAGTTGATAATTTTTCCAATTTCTATTTGTTATTAATGTTTTTCCTTCATTTTTTAACATCTACAATCAAACAATGCATCATAAAATGTTATTTTTTTAGCATTACATTTTTGTACCTATAACTATAAGGTATCTCTATTACATTGTATGACTGTGTAGTGCTAACGCTGAATGGGCCGCAAATTTTAACTGGTTCTTTCCCAGACAGTGCAGAGGCCATCAGTCACCAAAGCAACAGTCCATTCACTCCAGCTCCAACAAACAGTCTATGGGTTGTCATTTTTTTAGTTTATTGCCTGTTGAACTTTGGATGGGAGAGGAGTTAGGGTGGTATGGGATACTCAAGTCATGCTGAATAGTCACAAGAGGACACTCTCGACTAGGCTAGGCTTCTCTGAACAGTCTTTATGCCACGGGCTACTAGGAATTACCAGAACTGAGACCCTGTAAGAGCTGTCTCAGAAAAGAGCTGCTGCTGGCACTTTTCCTTCAAAACAGGACACGTCACTTGTGCTCTGGTCTATTCTCATAATGTCTCTCCAGGACAGCTGAACTCCCCAGCTTCCTTCTTTTCCTTATGCATCAGGACAACTATTCAGTTCCTAGCTTCCACCAGACACTCTTCAGTGAGGGAGGGGTTAATACTCACGATGCCACAGGACAGCTGCACACCTTCCAGCTTCCACCCGGCACTCTTCCGTGATTCCTCCAGACCAGATCCTTAGATGGGACTGCTTAGTTATCTCCAAAATTGATTAGGAATAGCTTCCCTCTCCAGCTCTGCCACAGCTGGGACCTTGATGAAATCAGCAAAGACTGCCTCAGAGGGGCAGAGTCCCCAAGGCTGTGGGACTTCTCCAGAAGGACAAGAACTAGGCTGTTTCAGACCTCAGACTATTTATGTTATCCTCCGGCCACCTACTGGGCACATCTCCCAGTCAGAAACCATGAATCAGACCGAGACAGAAGTACAGTTAAATCACACTTGTTTAATAATAATAATAAAAAGGTAAACAGAGTAGGAGTGGTCCAAACATAGCCAGAGTTCAGTAACCGGATCAGGTAGTCGGCCAAGCCACTGTCAGAGAGCCAGAGATAAACGTAGTAGTACAGCAAGCAGGATCAGTAGCCAGAAGGGACGTCAGCCGAGTAATCTTCCACAGGAACGCAGGAGAAAGTCTCTGTGAGGTTAACAAGGCAAAGGCAGAGAGCAAGTGAACTGGAAGGCTTTAAGTAGGCAGGACTGACGAGCCTGATCATGAACAGGTGAGTCACTGTGGAGAGATAGGAGCTGGCAATTAGCCGACAGCTGAGCGGCCAGCTCAGAGAAGGAAGGGCTGAGCCCAGCCCTGACACTCCCCAGGGACTGGCTGTGGAATCATAAATATTCAAGCTGCCCAATTATTACAGAGCAGCCAAAAAGAACTACATTTGCCTCTAATCCAAGCAACCTATCCATGAGGGTGCTACAACTGTAACAAATTATGTCATTATTCTTATTAATTATTACAGATATCAGATATTTGCAGGTACTGTCCTTTTGGCATAGTTATTCACTGTGAATCTTCTCATTTTAGTATATTCGCTTGTCCCGGGAGACAACACCAGAGACATTGTATGAGCTCATGGCAAAATACTGGCAGCTTAAAACACCAAACCTCATCATCTCTGTGACAGGTGGGGCCAAGAACTTCTCTCTGAAACCAAGAATGCGGAAGATCTTTAGCCGTCTAATCTACATTGCACAGACCAAAGGTAATTTGAGAGACCCCAATAGCATTTGTGCGGGATTAGGAATGATCAAGAGCAAAATATTATTGCAGCCTTGTTGCAGAATAAAATAAAGTGTGAAATTGTATTAAGACATGAGACCACCGGAAAACAAGACATTTAACAGAATAGATCAGAATGATCAGACAGGGAGCAACTAACTTGCAGTTTATTGGGCAAGTTATAAGCATAACATTAACTAGGTCCATGATGGCTAAAAGACATGCATACACTGCAGAATAATGGAAGCTGCACAAACATGGACTCTATACTGTAATGTCTTCGTGACTAAGTCAGGGTAACATGGATGCACAGCATAGTCTCTATAACAACAGAGAGTCAAGAAGAAAATCACTACATAATTACATAGTTAGTCTGGTTGAAAAAAGACACAGAAAAGAAAAGTCCATCTAGTTCAAACAATCCAAGGAACAAAAAATAATTATACAATCCTATATACACAATACTATACCAACAGTTGATCCAGGGGAAGGCAAAAAACCCCAATAAAGCATGATCCAATTTTCTCCAGCAGGGGAAAATCGTATTCCTTATCCCTCAAGGGGCATTCAGATGTAGTTGCCCAAATAAACAGTGCATTGAGATCGGCTTGTAAATTGGAGACATCCTGTAAGGACGTTATTTCACTGCATAGCTTGGTGTCATCTGCAAACACTGAAATGGTACTTTTAATCCCAGACCCAATATCATTTATAAATATGTTAAAAAGTAAGGTTCCCAACACTGAACCTTGGGGTACACTACTAATAACCTTAGACCATTCAAAGTAAGAATCATGATTTACAACTACTCTCTGAAGACGGTCTTTAGAAAAACAGTTCAGAGCACAGCTACTTGTGATAATCCTCATCAACAGTATTCCCCTCAGTGAAGTCAAAGTAAAACTGGTGAGCAGCTGGAGAAATCCAAGGGCCAAGTTCAATGAGCTACCCCATTGGAACTGCAGTTCTCTGGTATCAATCGGGGAGGGGTTACCTACAGTTGCTGAGTCTTCTGGGGAAACTGTGTGCAATTAAGCTCAGCTGCCTGCACGCTGGTTCTGATAGTGGAGACCTTTCACCTGGCTGCAGATCACTTGCCTGACTACTTCTGCCTCATCAGATTTGGCTTCCCTTTGCTGCTGAGGGAGGAAAGCTAAATATATTATTCTCCCTAAATGTGTCCAGAAACTGTTGGAACCAGAGTTGTGGTAAAAGTAGTTAAAGGGCCTGCATCTGTATCTAAACATCAGGATTAAATGGGCACTCCGTCACAAACATAATCCAACCAAATTGCCTCAACTGGCTTAAATTTGCATATATCTAGTACTTACATGTATGATGGGGAGAACTGCCTGTGTTGTTTGTAGCGACCAGTCAGATTCCACTTTCACCAAGTGGAGTATAAAATGTAAAAAGTATGATTAGTTGGAAGACAATTTCAGGCCCTTTTATATTGTTGTTTAATTATTGTGTTAATGCATTGGTAGAGGAGGTTTACTTTAAGATGCAAGTCTTTGTTAAATTATTTTCCTTTTCCCACACTTAGGAGCCTGGATATTTACAGGTGGAACTCACTATGGTCTTATGAAGTACATAGGAGAAGTGGTTAGAGATAACACCATAAGCCGGAGCTCAGAAGAAAAAGTAGTGGCTATTGGTATTGCAGCCTGGGGCATGATCTCTAACCGGGACACACTGACCCGGACGTCCCCAACGGAGGTGCATGAATTTAAATTTACTATATTCTAAATGATTTTGGAGCTAGGGGTGCTAACATATTGACCATATTGAACATATTATATTCCTGTATTGAACTTATATTAAATACTTTGCGTAACCTGTATCCTCTGTGACAGGGAAATTATGTGGCTCACTACACCCTAGAGGAGCAGAAGCGAGATCCCCTCTACTGCCTAGACAACAATCACACACATCTGATTCTGGTGGATAATGGCACCAATGGACATCCAAGTGTTGAGGCTGATCTTAGAGCTTCGTTGGAGAAGTATATCTCTGAGTTAAATGTGCCTGGTACAGGATTTACAGTATAATGCATGTAGTGTTTTTTATTTGACTGCCTTACATGGCTAGACTTTCTCTTGCTCAGCCCGTGGGCTTAACATGAGAGGATTAATTGCTCTTCCCATCATTGCTAACAGTGTGGATAGAGTAATCTCCACTGCCAGCTATTGTATTTAGGATTAAAGAACCACCTGAGACTGCCAGAATGCAGTGGCGCTGCCAAACAGTGACTGTATCTAATAGGAAATGATTAAAGTGTTACTAAACCCACAACAGTAAAATTAGTCTGTATATGCAGTAAAGCATGCTTGTTATACTCACTGTGGAACCTAAGGGGTTAATCCTCTGCATTGTGTAAAAAAAGGCTGTTTGATCCTGTCTTCTCTGATCCTCCACTTCTTTTACTGTCCTCAATCCATTTGCTGATAGAACAGAGCCTGGGGGGCACTCTGCATATGCTAAGTAGTGTGTATTGCTAGAGAGTTTTTTTGTTTTGTTTTTAGGGGGGGTGCATGTGATCAGCACAGGGCCAATCAGCACTGTCTAGACAGAACGTCAGGGATCATGCAGCCTCATAGGACAGCCAGAGCACAATAAAAACAAATCCTACAAGCTTTAACCAGTGCTCTGCTGGACATTGATAGAAGCCATAAGACTGCTATTTACTGATGATGAGAAAAGGTATTTAGCAGTTTACACTTACTAAAATAATTGCATTTCCATGTTCTGTGTACTGTGGGAGAACAAATAAAATGAATGCAGGGTCCTGGGTTTAGTAACACTTTAATATTAGCAAATACAGGTTATGACATAAGTCATTTAACTTTTTGAAGAATGCTAAACTTAATCTGTGTCCACTTTTGGATATAGATGTGGTTGAACATCTTGCCCATTTGATAATGACTTGATAAATCATCTCAATTCATAGGCAATTTGATTGGTTATAAACATACACGAAAGTGTTGAACTGGCTTACATTGAACCATGTAGTACTACAGACTCCAGAACCATTCAGAAGATTTTCGATAGGCCTTGAATAATTTTCAGGTCTCAGGGAACTCCTGACAATAATTACTATTTAAAAAGCTCATAGAACATTAGTGTACTGGTCTGTGGGAAGAATGCATCTAAAGGCCCGAAAAAGTTTGTCCGATGGAGCGTACACACGGTCTGACTTTTTGCCAACAAACTTCAAAATGAGCAGGTTTTTCCAAAAATCCGACCGTGTGTACGCTCCATCGGACAAACTTTTTCGGTTTTCATCGGACAAAAGTTCGCTCTGCAAACAGACAAACTTTCCGGCAACAAAAGTCTGATGGTGCAAAGTCCTATCGTGTGTACAGAAATTCATCAGACTTTTGTCCGAGGTACAAATACGCATGCCCAGAACCAATGTTAAAATCAACCAACAATAGCAGAAGTTGACCAAAGGGTGGCGGTAAAGAGCAGAAAAACCATGTGATGTTGGGAAAGTTTTGGGAAAGTTTGCAGAAAAGTCCGAGCATGTGTATGCTATGGGTGTGCCCAGCCAACTCCCTTCGGACAAAAATCCACGGAAAAGTTTGTTTGAAGTCCGACTGTGTGTACGAGGCTTTACATTGGTGGTCAATGGGAAGACTATCCTTATTACAGATAGCTGAAAAGATAATTGGTGTAGGTCATATCTGAGAGGCAGAAATAGAGGAATCCTGGTGGAGTAAAGCCTCGTACACACGCTTACAACCGAACATCTGTTTTTTGTGGCATGCTAGTCTCATGTCGAAACTGAAGAAGTTACTCACAATACGAAAATTTTTGTACGACAGAATACAACGTCAGAAGTGGCGTAATGTGTTGAATAGTTTTGTATGTATTCTTTTGTTTCTGAACATGTGTAGTCTTGCTCTTACGTTTTTTTTCGTACGAAAACCGTAAAAATGAAACGAAAATCGGACGATGAGTTCACATCTGACAAAAATGTTATAGTCTGCACATCCAGCTTTTGTCTGACGAAAAAAAAGCAAAATCGGCTGTCGAAAGCACCATACCAACGATCCGAAAATCGTCAGACAGCTCGTCATATGAATTTTTCCATCCGATTTTCATATCGTGTGTACTGGCCTTAAATGATCTAACAAGACAAAATTCATTTGCTAATACACACATACAACTGTAGTGTTTTAAGTTTGCTAAATGCAAAATATATCCTTTAAATATGTCATATAAAATATTTTTGTGCTTTGTCCTCTGCAGAATCCAATTATGGTGGGAAAATTCCTATTGTATGTTTTGCACAGGGAGGTGGGAAGGACACACTGAGGGTGAGTTGAAGTTTTACAAACATTGCAATAATTTACTTGTTCGCCCAATAATCCAGTTTAGCTATTTATCACAGATCACAATTTACCTTTCGATGGTTATAATTTCATTTGTCTAAAAAATGATTTCCTTCATATACAGTATTAAAACACTCTTGTCCCAACTGTCTATATTTGGAAGGGACAGTGTCAGAGTTGGAATGTTAAAAAAGACAGCATCGGGGTCAACTTGGAGCATTGTTTGGATGGGTTGGGTTTAGAGGCTTATTTGTTTGGAATTAATCTCTAAAGAAGTTGTAAAATATGCATATACTATGCAAATATGGTTGGTGTTACTAAACCCACAACAGTAAAATCAGTCTGTTTATGCAGAAACGTGTTCTTGATATACTCACTGTGGAACCTAAGAGGTTAATCCTCCACATTGTGTAAAAAGGCTGTTGATCCTGTCTTCTCTGATCCTCCCCTTCTTCCACTGTCCCCAATCTATCTCCTGGTAAGACAGGGCCTTTGGAGTCACTCTGCACATGCTCAGTTTGGTGTGTACTGCTAGAGTTTTTTTTTTTTTTTTGGGAGGGTGCATGTGATTGGCACAGGGCCAATAAGCACTGTCTAGATAGAGGGTCAGGGGTCATGCAGCCTCATAGGACAGCCATAGGAGAATGAAAACTCCTCCTACAAGCTCACAAGACCGCTATATACTGCTGATGAGAAAAGGTATTAAGCAGTCTATATTTACTAAAATAATTGCATTTCCATGTTCTATGTACTGTGGGAGACCAGATATAGTGAATGCAGGGTCCTGGGTTTAGTAACACTTTAACAATATATAGCTATAGCAAACCATGCAACTGCTATGGGGCCCAGCAGCAGAGAGGTCCAACACTGTCTGGGGGCATAATGATTTTGCGAGACAACATGCGTGTACAATTTTGGCATCTTCAATGAGAGATATTAAATTTAAAGGAAATCTGTAATGAAAGAAACATGAATGCTGTCATTACTGATTTCTTCTGAAAGTGCTAGTTTCCTGACTGTTATATTAAACCTTTTGCTTCTCTATCTTGAGTACAAAGAGTCTGCACTATGTAAAAAATAACTCTGTTTTGCAACAGACTGTTGACATCAGTTCTAGTTAATCCATGTAAGAATAAAGCATTATGTTAATACTCAATAGAATTTTCATGATACTGTATAGAAGGGCTCTTGTTCTTTGTGGGGAAGCAGTGGTCCCTCCACAAAGGTCCAACATACCCTCCTGCAGAGTTAAAGCCAGAGCTTTCCAATCAACATAAACATTGCTAAATGCAGAGCTTTAGGTCTTTCTCAGTGGGGGGCACATCAGACCTCCTCAGAGAGACCACTGCTTCCACATAGAAAGCAAGGGTCCTTTTGGCAAGGAACAGGCATTTCTATTTAGATTGACGTAATTGTAGCCGTATTAGTACTGCTTGGACCTTGAAGAAGGGGACATACCCCGAAAGCTTGTCCTGAAAAATTCTATGTTAGTGCAAATAAAAAAAGTATCACGGACAGTACTTTATTTAGATTGAGGCAGCTGTCTGAAGAAATTAAACTGTAATCTTTTACACATTCATTGTTTTGCTACACCTGCAATATATTCAGATGATTTCAACTGAAATTGCAGTTGGGCTTTAACATAACATGCAAGCTAGGTAAAATTAAACAAAATACAACTAATGCACACACGGTCGGAATTTCCGATGGAAAAAGTCAGATGGAAGCTTTTTGTCAGATATCCCAACTGTGTGTAGACTTTTTCTGTCCGAATTTCCGACGGACTTAGATAGAGAGCAGGTTCTCTATTTTTCCGACGGAAAAAAGTTCTTTTGGAAAATCTGTTCGTCTGTATGCAATTCCGACGCACTAAAAACCACACATGCTCAGAATCAATTCGACGCATGCTCGGAAGTATTGAACTTAATTTTTCTCGGCTCGTCGGAACGTCACCGCGTTCTTGACGGTAGGAATTTGGTGTGACCGTGTGTATGCAAGCCAAGCTTGAGCGGAATTCTGTCGGAAAAACCATCCAATTTTTTTCCAACGGAAGTCCGTTAGTGTGTACGCGGCATAAGGCTGGGCTCACACTGATGCGAATTGGATGCATATTGGATGTTGCCCCGCACCCAATTCGCATTACACGAGACTATGACCGGCTCTCAATGGACAAGGTTCACACATCTCCGGGGCGGCCACAGAGCAGATTGCACAGGGGTCCTGTGCGTTAGTGACTTTGTTTCAGGTCCGAATTCAGGCAGAAATTCTGGCCTGATACACCAGACCCGTACTGCGAGCTGCAGCCGAAGACAGTGTGAACCCAGCCTAACGAAAACTAGAAGACTGCCATTATTGATCTTTGCTTTTTAAGGCCCCGTTCACATCTGGTGATTTAGAATCTCGGATGGAATCTCAGCGATTCTTCCCGTGATTCCAAGTTGCACTGTAATTGTGGCAAAACGTGCTACGCGTACAGATTATGGTTGCCATTCATTTTTAAAGGCACCTCAAATGTGGTGCGGTTTTGCTGCAATTGTCACATGCCAGAATTGCACGGGAATCGCAGAAAACCGCATCTCTCGATGCTTGTCGCCCAAAAGAGAGCAGGAGCTTATTTTGGGCAACAAGCTTCACACGATGCAATTTTCCGTGATTATCACTCGTCAATCGCACCCAAACATGCGTGGCACGTTTTTTTACGACTGCAGTGCAATTTGCATGCAAGCCCAAATTGCCAGATGTGAATGAGGCTTTTAAGATCAAGAAAAAACGAGGAGGAAAAAACATACGGAACACATCAAGAACGCACACACAGCAATGCATCCAGAACACATCCAAACTGCATTTTTGTGGTGTGAACTAGCTCCATATGCAAGATGTCTGGTTGTCATTGTAGAACCCTCAGTGTTACTTAGTGTAGGTACGTTTAATTTGGCTACTCTGTAGGTAGAAGAGCAGGGGTTAAATTAGTTTTTGCCTGTGCAGTGCATCAAGTCTGTGGTTCTGTTACCTCCCCCTGGCTTCTATAACTTACTGGATAGTTCTAGAACTTAGCGGGCGGAGGAACAGAGGGTGCAGCCCGAATATTGATCGAGTTCCCACCTTTCCCTGAGGAGGCAAGGCTTTGTAGGTGGGGGAATAGTCCCATAAATAGTCAGAAGCCTGGCAGGCGGGGAGCAGAGTCCAGGGTCCAGTCGCTTGAAGGGGACCCCTGGGCAGAAGAAAAATGAGGAGGCAGAGAGAGAGAAAGGAAGAGAGAAGGAGCAGCTGGAAGTCTCATACCCTTTACCAGCCTCAGCTAGGCTAGCTGAAGCCTTCCTGAGAGCAAGGCCCAGCCTGTATAGCAGAGCGCCCATACAGCAGCCTCCTGGATACCAGGGACTGGGGGAGTAACTTCCATTTCACTTTACCCCGAGCCTGTATGGAGAGGACAGTAAGGCTGCTTTACATGTCCAGGACCAGGGGACAGCTAAGAGCCAGCGCAAAGCAGCCAGACACAACCCCATATCTCCAGCTTGGGACAGCAGTAGCCAGGTGTTTTGGCATTCCTGCAAGGAGCAGCACCTGCATATTCAGTTTGGAACAATTTTTCTTGTTGGTATCTTTGCTGCTCCATCACTCCCATGGGTGAACAGCACTGATATGCCCCGTACACATGACTGGTTTTCCCGTCGGAAAAAGTCAGATGAGAGCTTTTCGTTGGGAATCTCGACCGTGTGTATGCTCCATCGGACTTTTTCCCACAGGAAAACTACTTGGAAAAAAAACAGAGCAGGATCTCTTTTTTCCCGTCAGGAAAAAATCAGAGCAGGAAAACTATTCATCTGTATGCTTTTCCGACGCGCAAAAAACCACGGATGCTCTGAAACAAATAGACGCATGCTCAGAAGCATAGAACTTAATTTTCTCGGCTCATAGAAGTCTTTTACGTCACCGCGTTCCTGGCAGTCAAAAGTTCACCGGGCTTTTGTGTGACCGTGTGTATGCAAGGCAGGCTTGAGAGGAATTCCATCGGGAAAACCATTGGTTTTCTTTCCGACGGGAAAACCGGTCGTGTGCATGGGGCATTAAAGTCAGTTCTTAGCAACCTGAGACATTAGCAAGTCCTCAAGACTTTATTCAGGTTCTTAAGTTCTGGGCATCTCATGCATCCCTATTCCCTATCCAAGATATTCCCTAAATATACAAAAACAAAATAACTAGACCGTTTACTGAGCCTGTGAAGAAAGTGTGAAAATAACTGTTGCCGGCTGTGTGGGGGAAGAGCCAAAAAATCCAGCGGCTCCTATGGGAGTGAGCGCTACATCATGCTGGTTCTTTTGCTCCAAAACTTTAAGTCCCTGTCCTGAAAAAAAAGTATGCAAATAACGGCTTTTTAATGGAGATACATTTTTTACTATTTGCAAAAAAAAAAAAGCTTCTAAGCGCAAACGCGGCTAAACGTGGCATGCCAACGCGGCAAAACTTAAGTTTTTAAACTCGGTTACTAACTGTCAAGTTGAATCGTTCAGGAGAGGTTTTAAAACGTCCCGTGTACATTAAGCCTTACTTTATTTCACTCTAACGAAAGGCTATGTACTGTGTTGCTTTTTATTGCTGCACCACAGGCACTGTCTTGTGATGTATATATATTTTTCAATCTCAAAGGATTTTAACATATTTGATAATAGAACTCCATTGAGAGCTGGCTCATCTCTGCCTAATTCCTTCTTGCTTTCAAACAGGCAATAAATACAGCAATCAAGAGTAAAATCCCATGTGTAGTGGTGGAGGGATCCGGGCAGACTGCTGATGTCATTGCCAGCTTAGTGGAAACCGAGGGCACTACTTTAGCATCATCTGTCATTAAAGAGAGGCTAGTCCGATTCTTGCCTCGCACTATATCTCGATTGGCAGAAGAGGAGATGGAGACGTGGATACGATGGGTACAGTATCTTACAATTAATTTTTTACTAAAGATAAAAATCAGATTGTATCTGTTCAGGTGCTTTGTGATCCAGCAATATTCTGTGCTCCAATGAGCATAATTTTATGCTTAAAGAACTGCATTTTATCAGTATATACTTTGGAATATTTTTTAAGTAAACCTGGCTTAGTCTAAGATGTAAACATAATGTTCTTTAAATCGATCCCTATGAAGACCCTTAAATGCTAGGCCCAGGCTGTACCTGGGCCTCATGGACCCCATGTTATATACAGTATCAGTTCTTTGCTCTGGGCAATATTTTGTGAAGTCAGAGTGTGATTCCACTTCCAAACTAATTAGAGATAAAATGCAATTTTTTTTTTTTTTAATTGTCTATAGTTCAATTTACTTACTCTTTTGTTTAGTATAGAATGTATGTTAAGCCCCATACACACGGTTGGACTTTTTGACAACAAACTTCAAAAACTTCAAAATGAGCAAGTTTTCAAAAAAATCCTACCGTGTGTACGCTCCATCGGACAAACATTTTCGGTTTTCATCGGAAAAAAGTTCTCTCTGCAAACGGACAAACTTTTCGGCAACAAAAGTCCTACGGTGCAAAGTCCTATCGTGTGTACAGAAATCCATCGGACTTTTGTCCGAAGTACAAATACGCATGCCCAGAACCAATGTTAAAATCAACCAACAATAGCAGAAGTTGACCAAAGGGTGGCGGTAAAGAGCAGAAAAGAGCAGAAAAACCATGTGATGTTGGCAAAGTTTTGGGAAAGTTTGCAGAAAGGTCCTGCCGTGTGTATTCTATGGGTGTGCCCGGCCAACTCCCTTCAGACAAAAATCCACGGAAAAGTTTGGTTGAAGTCCGACCGTGTGTACGAGGCTTTAGGCAATATATAGTATGTAGATCTTGACCATTGGGTACTTCCTCAAGTTTGTCATAGTCTATCAAATTTTAAAATGTGCCAATATTAAATCACTGAATGAAATGTACATAAAACTATGGGGCATATTTATAAATCAGTGAATGTGACATTCAACAAACATTCTCAGGCCCTATAATTTAAAACTCATACACCAGCTAGGTTCACCTGAATTAAATATTTGGTGAATGCCACATTCCCTACATTTTTTTCACTCAAATATTTTGTTAATGATGATGAGGGTTATGCAGTCAGTTCCAGGCTTTCCAAGAAGACCCACGCCATAAAATACCCCTAAAAACCCTTGGCTTTTGAACATTTCTCAATGGACTTCCAAAAGGTCTGCTTAGGTGATAATATGAAAGAAAGGTATAGAAAAGCCTAGGAATGTAATACTGTACCTTATAGAGTACATTGTGTATGTCACCCAACTCCACTTTTGTCTCTGACTCATGAAACAATTTTCAATGCATTCATAAAGACAGGAGTATATATTTCTTCTTTTTTTTTTCAAGAAAAAAGGAAACAATATTATATTGTCTCAGACATTGAACAGCATGCTCAAAGGTCCGTTTACATGTGTTTGGTGTGTTATTACATGTTATGTTGCATGTCTGAATGTGTGTTGGCTTGTGTTGCGGTAATGCAAGTGTAGCACTACCCCCAGTTAAGAGAGCTGCTGGTATTGTTTGGGCCTGTACCGTACTGCTGTCAACCCCCAAAACTGGCTCTAACCCTCCGCTGGCACAGCTGCAAATAAATGGGATTGTGGAACCTACTGGCTATAGGAACCGCAATAGAGCATAAAGTACAAGTCAAGATTGGTTTACCTGTGTTTGCCATCTCCCTGGAACATTTAACACTCCACACAATGTGTTTGCTTAACCACAAAAGCATTTTTACTGAATAAGAGATGACAGGTTAAACCAATATGCATTTGCTTATGCAGAGCCCTGCAAAGCCAAAGTGATAAACATATAAGGATACCAAATATAATGCAATACTATAATACTAAATGTCTTTGAACTAACTATGCTCGCGAGCTTTCCCCTCGTGGGCAATATGGCGCCCACACAGTGTTAAAGTGAGTTCCAGTCAGGCCTGATTACGTCCAAACACTGTCACTCCAATGAAAAAGATCTTTGCTAGCAAAACGTTGGTGCACTTAATGTTTGTAATCCAAGAGATATCAAATAACGTTAGCTGAACTCCGGCTATAATTAAGACGTGAAGTCACGGGTGATAAAATACTCAGCCTTAACCAAAAAATGTCGGGCCTAATTACAGTTAAAAGTCCTGGGCAAGTGCCCTCTCACCCGACCAGACCCAGTACATCCTGCTGGTTCTGTGCTGGTGCTCCGGCACACGATCTCTCCACCACACGTAGTCTCCGGTCCCTCAGACAACCGTATGGAAGTCGATAGATGGGTCGACTCTTGGATGCTCCGGGATATCAGCAGGCTCCTCTGATGAGATCCCTCTCTCTGCGATGAGCAGGTTTCCCAGATTCTGTAGGCCCAGGCTCCCCGGCCTAGACAAGCACAACAGGCCCCAACACAGGCTCCGACTTGCTGCGCCGGCGATGTCCAAAGAGACAGCGCGTTGCTCCTCCTCCACTTAAATACCCCTTCCCCAGCAGACCTTGCGCCGGGCAATGCACTGTGGGTGTACAGTTGCACTGTGGGTACAGTAGTCTATATGGTATCTACGGCATTAGAGTCCATCTCTCTCTGTACTACAAGTCCCACTGTGCACCTTTTCTTTCAAGTCAAACAGTAGTCAATAGAGTTTCGGAGGGATCTGGGTGCATTTGTGTATAAAATAGTCCTTATAACATACCAATAGGCAACAACCCGCTACACAAGTTTCTTCTAACTGATATATTATTATTGCTCAGCCTGCGGGCTGAATGAGGAAAATAAACCAATTCCTACATACACCCCTATACAGCATGGATGGACAAATCTCCCACCTCAGCTGTCTCTAGGGCGGCTGTCAAGATACCTGTACAGCGGCTGCATCTGATTTGATGCTCCTGCTATTCGGCCAACAATTTTCCACCTCGCACATTCGATTTCTCAATCAATGGATGTTGGGCAGGAGGTGATCTTATTTATTGTTTCAAGTAGAAATCAATGTGGAATCTAAAGTTCTAAACTAGAAAGTCCAATTTACATTGATGTCTGACCAAAGTTTAACCTGTTAATTATATCTGTCCTTTCATACTGCTTCTGGAAAACATAATGGGAATGGTAATTTTATAGAAATATGCGATAGGTCAGATGTACCTCCCATATATTATCTCCCAATATCCTCAGTTGTGTTTTTTTCTCCTGAGCTTACTAAAAGCTGTACTACAGCTTCCAGAAAAAAAACTGTGTACATGGAGTTCTTTTAATAATCACTGTTATATAAATGGATGAATATGTAATTAAGGTTTTAGTGGTCAGACAGAAGCTGCTTGTGTTCTTGTTATAGTACGCATACTTCCTCTATTAAGATGGCACATGAAGCTTTTAAAAGACAGCCACACCACTCTATGTGTCTAATAAGTGTCTAAAATTCCATTTTACTATATATAGTACTCCAAAGCAGTACCCCATTTCTGCAGTGGTCATATGTTTTTATCATCCCCATGCTATTAGTGTAGAACTAAATAGCCATTACTAAGTATATTTTTTTTAGCATGCATTTAGCTGTTGTCCACCTTTACCATTAAGTGTATCATCTGTGCTTATTGAACTGGAGTTAGGAACAGTTAAAGAATAGTCAAATGCAAGTATCTTGCTAGCCAGTAGGCTTCATTATGGATCATTCGTGATTACGCATAGTACTGCCCACTGAATTATATCATAACAACAATTACATTTAAAAGGAAAAATGATGTATACTGCTTCAGAGACTGCCACGGACCAACAATTAATACCAAACCAAGCCAAAAAACAAAGTTACCTATAAAAATTTGTAGAACTACATCCCTCTAGAAGTCAGTTTATTACAAACAAAAAGAAAAAGTATCTGGGAATAGAGAAATTACCCCTCATAAAAACATACCCCACCACTGTACTACATCCATGGACAAAAGATTTGACAGATGAAAGTATTACCTGACCAATACTCTTTCACCTGGCAACAGGTGTCATTATCTTAATTAAGCTACCCCCTCACATATCGATGCTTTGCAAAGCTAATTATCCAGCTCTTTTTACTCAACTGCTTGAGGATGTACAGGCATGAACTGATACGTCTCTTTCCTGAATAGGAAGAATTGTGTCGGTAAAAATGACCGTTGTACCCAAATTGCTGCATTAGTTTCAAACTCTTCTGATTTCTGTGCCACTAGAAGCGATCTAGAAATTTTAAGGAAAAATCTTTAAATTCAATTGCGGAACTAAGGGTAGCAGATTAGCGTGAACTAAATTATATGCTCCCAAGGATTTAGTAGGTCTGGGAGTACCAGATTTCCATAAATACAGGTGACCCAAAGGTTTCAATTACACTCTTCCTATTATAAACCAGACTGAATGTCTTTAGAGGCCCAAGCCTGCTCCCTTCTACCTACAGTATAGAATTGGTGCTTTGGCTCCCTTCCAGATAGCACAAAGCTCTTTTGAGCCCAACCCTTTCTCATTTCATAGGCTTATGAATCTCTTCTTGTAGGCTGTGGCCCCTTCGCTGCCCCATATCCCGCCCCCTCTTTTAACAATCACTTGTTTCCACCAGGTCTACAATGTCATCAGTTTCAATGGTGGATGGGCAAGGGATTATATCAACTAGGCCAATTTTTTGATCAAAAGGGCATACGCCCCTCCTCATATTTTGTGCAGCATTTAGAGATGCCACTTTCTGAAAGTTTTTGTTTACAACAAATTCTAAATTACTTATGCTCTCCTCAAAAAATAAGCGCTGATCTTGCCACGCAAATGGTTTTTGAGAATAGATGTTGGCAAACCACTTTGCATTGGGGGGGTGCATTTCAATGCTGTACAGACTATTCGTTACCCCGTCCTACAAACTGTCCTATCAACTGGCATGGGGAAAAGATCTTAACTTAAGCCCCGATGATGTGGATTGGCAAACCTGGAATGCTTGTATTCATAAGGGTATTATGAATGTAACACTGATAAAGGCAAGCTTTAAGGTTTACTCTAGATGGTATTTAGTAATGTTTCCAGGTCCTTCATCCTCATGCTTTTTGGGTTGTGGACAGGTGGGGACACCCCTACATATTTGGTGAACATGCCCTAAGGTTAGGTGGTCCTGGGGACATAGAAAGGACAAAGAGGGGACATGTCCACTCTTTGATACATTCTGTTACAATGGTAAATATTGTGAGGGACGCTCAGATTGCGCTGTTGAACATGCCAGTAGATAACATCTCGAGACATACGCAGATCCTAATTGACTTTATATTTTTGGTGGCCAAAATAGCCATTGCAGCAGCTTGGAAAAGCCCTGTAGTCGACTTGGCCCTGTTGAAACCCAAGTTGACTTGGATTATGTTTCATGAAAAAATTGTGAGCGCCCTACAGGATAAATAAACACTTTTTAATAAGGTATGGAAGCCCTGGCTTTCTTACTTACAAGTACCGGATGTTTAACGGCAGCTGGTTACGTAATCGGTAATTCTCTTTTCTTCTCTTCTTTTCCTCTTTTCCCTATCTTTTTACTTATCAACAATGCTGCATGTTATTTAGATTTATGGTTACACCTCTTTTGATTAATTCATATCCATCCTTATGGTATCAGTTTTTCTAACAATTTTCTCAGAATGCGTTGGATATAAACCAATGATATTATAGTTGGTTTTCTATTTTGTAACTCTTTATGATATTTTTCTGCTGAAAAAACAATAAAAAACGATTGAAACAAAAAGTATTACCTGACACATGTTCACACATAATAGAAAATAAAAAAAAACCCTTTCAATTAGGTTTATATTTTACATCACATTTTAGGAGAGAGTCATTTCTATTAATTAACAAATACAGTGCAATTAACAAAATTGCACAATAGCTCATAATAATTGCCCCACAATGTACTTTTATTTGTTTTTATTAGATTACGACACTGAATTGTTGAAAACTAATATTAGCTTATAATTATACTTTGCATTATGCCGTTCACACAAAGTAATCATTGAACGTGGAAAACTGAACGTTTATTTTTCTGAATGCAACAGTGGGAAACAATCAAGCAACTTACCCACTACTGTATGATTCAAAAATAAAGATGTGGTATGGATTAATGCTGTGCCTTTGCAGATTAAAGAAATAATGGAACACCTTCATCTTCTGACTGTAATTAAGATTGAGCAGGCTGGAGATGAAATAGTAAGCAACGCTATTTGTTATGCTCTATACAAAGGTAAGTGGGCAATACCATGACTTACAGTATGCTATTGGCACTTGATGGTCTACTACTCTACCTAAAACAGGAGACAAAATTCACTTTTCCTTATCAGTTGTGTTAAAGTAGAACTATGGCTTCCCATTAAAAAATGTGCTGCCATCTTTAATTATAAGTGCATCTGCACTTAGTTTTCTCTTAGTTCCCCTGCAAAGTCCCACAAATACATGTTGATCCTGCCAGTGTAGTGCACCTAATGTAACTTCCTGTGATGGTATGGCAACAATGCTGAATTTCCACAGTCTACGTGATTCTTCTGAATGTTATGTATACTATGCCTGCTTGCACTACATTGGGTTAAAATAATGTTGCAAGGGTTGTGGTTATTAGCATTGTCACTGTTGATTCAAGAGCCTGTTGCCTGTAGTGCTGCCCACTGCTTTCTGGATTGATGGCACTGCCCCTGCTGCTGAATACATCCCATTGTGAGCTGCAGTGTCTGGGAGAGGGAGTGTGTGAGACACAAATGAAGGAGGCTCAATCAGGCACAATCAGGGAAGGTAAAGACATTTTTAAAATTGACTTTATAAGTCACATAGTAACTAGACTTGGTACTTGTTATACAGGAGCCTTTAGTTGTACTTTAAGATGACTGGTAAATATGTCCCATTCTTATTTGAAAATTAGGCCAGACTGTAGAGTACCTAATATACTAATAATTCTGGAATGTTTATGACTTTCTTTTAGGTTCCAAAAGCTCTGAAACGCATTGGCTTTTTTGACTGTTGTTCACCTGCATTATTAAAACAATGTTTTAGCTGGCTTCCATGGCACCAGCTTTTCTACCTTTTTCCATCTGTGAGGCAGCAGCTGCACAGACACAGTCCCTGAATTCACATTGCATGCTCCCGCACCCACACAGGTGTCAAATTGGGAGTAGTAGCTGTAGAACACCTGTGCATCTTGTCCAGGCAAAACACAGTCCTCATATAGGTGTGCACATAAGTACACCCTTGTGAATGATGCCTAACTGTTTCAGTGAAGTCTCTGATCTTTGTAGATACACAGATTTGAACAGACTTTTTCATAAATATAGTAATCCACCTGTAAGATTAACATTCCATGGCTGTAAAAACATGTACTTATAAATGATACATAATGCTGCTGGTTGGAAAGATGTTTTTCTATGTGACAAATAACTAGTAATTGTATTACATGTAGTATAAAGTCAAAATAGTGCGTAAAATCATATAAAAACCAGTCTGTGACAACAAAATATATTTCTGCTGTGTTTACGTCAATAAAAAAAATAATTGGTAAATCATTTAAGGTCTGGAATTCATTAAATATTACTCGGCTTAGTAACTTAACTTCTCCTTCATCCTTCCATGCATTTCCTATACTCTGTGACACCTACAACCTACCGAACTCTGAACTTTTCAGATACCTCTAAATTAAAAAAAATTACGCACCTTTGCTAAATACAGATGTCTCCTTAACCCAACTTACGATTTTTGAATCTACATGCATGAAAGATCCTCACTTAAGAGGCATTATATCTTTTATATACTCCCACATTTCCACTTATCCCGGTTTAGATAAACCACCTTATGCACGTAAATGGGAGGAGGACCTGAGGAGAACATTCGATATGAATGACTGGTCCAAAATATGGTCTGTAACAAAATCTTCTTCACCAAATATCCTGGCGGTTGAAACCAATTACAAAGTTTTGTCTCGTTGGTACCTCGTTCCCTCCAGATTGGCCAAATTCACACCAAACCAAACAGGCCTATGCTTTCGGGGTTGCCCAGATCCGGGCACCCACTTACACATTTGGTGGTCCTGCCCGTTGGTGCAATTATTTTGGGAACGGATATTTGAAACTGCCTCCAAGATATTTGGTTTCACTGTGCAACCAGACCCAGCCACAGCCTTGCTCAATCTAAAACCAGATCTCATTACACATAAACAATTCAAACTCCTCATTCAATTTCTTACAGCAGCAAAGCAAACAATAGCAAAGGCATGGAGGACCCCTAAATTGGAGATATCCAAGACCATAAATAGAGCCAAAATGTTAGCTATAGAAAGAAATCAAATTCCAATCTTTGAAAAGATCTAGGATCCTTGGATTAAATTTCACCTACCTTCTATTAGTGACAACTCGATTCTGATGCCATGGTAGCCGGAGGACTCAATCGGTTAAACTAACTACTAAACCAAATTTCTGAAGCTTGGGAGCTACCCTGCTCAATATAGTGAACACTGTTTTACTTAAACCCTCAAGCCGCGGACCGATTCATTCATGCCATTCAGGTGGACTCCTACACTCCCCCCCCCCCTCTGGTTTCCTACTATTCTATCCCATCTATTTTATTTTATATTATCTATCTAATTTTATTTTACCCTATTTTATTTTGATATCTTTACTTCTTTTTCTCTTTTCTTTTCTCTATTATTCTTACTTCATAACGCACCTTATTGAAGCTACAACAAAGTATTACTCTACATTACTTTTTTCGAAGATACAGATCAATTTATAATTAATATGTTAAATATTTCTTTCAACTACAGTCTTGAATATATTAGTACAAGGATTTATTTACTTTCTATCTCATTTAAGTCCTTATAATTTACATTAGGATATATGCTGTAGACCCTATTATTTGTTATTTTTCTATATTTGTTATAATTGAACAAATATCAACAACATGTATTACATATGATCTGTACGTGACTAATATATATGTCCAATAAAACACTTTGACAAGGAAAAAAAAAATTGGTGATTACACAAATATAAAGTACAATCAAAAGCTAAGGTGATTATAAAGGGGAAAAAAATAACATACATCTCTATAATTCCATTGCACAGAGCAGCCCGGATCCTCCTCTTCTCTGATCCCCTGCCGGAGCCCTGGCCCCTCCTCTCTGTCCAGTGCCCCCATGGGAAGCAGTTCGCTGCCAAGCCCTGCTGCTGCATCCATTGACACAGACAGCGGGACTCGGCCCCACCCCCCACTCTCTCGTCACTGGCTTTGATTGACAGCAACAAGAGCCAATGGCTCCCAGTGCCCCAGCAAGGCCAGTGAGACATGAAAGTGAGGGGAAAGAAGAGCTGCAGATGTGCACAGCGCTGGATTGAACGAAGGCTCTGGTAAGTTAAAAGGGGGTGAAGGGCCAAAACTGATGCCTAAACATTTTTTACCTTAATGCAAGGAATGCATTAAGGTAAAAAATTGTTTAGGCTTTAGAATCACTTTAACAATTGTTCATAAAACTTATGTGAAAAATAAGGTCCACACCCAGTGTCCACAAACAGCCCAAAAGGGCTACTAACGCATGGTGTAAAACATGTGCATTGTAATCAAGCATTCGGTTCTCACAACTTTCCAAACCACTAAAAGTGCCAACTTCATATCGGAAGTATATGATCTCTGGGTTTAAGAGATCAAATGCGTATGTGAAAAGGGTTAAACCCTACCACCGATGAGGTGCCCCGCCAGTTACAACAGATTAGCGCAAAACAGGATGACATGGAAAATCGCCTTCGGAGATGTAACCTCCGCTTCATCGGTCTTCCTGAGTCTGCTGGGGGCACCGATCCGGAGAGCTTCCTTGAAAACCTCCTAACCTCAACCTTCGGCAGAGACGCATTTTCGGTAATGTTTGCAGTGGAGAGAGCTCATCGAATCCCTGGCCGCCCTCCTCCCCAAGGAGCTCCACCGCGTACCCTGATAGCGAAGTTCCTTAATTTCAGGGATCGCGACAAGATCCTCCGCCTAACCAGAGAGAAGGGGAATATCCCCCATACCAACGCTCGTGTTGCCGTCTTCCCGGACTTCTCCAATGAGGTGCAACGGCAGCGGTCCAGGTTCCAGGATGTTAAGAAGCGCCTCCGCACTCTACACCTCAAATACGCCATGCTGTACCCTGCAAAGCTTCGTGTGGAGTGCGACGGTCGGACCCACTTTTTCGAGGACCCAGAGTCAGCATCCACTTGGATTGACCGGAGAGATCGGCGAGATTGAGCATACCGCGCTGTCTGGGAGCTGTGAGTACTTTTCTTTTCTCTCCCCTGCTGCCCCCTGTGCCGGTGGCACTCCCTGTTCGTGCCCTGGTGATTCGCCTCACGGTTGCTCTGTTGCTGGTGGGTGCCCTCCGCCGGGACGGGGGAGACAGACCTAAAAGCCTTTTCCGCCCCTCCTCAGATCTCACAGCATGCTCGCCACCTTCGGGTGACCTAACTGTTAATTCCCCGTTCTCCCCACGCGTGGGAGATGCTTGTAGAGGGCAGCTTACCGAACGTTGCTGGAACTTCCTATCCTACTTTACGTACCACCCTGATGGCAGGCGGGGCTCCCTTCTGCACGGCTGAAATGGTGTTGTGCTTTTGTGGCCCCTACACCCCATGCACTTCTCAGAGAAGAAGTCGCCCCCCTAGGTTCTCTATGGACTTTTTTCACTCCCCCCGTTTACCTGATTGTTTTTTCCTCCTTTTTTGTTTTCTGTTCATCACAGGTATCTATGTCCCTTTGAAATTAAGTCCCTCGCCTCCAATGCTTTCTTCACGTTGGATGTCCCCGGTTGATACCTGGTTTTGGGATACTATGTTCATGCCGAGTTGGGGTGGCACTGGACTGGGAGGGAGGGGAAATGTTTTGGCTGTTTTTTATTTGCCACTATGTTCACAATTGTTTATTTCTGCTAAAGGTACTATGTCATTGTCATACATGCACTATCAATATTGGTTGCTGATGTGTTCTGTACTGTCTGATGTGTCCTTATCTGCTCTGCTGGTCCTGGTCTGGCTGCGGTCTATTATACACACCATATACCCACCATGAGTTCCCTGAAGTTCCTCACGTGGAATGTTAGAGGCTTACGCAATAAGATCAAACGCACAGCGGTCCTGACATTTCTCAAATCTCAGAGAGCTGACATTATCACACTGGTCGAGACCCATGTCACGGGCCACTTGCAATCCTCCCTTAAAAAACCTTGGGTGGGGTGGGCTTATCATGCCACTCACACCTCATATTCCAGAGGAGTATCGGTCCTGGTTGCCAAACGGGTACCTTTTGAGCTTATACTGCTCCGCACGGATCAGCAGGGCAGATATGTGTTTATGCACGCCACCATTAATGGGTCTCCTATCCTGCTACTTGCCTGCTATATTCCCCCCCCCGTACAACTCAGCTGTAATTCAGGAAGGCCTTGCCTTTATGACACAATACCCCTCCGTACCGGCAGTGTGGATAGGGGACTTCAATATGACCCTGATCCCCGCTCTGGACCGTCTGGGCACACTGGATCCCCCCCTTAACCCACCGACCCATACCAGACTGCACCGCATAATGACCGACTTTGCTCTTGTCGACACTTGGCGCCACAGACACCCGCACACTAAAGTCTTCTCATGCTTTTCAGCCAGTCATAACACAATGTCACGAATTGATTTTGTTTTTATCTCAATGTCCCTGCTGCCTAAGCTAGGAGATGTGGGCTTTGCTCCGAGAGTACTCTCGGATCACGCCCCCTACTGGGTCACGATCCAGCTCCTGAAGGCTTCCCCTGCTCCTTCTTGGCGGCTAAACCCGTTCTGGCTGACTGCCCTGCAGGACCAGGATGACATCCCCACAGAATTGCAATACTATTTTACGGCCAACAGGGACACTGCCGCGCATGATGTGGTGTGGGAAATGTTTAAACTTCACGCTCGTTCCCTACTTTCCACACGTATTAACAGGCTTAAACGGTCATCAACATTTATTGTCCAGCAGGCTGCGGAACACCTGCAGGCGCTGGAGGAGGCGTTCCACCGGGACCCCTCGCCCAGCGCTGTCAACAATCTAAAGATTCAGGCGCGCCAGGTCTCCCACTTGCACATAGAGAAGGCTAAACAACGTATCTTCTTCTGTAGACAGAGGGTGTTTGAGTATGGAGAGAGATCGGGCAAACTGCTCGCATATCTCGCCCACTTGGATATGCGTCCCCCTGTGGTGGTGTCCTTGACCGACCCGCAGGGGAACGACATCACCGATCCGCAACTGGTGGCGGAGGAATTTGGGAGATTCTACCGTGCACTCTACACTTCCAGGGTCACCCACACTCCCCAAGACACCAGGGACTACCTAGCGGGAGTTCAATTCCCTAAACTGACAGACAACCAGCTTGAAATTCTGGAAGCCCCTATTACTGAGGAGGACATCTCCGAGGCCATTTCCTGTCTGGCCTCATCCAAGGCCCCAGGATTGGATGGCATACCTCTTGAATTCTATGCCACCTACTCTGAAATCCTAATCCCTGAACTTAAGTACCTGTATAAATCTATATTTGACTCAGGAGTTCTACCCCCATCTATGCGAGAAGCCCAAATAGTCGTAATTCCCAAACCCGGAAAGGACCCTAAATACCCGGAGTCGTATAGGCCCATTTCCCTGTTACAGGTAGATATTAAAATATTAGCTAAGATTCTAGCCTCCCGCCTTAACCAGGTTATTCTGTCATTGATACACCCTGACCAAACCGGCTTTATGCCAGGGAAGAACACGGCCATGAATATTCGCCGCCTATTTATGAATATTCAGGGGTCCCATGATGAAATTGGCTCGAGGGTCGTGGTGGCGCTGGATGCCGCCAAGGCCTTCGACTCCGTGGAGTGGAACTACCTGTGGGAGTGTCTCTCAAGATTTGGATTTGGCCCCAGCTTTATTCGCTGGGTCCAACTCCTCTATCAATCCCCGAGGGCCAGAGTGTTTGTGAATGGTTGGCTTTCTGACCAGTTCCCGCTGGAGAGAGGGACCCGGCAGGGCTGCCCCCTTTCCCCCATGCTTTACGCATTGGCTGTGGAGCCGTTGGCCATAATGGTCCGTGCGGACACTTGCATCCGAGGTCTCAGGATGGGGAACCTGGAAGAAAAGATTGGGATGTATGCCGACGACACACTTTTGTATCTGGCGGACTCCGGTCCTTCTCTTATAGCAGCCCTCCAGTCCATAGAACGTATGGGTGGCCATTCGGGTCTGAGTATTAATTGGGCTAAGTCCCAGATCCTTCCGATTGACCATTTCCCCTCCTCGTTCGCGTCCCCTCCTCTGGCTCTTCCAAGGGTCTCCCAGATTAAATACCTTGGCGTACAGGTCACCAGATCGCTCTCAGATTATAAACTACTGAACATTGAACCCCTGTTTGCTCTGATCAAGAACAAGACGCAGACTTGGGCCAGACTACCCCTGGGTGTTATGGGTCGCGTCAGCTTAGTTAAGATGATACTCCTTCCCAAGATACTCTATTTGGTCTGGCATGCTCCCCTCTATATACCACAAAATTTTTTCAGGACAATTGAATCCATCTTGAATTCATTTATTTGGGGTCATGGCAGACACAAATTATCCTGGAGAATCCTGAAGAACCCTGTGACGTTGGGAGGAGCTGCTCTCCCTGACTTTCAGGATTATTATTTTGCCTCCCAGCTGTCCCACTTCTATTATTTTGATAAACATGAACTAACGAGATACCAGACACTACTCTGTGAGCACCCAGATGACTCGGCCCACACCCCACTTCAATCGGTCCTAAGAGCCCCATTGACAAGACGCCCCCCCCCAACGCACAGCAGACATGTTGACTCACCACCGGAGGGTATGGCGGGCGGCACTGCAGAGAACTGGGACCCCAAGGGTACACTCTCATACCCCTCTCTGGTACAATACATGCTTGCCAGAATTATTGTCCATTCCGGACCCCGCGGCGTGGATACGCCATGGGATCTTATACATACACCAGATCATGACCGATTCAGGCCTTAAGTCATTCCAAATGCTGAAGGACGAATTTTCCCTCCCCAATTGCCTTTTCTTCAGGTATTTGCAACTCCGTCACGCCATACAGGCCCAGTTTTCTGGCTCTTACCCGTCCCTGGCAGTTCCCTCCATAGTGGACACAGTCACGGGTAATGTGCCTGCTAAGCTCATCTCCACTTTGTACTCCGCCATTCGTCTCCCTAGCACCACAGCATTGGCCTATACTGCTAAGACTAGATGGGAGGCGGATGTTGGACTTATAGAGGATGAGGACTGGGGCGAGATTTTGGAGGACGTGAAAAAGGTTTCCCCCAAGCTGTCGGACCGCCTCACACAGCTGTACATTATACATAGAACATATCTGACCCCTCAGAGAGTGGCACGTTTCAGGCCCACGTACAATCCAGGATGCCGCCTCTGTGACCATACCCTGGGCTCCTTTTACCACCTCATATGGTTCTGTCCAACCATTCAGGCATATTGGACACAGGTGATACGCTTCCTACACGATCAGATGGGCTCCCCTGCTACCCTTGACCCAAAGATGTGCCTACTTGGCCTGTTGCCAGACTTGGATGCCGACAAACCCCTCCGTACCTTTTTACATGAGACGCTATTCTTGGCAAGAAAAGTAGTGGCCCGTAATTGGATGCAGGCCCTGCCCCCTACAGTTCAGTGCTGGAAAAAGGCGGTTAACGATGCTCTCCCATATAAAAAACTGATTTATGTACATAGAGGGTGTCCGCTAAAGTATGAGAAGGTCTGGGACAGATGGATGGCGGATGGTGAAACGTGTACCTGACATGTCGATTTTTTATTTTTGTTGTATACCGGCTCTACTTTCACTGCTGTTATTATCTTTGTGACACACAGATGCTTCACTGTGTTTATGTATGTACTATTATATTGGCCATACTGGCTTATGTTGATTTATGTACCATGCATACTTTTCAATAAAGTTGGTTTCCAATTAGAAAAGGGTTAAACCCAACACATTTTATGTTTTTAAGTTTTTCTACTTTTGTAATAACTTAGAAAAATAGTTTCACCATGGATGAGTGAGTGAGTAAATAACTTGTATAGCGCTACAAATGCGAACTCAATCGCCTTAAGGTGCTTATTTCCATTGAGTGTCGTCCTGATCCAAGAGGTGGGTCTTAAGTTCTTTCCTGAAGGCCCGATAGTTTTTATGTGTAGAGCAGCAGCAGCTCTACACATGAACTGCCACATGAATCTGTCCCGCGTACCAGAACCTGCAGTAGTTTTATCTACTTCGGCTTCTGACCTTCTATGGTCACATGGAGTTTGATGATCAACCTTCTGAGTACGGTGATTCATTGACAGGCGGTTCTGTGATTTCAGTCTCTGGCTGTGTGGTTTCTGTGTAGGTTCGTTTTTCAACTTCTACGTGAGCTTTTCAGCATTTCTCACTCGACCATGAGGCTTCGATTAATCATTTATAACGTTTGAGCTACAGACAGCATGAATATTATCAACTTGACATCAGATATATTTTGCTCTCCACTAAGAAATGCCCCTGAGGAAAGGATAATATCCTGAAACGCGTCGGACCTTACCTTCATTTTGGAGACTGTGTTTGTTATCTTGATACTGTTTTTATTCACTAGTCAATTGAATGTTGCTCACATTATTGACTTTTTAAATATTTTTTAATAAACACATTTTCTACTTATTTTGTTGTATTTACAATTGGTTGCCTTAAAAGTCCCAACCCTCTTCGAGGGACCCCCTCTTTTCTACTTCTGGAATACAGCCAATATCCCAGAATGCACAGCTCCCCTCAGGTGTAATATTAGGAGAAAAAGAAGATCAACTTAGGGTTATGTAGCGGGATCTCTAAATTTAGGTGGGACACCCAGGTGTGTAAGTATGAGAATAGTGGACCACTTGTGTTCGTGGAGGATTGGATGGTGTAATAATCTCTTTGGCCTCTGGGTGGCGGGGTACCTGGAGGCTCAAGGTAGATTTGCCATTACAGTGCTACCCTTTTTGTCCCTTTCTCGGAGATGGTACGTCGAGGGCGGGGAACCTGCCGTGGTGTCGATGGGAGGAGATAAAAGGGGGAGACGCCCTAACCACGAGGTCGGGAGGAGGATCTTTTTCACGCGCCCAGGCACCTTAGGCCTGGGTGCGGGCGGTTCTGGATTCCGGCCCAGGCGCCCTAGGCCTGACCGGAATGGAGTTGGAGTCCAACCCAGGCACCTTCAGCCTGGGGTGAGGTACTAAACTAGGAGGCCTGGGGTCCAGTGACTTCGACTGGATCCCGCGAGGGTGGAGACGCCCGAGGGTCCCTGAGGTGGATGGGGCCCATGTCTGAGGTGAGGAGGCCGGGGAGGTTACCCGTCCGGAGAGTCTGGAGCAGCATTAACCCAGTGACGGATGGGCCTCTGGTAACTCCCTTGGAGGGACATCTTCCCCTGACAGGGGCCGCAGCGCAGCGAAGGTACTCCTATCTACGTTCTCTTGAGTCGCTGGTAGAGACTCTCAGATTCTAAGTCCTTTCTAGCTAAATGCTATAGTAACCGCTGGCGAGATCGCAGTGGTTTAGCTAATAATCAGGATAGTGCCTCGACCTGCTCATTCCCCGTATCAAAATGTTATCAAGTCGCAACCAGTTGGCTACTGAAGCACTGTTTATTGTGAGATGTACAATAAAGCAAGAGTTGGACGGTGATCAGGTGTGTTGAACTCTGGTTAATGGGAGCAGAGGGAAGTGTTGACACAGCAGGACTGTATTCTAGACAAAAGCAGATAGGCCCGAGGAAATATCTGGTGCTGGCTAGTGATGAGCCGAACACCCCCGGGTTCGGTTCGCACCAGAACCCGCGAACGGACCGAAAGTTCGTACGAACATTAGAACCCTATTAAATACAATGGATGCGAACGTTCGAATTCTAAAGTGCTAATTATAACGACTATTATGCATGTTATTGTCCTAAAAAGGGTTTGGGAACCCGGGTTCTGCACCAGGGGACATGTATCAATGCAAAAAGAAGTTTTAAAAACGGTTGTTTTTCGGGAGCAGTCATTTTAATGATGCATAAAGTGAAAAAAAAAAAGTCAAATATTCCTTTAAATATCGTACCTGGGGGGTGTCTAAAGTATGCCTGTGAAGTGCCACGTGTTTCCCGTGTTTAGAACTGTCCCTGCACAAAATGACACTTCTAAAGGGAAAAAAAGCCATTTAAAACTGCTTGCGGCTTTAATGTAATGTCTGGTCCCGGTAATATGGATGAAAATCTTTAAGAAAAATGGCATAGCTACCCCATGACCCCCCCCCCCTACCCCAGCCCATTACCAGCCCCTTTGGGTCTTGTATGGATATTAAGGGGAACCCCGCACATAAAATAAAAAAGGCCCTATAGGCCAAGACAGGGACTGTAGGTTTGTTCTTATGTAGAATCTGTTTGTAATTTTGAACAGGTACATTGTTTAAGTGTAGCTCCAGCCCAAAAATCTATTTTTAAACTTTTTGGAAAACATAGGTAAGGGTTATCACCCCTGTAACCACCCCTGTAACATTTGTTTTGCTGTCTGTGCCCCTGTTCAGAACATTTCACCTCACTTTCCGTCCCAATGACAACTGTTTTTGAAATGTGGTGTTTTTCTTGAAACAAGGATTGGTGATAAAGCATCAGTACAGAGGAGACACCTTTCTCCCATATTAATTCTTACAGGAGAGAATTTTCCTTCCAAGGGGTAGATTTCCTCTCACTTCCTGTTGTCTTCTTGCGTTTGCAAGTAGGAGTCGTTTGTAAGTTGGATGTTTGAAAGTAGGGACCTGCCGTATATACTCTGTAGAAATAGGCCCCTTAGTTGTTGGTGTTGGCACAACACTGTAAGCACTCACAGTTACTCTTGGTTGGTGCTGGAACGCCCTGCTGTCAACTATTATATCAGGAATTGTAATTACATATAATTGTTGAACAGTGGTAGTAAAAATTGGGCCTTTGATGGTGGTGCTGGTGCCACAACACTGTAAGCCCTGACAGTTACTCTTGGTGGGTGCAGCAATGGGCCCTGCTGTGAATTATTAGATCAAGAATTGTAATTGCATGCCCCTGTTGAACAGGGGCTGAAAAATTGGGCCTTTCGTGGTGGTGGTGGTGGTGGTGTTGCCACAACACTGTAAGCCCTCAGAGTTACTCTTGGTGGGTGCAGGAATGGGCCCTGCTGTGAATTATTAGATCAAGAATTGTAATTACATGCCCCTTTTGAACAGGGGCTGAAAAATTGGGCCTTTCGTGGTGGTGGTGGTGGTGGCGTTGCCACAACACTGTAAGCCCTCAGAGTTACTCTTGGTGGGTGCAGCAATGGGCCCTGCTGTGAATTATTAGATCAAGAATTGTAATTACATGCCCCTGTTGAACAGGGGCTGAAAAATTGGGCCTTAGGCACTGGTGGCACAACACTGCAACCCCTCACAGATACTGTACTTGGAGCACAGCAATGAGCCCTGTTGCAAAGTATTGCTTCAAAAATTGTAATTACACGCCCCTGTTAAACAGGGGCTGAAAAATTGGGCCTTAGGCACTGGTGGCACAACACTGCAACCCCTCACAGATACTGTACTTGGAGCACAGCAATGAGCCCTGTTGCAAAGTATTGCTTCAAAAATTGTAATTACACGCCCCTGTTAAACAGGGGCTGAAAAATTGGGCGTTAGGCACTGGTGGCGGCACCCATAAACAAAAATGATCTTCCAAGCTATCATCATCAATCGTATCATTGAGGACTCGGAGGAGGAGGATAGCCAGTCAACATAACAGCACAGGCACTCAGCATCAGCATCAGTCTTGAAGGGATGTGACATGTTAAAATCAATTAGTCTGTTATATCAGCATCAGGTGTGTGGTAGCTGGTGGTGATCCAAGACTGGTTCATCTTGATGAAAGTCAGTCGATCAACCGAGTCGGTGGACAGGCGCACCCTGTGATCCGTGACAAATCCTCCAGCAGCACTGAATGTGCGTTCCGAAAGAACGCTGGATGCAGGACAGGCCAGTAGCTCAATTGCATACTGTGCAAGCTCTGGCCAGTGATCCATCCTCAAGACCCAGTAAGCCAAAAGATTTTCGGTGGGGAAGGTGTCCAAGTCTGACCTTGCCCCTAGATATTCCTGCACCATGTTTATCAGACGCTGGCGATGGTTGTTGGAACCGATCATACTTTGGGGCTGCGGACTAAAGAATTGTCTGAACGCATCGGTCAGACGGCCACCTTCCCCACCGCTCCTTCTTTGACTGGCCGAAGCCTCAGCAACTCGTTGTCCAGGACCAGGAGTTTGTAACCTCCCAGTCTCTGGGAACGCGTTGCACAGACCTTTCTGCAAGGCCTCCCGGAGTTGTCTCATCCTCTGCTCCCTCTGCGACGGTAACATAAGGTCCGCAACCTTACCCTTGTACCGTGGATCAAGGAGAGTGGCCAGCCAGTAATGGTCCCTCTCCTTGATCCGAAGAATACGAGGATCCTTCCGCAGACTTTGCAGGATCAGGGAGGCCATGCAGCGTAGGTTAGCTGAGGCATTCGGTCCGGAGTCCTCTGGGTCACTAAGGACGACATGATCCGCAGCCACCTCCTCCCAGCCACGTACAAGTCCACGGGTTTCTTGGGACTGTAAATCATCCCTAAAAGACTGCTGCTGTTGATGCTGCTGAGTGCCAGGCTCCACCTCCATGCTGACACAATCCTCCTCCTCCTCCTCCTCCTCGTCCTCTTCCTGCGCGATGGGTGGGACAGAAGGAACACTGTCTGGGTAAAGGGGGCCTTGAGAGGCAAGGAAGTCCTCCTCTTCCTGCCTCTGTTCTGCCTCAAGTGCCCTGTCCATTATTCCACGCAGCGTGTGCTCCAACAGGTGGACAAGAGGTACAGTGTCACTGATGCATGCACTGTCACTGCTCACCATCCTCGTGGCCTCCTCAAATGGTGCCAGGACAGTGCATGCATCCCTGATCATGCCCCACTGGCGTGGAGAAAAAAAACCAAGCTCCCCTGACCCTGTCCTGGTGCCGTAGTCGCACAGGTACTCATTGATGGCCCTCTGCTGCGTGTGCAGCCGCTGCAGCATGGCCAACGTTGAGTTCCACCTGGTGGGCATGTCACATATAAGGTGGTTCTTGGGCAGGTTCAACTCCTTTTGCAGCTCAGCCAGGCGAGCACTGGCATTATAAGATCTGCAGAAATGCACACAGACTTTCCTGGCCTGCCTCAGGACATCCTGTAAGCCCGGGTACCTGCCCAAGAACCGCTGCACCACCAGGTTAAGGACGTGAGCCACACAGGGCACATGGGTCAGTTGTCCCTGTCGGAGGGCGGAGAGGAGGTTGGTGCCATTGTCGCAAACCACCATTCCTGGCTTAAGCTGGCGTGGCGTCAACCACCTCTCGGCCTGGCCCTGCAGAGCAGACAGGACCTCTGCCCCAGTGTGGCTTCTGTCCCCCAAACACACCAGCGCAAGCACGGCATGGCATCTTTTTGCCTGCGTACTTGCGTAGCCCCTTGAACGCCTACGGAGCACCGCTGGTTCAGAGGACAAAGCACAGGAAGAGGCCATGGAGGAAGAAGAAGAGGAGGGGGTGGAGGAGAGAGGTGTGTCACAACCAGTAGTAGCATTTTGGAGGTGTGGCGGTGGAACAACCTCCAACACTACTGCACCTTGTCCTGCATCCTTCCCAGCTGCCAAAAGAGTGACCCAATGGGCCGTGAAAGAAAGGTAACGTCCCTGTCCATGCCTGCTGGACCATGAGTCAGCGGTAATATGCACCTTACCGCTGACCGCCCTGTCCAGCGAGGCCAAGACATTGCCTTCCACATGCCGGTAGAGAGCCGGAATAGCCTTCCGTGAGAAAAAGTGGCGTTTGGTAACCTGCCACTGAGGAACCGCACATTGCACAAACTCACGGAAGGGGGCCGAGTCTACCAACTGAAAAGGCAGCAGTTGAAGCGCTAGCAATTTAGCCAAGCTAGCATTCAACCGCTGGGCATGTGGATGGCTGGGAGTGAACTTCTTTCGACGGTCCAGCAGCTGGGGCAGGGAAATTTGCCTGCTAGAATCGGACGTTGGTGTACTGCTAGCAGAGTGGCCGCAAGTACTTGGCTGTGACACACCTAATTCTACACCTTCATTCCTCTCAGTGCATGTTTCAGAGAGGACTGAAGTTATAGTGGGGTTGGAGATCCCAGCTGATGCGGTGCAAGGAGAGGTCCGCTTTGTTCTTTGGTGTGGGTCTTTGAGGTAGGCTTGCCAACGAGCTGCATGGCAGGTCAACATATGTCTGGTCAGGCATGTGGTACCCAAGCGGCTGATGTTTTGGCCACGCGATATACACTTGAGACATATGTTGCAAACAGCAGCTGTGCGATCTGATGCACTAGCCTCAAAAAAGGCCCACACCAAAGAACTTTTTGAATGACGGGCAGAGGCAGCGCCCTGCACAGGCGGAGCTCTGCGGTGTGATTCCGTTGGTGTACTGCCCTTACGCTGGCCACCAAAGGGCATCCTGCCTCGTTGGAGATGTGCCTCCTCCTCATCCTCCTCCTCCTCCTCTCTCCTATTAGGCACCCACGTGGAGTCAGTGACCTCATCATCCCCTCCCTCCTCATCACTGGAGCCAATCTGGCAGTATGCTGCAGCTGCTGGAACATGACTGCCAGATTGGTGTCCTTCTTGAGCATCCCCTCTGTCTGCTCTCACGCTACTGCCTTCCTCTAGCTGGGTTTCATCATCAGACCCTTCGAAACGCTGGGCATCCTCCTGGAGCATCCTCCTGGAGCATGTACCCAACACTGTGCTCAAACAGTTCGGGGGACTCCTCAGGAGGAGGACATGGTGGGTCTAGGGAAGGAGTGACTGATGATGAGTCTGACATTGATACCAGGGAAGAGGACGCTTTGGCAGCTGCTTTGCCAGTACCCTGAGCCTGGGTGAGAGAGGATGAGGAGGAGGAGGAGGGCTTGGTCATCCACTCTACCAAGTCTTCGGCATGATGTGGCTCAACATGTCCAGCTGCCGAAAAGAAGGACAAGCGTGTCCCATGGCCATGTGCTGATGACAATGCACCGTGTCCACGACCAGCACTGTTGCCCCCAGACACAGAGCCTGCTTGCCCTCTTTTATTGCCTCCTGACTGTCTGCCTCTCCTTGTTTGCCTTCCAGACATTCTAATGGATGGCCTGCAGGGAGATGGGAAAAAAAGCAATAAGGGCTACCTTCAGGTGTCCTTCTCTGTCCCTTTACTTAAGGATTTCTAAATATGGTTGAGGATGATTGCTTTCGCACAGAATAGCACAATGACAATTTCCCTGACTGTCCAAAAAACAAAGATTTCAAAGATGGTTGATGAGGAATGCTTTAGCACAGTATAGCACAATGAGAATTTCCCTCACTGTCCTTCCCTGTCCCTACAAACAAGGTTTAGCACAGTAAAACACACTGACACTCTCCCTACCTATAGTTTTCTTTCCCTATAAAAAAAATTTTTTCTAACCACTTAAGCCCCGGACCATTTGGTAGCTAGAGGACCAGAGGTGAATTCAGAATTTTGCACTGCACTGCTTTAACTGTAAATTGTGCGGACATGCAATGTTGTACCCAAACGAAATTTGCGTCCTTTTCTTCCCACAAATAGAGCTTTCTTTTAATGGTATTTGATTGCCTCTGCGATTTTTATTTTTTGCGATATAAACGGAAAAAGACCGAAAATTTTGAAAAAAAATGATATTTTCTACTTTTTGTTATAAGAAAAATCGAATAAACTCAATTGTAGTCATACATTTAGGCCAAAATGTATTCAGCCACATGTTTTTAGTAAAAAAAATGTCAATAAGCGTATATTTATTGGTTTGCGCAAAAGTTATAGAGTTTACAAACTAGGGTACATTTTCTGAAATTTACACAGCTTTAAATTTATGACTGCCTATCTCATTTCTTGAGGTGCTAAAATGACAGGGCAGTACAAAACCCCCCCAAATGACCCCATTTCGGAAAGTAGACACCCCAAGGAAATTGCTGAGAGGCATGTTGAGCCCATTGAATTTTTTATTTTTTTGTCCCAAGTGATTGAATAATGACTAAAAAAAAAAAAAAAATTACAAAAAGTTGTCACTAAATGATATATTGCTCACACATGCCATGGTTATATGTGGAATTTCACCCCAAAATACATTTTGCTGCTTCTCCTGAGTACGGGGATACCACATGTGTGGGACTTTTTGGGAGCCTAGCCGCGTACGGGACCCCGGAAACCAAGCACCGCCTTCAGGATTTCTAAGGGCGCACATTTTTGATTTCACTCCTCACTACCTATCACAGTTTCGAAGGCCATAAAATGCCAAAATAGCACAAAACCCCCCCAAATGACCCCATTTTAGAAAGTAGACACCCCAAGGAAATTGCTGAGAGGCCTGTTCAGCCCATTGAATATATTTTTTTTTGTCCCAAGTTATTGAATAATGACAAAAAAAAAAAAAAAAATTACAAAAAGTTGTCACTAAATGATATATTGCTCACACATGCCATGGTTATATGTGGAATTACACCCCAAAATACATTTTTCTGCTTCTCCTGAGTACGGGGATACCACATGTGTGGGACTTTTTAGGAGCCTAGCCGCGTACGGGACCCCGAAAACCAAGCACCGCCTTCAGGATTTCTAGGCACAAATTTTTGATTTCACTCCTCACTACCTATCACAGTTTCGAAGGCCATAAAATGCCAAAATCGCACAAAACCCCCCCAAATGACCCCATTTTGGAATATAGACACCCCAAGCTATTTGCTGAGAGGAATGGCGAGTATTTTACAGCTCTCATTTGTTTTTGAAAATGAAGAAAGAAAATATATATATATATATTTTTTTTTTTCAATTTTCAAAACTTTGTGACAAAAAGCGAGATCTGCAAAATACTCACAATACCTCTCAGCAAATAGCTTGGGGTGTCTACTTTCCAAAATGGGGTAATTTGGGGGGGTTTTGTGCTATCTGGGCATTCCATGGCCTCCGAAACTGTGACAGGCAGTGAGAAGTGAAATCAAAAATTTACACCCTTAGAAAGCCTGAAGGCGGTGCTTGGTTTTTGGGGTCCCGTACATGGCTAGGCTCCCAAAAAGTCTCACACATGTGGTATCCCCGTACTCAGGAGAAGCAACAGAATGTATTTTGGGGTGTAATTCCACATATGCCCATGGCATGTTTGAGCAATATATCATTTAGTGACAACTTTGTGCAAAAAAAAAAAAAAATTGTTGTTTTTCCGCAACTTGTGTCAACATATAAAATATTCCATGGACTCAACATGCCTCTCAGTATATAGCTTGGGGTGTCTACTTTCCAAAATGGGGTCATTTGGGGGGGTTTTGAACTGTTCTGGCATTTTATACACAACATTAGGAAGCTTACATCCACTCTTCTAACCACTTGAAGACAAAGCCCTTTTTGACACTTTTTTGTTTACATGAAAACATTTTTTTTTTTGCAAGAAAATTATGTTGAACCCCCAAACATTATATATATTTTTAAAGCAAAGGCCCTACAGATTAAAATGGTGGGTGTTGTATTTTTTTTTTCTACACAGTATTTGCGCAGCGATTTTTCAAACGCATTTTTTGGGTTAAAAAATACACTTTTTTTAATTTTAATGCACTAAAACACACTATATTGCCCAAATGTTTGATGAAATAAAAAAGATGATCTTAGGCCGAGTACATAGATACCAAACACGACATGCTTTAAAATTTCGCACAAACGCGCATTGGCGACAAACTACATACATTTTTAAAAGCCTTTAAAAGCCTTTACAGGTTATCCCAGTAGATTTACAGAGGAGGTCTACTGCTAAAATGATTGCCCTCGATCTGACCTTCGCGGTGATACCTCACATGCATGGTGCAATTGCTGTTTACATATGACGCCAGACCGACGCTTGCGTTCGCCATTGGGCAAGAGCAGGGCAGGACAGGGGTGCTTTTTTTTTTTTTTTATTATTCATTTTGCTTTTTTATTTTATTTTTAAATTGTTCCTTCCAAGTATTTTTTTTTTTATCATTTTTATTGTTATCTCAGGGAATGTAAATATCCCCTATGATAGCAATAGGTAGTGACAGGTACACTTTTTTTGAAAAAACTGGGGTCTTCTAGACCCTAGATTTTTCCTCTGCCCTCAAAGCATCTGACCACACCAAGATCGGTGTGATAAAATGCTTTCCCAATTTCCCAATGGCGCTTTTTATATCCGGGGGGGGGCATTCCCTCCCACTGCTTGTAAAAGCAGTCCAGAGGCTAATTAGCCGCTAGGATTGCTTTTAAATGAAAGCCGGCCGCAGGCTGAAAAGAATGATACCAAGATGATACCTAAACCCGCAGGCATCATTCTGGTATAAACATTCAAAGTCCAGCAACATACCAGTACGTTGCTGGTCCTTGTTGGACATGTATTGTAATCTTTTTTTTCATGCAGCCTGTTGGCTGAACGAAAAAAAGAGATTGATCGGTGGGTATGCCCACCATTAGAATACCGCCCTTCATCCACCCACTTCCAATGATGGGCATACACGTACCATTTATATATGCCGAAGCATGGGGGCATCCTCCCGCAAAAAAGTTATGCCGCACACACATGGTCGGACTTTTCCACGGGCAAGCCTCCGTCGGAATTTCGACCGTATGTACGCGGCATTAGGAGCAAAATCGCTCCTCCGCTCCTGCTGCCCCGATGCTTCGGCATATTTGCTTTTTTTTTTCAACTGTGGTGGTGAAATCACCTCCTACAGCACTGGAGTCGCAGGGATCAGGCCTGTCTCTGCGAACGCTGCAGTTATGTGTGTTGTGTTTTGTAAGTGACAGTGATCGATCGATACTGCACTTCGGTGGCCTGGGCTGGACGGAGGGGCAAAACGCAGGTGCCAGCAGGTATCTGGGCTGATCCCGCTAACACTGCGTTTTTGGGAACCCTAAACTGCTGGGGACGCTAGTATAGATCTGATCAGATCAGATATTGATCTGTTCAGATACTATACCACTAAGGGGGGTGTATGCTTCACGCGTGGGTGTTAGCGTTACTGGCACTAACCTGACGCTGCCTGGGGTGTGACTCAGACCCTCTCTGACGCTAAAACCTAATTGATATCACCCGCCGGGCGATCAGGGGGTTAAACCTTTATTGGGTTATATACACGGCGGGTGCCCTGACACTATAAAAAGCAAACTAACTAACCAGCGTCACCCGTAACACTTATATGGTGATCACTGGTGAAAGGGTTAACTAGGGGCAATCAGGGGGTTAAAACCTTTATTAGATAATATATGGGGGTACCTGACGCTATAAAAACCTGCGGCAAACCTAAAAAAAATTACCAGCTACCGATCTGCATCACCGACACTAAGACAGCGTTTAGAAAAACGATTGCTTAGCGACAGTGGTGATGGGGGTGAAAGGGTTACCTGGGGGGGCGATCAAGGGGGTTAAACCTTTATTAGATAATATATTGGGGTACCTGACGCTATAAAAACATGCGGCGAACCTAAAAAAAAATACTGGCTACGATCTGCATCACCGACACTAAGACAGCGTTTAGAAAAACAATTGCTCAGCGACAGTGGTGATAGGGGGTGAAAGGGTTACCTGGGGGGCGATCAAGGGGGTTAAACCTTTATTAGATAATATATTGGGGTACCTGACGCTATAAAAACCTGCGGCGAACCTAAAAAAAATTACCGGCTACCGATCTGCATCACAGACACTAAGACAGCGTTTAGAAAAACGATCGCTTAGTGACAGTGGTGATAGGGGGTGAAAGGGTTACCTGGGGGGCGATCAAGGGGGTTAAACCTTTATTAGATAATATATTGGGGTACCTGACGCTATAAAAACATGCGGCGAACCTAAAAAAAATTACTGGCTACGATCTGCATCACCGACACTAAGACAGCGTTTAGAAAAACAATTGCTTAGCGACAGTGGTGATAGGGGGTGAAAGGGTTACCTGGGGGGCGATCAAGGGGGTTAAACCTTTATTAGATAATATATTGGGGTACCTGACGCTATAAAAACCTGCGGCGAACCTAAAAAAAATTACCGGCTACCGATCTGCATCACAGACACTAAGACAGCGTTTAGAAAAACGATCGCTTAGTGATAGTGGTGATAGGGGGTGAAAGGGTTACCTGGGGGGCGATCAAGGGGGTTAAACCTTTATTAGATAATATATTGGGGTACCTGACGCTATAAAAACCTGCGGCGAACCTAAAAAAAATTACTGGCTGCCGATCGGCATCACTGACGCTAAGACAGCGATCAGAAAAATGATCGCTAAGCGACAGTGGTGATAGGGGGTGAAAGGGTTATCTGGGGGGTGATCAGGGGGTTAAACCTTTATTAGGGGGGGTTAGGGGGCTACACTGGACCTAAGACTAAACTTTGGTGACACTTTTACAGTCACAAATGTCACTGATTGCAGTGATCACTAAATAAATGGTCACTGCAATCAGTGACACTGTGACTGGGGGCTGGGGGGTGATCTGGGGGGTGATCTGGGGTGTCTGGGGGGGCCTGGGGGGGCGATTTATGTCCCTATGTGTCCTGGTGTCAGTGTAGTGTTGTGTGCACTGACCTGATATCTTCTCTTGTACGGCGCTCGGTATATGTGAGCGCCGCACCAGAGATGACATCACTTCCTCCTGCTCCCTCTGTCTGACACAGACAGAGGGGGCATTTCCATTCGCCGGGAGCGATCGCGAGGGGGTGGCCAGAAACGAATGGCTGCCCCCTCATCCCGGAACGCTCCCGGACACTTAGCCACCGCTCACTGTACAGAAGGGGGGTCCGATTGGACCCCCCAACTGTACAAAGGCAATCACGTACACTCTACGTGATTGTGCCTGTCGGTGCCATTCTGCCGACGTATATATACAGTGAGCGGTCGTTAAGTGGTTAAAGATGGTTGATGAGGAATGCTTTAGCACAGTATAGCACAATGAGAATTTCCCTCACTGTCCTTCCCTGTCCCTACAAACAAGGTTTAGCACAGTAAAACACACTGACACTCTCCCTACCTATAGTTTTCTGTCCCTATAAAAAATTTTTTTTTTAAAGATGGTTGATGAGGAATGCTTTAGCACAGTGTAGCACAATGAGAATTTCCCTCACTGTCCTTCCCTGTCCCTACAAACAAGGTTTAGCACAGTAAAACACACTGACACTCTCCCTACCTATAGTTTTCTGTCCCTATAAAAAATGTTTTTTTAAAGATGGTTGATGAGGAATGCTTTAGCACAGTATAGCACAATGAGAATTTCCCTCACTGTCCTTCCCTGTCCCTACAAACAAGGTTTAGCACAGTAAAACACACTGACACTCTCCCTACCTATAGTTTTCTGTCCCTATAAAAACATTTTTTTTAAAGATGGTTGATGAGGAATGCTTTAGCACAGTATAGCACAATGAGAATTTCCCTCACTGTCCTTCCCTGTCCCTACAAACAAGGTTTAGCACAGTAAAACACACTGACACTCTCCCTACCTATAGTTTTCTGTCCCTATAAAAATTTTTTTTTAAAGATGGTTGATGAGGAATGCTTTAGCACAGTATAGCACAATGAGAATTTCCCTCACTGTCCTTCCCTGTCCCTACAAACAAGGTTTAGCACAGTAAAACACACTGACACTCTCCCTACCTATAGTTTTCTGTCCCTATAAAAAATGTTTTTTTAAAGATGGTTGATGAGGAATGCTTTAGCACAGTATAGCACAATGAGAATTTCCCTCACTGTCCTTCCCTGTCCCTACAAACAAGGTTTAGCACAGTAAAACACACTGACACTCTCCCTACCTATAGTTTTCTGTCCCTATAAAAAATGTTTTTTTAAAGATGGTTGATGAGGAATGCTTTAGCACAGTATAGCACAATGAGAATTTCCCTCACTGTCCTTCCCTGTCCCTACAAACAAGGTTTAGCACAGTAAAACACACTGACACTCTCCCTACCTATAGTTTTCTGTCCCTATAAATTTTTTTTTTTTTAAAGATGGTTGATGAGGAATGCTTTAGCACAGTATAGCACAATGAGAATTTCCCTCACTGTCCTTCCCTGTCCCTACAAACAAGGTTTAGCACAGTAAAACACACTGACACTCTCCCTACCTATAGTTTTCTGTCCCTATAAAAAATGTTTTTTTAAAGATGGTTGATGAGGAATGCTTTAGCACAGTATAGCACAATGAGAATTTCCCTCACTGTCCTTCCCTGTCCCTACAAACAAGGTTTAGCACAGTAAAACACACTGACACTCTCCCTACCTATAGTTTTCTGTCCCTATAATTTTTTTTTTTTAAAGATGGTTGATGAGGAATGCTTTAGCACAGTATAGCACAATGAGAATTTCCCTCACTGTCCTTCCCTGTCCCTACAAACAAGGTTTAGCACAGTAAAACACACTGACACTCTCCCTACCTATAGTTTTCTGTCCCTATAAAAAATGTTTTTTTAAAGATGGTTGATGAGGAATGCTTTAGCACAGTATAGCACAATGAGAATTTCCCTCACTGTCCTTCCCTGTCCCTACAAACAAGGTTTAGCACAGTAAAACACACTGACACTCTCCCTACCTATAGTTTTCTGTCCCTATAAAAAATGTTTTTTTAAAGATGGTTGATGAGGAATGCTTTAGCACAGTATAGCACAATGAGAATTTCCCTCACTGTCCTTCCCTGTCCCTACAAACAAGGTTTAGCACAGTAAAACACACTGACACTCTCCCTACCTATAGTTTTCTGTCCCTATAATTTTTTTTTTTTTAAAGATGGTTGATGAGGAATGCTTTAGCACAGTATAGCACAATGAGAATTTCCCTCACTGTCCTTCCCTGTCCCTACAAACAAGGTTTAGCACAGTAAAACACACTGACACTCTCCCTACCTATAGTTTTCTGTCCCTATAAAAAATGTTTTTTTAAAGATGGTTGATGCGGAATGCTTTAGCACAGTATAGCACAATGAGAATTTCCCTCACTGTCCTTCCCTGTCCCTACAAACAAGGTTTAGCACAGTAAAACACACTGACACTCTCCCTACCTATAGTTTTCTGTCCCTATAATTTTTTTTTTTTAAAGATGGTTGATGAGGAATGCTTTAGCATAGTATAGCACAATGAGAATTTCCCTCACTGTCCTTCCCTGTCCCTACAAACAAGGTTTAGCACAGTAAAACACACTGACACTCTCCCTACCTATAGTTTTCTGTCCCTATAATTTTTTTTTTTTTAAAGATGGTTGATGAGGAATGCTTTAGCACAGTATAGCACAATGAGAATTTCCCTCACTGTCCTTCCCTGTCCCTACAAACAAGGTTTAGCACAGTAAAACACACTGACACTCTCCCTACCTATAGTTTTCTGTCCCTATAAAATTTTTTTTTTTAAAGATGGTTGATGAGGAATGCTTTAGCACAGTATAGCACAATGAGAATTTCCCTCACTGTCCTTCCCTGTCCCTACAAACAAGGTTTAGCACAGTAAAACACACTGACACTCTCCCTACCTATAGTTTTCTGTCCCTATAAAAAATGTTTTTTTAAAGATGGTTGATGAGGAATGCTTTAGCACAGTATAGCACAATGAGAATTTCCCTCACTGTCCTTCCCTGTCCCTACAAACAAGGTTTAGCACAGTAAAACACACTGACACTCTCCCTACCTATAGTTTTCTGTCCCTATAATTTTTTTTTTTTAAAGATGGTTGATGAGGAATGCTTTAGCACAGTATAGCACAATGAGAATTTCCCTCACTGTCCTTCCCTGTCCCTACAAACAAGGTTTAGCACAGTAAAACACACTGACACTCTCCCTACCTATAGTTTTCTGTCCCTATAAAAAATGTTTTTTTAAAGATGGTTGATGAGGAATGCTTTAGCACAGTATAGCACAATGAGAATTTCCCTCACTGTCCTTCCCTGTCCCTACAAACAAGGTTTAGCACAGTAAAACACACTGACACTCTCCCTACCTATAGTTTTCTGTCCCTATAATTTTTTTTTTTTTAAAGATGGTTGATGAGGAATGCTTTAGCACAGTATAGCACAATGAGAATTTCCCTCACTGTCCTTCCCTGTCCCTACAAACAAGGTTTAGCACAGTAAAACACACTGACACTCTCCCTACCTATAGTTTTCTGTCCCTATAAAATTTTTTTTTTTAAAGATGGTTGATGAGGAATGCTTTAGCACAGTATAGCACAATGAGAATTTCCCTCACTGTCCTTCCCTGTCCCTACAAACAAGGTTTAGCACAGTAAAACACACTGACACTCTCCCTACCTATAGTTTTCTGTCCCTATAAAAAATGTTTTTTTAAAGATGGTTGATGAGGAATGCTTTAGCACAGTATAGCACAATGAGAATTTCCCTCACTGTCCTTCCCTGTCCCTACAAACAAGGTTTAGCACAGTAAAACACACTGACACTCTCCCTACCTATAGTTTTCTGTCCCTATAAAAATTTTTTTTTTTAAAGATGGTTGATGAGGAATGCTTTAGCACAGTATAGCACAATGAGAATTTCCCTCACTGTCCTTCCCTGTCCCTACAAACAAGGTTTAGCACAGTAAAACACACTGACACTCTCCCTACCTATAGTTTTCTGTCCCTATAAAATTTTTTTTTTAAAGATGGTTGATGAGGAATGCTTTAGCACAGTATAGCACAATGAGAATTTCCCTCACTGTCCTTCCCTGTCCCTACAAACAAGGTTTAGCACAGTAAAACACACTGACACTCTCCCTACCTATAGTTTTCTGTCCCTATAAAAATTTTTTTTTAAAGATGGTTGATGAGGAATGCTTTAGCACAGTATAGCACAATGAGAATTTCCCTCACTGTCCTTCCCTGTCCCTACAAACAAGGTTTAGCACAGTAAAACAGACTGACACTCTCCCTACCTATCCTTCTCTTTCCCTAAACTAAAGGAATCCAGGTTAAGCAAGAAAAAAAAATGTCACTGTCCCTGCCTATGCTTCTCTTTCCCTGCTCCGGAACACACTACACTAGGCCGCCGTGCTGGCGGCCTTTTATAGTGTGGGGCGTGTACTAAACACCCTCAGCAATAATTGGCCACAGGCATCCTGCCTGTGGCCAATCATTGCTCTCCTCGCTGCCGGCGCTGTGATTGGCCAAGCATGCGGGGTCACAGTGCATGCTTGGCCAATCACAGCGCCTGGATGACACTGCAATGGCGTAGTGCATTGTGGGCCGCGAATTAGGCGCGAACGGCCCAAATCGTTCGTTGTTCGGCGAACGATCGAACAGCCGATGTTCGAGTCGAACGTATGTTCGACTCGAACACCGAGCTCATCCCTAGTGCTGGCCTTCACCTCACCCACAGTTATGGGGAGGACATGGGCCGTAGCGCATCTCACCCTGTCGTGTGACATACCCCTAGACAAAGGAGATGGGGTGAGGCCGCTACACGTGGGGGCTCGTGAGTCCGGGATGATATGTGTTTTAACTTTGGAAGAAAGAATGGCTGTGTCTGGACTTTGCTGCCCGGAGGAGTTCTGAGCAGGTCGGCCATGTGATTGGCCAAAGTGCATCCCTGCTCAAAGTCGTGGAAATGACCCTAGGACGGGAAAGGCCCATGCAGAGGAGCGAGAAGAGGGAGGAGTCCAGCCGTGTGAAGTACTACATGTGGGGGCTTTTATTGCACTGCGCCACAAGGCACCCCGTGACTGTACAGTTCGTGGGCGGAGCTTGAAGGAAGCCCGCGAAAACGTGCAAGTCATGGGAGGAGTCTGGCCATGTGGAGGAACTCACGTGGAGACTTCGGAGCGTGGTTAGTGCGTGATGGAGCAGCAGATAGTCGGGATGGCCTCAAGCTCCCCGTGGATTCCGGTTCCCTACCCCACGAAGATGACTACGTTCGCTGCTCCCCTTACAGACACGGGGATAAGACTCAGGCCCCGAGGGCAGTTGGCTTTGTACTCATGCAGAGACACGGAGGCCCTCGGCGTGATCTGTCCCGGATGCTCGGGACTGGTGGTCCACCTAAAGCCATTCGGGCGTTGCGAGGCATGCAAAGAGTTCTTGTTCGAGGTGGAGCCATCCACAGTAAGGCCCCGGGCCCTTCGCCTCAACAGCCTCACAGGTACCGCTACTCTGGAAGGAGAGATCCAGGCCTTTGCGGAGGTTCCCGTACGCACTGACCAGGGCGATGTGACTGCCCAATTAGAGACTGAGAGAGAAAAATCTGAGGATGCTGCTTCGGTCACTACAGATTCTCTGCTCCCACCTCCGAAGAGGAAAGTTGGCCTGGTGCAGGCCTCCTGTGGCCGTGGTCGAGCTTCACCCCTTCGCTTGTCTGGCCTGGATGGATCCGGTTGGAAGAGTCCTGGACATCCCAGTTCTACAAAAGGTCAAGGTGAGCCAGGGGCTGGGACTGTGGTGGTGGTTGGAGGTGTCGGGGGTCCACAGCCGGTGGAGCCCGCAAGGGAGGGTAGTACCACGTCTACCAGAGACTACCTTCCCGCCGAGATGTATGACACTTCCGACCTAGAGTCGCTGTCAGATTGTGGAGATGATGGGGAGATTGATGAACTGTTTCACCAGAAGGGTTGGGACAAACGCCCATTGCCTGTGTTACGTGTACTGCAGGATTCCCCTATGTCAATAGGAGACAGCACACCCCGGGTACAAGCCCCGGAGTCTACGAGGAACTCTAGTCCTCAGAGTGCCTTCCCACAATCTACAACATCGCCCGTCTTGGTGGCGGGGATGCAGCGAGCCTCACTACGAGCACCGAGAGAAAAGCCATCAGAGGTAGTGAAAGTACCTCGGCACCCGGAGGCCATCGTTCAACCCGGAGAAGGTGAGCGGGAAGCCATGCCTCCTTTGGCCAGATTGCAACGACTTTTCTCACAGAGAGTCGCCCGTGAGTATGGCTGGGAATATCCTTACTTGCCTCGGGACTTACTTTTTGAAGTTGAGGTCATACGCCAGAGATGGTATGACGAATTTGTTTGGGAAAAGCTCAAAGTACCCCATGCACGAAGATATTTGTCCTGTTCGCCATCCGTGTCGAAAAAGTTTCGGGACTGCAGAGCAGACTGGATGTGGGGCCGCCATAACCACGCAGGCAAGGTGCGCATCTGTAGGAAGGTTGGAGAGGATGCTGACTATTCAATTGAGGTTTTTGATAAGCATCTGAAGCCCTTGTTCTTGCCTGACCCGAAGTTCTATTTGTGAGAAGAGACTCACTTGTTGTTTCCTTTCCTACAATCTTCCAGAGGTGTTCTTGCCGGAGCATCCGAACTGTGCCCTAGTTTTTTATTTGGGTTTTTGTTTTCTACTCTTCAGGAGGAATGAGAGCAGTTTTGTTTGTTCTCTCTTCCTCACAGTTCAAAGACAGACTTTGGGGTAGAATTAGTGTAGGAACGCAGGAAGAATGAAGATTGCACCAGGTGTCATTACCGCGGCACTGTCACCAGGTGGCAGTGTTGTGCAATGGCTGTTTGTTTTTTTCCCACACGCGCATCACTTTACTCATTGGAGCGAGTGGGTCCGTTGGTTGATGGACCCATTCATTCTAAAATAACACTGAATGTCAGGATGTGATTTTATTTTGTGTGTTGTGTTTTTTTTCTTTCTTCCCTTCTGCAGGAGATTCGTCTGTCAAGACTGCTGAGTATGGGGTGGTTCTTAGACAGTAAAGGGAGGGATTGTATATGTGTACATGATAGATGTTTTTAGGGAAAAGTTTTATTGTTTTATATTCCCTTTCCCCTTTGAGCAGGTCTTGGTACGGTTGAGGTTCAAAAATTTAGGGATAGCCTCTGGGGCTAAGCTTGTGTCATTACTCCATGGGAGACATGGGTTTGCACCAGACGCTGGGGACCCTTTTTGTCCCTTTCCGGAGATGGTACGGCGAGGGCGCGGAACCTGCCGTGGTGTCGATGGGAGGAGATAAAAGGGGGAGACGCCCTAACCACGAGGTCGGGAGGAGGATCTTTTTCACGCACCCAGGCACCTTAGGCCTTGGTGCGGGCGGTTCTGGATTCCGGCCCAGGCGCCCTAGGCCTGACCGGAATGGAGTTGGAGTCCATCCCAGGCACCTTCAGCCTGGGGTGAGGTACTAAACTAGGAGGCCTGGGGTCCAGTGACTTTGACTGGATCCCGCGAGGGTGGAGACGTCCGAGGGTCCCTGAGGTGGATGGGGCCCATGTCTGAGGTGAGGAGGCCGGGGAGGTTACCTGTCGGGGGAGTCTGGAGCAGCATCAACCCAGTGACGGATGGGCCTCTGGTAACTCCCTTGGAGGGACATCTTCCCCTGACAGGGGCCACAGCGCTGCGAAGGTACTCCTATCTACGTTCTCTTGAGTCGCTGGTAGAGACTCTCAGATTCTAAGTCCTTTCTAGCTAAATGCTATAGTAACCGCTGGCGAGATCGCAGTGGTTTAGCTAATAACCAGGATAGTGCCTCGACCTGCTCATTCCCCGTATCAAAATGTTATCAAGTCGCAACCAGTTGGCTACTGAAGCACTGTTTATTGTGAGATGTACAATAAAGCAAGAGTTGGATGGTGATCGGTGTGTTGAACTCTGGTTAATGGGAGCAGAGGGAAGTGTTGACACAGCAGGACTGTATTCTAGACAAAAGCACATAGGCCCGAAGAAATATCTGGTGCTGGCCTTCACCTCACCCACAGTTATGGGGAGGACATGGGCCGTAGCGCATCTCACCCTGTCGTGTGACATACCCCTAGACAAAGGAGATGGGGTGAGGCCGCTACAGTAATAATGCTAAAACATAATATTATTCAGTATATTCTTAAAATAGCACTTTGAAGTCAAACGTTCGGTGCTCCCAACTTTTCAAACCACCAAAAATGGCAGCTTCTTAGGAGAAATGTATGATCTTTTTATGGGGTAAAATCCCACCAGATCCGCTGCATGCTTCCCGTGTTTTTCCTTTTGGAACACAACCAAAACCCAAGGACGCACAGCTTACCTCAGGAATAGTAGAAAGAAAAGCAACCCAACATAGGATAATAACGCTAAAACACTTCTTTATTAATAAAGGAAAGGTACTCACAAATATCACAGGTTAAAAACAGGTTATCACAGGTTAAAAACGCAAACACCACACTATTGTAAACTGGCAGGCAAACTATAAAGTCACTGGCCGCAAGCCCTGCTTCCTTATACTTTATACAATACATGTAGTAGTTTACATTTTTGTGGTGGCTGTATTAGCCAAGAGATTAAAGGCCTGCTAGGTTACCATCTATATCTAAAAGAATGTTGATATAACATTGTTTCAAACTGTTTACCCTTTGTGATTGCTTTTGATTACAGCTTTCAGCACTAATGAACAGGATAAGGACAATTGGAATGCACAGCTTAAATTGTTGCTAGAGTGGAACCAATTGGATCTTGCTAGTGAAGAAATCTTCACAAATGATCGGCGATGGGAGGTATGGCACATGCTGTCATTGTGAGCAATATGTTCGTGGCATTTTTATTTTATTAAAAATATTCTGTAATTGAATCTGAATCATACATACTTTTTAAATATGGATAATAACTGTTTGTCAGTAGTTATGGGCAACAACAGGCCTAGACCGCTTGCAGGCTGGCAAGTCATAAAAGCAAAAGTGGGACAATTCAGTTTCTATATCAGACTCATTATTTTAAATTATTTTCTCCTTTGTCACAGCTGATAATGGATAAATACAATGGGCATCACAAATAAACTAGTGAATGATGATGGGTCATACACTAAAGTAAATGTGGTCACAGATTTGGGCTGATGATTTTTAATGGAAGTTGGAAATTATTTTTTATTTCGGTCTCAGGTTAATACTGGGGCTATACCTATACACCTACCCTCAAAAAATACGTCCCCCTTTTTATGTTGCCCAACTCACTCGCTTAAAGCCTTAAACATTACCAAAGGCCACAAAACATTTGCCTTTATTATAGAAACTTCTGCTTTGGACCTCATATGACCAGATACCTACTGATTTAGTCACATGACTGTATGATTGTACTCAGCTGTACTGTTCTTTTGTTTTTATTAGTCAGCTGACCTGGAAGATGCCATGTTTGCTGCACTAGTGAAGGACCGCCCAAAGTTTGTGCGTCTTTTGCTGGAGAATGGTCTAAATCTACACAAGTTTCTAAGCAATGAAATCCTTAGTGAACTTTTTTCTCAGCATTTTAGTACCCTGGTATTTCGTAATTTGCAGATTGCCAAAAACTCTTACAATGACTCCTTACTCACCTTTGTCTGGAAAATGGTATTGAGCTATCAAAGAAACCGCAAAGAAGACAGGAACAGCTGTGATGACTCAGACATTCAGGTAAGAGCACTTATAGGTGATAAATACATGCATGCATTCCTCTTTAAATGATCTGCAAAAAAAAAAAAATATTGGACAATTCCAAAGTAAGCCATCAGAAATGTACTTTTACAGGTTTAGTGCTAAAGGGGAAGGCTAACTCCTTTGTATGTAAGTTACCTTTCCTGGCGCATTGTGGCAGCATACAATGGATTGTGGCTCCGCCCTCACAATCTGATAAGACTGGTTAACTATAAATCAAAGACAGAACTGGCTTGCAGCATTCTCTTTTCTGTCCTTGCCTGATCAGGACTGGAGTTGCAAGGTATCCCTTACTGCTGGTTGTCCCCCGAAGTTAAGCCTCTCCTAGGTGGAAGTCCTTCCTGTACTGCTTCTAAATAATCTATATGGTTGGAGCCCCATTCTGGTGATCTTGGAGGCATGGCCTGTCAAAAAAAGCTTTAAACAAGCTTTGGAGTGAGTGGCAGCATTTTCCCTTTGTTTTTTCCCTTTTGTCCGTGTTTTCCCTGCACCCATTTGTGTTGTGGGCATTTTCCATTTCCAAGATGGCAGCAGCAGTGGAAGTACACTTTGAAGTACACTTTGAGCATGGATGACATGAAGTGATGCAGCCACTGTAGGCACTTTTTCCTGGCTTGCCTCTTTCCAAGATAGTGCTGGGAACCAAAGCCGCAATCTGAACATGCTCGGGCGGGTGATATCACCACTGATGGCCAGGGGTGCCATTTAACCACTTACGTACCGCCCGCCGCAGGAATACGTAGGCACTTTGAAGAGGAATACCATTGTTATTAGATCGGCGTTCGGGCCTGTTCCCTTGCTGGGTATGGAGACGAGTGAGGGGAAGATGGCCCCCACCCGTCTCCATACCACTGCAGGGCAGAAGCGACGTCAAAACGGCACTTCCGCCCAATGCTCTTAAAGGGACATTTTTTTTTTTTTTTTTTTTAAATGACATACATTCTTTTTGTTTTCTTTTATTGCATTTTTGTGTAAATATGAGATCTGAGGACTCTTTGACACCAGATCTCAAATTTAAAGTGGAGTTCCACCCTGAAATTTTTTTTTTACCAAAAATCCTAAAAAAAGAGAAAAAAAAAATTGAAAAAAATAAATACATTTTACTTACCAGAAATAGCGGTTGCTATGCGGAAGTCCCTAATCTGCCTCTTCATCGTCCGCGGCTGGTCTTCTTCCTCCATCCTACTCGCGGTGTCTTCTGGTGAATGTGGCGCGCTACCTTCTGGGAACTGTGTGTATCCCAGAGAGCAGCTGGCCCATTCACAAAGCGCCGCGCGGCTCGTGCATGCGCAGTAGCAAAACGGGCAGTGAAGCCGCATGCGAGGTATTGCCGCGTTCGCTAGAGCAAGAGCAAAAATTCTAGCCCTAGACCTGTAACTCAAAACATGCAACCTGTAGAATTTTTTAAACGTCGCCTATGGATATTTTTAAGGGTAAAAGTTTGTCGCCATTCCACGAGCGGGCGCAACTTTGAAGCATGACATGTTGGGTATCAATTTACTCGGCGTAACACTATCTTTCATTTAATTTAAAAAAGTGAATTTTTTCCCAAAAAAGTGCGCTGTAAGATCGCTGCGCAAATACGGTGTGACAAAAAGTATTTTATTCTCTAGGATGTTATAAAAAAAATATATAATGTTTGGGGTTCTAAGTAATTTTCTAGCAAAAAAAATGTTTTTAACTTGTAAACACCAAATCTCAGAAAGAGGCTTGGTCCTTAAGTGGTTAAAGAAGAAATAAACCCTGATGAGTTTTACTTCCTCTTTATTTCCCTGCAAAAGTAAAGCATAATGGGCTACTATGCATCGCATAGTAGCCCATTATGTGTCACTTACCTGAAACCGAAGCCTGTGATGTCACTGCTGTCCCCACTAGCAGCGAGCGTCCATCTTCACCATGCGCGCGGGGGCCGCCAGTCATGGCATGACCTCCTTTAGAAATGGCACGATCGCCGTTTCTAAAGTGTGCCTGTGCCGTTGTCCACTTCTCTATTGTAAATATCTCCTAAACCGTGGAGGTTTAGGAGATATTTCCAGCACCTACAGGTAAGCCTTAATCTAGGCTTACCTGTAGGTAAAAGTGGTTGTACAGGGTGTGCAACCACTTTAAGGCATTTTCTTGGCAACACATGACAATGTTTTCTTCTCTTGCATACTGGATGCTTATGTGGTCATTGTCTGCAGGTATTATTTCCCTCTTCCCATCTCAGGCTTCTTCTCTATGCTTGCTCTAGGATCTCAGTGTCATGCTGTTTTCCATTTCCGTCTGCTGCTTTACCTTGTCGCTATGGGGAACCTGCCCAGTCAGACCACCCATTGCCTGTAAGGAAGGGATTAGGTAAGTAGTGAAGATTTTGAGAAAAAGAGAACATATGGTCCCAATGATGTTGTAATATCTACAGCCCTGCAAGAACCTCAAGACGAAGGGGCCCTCTAAAGGCCAAAATAAGTTGCCATCTAGGCACAGACATTTCAGGCAATGTTCATCAAGGTCATCATCTCGCCTCTCATAATTGCTCCCCATGCACAAAACATCACAGGTTACCAGCCCTAATGGTTGCTGGGTTTGTAGTGGAAAGTTGTTGCCTGACAAGCTAGTACATCAAGTCTGCTTGGAGGAAGTGGCCTACAGCCCTGCAAGGACCTCAAGATGGAGGGAGCCTTCTAAAGGCCAAAAAAAGTCACCATCTAGGCACAGACATTCCAGGCAATGTTGATCAAGGACATAATCTTGCCTCTCATTATCATTGCTCCCCATTTACAAAACATTGCAGGCTGCCAGCCCTAACAGTTGCTGGGTTTGTGGAGGAAAGTTATTGCCTGGTAAGCTAGTGTAGCGGTCCCCCCATAATTGTGGTCGCTATGCCTAAATTTAAGGGGTAGCCTGAGAAAATAGTTAGGCTCAGGCTGTTTGAATTCTTTAAATTGATTTCTGCTTTGTTGCGGTGTTGCCTGGCAGTACAGTTCCCTTTGGCCTCTGGGTGACACTGTCGCTCAGGTCTCAGGTTGAACCACAGGTAGCATTGCAGCGTGATTGGGTGTCCTCTCTCGGCAGGCGTGCAGTGGGCTTGGTCTACCCGCTGTGCATGCTGGGAGAGGGTACTTAAGGGGCGGACGCCATTAGGTCAGGGAGTGAGTTCAGAGGCGATCCAGAGGATCCCTCAGTCTGAGGCGCTTATCCCACCTTCCGTGGCCCTCATGGCCAGGGGTACGTGTGTGTGTATTCAGCTCCGGGCACCTTCGGCCAGAGGCTGCATCGTTCCAGGTAGGCCCAGCACCTTTAGCTAAGGCCTACACCAGAAAAGGAGTCCCAGGGTGCCCAAGTGAGGGTGACCTGCTCTAAAGGAGAGGAAACCAGGGGAGGACCTATCCGCAGGGATCAGTGAGGGAAGTCACTGTCTCAGGAGAGGCCTGGTTGCCTATCAGAGGGAAGGATTCCATAAGCCGCCAAAAGCCTTGTAACGTGCCCACTGGCACCTATGGTCTGAAGTGTTACAAGTGCTGGGAAGTTCGGGATTCAAAAGTTCATATCCTGATCGTATCCTTAGGAGATTTAAAGTGAATGTTCTGTCCTCCACCCCGGCTGCTAGGACCGTGAGAGGGGACTACCTGGGTGAGCAAAGCCCACTCAGGACTGAGTGGAGATAACTGACAGTTAAGTGCCGCGTGCCTGAACCTACCTCCCTGTTAAATTCTCTATCTCCAACTTTCCTATCAAGTTTCTGCGCAAGAAAAATAAACCTTTCTTTATTGGGTTTAATACTGTTTGGACAATGGCCTTATTGAATATAAAGAGAGAATAGACTTTGCCCTACACTCTAGGGGAGAGAACCAACGGAAGGAGGTAACTCGCTGCAGGACCCAAAAACAGATAACACCTCTCACCCTCCTTTATCAGGAGGATACTGGGCTTGTGGCATGGTGTGTCCCATTCTGCTTGTGGAGGTAAGCAGGGTAACGGATCTGTGTGCTATCAAGTCCGCTTGGAAGAAGCAGCAATAGACAAAAAAGTGACTGTCAGGGAAGTATCAGATTAATGAATTGGCCAAAGATTCAATACATGAGGCCTCTACTCCTCAGGTGGTAGCTGAATTACCTAGCATTTCTCGCCATAGCCAGCAGGTTGCATCCAAATTGGAAAGTTCATCAGAGGACAAAGACATTAAAGGGGCTAAAGTCTGTGACTTTTGCCTAATAGAGCCTTTTGTAAGGGTAGTTAAGGAGGCAATCGCCTGGAATGAAGTGACAGAAACTCGCCACAAGGTTAGAAAGTACTTCCAAAAACTCAAGAAAGATCTGGTCTCATTTCCCTTCATTGAGGTACTGGAGGAGTTAATCTAGGAAGAACGGCAGGGGCCAGAGTAAAAGGCCTGTATGAATCACAGGTTGTCAAAACTGTGTCCTTTGAAAGAGCCAAAGGTTAATCTGCTGCTTTCGCCTCCGATGGTGGATCACTATTGCAACTGGCAAGACGTGTCACCTTGCGATTACGTTCAAGGACGCTCTAGATTGAAATTTAGATCTAGATCTGAAGTGCTCTTATGTAGCATCTGGAGGTGCCTGCAGAACAGCAATACCATTTGCGGCGGTAGGCAGAACAATATTGAGTTGGATGGCTAATATTAAAAAAGCTCTTCTGGAGACAGTGGAGAGAGACAAGGTGGTAACAGCTTTGTAAGAGCTGAAATTAGTGGGAGACTTTGTGACGGAGGCGGCAGTAGACATCATTAGATGAGCGATGTTGTCTGGGGTGTGAGGAATTAGCTCCGCAGCATGTTCTACATGTCTCCCTGGATAAGTACACAGCACGGTGAAAAAACACAGCAGGAACTTGGTAAAACACACGTGTAGTTTATTTACAAAGTCTGTGTCCATACAGTATGGGCACCAAAGGGGCAAAATAAAACAAAAACTGAAAATAAATCCTTGCCATGTTGGGCGGCTAACTACAAACACTGGAACCTAACTATCTGTCCTAGAGCAACCTACTGCTGCCCAGGCACCTGACTGTCACACAAAATAAATCAGTCGTTAGTCTCACAGACTTAAAGGGGTTGTAAAGGTTTTTTTTTATTTTCTAAATAGGTTCCTTTAAGCTAGTGCATTGTTGGTTCACTTACCTTTTCCTTAGATTTCCCTTCTAAATGTTTTTTTTCTTTGTTTGAATTTCTCACTTCCTGTTTCTCCTCAGTAAACTTCACACCATCATCCGAGCGGTGTTTAGTCAGCCAGAACAGCTTACTGAACAGCTTACTGAGGAGGAACAGGAAGTGAGAAATTCAGACAAATAAAAAAAACATTTAGAAGGGAAATCGAAGGAAAGGTAAGTGAACCAACAATGCACTAGCTTAAAGGTACCTATTTAGAAAATAAAAAACTAACTTTTACAACCCCTTTAATCTCACCATACAAGCAAATGGCTGCTCCCCAGTCTGTCCTGCACAAAGATCTAGTTCCAGGATGGAGCATCCTCCCTAAGCAGCCTGGGAGTTTTGTAGAGCCCAGAGTACTAGACCTGCTTCAGCTGAGCTTGTTAACCCCTCAGTGAGCCAAACAAGCTCACCACACAGCACAAAAAGAAAAACGATCTATATATTGCTTATATCTGGGGAAAATATAACTCCCATCCTGGACACAACTTGTAGTTTTCCCTGGCTTCCAGTCACAGTGGTCACAGCAAGGAGGGCATTATGGCTGAGGCCTTGGTTGGTGGATCCCGCCTTAAAATCAAACTGGTGCAAGATACCCGACGACTCTTAACAAGACCTTCTTTTTCCAGGAGACTTAAGAGCACATTTAACCAGGCCAGTGACAACTCCGTGGACAGCACAGTGACGAATGTCTTCTAATGGCGCGTACAAACAGTCGGAATTTCCGTCAGAAAAAGTCCGATGGGAGCTTTTCATCGGAAATTCCGACCGTGTGTATGCTCCATCAGACTTTTGCTGTCGGAATTTCCGACGGACTTAGATAGAGAACAGGTTCTCTATTTTTCTGTCTGAAATTCCGACGCAGGTTTTCCCGTTGGAAAGTCCGGCCGTGTGTACGCGGCATAAGGCTATTTGCAAGCCAGCAACATAGTCCTCCCGGAACACCTTCATCACACTTTATTAAGTGAACCCAGCTCAGTTTGCGACAGTAGAACTTGAAGAATTTATTATGCAGACTCATGCTCATGCTGCTGATCATTAAAAAAAAATTCTTGCGCCCTCCCGTCTGGTGAGTTAGTTCCCATTGTATGCTGCTATGATGCGCCAGGAAAACAGAAAATTGTATACTCACCTTTTCGTAATTTTCCTTACCTGGTGCATCTTTATGGCAGCATACAGATTCTCACCCAAGTGGTGAGAGTTACAGAAAATACTGTGAGCCGGGTCTGTCTTTGATTTGGGCCACAACCCATTGTACGCTGCCGTGAAGATGCACCAGGAAAGGAAAACAATGAAAAGGTGAGTATAAAATTTTCAGTTTTTGCAAGAGCATGTTACATGGTACACTAATGACTGGATTCACTAATGACTGAGTCTTTTCTAATGTTTAACTGTTTGGCCATAAAACCCAACCTTGTATTATTTTCATTGTATGGTCAGTTTCTAAAACACAGATTTTCTTTAATAACAGAAATGGAATTCCATTGTCACTTTGGGTCACTATGGATTACTTAAGTGTTATTTGCACAAGTTTATTACATACAAATATAACTGTAACATAGATATTTATTTGTAGCATTCTGGTTATGGAAGTATAAAAAATTCAATTATAAATATGTAACAGATAAGATAGAAAGCTAAAAATTAGAACATTTTGCTTACCTTAATTTTAGTTGATATTTTTTATTAGGGGTTGGCAACCTTAAAGAGGTGGAGATCTACCTAAACGACATAGAAGAAGTCAAAGCTCACCGGGCACAGTGTCGCCTCCTCACACCTGATTTAAACTTCGAATTGCTGTACTACAGCGTTGCGATCACTTGCATTTGGTTTAAATCAGGTGGTAAGGAGGCAACATATGGCCTCCTCACCACCTGTCAAACACACCCAGTTCGTTTTTCAGAGGAGCAGCACTGCGGGTGTAGCGCAGTGCATCTGCGACCCTCCTGGGTTAGCTGGGCTTTGCCATAGACTTCTATTCTATTCTGCAGGTGTGAAACACTTTCTGAAAGCGCACCAAAGCGCACCAAAACTCCTGCATTCAAAAAGTGCACCAAACCCGCAGGATATAATTGAAGTCTATGGCTAAGTGCAGCAAACATGCAGGAAAGCTGCAGGTACTCTGCACTGCACCTGCGGTGTGGGTAAACCGCAGCACATTAGTGTGAAAGCAGTCTTATACTATTATGCCCAGTATATTGCTTCAAACTGACTTGAAGATCTCTTCTTTTCTGTTGCTGGCACCACTCTGAAGACCACCAGCTGCGATAAGAGGTGGAGTGCAGTTGGTATCGCTCTGCATGGGACAGGAGCCAGCACTATAGAGGAGGCATCGGCTTAGGCAGCTCTTGCTTCCTATTACAGCTCAAACTTTACAAGTTCTCCCTCTGTATTGCACTCTGTTTGATGCTCTAGGATGGCGGGTCAGCAAGCTACCAGTCACCTGGCCATGATCTACTGGTTGCTGACCCCGCTTTACATTGAGCTACATATCAAAATCTGGTCAGAGAAAATTGGCTCTATGTCCCTTTCATTGTTGTCATAATTTGGATGCCTACTTTTCACATCTGCTGACTATAGGCATGCGGACAGGGTTTGCCAGGTGTGCCTGGGCACACCCTAATCATCGTGTGTTATGCAGATTCCCCCTGCTGCCTATGTTCCCACACGTGCCTCCCCCACCCCGTAGCGCTGCCAGCTTACTGCCAGCTGCTGCGGGGGGATGTTTCAGGATGGAGAGTGGGGGAAGGGGCTTGTGCAACTGAGGCTGTAGCGAAAAGGACTGGGGATTCTCTGTCCTCAGTCCCTTTCTCTGTTTCAAAAGTAAGACATCAGGGGTCTGTTTATATCCCCTGATATTTCACCAAAGCCCCTCAACAGGGCCCCTAAAACAATTATAATATAATATTGTAAAAAACTAAAATAAAAATAATATTGTGAAAAAAAACTAAAAAAAAAACTTAAAAAAATAAAAAAACTACTGACACCCTCCACTGTCCCACTGACACCAACTTCTGCCATACTGACATGTCCAATGCGCAACTGACAAATCCACTGCCCTTCTGACACTGTCCATGTTTTAATACATGTTTACATTTATTTATAGGAGTGTGTGCATGTATATATACCATGTATCTATATATGAATATATATGTAGCGGCCTCACCCCCTCTTTTTGGTCTAGGGGTATGTTGTACGTGAGGGTGAGATGCGCTACGGCCCATGTCCTCCCCATTGCAGCAGGTGAGGTGAAAGCCAGTACCAGTTATTCTTCTCGGGCCTGTGTGTTTCTATTCACAACCA